>JAOTQQ010000063.1:37737692-37764659 GCA_026546715.1 Gallinago undulata | reverse complement strand
CCCGACACACGTATGGCAGCCTGATCGCTCCAATGATCCGGGACTCTCAACTCCAGGCAGGATCCTTGCAAACCCTAATAAATAACTGATGGCTGTTTGATTTTCCTTTAGTAGCTGAGTAGCATTGACAACACGTAAGTGGGTGAGTACTGCAAAGCCTTCCCGGGGAGCAGAGAACCCCGAGGAGGTTGGCCCAGCCTGAACTGCGCTCTGCTCCACCGCCCGCCCAAAGCACGAACCAGGTCACACAAGCAGCACAGCCACGTCATTGGGAACAGCAGTTACAGCTATAATTGTCACTTAGACAAACTAAAAAAATGTATTTGTGCGCTCGGATGAATGGCATCGCGTACGACTGTAAGGATCCTGACTTTACTAGGTTTTACTGAATGGCAGAAAATTCCATTTCAAAAAAATACCGAAGAACCAAAGACGTGATGAGCCTTTGTACACACAAAAAAAAGATGCACCGAAAGAAAGTCCTGGAAGTTAAACGTTCATTCTTACTGCGCTGCGATTCGGGCTCACAGCGAGTACTTGCACGTGCCCCCAGATTCCTTCCTTTCCTGCTCAGGACACAGCTCCAGAGCCCAACCAAACCAGCGGGATCATCAGCCCCCACTGACACAGCAAGCCTAGAACCACCCCCCTTCTCCCAAGCATCTGCCTAAAACCAGCCTCCCAACCTCGGAGTACTATTTCAAGCTCAGGTAAGCCTCAACTGCATAACAAAACAACGAGAAAGCTCATTAGTCCAATATTTAAAGTCCAGTGTAAGTAACAGAAAATAAAGTTTACCTTCTATACCTGATACTGACCAAAAGGTACCTTCTCAGGGAAAGGTCATTTTGCCAGTGAGCCTCCTTCCTCTACATCTGCATCACCTCCACCCTCCTGCTCCTGACTCACTCAGCGCAGCAAACTTGGATGTATGGCAAGGTAGAAAATTTAAAAAATCAATTCCTAGGCACAATAATGTTCAGTATCCCTCTTGCCATAAGCACCAATAGACATATTTCTTCTGTAAATCCTAAGCCTGTGATTCAGAGTGATCTTCCAAAGATGTCAAAGTTCTTTGTATTATTTTCTCTTAAAAAACCATGTGACAGAATTCATCAACATAGAGGAGTCACCACGTGATCAGAGAGGAAAAAAATGGAACAAAAAAAAGCAAAAATTCATTTCACAACATAAGAAAGAAGTATAAGAAATCACACAATAGATAAAAATATGCAAAAGGAATGGAACATTTAAGAATAGACCTTTAAGGGTGCTAGTTGAGAGGCTCAAAGCTGCAGAATGAAGTTACCTACTGATTTTTCACTAAATTAATAGAAAATGCATAACTAAATCTGAAATGGTGAAACTGTCACCTAAATATCACAATGTACCATGTTAATCACTTGTAGTCCAGTCTTCTTCTCCGACCACTCTTTGCACTGTTTCATCTTTAGTAACCAAAAAAAGATTCAGAGTGATATTTGAAAGATTATCTCTAGGGAGCATGCACCATGGTTACTGATGTAAACAGGAGACATCAAACTATAGGCAACTTGTCTATATATACTGAGAAGCAGAACATAAAGGCAATACAAAAGTTTGGGCAATGTCTGAGGGAGAGCCACTCAAAGTGACTTCTCCTTAGTCTGTTTGGGAAGTGAACACTGGGGAAAGGCTGCAGACAGCTAAAAACTCCTTCCTGGAGGCTGGAAGCAGTCTGCTCCATATGGGAAAGTGAGAGGAGGGAAATGCCATCCTACGCATTGTCTCACTTGGCACAGGTCTCCAAATATGGTAGTGATACTGGTTATCACCAACAGCCTGGATTTGTTCGGGGTTAGAACTGGTCAGACACTCGCCCATGGATAGGAAAAGAAAACGTCCTTTGGAAAACCCCACCAAACCAGTCTTCTGTCTGTTAGGAACTTACAGAAAGGAGTCACAGTCCCCACTGGCCCATGCTTTTGTGTTTCTCCTTCCAGGTTTGCTAGACACGAAATGGTCAAGTTCACACTTTGGGGCACTCAGACTAAAAAGAAGTAGCATGTTTAACACTATTGACACACGTAATGTTAAGCTCAGATCACTAAATCTGATCGCTTCCAAAAGCCTAGTCTGGCTCTAAAGATCTTCACCCTCAAGTCCAGTGACAATGCAGAAGTAGTTACGCTCAATTCAACCAGACCAGTCTTGTCTTGGAAGATTCCCACCTGAGAGAGTGGCTGAGAGGTGATACAAAAGAATAACTTTGTCGTGGTGAGAGGAGAAAACAGCCCAAAATTACTTGTGCTCAAAGCACAACTTTAGCT
Organism: Gallinago undulata; assembly: GCA_026546715.1. Lineage (NCBI taxonomy): Eukaryota > Metazoa > Chordata > Aves > Charadriiformes > Scolopacidae > Gallinago > Gallinago undulata. The sequence continues at coordinate 37,762,350 of JAOTQQ010000063.1, read as the reverse complement.
GCAGGCAGCTTACCAGCATGATGTTCTGAAATAGCGATGTATGTTTTGGCAAAATGTGGTGTTTATCTATGGAAGTGCTGATAAATCAGGGTGTATTTAGGATCTACCATGCTAGGAATCGAGAATTCAAAAGCCAATATCATGGCTTGGGATGAGTAAGGAAGTGTGATGGCAATGGAAAGGTCGGATCCTTGTCCCACGGGAACAGAGGTGAGCCCTGAGCTGAACCTGGAGAGCAGCCAGCCTGGGAAGAGAAAACGCTCCTGCACGAAGGATGCTGACATATTTATTGTTACAGGAGAGATCAGCAGTCCACTAATATTACTGTCAGTGAAAGCATCATAATGACACATTTTGTATTTTCATTTGCTGCTTGTCTCTGCCTCCAACAGATTTGTTATTTTTATAACAGAGATCTTGCTTGTTATTGTGTTGGGAAAAAATATAATCTAAAAAATGCCCATTTTACCCTGCTTGACAGTTCTATGAACACATTTAGTTTCTGGATGAGGAGTTTAAAAATAACTTCTATTAAATAAGCTAAGATAGTAGTCTGTGAAAATAATCTCTTGTTTTATGTAAATTAGGAATGCAGGAAAAAAAAAGAAGCCATCAAGCAGGAACGCAAAAGCTTAGAACAAGATCTGCATTATTCTTTTCAAAGCCAGTCTGATAAGATGCAACTGTACAACAGTGATCGATGCTGAGGCTCCCCTGAAGTCTAATGACAAGGATAATTTACTGAATAACAAAATTCCTGAGTATAATTTATGTTTTAAAAATCTGAAGATGCAACGTGCAGACTTGACTCTGATATGGCTCAGTAAAGTGCACTTCTCATAACTCCGCTTTGACATACGCCTATAAAGGAGATTAAAAAGTGAATTGGAGGGGTTTCTTGAAAAAATCTTCTTTTTACTGTGTTCTTTTTCAATGTTTTGGAGGAAACAAGCTGTAAAATTACTTCCCTTTTACATGTTACTGTTCCAATGCCTGAAAACTTTGGAACACAAACTAGTAACTCTACTTCCCATGCCATTGGTGAATCTCATATCTGACATTCCTTTCTCCTTTAAAACCACCAACATTATTAACTGGTTTGATGTTAACCTGGACTAAATATGCCCTATGCAAACAGAGCTTACTTTCTTTCCTTACATCATTTGAGTCCCTGTTGGCTTGGCTCTCCTACAAGAAAGTATTCTTGCTAATTTGTCAAAGTAGTGTTCGTCAGCAAGATTTAACAGTAATTAACAGGGCACTGTGGGCACTAGTGGCAACAAAATATACAAATTATTAAGGTAGGTCATTGGAATACAGCTTACAGGAGTTCTACATTGAGAGCTTAGTTTACACTCAGAGAAGTGTATCTCATGCCATTTCAGTTATCTGTCACGTTTGTTTTTGAAAACAAGAACCACAGAAAAATACTGGACAAGAAAAATGGGCCAAATCAACATCTTTTATCCTCCCAGTCATTATGTTCATAATACCTACAGTATTATGAAATTGTGCATTAAAAGTTCTCTATCATAACACTATATCCTTTAAAAAAGTTACTCCTGGGGAAAAGCAAGCATTAACATCGCCCTGTTTTCTACACACAAGAATTAGCAGCACTGACCAACTGACCATCAGGCTCCAAAGACAAATATTCCTGTGGGAATGTGTCCAGTGCGTATGCGCGGAGGGGAGCTGTGCCTATTCACTGGTTGCAGAACGGACACACCAGCAGAAACATCTCCATAGCCTGTGTGCTGGTTAAGGTGACAACATGGGATGACCGACCCCTGTGCTGGATCTGTTCTTTTGCTGTAATATGTTTGTGACAAACATAGAGTCTAAAATACAGTATAATTTGTTATTAATATTAGCATTGACATATGTGATCCTGTCAGCAGCACTTACAATTCCAAATTAATCAAGAATTCTTCTTGATTAAAATCGTATTCCCAGACTAGGTGACAGCCCTAGCTCCCAAGGACTCTGGTGTACGGGTCAGTCACAATAGTTTTGAGGATCTAAAGAATCCATGTTCTTGTCTATAGCTGTGTACGAGTAAATTTATCCATAATTATCAAACAGGGATGCCTTCACGCAGTATTACCCGTGTGCTGAAACACAATATCACTCAGCTTTAACACCTTCTGGTCTATAATTTACTTCTATGATAGCAAAGCTTTATTTTTTTGTGTGTGTGTCAATGTAGCTAACTATATATAAGGCTTTGGTTTGGGGGTTTTATTAAACATTTCTTTAAGATGTACCCTCTATACCCTGTATGTAGCTCTTCAAAACCTGTACTACTCAGTATTCACTCAAAAAAAAATGCAGTTTTGAAAACTAAAAGAAATGGAATTTCAGCAGAAATCAAGTGTTCTTCCAAAATTCTGTAATTTAAAAATCCACTGTGTTTTACTTATTACTGAATGATATACAGTGTCCACCACACACACAAATTCATTATAAAACTGACAGAACTAAAAGTCAGGACACACAAATACTTACTAGTTTCTGTAGCTACAATAGTTATGTTGTGCCACGTATTTGTTTCTCTGTCCAGGGGTGTTGCCAAGGTTATTTTCCCGTCTTCTGCATTGATGTTGAACTGTCTCTCAAGGTCGGTGTGTCGATCGATGGAGAACCTACAAGACAGAGATCCCTGTGATCCCCCTGGTGAAGCAGCTGTAATCCAGAGCATCAGGAGACAATTCAGGGAGCCCTCCGAGAGCTGCGGTTTTGCAGCCAAATGGATGGAGAGGCTCAGTAGCATAATAATTTATAAGAAAAAATGACAAACTGAGACTAAAAAAACTTATTAATTATTGCCCAAGGAGTAATTAGCTGTATACCCAGTGTGAAGGTCATAAAATGCCCTCAGGTTCACTGGGTAACATCTTTGAAAAACGGTGCTGAACAAGAGTTAATTACACAATCCATCACATCTATTAGACAGTTTCTACGGCATTTCACAGTAACTGCTGATAATTTCAACAGTAATGTATTAAGCACACAAAAACGGTGGGCTTCATGGTTATTTTAAAAAGGGCTGAATAATATTATTTTACCAATAACTTTGGGATTAACGAAGCAGGAGCTATTCCCCAAGCACATTATTTGGTTATGGTTCAAGCAGCTCCGCGGGCAGGACGCAGCGAGTGAATTACCATTTTCCTACAAAACACTTCAAACGCTGAAGGACTGATTGTTTCAGGGATTGACATCACTGATTTTTACGGAAAGCACGTCTCCTCTGACAGGTAGCCAGAGTTTGCAAACGAGACTGTCCAGGCAAATTATGCAGCTTAAACAGAGCCAGTGTGAGAGCACGAGGGAGCTGCAGTAGAGCGCTCCAGCAGCGCATTAAGCGGGATGATGATTTAAAGCTCAGAACAGGATCTCCAGGAAAGCTTTTATGTTTGTCCATTTTCAGAGTTCTTCTATTAATCTACTATTCGCCCAAAAGAAATTAAATCACAAAATTAAGCCTTCCATGTTTTTTTTGACAGGAAAGTTACAGAACGAGAGAGTTTAGTGATAAACTATTGATACGGTTCAACAAAAATTGACTTCAAGGGGTTTTACTGAATCCTAATTGTGGATTTGTAGAAACTCCTTTCAAGCCTTCGTGCCTATGCATTACAGAACCTAACAGCACGCACTGGCAGGTTTACATCTGTTCTGCATTATAGTGGGGCAGCACAGGGCGAGTGTGGATCCAGCGTCAGACGGGATTACATTCCAGAGGGGTCAGAAAAGTGACTCAGACTGTCCCTTTCTCATTGCATTCCTACTTTTTGCAAGTACGCTCTTAAATTCACTGATCAAAGAACGGGAGTATATTTTGCTACAGTGACAATGGCAGAGTTATCTGACAATCAGTTATTCCACTCTGGCTTATGCTTCATCATAAGCAATTTCTCAAAAAAAAAGAAAAAGAAAAAAAAGTTCTGATTTGGAAGTTCCTTTCTATGCTACAATAGACATATTCTGATGAACTCAAACTTGTTCCAGCACAACACAATTGATTTCGACAGACACAGCATTAGAATCTGATTTCAAAGCTTAGGATTATGGCTTTTGTCTTTTTTTATTTCAGATATTTTCATATTTAGAACAACAGATAAATTGCAATTAGATTGCTTGTGCAATCCATTCAGTAAGATACAATTCCCTTTCAAAAAAACAGCTCTAAATTATGAAAATTTATCAAAATTTTAAAGTTTAAACATTTAAAGATTGTATTACTGAAGATCAAGGCTGGCATGATCACATTAGTAAGGTACTTAACAAGTAATGGACTTAAGAGTGAAAGCCCCTGTTTAACTAGGAAATGTGATTCGTTAAGACATTTAAGTTTTCTGTTTTTAAACTCTAATAACTAGTTTTACTAGTTTACTAAAAACGAGTAGTTTGGTTAAGAAGAGTACCACCAGAAAATAATATGAAGTAAAATTCCAAACATATGTGCCTAAAGCTAGGCACATGCATCTATATTTGGACATTTAAGTAAACTGATTTTCTAGTGAGCTCCACATACCCAGTTCTCAATGGTTTAATGGGAATCGGACTGTCCTCAGCATTTCTGAAAATCAGGTCACTTGTGTGGAAAAATAACGCTGAGGGTACCTAACTTCAGGCAATAATTGCTCAAAATGTATCTTAACCTTATTTTGATGTCTCCCTAGTTCAAATTAAAGTATTAGAAGTAAAATTCTGGTACAATGAAGTCAGTAAAAAATATCTTACAGACTTTCACAGGTTTAAGATTTCACTCAAGAAAATACCAGTAAGAGAGCAATCAAGATAACTTGAAGATGCCATCACTTAAAACTACTTTTAAATTCTTCATGTTTATGTAATGATGCAGAAGGAACTCTTCTCATATCAAATATTTATGAAATTTTTACAGTCCACAAATGAAATAAAGTATGAAATACTCATATACTATTTAATGTTTAGTTGACCTTGGTTTGACATAAATTCCACTGAGATAAGACACAGGTTTTCTCTAAGGATCAATCCTTTTTTAAACTTCCATTCTTCCAGCCTCCCTGCAGTACATTTTTTGAAGTTATAAAACTGGGAGCGTAACATCTGTGAGTTTATTGTATTGCGTTTCATCTCATCCCAACAGTACTTATTCACAATACAAAATCAGTATTCAAAATGGAACATTTCTGACCTAAGCTACATGGCTTTACAAGAGCTAAAACCCTCTCCTGATTTTAATCTGATTAATATTTGGTAAAAGATAAAAAAAAATAAAATCTCTATTGTCATAAACCTGGAAAAACTAATAGTATATTTGCAGTTTCCTTTTAATGATAATGGTATTATAACTCTCTTTAATGGGAATGCACTGTCAGATCCATAAGCTGTACATAAAACACACACTTCTCTGAAAATGAGGAAAGAATATCTTGGGAAATAATATCTTTTGAAATTGCCATAAAGCCAGCACAGGTTATTGGGAAGTTTTGGTAAGTTTATGGGTCTGCTATGGCAATTATAGGAATAACTCCACCGTGGTTTAATATTAGAGTTAAAATTATTCTCACTTCTGCTGCTGCACTATTGATATTGTTGCTATGACTTAATTTGGTCTATTCTTTATTTGCACCAATGTAAAAAAGAGCAGAAATGCTTTTTTTGCTGCACCTGCCAAGATTGGACTCACAGTACCGATACCTCACCAGTGGTAAATCACCATTGTTCGTTAAGGCCAGGCAGATTGGACATGCTACTCAGTGACAGCTAAACAGCTGTACCATTAGGGAGGCAGAAAATATCCTATCTAGGTTTTTAAGGCCTGCTGGGAATTAAGAAAATGATCAACTGCTGCCAAAGATGAAATCCCTGTCGATATGAATGGGGAAAACCTGCCACGGTGAAGCTTATCTCTCCTCAGAGAAAGACACTGAAGGGCTGTGATTTATAGGAGGGCAGAGACAGTACAGCAACAACGATTATTGCCCGTGCTTTTTTCCATGCGCTTGGATCATGCTTTATCCAAGATAATTCGCTGCAGTTAAATGGACCGTGGTTATAAAATAACAACAAAAACATGAAATAAGTACTGTTGGAATCAATAGATTTGAATGCCAATAGATAATCATCTTTGAAGTCAAATTATACTGTAAATAAGTATATACCACATGAACTACAGTAAAGCTTGACATCCAGCCCAGCTGGATTCACTGGGTCCCCTTCCCAAGAGATGCACGTGGTGTAGACGTGGTAGGATGTGAGCCCCTGCCACGTGCTTCTGAAATGCCTAAGCTAGAATAAGACAAACCACTGACCATATTTACCATTACTAGTCAAATTTGTAAATCCTTTTCACCATCAGGCTTAGAAGCGAGCCAGGCCCTTAAGCAACATGCACAGCAGAATAGCAAATTAAGATAAAAGAGTTGTTTTGCTGCTTATTTTAAAAATGCTGGGTTATAAAGGACATATTATAGTTAGACTAACCTAACAACCGATAGGAAGAGATAGTTTATTTTCTTCGAGAAATGGATAATGAAAGCATAATTCAGCTGACTCTCACATTATCACTTAGCCATTCAAGGGTGCCTTTGCTTAGCCACAATTAGGACTCAACAACAATGAGCAAAGTCCCCCACAACACGTGCATCCTTCAGTCCCATCCTTCTAAACGTGTCTAAACTTCTTTGGCTGGTACAGAGGTTTCAGACCCATAACCAGCTCCATTTCTGCGCTTGACACCAGACACTGTAAATAACCCTCGTCGGGTATTTCCTTGAGGTGGGCACTTTTGGAACCAGACTGGTGACCCATCCATACATCTGCCCCTACATCTCTGATAGGCTCCATGCCTTTTACATAAGTGATCAGAGAACACGTTTCATCTCTTCTAAGCAAGCATAAAAAACAAAGGACTGGTGTATCGGATACAAACGAGGTTAAACTTTTGTGTTTTGTTTTTTTTTTTTAAAAACTAACATAGGAGTTTCTTTCCAGGCTGTTTTCTGTAATAATTTTTCTACATTCTTTAACGTTTTGACTCATGACTATTTCTATGCTTAGAGATATCCAAGTTTTTTTTCATTATGGACCTGCAATACTGACTTCACTGAGTCTTTGTGCAGCGGAGGGGGTATTGGTAGCACAGAAGGTGATTCATATTTTCCTTTGTGTTCCTAGGGTTTTTAAACAAACATACACAAAATCTCTGCCTAACCAAAATCTTGATAGAACAGATAGCTACTGAAAAATATAATTTCCTCAAAATGCAATTGGTCATTGTCTCCTAAAATTCTGTTTTAACGAAAAAAAATACATTAAAAATGACCAGGCAGTATTAAACCAGACCATCAGTTTTAGAACAGAATGTTTCAATTCTGTTTTTCTATTTTTTAACCTATGTTTAATATTTTTGAAGGCATAACATAGAACATATATATAAAATTTACATCATATACGTGATAAAATAACAGAATAAACACATAAAATGCACAACCAAAATGAGACATTCCAATCCAACAAAACAATGTTCCCACACGGTTTAGTTATAACCTTCCATGTTCCAGTTTTGTTCCAAATTGGAAAGTAACTGCATTTCTGCTTCTTGTTTGTCTCTGATGAATATTTTTCCTCCTCTAACAGTAGAATTACTAACTTGAAATCTTTTCTGCCTTAAAATACTTTTCATGCGAAAAATGAAAAAAAAGGAAATTGGACTTTGCAGAGGTACCGCAGATAAAGCCAAATCAACCAGGTGAGAAAAGAAAAAAACCACTGCACAGAAAACTGAACTCTAAATGTTCCTTAATTAGCTATCAAGCCAATATTGTAGAAAAATTAAATCTTATAAAGTACCGCATATAATATTTTAAAAGAAGATATAAATCACACTAATTAGTTACATTTTTGTTTAAGTGTAATGAATTCTGGCCAATTGTGTTTCATGTATATCAATTGTTTCAATATGATTTGATAAGTAATAATTCCAATGCCGTTTGCACATACAAAATACTTTTGCTTTTAGATGTTCAAAAATATCTTCATCTATAAAATTATGAAAAAAAGGAAATGAAGTAAATGTTTTTCTCAGTTCAATTTTTCAGGCTTGGACAGAATAAAGAGGCTCGATTTTAGGACACAGGTAGGCTTGTAGCCAGTCCAAATTATTAGGAGTTCGGGGCAGGGCTAGAAAAGAACTCCAGGGAAACAGAACCAGACTGGAAAAACAGCCAGGGTAAAAGAGAATTGAAGCCAGGCTGAGAGAAGGAACAAAGGGGACGCAATCAAGAGGCAGAGGAGCACAGGAGCCAGCCAAGAGCAGAGCAGAACAGGGCAGAGGGAAGGAACTAAGGTTACCTTGAAAGAGAAATTACTATTGAACTGGAGGGAAGGGAAGAAAGCCAGCTTGCTGCCACCATGGCTGGTTTCACACACCTTCCAGAAGACCCTGTCTCTGTAGCAGCAGTGCAAGCCCTTTTTCCAGATGCCAGAGGCCAGCAGTAACAAAATTAGGGGTGGAACCGCTGCTTAAATTGCAACAGATCAAATTCTGTGCATTTTATATTTCTTTTTTTTTTGTTCAAGTACAGTTTTTCTGACCTGGATAACTCCCCTCATTTTCCCATTTCTATGATCAGATTACCATCTTTGATCATCCTGGCAGCTTCTCTGGTAAGTAAATAAATTCAGTGTCTGTTAACACTGTCTGGGTTCTGTACTGCAGTAGAAAATACATTAATCAATTAATTTGTACAGAAATCAGTGACAGTTAGTGCTACATTTAGCTAGTTTTGATTTAGAAACATGAGACTCCAACGTACTCTCTAACAACTTCATACACAAGTTCTAACACATCCAAAGTTGTTGGAAATTTTTAAACTCTAATTGTAAAAACACTAAAAGATAATCTGCAACCCTAAATAAAGGTTTAAAATCTGACTCTGCAACAAACCTGATGCGATGGTGATAAGAAAATAGCCTTGAAGAGTGCTAGTGTAGCTTAAATTCCCCAAGGCAGTTATGTACAGTCATGATTATTATGAAATAGGCTCTCTCCAATACACCTTTACTATGAATTTGACATTTTGGTGTTTGTTTTCATAACGCTTTTGCTACTACACATAGCAAAATGTGTTTTGGGAACACTCACGTCATACCATTATAACCACTGCAAAGGGGGAGGGGAAGATGTGTGCTCCTCAAAATGAGACAGAAAACACTGATCTGATGAAAGTAGAATAACAGTTTTTGTTCAAGTTAATTCAAAAAAGGAAAGCATTGTAAATCAAAGATGCAAAAGTCAGATGGGCATAATCATCTCTGACTTCCTATCTTTAAACCAGGAATGGGTTTAGCCAAGGAATACAAAATATATTTTGACGACCTTATAACTACCTGGAACAAGCTGAGTACTGTTAGTGCAGAAAGCAGCAGATTATTTAAAATAACTGCAGAGATACACACTGATGACTCAACCCCATCAGACCTCACACACCCTAATTCTTACGTTCATTGCGTTCCTGCTATTTCACAAGACTACTCATGTGGCAAGGAGTGCTTTTGTGATTTTGAAAATGATCTAAACTGATAAATCCAACATCATAAAACAAATCCTAGACAAGTATTTTTATAGAAATAAAGTGGCATGAGAACAGTGTCATACAAGGTATGGGGAAATACTCTGCCAGAGGTTTTTTCAGAGAGAACTTTAAAGCTGCAGTACCTTATAGGACTGGACGAGGCATCGGGGTCATGGGCGGTCACTTGACCAATCACAGCGTTAATTGCAGCATTTTCATGCACTTCCAGTAGGTAGGTAGGTGATGAAAAGACTGGAGGCTCATCAGCATCCTCTACTACAATTTTTACTGTTGCTGTATCCTTGAATGGTCCTCCACTGATGAAGCGAGGATCAATATGAATGTTGGCTGCTTCTACCTTCAGAGTATAGGATTTTTTGGTCTCAAAGTCCAGTGGCTGTTAAGAATGACAAAGATAAATGTCTTTTACTAATGGCCACAGAGAAAGAACAAATGAATATAATGCTGATGGATGAAAGTTATGTGCATTTAAGCACATTCAGTGAGTTTTAATGCAATCACTTCCCACTCCCAGAAATCCAACCTGCAATTTTTCTAGGCATATATTGATATCTGTTCATTAACCAGCCTCAGAGAAAACAAGACTCTTTGTTTTCTTGCTTTTCACAAGAAATTTACCAAAACATTCTCTCTCATGAATTATATCATTACAATTACATAACAGATAAATACTACAAATTAGTTGGCAATGCCACAACTTGCATACTAATCATGCACTTAATCAGTGCTTTGTTAGTTGGAGATAAGGAAAAAAAATACTAGCTCCACAAATAATAAATATTTTATTACTTCCAGAATAATGTGAGAAATGCAAAGAACTAGCAATTATTATTTCTTGGACACGAGAGGCATTATGTGGAAAAATGTAGAGCTAATCATATAAGAAAGTACTTCAATATTATTGCACTTCAGGTAACTGCATTTCTGTTTATAGGGGTAAATGAGGTAGACATCTCTCAGGAATTTCTTAAAACTGTAGCAATTCCTATTTCTGTATTTTATTTTTTTTTCAGAGAGAGAAACACGAAACCGATTACTTTATTCTATCAATATACCTGCCCTGTCACCATTGGTTTTACTGTTTTACAGTTCCATATTAAAACATAAAAGATAGAAACACAGGGGATTTAAAAGAATGAAATACCGAATAAAACCCAAATCTGTGACACTTTCAAATATTAGAATTTTTCATTATAGGAGATTCAAGTTTGTGTCTTGAAGCACATCAGTATGTTCACTATATAATTCTCTTGTGTCTCACAATGATTCAAATTTCAAAGATGCAAATTGCCAAGTATTGGAAAGATATAAAGATTTGCATTACAATGTCCCAGGGATAAAAAGAAAAGGACATAGAAACTCGGAATCTGCAATGCAAATACCAGCAAGAGCACAAACAGGGACCTCCAGGAAGTCTGTCAAAGCCTTCGATACGTATACTTGCAAATTTTGTTGATTTTCTTCAGGTATGAATCAAGCTCTAGTGGGATTTGCTCCTTCTCACAAATTCTGGTAAACATGAGAAAACCTTGCTTCTTTAGCAGCTCTTAAATTAGTAAGCTTTTGTAATTATGAATGGTGATTTATAAATCAGCATATTCACAATTTGCCAATCATAGCTCCTATATAATTTTTTTTTCAATTGCTTTTTGTATGCTTTACAGAAATGACAGCACCCCAATAGATTTAGTCACGCCTAATCAGAATATCGTATTGAAAATCTACTCTGCATTGTCTAAAGCCCATGAATTTATGCTGGAGAAAATCTGTTGGTGAGCAGTAGCCTCCATACATCATCTGCTGTAGTAGAACCGAAATGAGTATTGCTGTCAAAATGAATATATGAAACAACATTATGTTAGAGAGTCAGTTATGAAATAAAGCCAAGGGAACTGGGGCAAAGGGCTAATTGCCTGAGTTTACAAAAGAGGCCACAGCATACAATAAATAACAGTAAGGAAGAGCAAGGATGTATATCATAATTTTCTCTTTAGGAAAACAGACCTCAATTTAAATAAATATACATCATTTCATTATGCATCTACAGTGCTGACCTAGCACTGAGAAACAGAAAACAGAAACTTTTGACAGGTACTCTGCCTGACCTTTTTAATTACAGGTACAAGTTGAATATTAATTACCCGTACTCACTGGAATGTAATGGTTTGGTTTTTTGGTGTTTGTGTTGGGTGGCTTTTTTTAAAAAAAAAGATAACAAAAAATCATTTAGAGTACTCTATGCTATATATTAAAAACCCTCTATGCCAGGGTTATAAGTTATATTCATATCCTTTAACAGAACACAGCATAAGAATCAGCTTTTTTCTTCTTCCTCAGAAAACAATGAAAATTAAGTCTGCAATTAGCATTTCAGTGACTTTACGAGCCAAGTTTTGCTCTAGTTAATGCTGTCTGTTCACATATTTCTGTACCTATTGCTGTGTACACGCAAACACCTCACCTTGCATACATCAAGGCTGTACAAGCATAGAAAAGGTAACAGATCTGCAGCTTCTTTAGGGGCTGAATTTGGCACTTCTCACGTGAAACAGTACTGATGTCCTTGGTAAGGTTCAGTGAAATCACTATTCATTGAGCAAAGAGTTCAACACGAGAAATGGTGGATGATTAAGCCTCTCACACATCAGGCAATTTAAATAATGTGCTATGATTATTTTTTTTTCTCTGAACAGCATTTGACCAGCTACACGGCAAATCAAATAATAGAGAAAAGTTATTTGATTGAATACTCAGCCAAGATTTTATAGAAGTTTATACCACCAACGAAGCAAATTCTCATCTATTCTTCTCCATTGGAAACAAGGAGGCAAAACCTTTTGATTTGACCACATGGAAACCCAGATAAGATTAATACATGCCCAGCAAAGAAAATACTTCCATGGACATCTCTCCACTTGTCACCTAAATGGCAGTTTTGAGGGACAGGGCTAATACAGCCCTTTTTCATCACTTCACTGGCTTGACACCTCGTCCATAGATAAAAGAATCCTTGGAAATCTCGCATCTTCTCACAGAGTACAGTCTGGCTGGGTAGTTGTATGTACAATACACATTATTTTTTTATTAAACAGAGATAGCATTTACCTTTCTCACTCTAATAATGCCGTCCTGAGTTTGGGCATCTGTGGTAATTTCAAATATATCCATTCCATCTCCTTCAATAATATCATAGGATGATTTAGCATTTTCTCCAATATCCAGGTCATTTGCTTTCACCCTTCCTATTGGTTCACCAAGAGCAACATCTTCCATTACTGAGAAGTGATACAGACCTTACAAATAAGAGGAAAAGACTAAACATTACACCTGATTGCAGTACCCCTGGGGTGCTCTTCCCTTCTTTATACTTCCTCAATGCAAACTTCTGAGATGTGCAACTGATAACAAAGCACATTTACACAAGTTATTTACCAAAAGCAGCAAAATGTGTTCCTAATGTAGGAATATTCAGTTTACCATGTGGGAATATTCTTTTCATTACAGGAGTCTCCTGCTTCTCCCTTGCAGGGATGCCTAGCGTTGGCAAACATAAATATTAAGCTACTTTCAACACTGAAAATTTGCAACGTTCTCTACCGCAGGCACTGCTGAACTTACTATTCTATTTACAGACGTATAGTTATATTTTTTATAGAATTCAACTGTGAAACTTTGGCTTTTACTCTAAAGAAAACTGGTCTAATACTTTAAAGATGCCTTATACAATTCCAGTTCTTAACTACTTTTTTGGCCCTTCTAATTTGGTTTGGTTTGCTTTTTTAGCCCCTTCCACCTCCCTTTTGTGAGAAGAAACTAATTAAAAAAGATTCAAGGAAACTCCCAATATTTATATTTTAAAGGAAACGATAACTTTTCATAATGATCATTACTGTATTTACCATTTGGTTGCAGGCTTAAACTATAACCCTCTAGGAAGCGCTATTCAAATCGTCAGTATTTTTATTTCCTGTAATACACAAAAACCTTCTAAACTAAATGTCGAAAATTTATTTAGAACTTGCAATATATTATTTAGGTAAGCATTTTATTAATACAAAAATCAAAATACCCATTTTACTACTATATCTCCCAGTTCTTAACACTATTCTGAAAAACAGAAGACACACACATGCTTTAGCTCAAACATTCTTTGTTCAATGTCTATTTTTTTACCTCTTGGTAATTTACACTTATTGAAGCTACAGTTAATACGTGATCTAATTAACTGCAGTGCTACTTAGTAATTAAATTAGACAAAAGGAATTCAAGGTTAGCAGACAAGACCTTTGAAATAGTTTTTGACAAAGTGTTCTGGACTTGTTCTTTTCTGTCCTCACAGCTGTTCTAAGACAATGTGTGATTTTTACTTTTACAACTAAAACCTGCTGGTTTTAGTAGCTTTCTAAAAACAATACATTCTGGAGTTGTTGCTTTTATTGTTTGCAGGCTGATTGCGTTACAACAGGTAAAAGTAGGACGGAAACTGCGAGGAATGCACAAATACATATATTAGCTGTATGTTGTCTGTCCCAAAGTGAAAGATTTTTTTTCTGCAAAGTTTCCAGGCTAAATTATTAGAGATAATTTGGAGATCATCAAGATTCCTCAAGAATATTCACAATGGCTCACAAACAATGAGCAGCCAAAGCAATCAAGTGCCTCAGTAGAATAAATTATGTGTTCATAATTTATACTGCTGTCCACACTTTGTGGTTTGAATCTCCAGACACAGTTGATTGAATTTTTAAGTTGGTACTTTTCTCTCAGATTTATTAAGATAGTTTACAAAATATTGTAAAAAAAATGTTATTATGATGCAACTGACTCTTTTACACAAATTGCTCTCAAGAATTATGAATTGCCCTGTCAAGAAGTCATAGCACAGAGCCGACCAAAAATCCACATTACGTGTCTTTGAAAAGCCTTGGTTTCCACAGCAGCGCACAGTTCTCAGTACGATTGCATGCTGAACTGCCAGGTTAAAAACTTCTGCGACTTACAAAATGCCTCTAAAATTATTTCAAAGAGATCACAGAAGTAGTGAAAGTTCATCTTTTTCATTTCTAAAACCCAGGAGGCTAACACTCTTTGAAATCAAACCATAAATATACATTTCTGTCCTGCCTGGAAACAATAAACCGGTAAAATACACTGCTTTCGGAGTTCATTACAATTTATTGTGGAAGCAGCATGTATTACATCTTATGAATTTCTATTTCATTTTGGTTAGGCTCTATTGTAAGCTTGATCCTTTCTTATTTCCCTTTCCAGGCAAATGCAAACTGTGCTTCAACGGTGTAAAAAGAAAAAAGTCAAAGACTCGATCTGCTCTTGTACAAGGCCAGTCGTGACTAATCTGTAACGCTAGGCAGCAGGCTCTGAATAGTTATTTTTTAAAGGCAGAATTTGTAATAACATCCGGTTAAAATAGTTACTATGGCCCATCCTCATTAAATGCAATATATATATAATAAAAAGTTATAGCAGAGGCAGGTTTTGTCTAATGGTGATGGCCAGTGTTAAAACAGGGTGTTTATTCCTAGATGGTAGCTTGAATTGTGCACTGGAACGCGCCGGCTCTAACAGCTCCGCAGAGGGCAACTCACTCTTGGTTGAAGGAAAACTAATCTATTTTTCCCATATAGAAAATATCTGTCAGGGGTCTGTGCTGCACTCCTCCTCCCACCACCCAGCCCGTGTGGAGGAGCACAGGGAAAGGGCACTTCCATCTCCCCAGGCATCCGCTCCTCTGCTTCCTGCCCAGCTCCCCAGCAAACCCCCCAGTTAGTACCAGTTGTGCCGCTGATTTTCTCATCTGCTTTTTTCACCCTGGCGGGGAAAGGCTTTTTGAGGCAGAAAGCGCTGATCCAAAGACAAGAGCCAGGTAAGCTGGCCCAAGCAGGGGTGTGCTGGCAGGGTTAGAGCCGGAGGACGCTGCAGCTAGGAAAGCAGCGGCTCTCTGCGATCGGGTGCTAGGGTTCAGCCAGGGCTCTCATCTGGAGACGTTTATGTTATTAGGGAAACTGCCACCCTGGGCTGGAAAACACCACCACGCCAGTGCGAGCAACGCACTGATATAAAGTAAAAAATTGATGCATTTCTTATTTTGTGATGAGAAAAGCTTTTATTGGGCGCAGAGTGCTTATCTGTTAAAAACCACTAAGATGAGGTAACAAAATATATCTTTTGCAAAAAAAGCTTTTACCTCTACTTATTTATTTTATATTTTTTCTATCTTTATATGAATTTTCTAGACTACAGAAGAGTATTTTTCACACGCTGAGTACTCGGACAAACCCATTTCGCTCTTTGTGTCTTCAGAACAGGGCAAAAGTGGATTTCAAGTCATACATATGTGGAAAAGAATTAATTTTACCTTGGGTGCACAAGTACCTTGTTAGAAAAACTGCTTCTAATAAAGTAAAAATGATACAAGACTCCTAATACCTTACAACTTTAGTTTTTCAGAACAATTTGGATAAAAAGATAATTTTCTAATAGTGCATTAGATTGCACCTGTTCCAAATAAAATTGATCCAGTCATTATGCTCTTCCCTCTTCTTTTTTCTTTTTGTCTTCATCTTTGAAATAGACTACAAAGCTTGTAGAGAATCTCAGCAGGACAGCAAATCGTTCCAACCTAACCCAGCAAGACATCCATTGGAACCACAGTAGTAAATATGGATTTTGAATTAAAGATCAACAATTATCTAGACTCAGACTTATCCTCTTTGTTTTCTTCACTATTACCTAATTAGTCAAACCTTTATTACTTTTATCAGTTATATATGTCTTTTACTGGTGGTGTCACTTGTCTGCATGAGATGCACATCCAACAGCACTAAAACTAGCATGTAGAAACAACTGCACTGAATGTAAGTAAATATATGGAAAAAAAAGTCTCCAAGTTATTTTTGTGTGGATGTAAGAGGGGTAACACGGAAGACAGAGAGCTGTGCGCACTGTTGTGGACTGTAATTCCCTCTTTCCTAAGCTCTTAATCAGGCAGAGGAATATTAATGTTTCTCTAGAAGCAGCTACATATTTTTAAATTACATTACAAACCCAGGCAATATGATAAAAAAAGAGTTCGATTAAAAAAGAAAAAAGCAGCACTATATTACTTTCTTATATAGGAGAACACACACACATAATGGCACTTACTCTGTGCAAACTTGGGAGGATTGTCATTAACATCAGTGAGTGTAATTGTCACAGTTGTCGTTCCAGAGAGTCCACCCATGTGTCCTCCCATGTCCTTTGCTTGGATAACCACAAAGTATTCTTCTTTGGCTTCTCTGTCCATGTTGGGAAGAGCTGTTTTAATTATAGCTACAATAATGGGGGGAAAAAAGTCAGGTACAGACCCAAATTCAGTTTCGCAGCTATTTTTATGGATGTATGTAAATATTGGTATAAAAAATGAACTTATAAAGGTCCAGTTAAATTGTCTCTTAGTACCAAGGATAAACAAGAATTTCAGATTTTCAAAAAATATATATCAGAGATCACCTACCTCAATTTAAGTGCAAAACTCAAGAATTAGGCATACATGTTATAAAAACTAATTTTTACATTTTTTTTCCCCAATAAACTTATTGGTTTCTGTCCTACCTCCCACAGAAATCCATCGTTTCCCTACAGAATTCACAAACAGAAGACAACCACACAGCAAACTTAAACCATAAACACTGTTAACCGTATCCATCAGATTAATTGTTTCAAATTGTTTCTAAAGCCATTATTTAATCTACTCTAGTATATAAGGCAGGCTACAGTTGTTCCCTTAAGTCCTAAATTAAGTGCCTAAATTTTTACTGGAGAATGCCAGCATGTCTTTCAGTGTGTCTCCCAGCACAATCACCAGTCCTGCAAACTCCTAAAGCCACTCCGCTGTCCCCACTCTAGGAAGGTCACTTCTCCACCTGTAACATGCTATTATATTCACAACATTCGGTATGGAAAGTGCAATAGTAAATGTTTAATTGACTAAATGTAAATTTAAATATTGTTCATCACAGTTTAGTAATGTCCACCATAATAAAAATATGATAATCATCCAAAGTCCCATTAAACTTAGGGAAAACAACTCTAAACTGAAATTCGGCAATTTTTTCCCTTTTAGACCTGCTTTTGAACTCTATTCTTTAAAAAAATCATCTGTCTGTGAAAAGAAAGCACAAAGGTCAAGCTACTGAGTTATCTTGGTGGTTAAGTAAAGCGCAAGGGTGCTGGGGGGAACTGGATCTACCACCGCGGTGGTTCGTTCAAACCATGGAGCTTGAGGGTTCTTACCAGCCATAAAGAGTAGTGTCCCTTTTCATGGCCCTGTACTTACAGAGCTCAAGGACACAGTTTAGGGGCAGGCATTGACAGAAACTCAGCAAGTCTTTGGAATTCATTAAAAAAAGAAGGTAAGAATTCTGTAATTTACCATATTTGTTAAGATCTGCATGTAGCATAGAGGGGACAAGCTCCCACCCAGGATCCCACGTCCCTGTTACTGGGACTGATCATGTTTCCTTGGCTCTCATGCTGTTTGGGGTTTTTTTTAACCTGTTGTTTGTTAAGTCTTGTCAGGAGTTTTTACATGTCAGTCAATATTTATTGCAATCTATTAGTTTTTATTTCTCCATTTGGACTAACGTAGCTGGGGAGACTTCAAGTAGCTCTTTTTCTTTCACGTGGTACAGTTTCTATGAAATCAGCTTCTTAGAAATGACGCTGGATGAGAAGCCAAGATTATCTATTCATGTCTTTATGGTGAATAAAGAAATATTCCTGGTTTTATCCTTCTTGGCAAGGGAGTGGGAGCAGGCAGCCACACTCCTAACCTTCAGCAACGAAACTCCTTGAGCGAGGTGGTGCTCAGGACCCTGACAAGCACGATGGAAATCGTAAAATCAGCGAAGCAGCCTCGAAGGACAACATTCATGTAATGTAACTGTTCTATACCATCTACAGGAGGGGACACAAGTTATTCTGCAAAACATTGAAGAATATGCTTCTGTTAAATCTTCTGAATGAAAGCAGGGAAACAGTAAAACCCAGAAGATGATAAATGTTTATCAGATGTGATATCCACATTCAGAAAAAGATTAAGGCCATTTCCTCCCTAGCAGCTTGTGTAAAGAGCATGATCTATTTTTAAAAGCATTTGACAGTTGTGACTGGTTTGGACTGATTGGTTTACTATTTAGGAATCATAATGACGCATTCTGCAAATAATTCTATTGTTACAAATGAGATGACTCATAAAAGGATGCTAATGAAAACTTAGGATATCACAATTTGGTCGGCATCAATCTTTTTCACAGTAGAACTGACACAAAGATCAGTGAAACTTTATTTCAAGGGGTTTTTTATTAAGCCTACTATAATTTTTTCTCCACTATTACTTTTCAGGCAGTTTCCTTGTTGCTTTGGGTTTTTTTTGAACCTGATTGATATCGTTAAGTCTAGACTACAGGCGACTTGTATAAGATGCCATATTTTGTATTTTTCAGTTTCCTCTGAGACAAGTTAGTTATTTCAATATAGTGATGATTTTTTCCTAGATGCATTTTAATTTGTCTCTTAATGTATGGAACAGTCTGGCCCTTGTCTATGGTTTGAAAGATATCAGGAAGATAAATAACTCTTAAAAAATCCCTAAATCAGAATTACAGTTTTTGACTTTTTTGTCATAAAAATTTGGGTGTTTTTCTGTATGAAGATACTAACACAACCTGTTATTTCAATAGTTTTATACATATTTCTATCTATTGTCCCAGCCCATAAACCGTTTGCCAGAAGCAGAGAGTCAAAGTCAAGTTTCAAACACAATAAAATAAAAAAAGTTTACTGTTTGAATTACTACAAGGGGAGCCGAAGGTTTTTTTAAACATCAAATGTCTCCAACTTACACAGGCTGAATGTTACCAACAGTATTTCTACATTCAGAATCTACAGAAGGGGGGTCAGAGAAAAAGAAAAGTCAGCATCTCTTATGAGGCAAATCAAGGTACACAAAAAGGCTCCGTCCTCACCTAAGTAATATGATTGAGACAGAGAGAGTTATGTATAGAGAATTTAATGCATATTTATTTGTTCTTTTGCTTTATTCACCAATTCTCAGGCTGGGCTCACAGGAAGTACTGAAACTTTCAATCTATTTTTAGGAAACAATTCAGGCTCACCAAATCCTAATACGCATGCAGCACACAGAACATTAACTCATTGAGCCTCCAACCTGCTCTACTTCAATTCAACCCAGGAACAAATTGAGAATAAAAACATAATCACTTTTGGCATGCTATGATGGATGAAAATGGTATGTGCCAAACAGGAGAGCAGTTTAAACACCAGGGATGAGAAGTACCGTAAACTAATCTAAGGCAGGTAGATGCTTGTTGGAAGACTGTATTCAGAACAGTTATCAATGGCTTACTGTCAAAGTGGATAGATGGATGAAATGGTTCAAAAGGTTTGTTCTACTTCTAGCTTCATTTAATATTTCCTGAATGATGGACGACAGAAAGAACTTATCAAGCCTTTCAGATGACACAAAGTTGGGAGCCACTGCAAGTGCTGGAAGAACAGGATTCTAGTTCAAAAATTTTTTGACAAATTGGATCGTTTAAGAAAGCAGGATGCAATTCAATTTGGCAAGTAAAAAGTCTTCTGTGTGGGTGAAACAATTAACTTCGCAATTACAACAGAGCAGATGACTCACAAGACAGAAAAGAATGTGGAGTCAAAATGAGCTGAATATGAATCAACAGCATTTTGCTGATAAAAATGCTCAGACGTTGCCTGGTATATTAGCTGGCTGTTATATGGAATAACTGTGGAACAGTCCTTCCAGATCACTCATACTGGTAAGGCACCAGCTGCAATGGTGTGTCCAGTTTAGAAAAAAATTGATTTCTATGGTTAGGGAAGTATGAGGAAAGACTTCACAGCCCAATATGTAAAAATTACTGGGAGCTACTCTCCTTTTCCACTGGGAATAAGAGTAGAAATGATGGGCCCGAAACATAAACCACAAAATGGGTTTAAATTGCAGCAAGAGAGCTTTCAGTTAAACATTAGGGGAACACTTTCTAAAAGAGAAAGTAAGTAGAGACAGAAGCCTGCCTGTAGAATTTGTAGTATTTCCATTAGTGAAAGTTTTTAAGAGAAATGAGAAAGAGAGGGGATAAACCTGATGCTTTTTTGGGGCAAGGGCACTCACTGCATTCTCACTTGAGGTCCCTTCCCTCCATGAAGTCTAAGATAAGGCTCTATCTCTCTGTACTCTGAAATATTTCACAACATTCCGTGGACATGCAGTACAACCACTGAACAGGTACCTGCATCCTCATTTGGCTACACAACCTCGGACTAAAGCTCGAAACATCAGGATGAGGGTTGGAAGGTAAAGAAATCAAGAAGTAACCTATGTCTTCCAAAAATGAAAATCCCCCCAATATTGGAAGTGCCTTTTTTTTTTATTATTATTTTTTGGCTGAGTTGCTTTTCCTAAACAGCTATTGGTGTCACACTGCTCAATAGCAAATAAAACAGCTGCAAAATGGGGTTTACTTTTACAGTGGTCCTAACTGCACACACAGAGCAATTTGCACAATCTGCCTCACAACTTGAATCGCTTAAAATGCACCCCTGTGGACTACTTTCAAAAACCTATTTGGAAGAATATACACTGTCTCGCACCGAAAAAGATCAGGGGAAAAGAAGCAACGTGTCAGAGGCTAGAGCTGATGAAGAGAAAGAAGAGAAGTAAAAGGAACAATAGAAATAAGGATCTGGTTTTCACTTTTCACTTTCCTCTCCGTTTTTTTAAGGATCTCTTTATGCTATAAAACTACACATAATGGTAATTGAGAACATGGAACAAAACCAAGCAAGCACTACACAGAATTGGAATCTGGCCCTGAAAAGCCTTTCTTAAGCACCTCATTCATCTCACACATTTTGATGAAGACTTCCTGCTATTTCAACTTGCGCACTTTGGAACTTTCCCTTCTTCATTTTGGAAGAACTAAGTAATTGCTTTGATCTTCCTTCCGTGCTGAAATCTTGGTGGAGATTCTTATTAAATATAGCAGTCATTTAGGACCAAAACTCCTGAAAAAAATCAATCTTGTAATTTCTTCAGGGAGCCTTGAGATGCATTCTTTGTATTCCCATGAAGCAGACTGAATTCAGTGATGCTTTAGCAGTCCATAAAAAAAGGTTCACTTGGAGATCTGTGGAAAACCCATACCACAATTCCTAAAAAATTAATAGATCGTGACTAACTTTCTTGAAAATGAAAAAAGTCCTAGTACTTTGATGATGTTATACAGGCATAGCAATCCATTATTTCTAATTCAATTTACCCTTCATAAAATTCATAAAATTATCCACAAATATTCTAATTTCTTATTTAGTTCTAATGCCTTAGGATTTTTGTTTCAGCAAGACAAGAAAAATATCTTCAGTCTCTAGCAAAGTTGGCTAACCTTCTAGAAAAATTAGCAATTACAGAAGCTGCCTGAACTACATTCAGCTGTAGGTATATTTCAAATCAAAGACATTACCACAGAAAAATAATCACTAGGTGAGGAATGGAATACAATGCTATACCATTTTACGTGTAGTGCTTCTGTGCCATTTTTGTATTTCTAAGAGAGAAGCTAACAGCGCACAGATTTTTATTACCATATTTATTTTCTAAAATTGTGTGGGGAAGATGGCACTGCCTGCCTTTCTGTTAAACTGTGAGATGAAGATTGAATATTGTTTTATGAATTTTCTTGTTCCTTGTGTAACCTACAATCTATTGTATTTTCTTTTCCAGCTCATATTACTTCATATTTTATGTTTTTCGATTGTGCTTTCTTTCAAGTTTGCCACTGTGCATAAATTAACACTACCTACCTTTCACTGTATGGATGCTGCTTAAAGAGTATCCTATAGGATATGACTGGATCACGCCTATTATAATACTGCCTTTTTGATTCAGACAAACATGTATCTGGGCTTTATAGTATGAGTAAAAAGCCTTCATCTCTACATACCAGCCATCCCTCTTCCCTGGGAGCAGGTGTCACTGGCGTAGTGAAAGGATCACCCTCCCTCCAACTAAGAACGAAGGCAATAAATGAACACTCTGCACTGCATTTATGACCTTGCTTCCTTAGGATTTTATTTGTAATGATCCTTTAATACCTATAATTATACTAGACATTTACAGAAAGTAGCCTGAGAATCTTTTTCAGATGCCTTCCAAATCCAGCTGTGTAGTTCGCATTTCTCTAACTCAGTCTCAGCACATTATTTAGATACATAGCTCCTGTTTTCTGACTCAGCGTGAGGAAAATGGTGAAGTCCTAACTACCTCACTAGCTTTCAGAAATGACAGAGGCATTGCTCTGAAATGCAAGAAATGTGTGGTATCAGCTTTTTTGGTACTACTATTATTAGATAAACTCTAGAAGCAGAAATCACTTTTTTTCAAATGCCAATCTCTCTTGATCTTAAGCCACTCATCTTTACCAACTACGGACCATCGTAACTGTTTTCAAACGTCTCCGCAGTGATTTTATACTTCCTTTATTAATCAGAAAAGACAGCTCTTGCTGCTACTGAAGGACCCAACCCTACATACCTTATCCATAACAGCTGCACCTTATGCTTCTAAGTGAAAAGCAAGAACTGCAGGACTGACCCCTGGGTCTGCTGCGCCAGCGGTTTGTCAGTACAACTCTCCTGCTAATGGGCTGTCACCAAGACAACTCTCAGGATCGCCGAAGAATCGCTGTACAAACACCTTAACGCAACTCCTAAGGTTGCATGGCGTACTTAGTACACAATGACAAGAAAAGGCTTATACTAGTTTGAAAATAGACTCTATTTTCAGCCTTGGGCCTAAGAGCATCAAACGCTGTCAAGACAGAGCTGAAGGTGCTGTAATGGAGGCAACTGCAAATAAACTCCAGAAACCCTTCCAGTCCTGGAGCCGATCCTGCTGCCTTGGGAGTGCTGCCTCCTCCTCGCTTGCTGAGACACAATGACACCCACTCATCCAGTTCTTAAACTGGTTTCAGTTAAAAGACCAGTTCACTTTCAATCTGTGGCAACTGGCAAGGATATCACAGCAGCACTGGTTAATAACAGGAGCTAGAAAGCAGCAGCCTAACCCAGGCTCTGACTGATGTCGGACAAATTCTTTCTCTACAATAATCCCATCAGGGTTTAAAATCCAAACTATTTAGAAACTGAGCTGTTTAGATGGGCTCTGTTGAACACGAGTTAGTTCTGTTTCTAGCAGCTCCTGACTCTCCCCTCACAGTTGCAGATTACTTCCTCTACCAAAGCCCTTTCCCCGTCTCTGTCTGGGTTGAAAATGCTACCTTGTCATTTTGTCATGAGTAATTACAGAAACAGTCCCCGTGCCTCTCTTTTATTAACACCTCTCAAATATTTGTGCAGTGATTTCATATCCTCCTTTAATCACCTCTTATCCAGTTTATACAAATTAAGTTCAATCAATCTTTCATTATAAGTAATATTCTTCTCACCTTAGCTACCCTGCCTTGAACTTTCTTTAGTATCTCAGTAGTCTTTTTGATGATGATGGGTCTCATCAGTACTATATGCAATATTCTGAGGGCAGCTTGTGCTATCAGTGATACATACCATTACTAATAAACCAGACTTTAACAAACAACCAGATAGAAGAAATAGCCTGTGATATAAAAACGTCTGTAACTCAAAAGTTGCTGTCATTTCTCCTCTGGCTGCATTCCTTGTTTTTATTCTGCTGGACTGTATTTCAAGGTCTAAATGGAGGGGGATAATAAAGGCTGCAAATTAAAATTCAAGATTCCTACCCGACTTCTGATGAATGCCGATTTCATTCACAGACTGACAGAATGATACGGGGTTGGGAAGGGACCTCTGGAGATCATCTAGTCCACCCTCCCTGCCAAAGCAGGTCCACCCAGGGCAGGTTGCACAGAAATGTGTCCAGGTGGGTTTGGAATGTCTCCAGAGAAGGAGACTCCACCACCTCTCTGGGCAGCCTGTTCCAGTGCTCTACC
>JAOTQQ010000063.1:37651249-37737592 GCA_026546715.1 Gallinago undulata | reverse complement strand
GTCCTCCTGACACCCACCCTTTAAGTATTTGTAAGCATTGATCAGATCCCCCCTCAGTCTTCTCTTCTCCAGACTAAAAAGACCCAAGTCCTCAGCCTCTCCTCATAAGACAGATGTTCTAGTCCCCTCATCATCTTTGTAGCCCTTTGCTGTACCCTCTCCAGCAGTTCCCTGTCCTTGAGTATTCCTCCTAGCCCTACTCATTTATGTTCCAATTTCAGAACCACAGGGTTCGACACCGTGTTCCAGATCATTAAATAACAAATCATTAAAAGTTCTGTTGATTAAAGACTGGGCACTATCACCTGGAAATTAAAGCTAGGTATAGGGAAAAAAAAAAATCAAACATTCACTCTCTGAAGAAATATCCACATTAGGAAAGTCTTTACTTTTCTAGGTCTCCTGACTCTTCAGTTCATCTCAGCTTTACTAACTTGAACTTTGGCTTTGTACCATATTACTATATCAACGATGGCAGGGTTTAAAATCTATTCTTTTTTGCATATAGTAAAGGTTTATGCTTGAACAATACAGTATGTTTTCCAGTGCAGTAGGGCGTTTGGTGTAAATTCCCTTGTTCATGTAGGTGTATTTCAGGTGTGTGTAGGAGTGACATTATTTAAGTTCATGTGAAATGTAAATAAGTCAGACACAGTTGAAAATGTATTTTCTCTGCCATGCCTATATTGTAGAACACAGTGTCACTTCATATTACGTTCCATTATGATAATCTTATTCTAAAGCTGACAGTCATGATTTAATATCCTTGAAAAAGCTTAAAAGTGAGAAGTGTGCTTTAGCTACTTTTGGCAGTCTTAAGGAACTCCTTTGCCCAGCATTTTGATTGTCATTATTTGGATTATGAGAGAATATATACAACTTGTATACCTTTATAAATTATACACGCTGGCATCAGTTAATCAGATGTAACAATAATGATTTGTGGAATATATTTCAGTTCACTGTGAGTTTTGTTACTAATCTGATGTCAACACATTGTAAATTTAGCCTCTCAGAGAAAATCTGAATCTTTATAATGTATTATTTATGTTTGCTCTTTACCCATTAAACCAGTGGTCATATTAAAATTCACCAATAAAAAGTGAAAAATATTCAGAACGAGCCATCAAAAAAGTATTTACCCTAAGCCATATTCAGAGCACCGAGTGAAAAATAACTCCTGAATTACCTTCTTTCATGTATCTATAACTCATACAGAAGAACTTGTGAAGCAGACCTGCAGAAGTATATGCATTTTTCATCTAACATAATGGAAAATTATTGTTTTATGGGTCACTTCCCAGTAGTTATTTCTGTGCACCCAGCATTATAGAATTGTTTCAGCAAGGAGGTGGCGAGTAATATCAGAGTTTCAACCAAGAGTGTGATTCGGGAAGGGACTACACCTAGTTAAGTTAGTAAGAACAAAAAAGCTGAAGAGTAAGCAACTGCTCTCCTCAGGTTTCTCTAAGGGAATGTGTTTTCCCAGCCTAGTGAACGCAAGGGAACAAATACTAATTGTGAAGGTTCACATTGCTACGGTTGGATAAAGAAACAATCATCAACCCATAAAACTCTCTCTGGTAAGTAATAGATTATCATACCCTTGCTCCAAAATTCTGGTATTTCCTGAATATTTCCCGAATAGTCCAGAAAAATTCTGGTATTGCCTAGTTCCTTATATTTTCTCAAATAAGACTTCTCTTCAGAAGAATCTCAACAATAAGGCTGCTGGGCTTCAGAGCAATCTTCTTCACCCTGTATAACATACGGCCGCAGTTTCTACATGATTACCTGCATCTGCTCTGCTAAATGACTGCTAAATGACTAGACTTTTATGTATATTTATTGTTTACATATTCTAAACAAATGTACGCTGGAGGGCTCTACACAACTTGACATTCAGTATGGCTAAGACTTCTCTAAGTGGATGAAGACACATTAGACACAGGAACAAATTCTGCAGATTTTAAAACATCACGAGCAACAGATAGATCCAATTAATGTCACAGAAAGCACTCCGGATTTAACAAACTATTTGGCGGGTGGCTGTAAGAGGAGGGTGGTAGTTACACTGCAGATGAAGGCCATTACATAGAGGTGGAAAAGGAACAAGAGGATGGCCTGAGTACATAAACTCATTCAGTTGTAATGGTCGTAATTGATGTCCCCCATAGGTCTAGAAAAATGCAGAATCTGAAACCAGTTCCCCATTCAGAAGCAGATCCATAATACAAAGCCACTTACTCAGGGCTTACAAAGCCACAGGTGAATTCTTTATGATTAAATTCCCTTTAGAAGCTAACATGTCATTTTCAAGGTAACTGAATTGCTACTCAAAGGAATATTTGTAACTGGAAATCAAGGAGGGGGAATTTAATGCTAGTGGAAGAGGAGAAAAAACATGATTTTCAGGTTCACCAAAAAGCTTTAGAGTTTACTCTTTCATGATAATGGAAATGACTTTCCTAGGAGATAAACAGTTACTTCATTGGATTAATCCTAAGGTTTTAATGCAATAAAAATAATAAACCTGAGTAAAATTAAACATTTTTTTTTACATTTGGAATGACTCTTTCAGGCTAATTTTGTGTGAAAGAAGTGAAAAATCTTCCATGTAGGTGGGGAATATGTTTCCCCTGCTAAGGCACTAACTTTCCCAAGTAGAAACTGAGAAAAGGCCCAGAGCTAATGCCCCTCTGATTAAGACAGCTAACTCAAGGCATTACCACACGCAATAATCTGTAATATTAAAGGAAACTGAGTCATACCTTTTGATACTTGATGGTCAGGGACCTGTTCATAGTTACGTTTCCACATGACTTTTAACAAATAAGCCACCATTAACTAAGGGGCTTGGCTAATAACACCCTCTTGTCATACTTATTTTTGAAACAAGCTGCTGTTCTTCCATCGTGCTATATTAAAGTTACTCTTTGAAAAACTCTATTTTACACGTAGCATAACATAAAATACTGAATCACCTCCCAGAGACTGTTTTCACACTTACAATAGCTGTCCTTCAACCAGAAGAAAACACTTTAATGTATTAACCCAATAATCTATTATTATTGATCAACCTACACTATTTACCTAATCTCCCTGCAAGTTAGGGCATTTCTAGGACAGGGAAATACTTCTTGCCATGCATTCTCACCAGAAAGAATTAAAGAACTTCCAGACTTTGAAGAATCTAATAGTACTCTGTCTAATGTAGGTGAGAAAACAGCACACTTGATCCATCAAAAGCATCCTTTAATAATTTCTCTAGCACTTGTTTCATAATTTTGCAAATATAAGAAATAATATCAAGTCACTTTAAAAAAGCATTTCTCAGCTGTAACTAAATGAATTTGCTGTACGTATGACATATGTACAGAAAACAAGAGGAAATGGATTTATAGGCACTTCTTTCAGATGACTTTCAAGACTTCAAACCCAGAGAGAAATGAAGTCATCTTAAACACATACCAAAAAAACTTCATACCCATACTGAGTGTCGTGTTCTTTCTTTCCCCCAATCCATCCAATTAAGAAAGAAAAATAATTTTTAATGAAAACACCCAATATAGCCAATAAAATTCCCAGGTCAAACTGTACTTTCTTTTACTGGAAATACTACAGTCTCATATTGAAAATTACATGATGCTGATTAAACTCCTCAGGCCAAGTCTTTCAGTCCCTAACCAGTTAGCAGTCACACGGCATTTCCACCGCCTTCAGTTTTGCTTCAGTGACTTCTGTAATATTAGCATCATCATTACTTTCATTATCATTAATACAGATTTTTTCTTTGTATTCTCACATGACCAGCTTCCAACAGAATATAACTGATACGTGTCACAACTCGGTAATACTGCCAGGCATCTACTTACGCTAATAATAATAAGGATATTATACACGTAAGAGACAAGGTGACTGGTGTAAATACACCCCAGGGATTCACGTTCAGAGCCACCTACCTGTGTGTGGCTCAATAGAAAAGTAAGGCTGTCCTTCCAGAATGCTATAAACCAGCTTGGCACTATTTCCATAAACTGGATCATCTGCATCTGTAGCTGTGACTTTAGTTACAAACGTGCCTAAATAAAAAGAAGACACACAATTAACATCTACATTCTTACTAGAAACGTACATAACTTACTCAAAAAATAATTTGAAACAAAAAATAATTTCCTTGAAACTCTAAAGAAATTTATGAGGTAATGACAGTAATAAAAGAAGAAAAAACATCAGTAACAACTATAAATATTACTTGTGGAACACAAACAAAACATTTTCCTTCAACATGATATATGCCAACAGACTGAATTTCTGGGTAAAAGAAAAACCTTTTCAGCAGCTGTATTATTTAAGGTGTCTTTGTAGAATGCATTTAAAGCTACGTGATAGATCTGCGTAGACTTCAAGCATTTGCAAAGGAATCATATCAAAGGGAAACGAAACACAAGGTTAATAATACAATATAATATGTTGCATTTAAGATTCGCAAAATCACATTTGAAAGAACCTGGCCAAGTTACAGAGAATGCATAGAAAAGCAATAATAAAAAGGGTTCTTTTCTCTTTTCTTGGCTTGCAGCCATAATAATGGCTTGATGTGGCCACAGTGACAGAGTCAGGACAACATCTATTGTCTCTGAAACGAGTCTCTGCCACTGAGGGGGCCATTGTCTAGCCAGAGTTATAAATTCCATCCTCTGTCCAAAAAATGGAAGAAAAAATTAAGAAAATTGCCCTTTTTATTTCTTAGGCAACACAGCACTTCCCATTTCTGTAAGAAGCCAAATAGAATGAAATTCAGTGGGTTACATTAAGCTTGCTGCAGAGAGGGCTTTTTTGGATGACTTAAAAATATAACGATGACATTAATTAGGCTAACAATAAAGCCAGTATCTACAGAGTGAGAAAAAACAAGAGTAGGAGAGAGGTTAAGGGCTGAATTACATTTCTTACGTTCAGAAAGGAAAAAAATTATAGCACCCACCAAAATACCACCTTTCTGGATACGCCAATAAAATCCGCCCTCCTCTTCCCTCTCCCGCTCCGTGCGCTGCCCAACCAAAATGACATGACATTTCAGGACAGGAAACTAAAGAGGGAAGAGACCCCTTTGGCATCTCCTTGGGTCGTGCCCTCTTTTTTTTCTCTATGGCACATCACTGCCACCACTTTGGGCAGCTTTCTGCCTTACAATACATGCAAATTATTTGGAGGAATATTTCCATTTTCAGAGATAATTTGCGTAACACCCAACAGCTTCCATTCCAGGGTTTCCCACCTGCAGCCATGCAAGCTCTGCCATAGCCCCATCTGGCAGGAAAGTGCCCCACCAGCCTCTCCTGCTGCTCAGGAGAATCCACACACCTTTAGCTGATTCGCACCACGTGGAAGAGGAGTGTGATGCTGATGAATATTATGTTGCATCTATCTCTGACAGACGCTCGCTGAACCTGTTCTTATAAGGCATGTCAACTGTACATGTTTTGAAGGCTAACTGGTTTTGATGTTGCAAGGTGATCTTATACCCAGCCTTTGATATAATAATCTTTAACCTGCCACCAGGCATGAGAAATGGACTTGATCCTCAACTTGATGGCTGGTTTGGAAGCACTTATCACGGGAAATTTGTTGTCTGACCAATTACAAATAGTGTTGTATACCCAGATACTACCAGACAATGCCTGGTAGCTTTGAGTGACAATGATAAAGGGGATATATGACACAAACGTGGTCCCCAGCCTTGTAACAAGTACAGCAGCCTCAGCCTGTAGATGATATCCTGAATGACCTCCTCCACGTACAGGAGAATAAAAACATAACAGGGAAGCAACCACGGGGCACGCTCAGAGGCCATAGCATATGCTACAGAAAATAAATGAAATAGGGAACAATGACAAGGAAGTATGCAGGAAGCTTAGAATTTGGAATGTTGCAGGAACAGAGGAACAAAAGGACCCTTTGTGGCTTGCCCACAGTAGTCACAAAGCATGAAAAGATGTAGCTGTTAGAGCAGTCTCACGTATTTAAGTTTTGCTGCCTTGCCTTCTGTAACTCATACACCGGTTACACGTTCTCTGTTTTGTTGCTCCCCCAGAAAGCAACCCCCCAGCCCAGCCGTACCGCAGAATTCCGGCCACAGCCCCGCCACCCCAGCGGGACCATTCCCCGTGGTTCACAGCTGCGGTCCCACATGGGAGACCAAAGGTGATTCCTCCAGCTGGACTCAGATGCCAACAGCAGGTGATGTCCAAGGTTGCTGTGGGAGTGGCCGCTGCCATAAAAATTTTGTTTTGTAACCTTCTAAGACAGAAGAGGTTTGTGCAGAACATCACACAGGGCTGGAATAAGATAAGGCTCATCACAGAACACTGAAAAATTTTAAAGAGTATTTTATCTAGGCTGTCCCATTTTGTTTCCACAATATACTTTATACACAAAGGAAAATAAAGAAGTGAAGCTGTTGACTTCTTTGAGATTGTGTTTGATTTGCCTAGCTGGCTCTCATTTCAAAGGACTTCAGAAATAATTACATTGCTTGTTTAGAAAGATTTGATGTATGTCTATTCTTTTCTTATTTCACTTGAGAATTCCTGAAGACTTCTATAGATATTTATTTCAAGATTTCAAAACTTAAACGGGTCTGCTGATTCTTTGATAAACGCATCCTTTATCCCAAGTTTTCATTACACATTAAAGTTGAATACGCCTTAATAAAAAGAGGCAATCACCATCTAACATTGCTTCCAAGCCTGATGCTCAGCTCTCAAGATTTATTTTTCTTGTGATATAAAATAATTTAATCAGTTACTGAGGTCCCAAATTTATCTGAAATTTATACATACGTAATAGTAATTACTCCCATTCACTGTTTATATACACAAAAGGAGGGGGAAAATGTAACGTCCTTCTATTTCTTTCCCTTACAGGTCACTTGAAGTGAGACTATAATCTCACTTAATAAAACTAATGAAGGGAATGGAAAAATAAAATAGTCTCCCAGCCTCTAGAAATCAATTTCTTACCCTGCCAGTCTCTGCCACTCAGCACTTCATTTCCGACCGTCACACACAGTTCTGAAGTCTGTCAAATTCAGTATTTTACTCCCAGCAGTCTTATTGATGAAAATTGTTTATGAAAGATGTAAGCAATCAGGAAACAGAAATTAAAGAAATTACTTCCACTATTGAAATTAGTTAAGCTTTTACATAGTTTAAAATTTATCATCTTTCATTTTAATTTTTTTGTTTTATGCCTGGAATGAAATTTTCTGCAGGTGTGAAACCTGCCACAGGAACGTGTTCGTTCTGGCAATAAGAAGTACATAAAGGAGCAGACCCTGTCCCCTCTGCAGCTGCAGAGGACGCTGCCACATCAGAGCTGCTCTGGTTCCACTGCAAGATGCTCAGGGTCCAGGAGAAGTAGCAACCTACTAAAGGGCAACTCTAGAGCACTTTTCAATTAAGCATTATCAAAAGATTTCAAGAATTGGGAGACTTTTGAGGGTGAAAAGTAACACAGAAGAAAGGAACCCGCAGCCACCACGGCGGTTATTTAGGCAATCTCCTGAACGTGGCAGAACTCTCCCTGCTTTGGTGTGGAGCTTTGGATTATCAATATTTAAGTAGGATTTTACTCCGCTACAGACACTGCGGTTAGATACCGCATGTACAGAAATATTTTTTACATGCTTAACGTGCTTAAAGTTTTAAAGATAAAAATTTTGCATCGAAAAAGCAGTGAGAATGCAGGCAAGGGCATTTATTAAGTAAATGCTCTGAAAAACAACATTCTGGGTTCTACCCTGCAAATAAACAGCTAAGGTTTCTGTTTGTGTTTAATTTTGACTGCATTTGGCTTGTGTTTGTTTCTTTGTCAATGCTACAACAAACTCATTTAGCAAGAGACCAGAAATTTGAAATGGTGCCATTTTTACAAGAAAGCCACTATTATAGTCCAAGTCACTGTTGTCCTAATTACAATAATATAGCAGTTTTATATAATCTGGCCCAACAACATAATCACTGTTTCTTTTTTTTTCTTTTCGTACCTAATATTGCCTTATATAAAACAAAATCATTTTTTTGGTAGATGAGGCAAATTTTAAGATGTTCACTTAAAAAAACTTTCTGCATTTTTTTCCTAAGTTACACTTTTGCAATGCTAATGACCCTGAGATTAAATATGGACTGCAAAGAGATTCAAGAGATTTTAATTAATGAACACTTCTAATGTGATTTAGCCATTAACCATTGCTGATTGTTTTACTCTGTTAGTGTCAGGTTTCCCAGTTTCTCTTTGCAACAGGCTAGCAATCAGAGACACAATTAACAATAACAGTATTTTTATATGGCTAGGTAAAAAGCCTGTGTTTGCTGGCAAACTAAGATTAAAAGCCATCATAAAAATAAGATGTGTGTGCTCAGCTACTGCTCTTCTGTTGTTCTGGCTGTGTTTTTATGTGCAAGTCAGGGTACAGATTCTGCACATTAGTCAGAAAGAAAAATGCACATGCTGCCAGAGGGAAAAGGAAAGCAAATTTTTTGGTGTGGCAATGAAGTGTGCATACTGGAAAAAAAGTAAAAAATAAAAAATTAAGCTTGTGTGTTCTAGAGGAGGTAACGCATAGTTGGTGCCAGAAATTTACATGAATCCATATTCAATGAAGCAACCATTTTGTTGAAAGATTGTAATGGCTGGTAAAAATAAAAATATGTGACCATAATGCAACCCGGTGGGACCATTTTTAACATCTTCCCAAAGACTTCTGGGTTTTATTGCTTTACTGATGCCCTCTTTGGTCTCTCTCACTCTTTCTCTCCTCCTCCTCCTCCCAAAGCTTCAGCAGATATGATAACCAATCTGACAGGGCATTAAGAGTATATATTTGCATGAAAAAAGAGCTATGCTTATTTACCAACTGCTCTGTTTTTCTAAGAGGATCGCTGTGCTTCACAACCTCCAGCTCCATTTGGAGTTTGGCTGATAGTAGCCGCAGTCAGCAGTGGTCAGAGCAAAGCATTGTCTGCATTCAGCAGGTCAGACGAACATTCTTTCCAAAATGAAGCCTTTTCTTCCCTGTCCTTCTTTGCTATAATCTCTCAGGTAGCATGACAGCTGTTGTCATGGTAACTATTTTTTATTGAATAAAACTGCAATAATCTCATAAAGACCTGTATAACTTCTTGACATGTAAATCATTACTGCCTCAAAAGCTGAAGAAACTTTCTCTTATTTGTTTTTCGTTGTTGCTGATTTTTTTTTAAATACAAAAACATAGTTTGAAGCCTTATCAGCCTGTATTATTCTATATGAGACCATTTCTAAACACAAAATCTCAGAATTAATGATTACGCTAGCCAAATAAAGCAAGCATACGTGGAATAGAAATCTGTGGAATGCACTTCAGAACTTGCTAACCTATGCAAAATACACACAGGAAATGTTATCATCAGTATTTTAAATTGCACAGCTTGGTGTGGATGCAGATACACATCTGGGTGGGTATGTTGTATGAGTGGTTTAGGATTCTTTTGCAGACGCTATTGCACTCCTACCTTCTACATCGGTACTTGAGTATATTTGTATTATTATTAATAATTACTGCCAAAGCTCTAAAAGCCTGATACATGGATCAGGAAGTAGGAAGGGTTTTAAGGACTGCCTTGAGGACAGATGACAGGCGTCTCATGAAGGAAAGCATGTGAAAAACAAAAAAGTATTAGCTTTTTAAGTGCCCAGTGGACCCCTTTCAGTGCCAAAAAATTAATGGAGGTAGAAGATGACATTCTAAGCAGTGGAAAGGGGTAGAAATATGGGCCAGAATGTTCCACTAAAGGAAAAATGGGCAACTTCTGCTTGACATGCTAGAGAGACAGGAAGGCCAAAATGCATTCTACTGGATCTGTAAGTTGAATCCTGTATATCCTGTATACAGCCACTCCTAGAGGGAGAAATCCAAAAGAAAATTTGTGTACTTTATGGATGTAATGTGATACGTGGGTGATGAGAACCATACAAATACACAGATAGATACAAGACTTCACTTAATCTTCTGCAAGGAGAAAAACAACAACAAAAGCTTCCTTACAATGAGAAATTGTACAAGGAGGAATAGCTCCCCAAGGGAAATAAGAGAATCCTCCTCACTGAAGAGTTCACTCTGTTGCACAGGATGCTAGATAATGTATTCTAAGGGAAAACCCTAGAAAGACAGGAAGATTAACTAATAGGGTAATTTGTCTTTCCCAGCTGTAATTTATTTGACTCTAAGTAGTGAAATACTGTGATGCTGCCATGATCTTGTTTATGATGATTAAGGTAAGGAAGAAGGAAAAGAGGGTTATTCATACAACTCAGTTTTAGGCTCAACCAGCTAAATTAGACACCTAGTTTCACCAGCTTTCTGCTCTATCTAGGGGAGGAAGGCAGTATTGTCCTCTCATGGGATCCTTCTTTCTCGGTTGACCAGAGAGGAACCCAAATTAAATTAGCCAGCTAATGTGAATGCTTAAATTTCAACCATATGATTGTATCATATCATAATTTCTTATGTGAATGCACTCAAAATAGGCCGTACCAGTCTCTAATACTAACTCTCCAGGAACTTCAAGCGTGTGAGCTGGCACCCCAGCATATAGGGCAAGCACAAATCTGAGAAAAAAGTCTCAGGTTTAGTCTCTCTTGGTTTAGTTTACATTATTTTCCATAAATTTATATAAACACCTGTGTGCATTTATATACTCATATAGACAATTTCTTTCAGAAGTGAATGGCAAATGATATATTTCATACTCTAATAGTCTACTGTTTGTTTTGCTAATTTGTTTTATATAGAGAGTCACATGTAAAGTCACTGAAATGCACAGCAAAAGAGACTTGAGAACCCAATACTCTACAGACCTACAGGAAGCAGCAGGCACTGCCCCAAAGAACTGAGTATCTAAACTACAAGTTTTAACACCTGAAAAATCTGGCTAAATAAATGATCTGAAAGAATCAAATAGGAGCAGCTTGGTCAGCAGTAGGAAATAACCACTACAATGAATTAGGAAGTGCCAGGCAGGAAAATGCTAGAAACTGTTTCCTGTTTCCACCAAGAAAATAATCTTTTCCTATACCTCTGAAATACCAAGTCAGGTTTAGGTCCATAAGCAGAAGTGGAATACGAGTTGTTTCTTGCAAGTATTACATTTTTCTTAATGCAATTTTTAGAGTAGACAGTTTAGACAGTTAATGAAATCTTTAAAAAATGTTAATATCATGCAGTAAGTGTATGAGTCAAAATCTCTAAACAACTGAATATTCTACCACATGTAACACAGCAATGTTTTGAGATTGCTCATGCGTCATTTTAAGGACTTTTTATCATGTGAGGGAAATGGGAAAAATATATTGTATGCAAATGCGTAACTGCAGAAGTATGAAAGGTGCTTGCTATGCACAGGAGAAAAATGCCTTCTGTGGAGCCACAGACAATGGAGCACGCTGGCAGCTTCAGCATTTACAGCTGTATAATGAGGGCTATAGGAAGCATGGCTGGGAAATCTAATAAGCTGCACATTTTTGTACATAAACTAATTGTTTTAGAACTCTGATGCTGCCTTTTTTAACATGATCTTTTGGAAACAAACTCTCATCAGAAATACATATTCACATCTAATGATACAGATAACACTTTGGCAATTGCCCTTGCTGATGCTAGCTACTGCTTGGATTTAGCTTGTCTGACTCTTCTAAGAAAGGACAACGCCTCTTCAGTTTTAAGGTTGGCAGTTCTTTCTTGCTACAACTTATAAAATGGTGCCATTAGAGAGCCTGCAGGTATTCCTTCATAAATTCCCCTGGGTGGCTGTTAGGATTAGAATACAGTCTGTAATGTCACAGGCAGCAGGAGAAGGGTAAAATATATTTTATGTTTGGCTTAAAAAATTATGTTTTCTTTTCATATTTTTTTTTTTAATTCTCCCTTTAGACATCATCCTCACCACAGAAAATTAATTGATATTTGTGAGAGATGTGGGAAATAGCTATTCTTTTGTTTGGGACTTTTTGAAAGACTGCTTGTCTCTAATCAATTGACTATTTCATCAGCATTCATTCTGCGAGGTCCCCAGGCAAAGACAGTAAAATTGGATGATCACTGTACACTGTATTTCTAAGCAGAAAAAAAAAAATAAAAGACTGTAAGGTTTGTTGATTTCCACAGAAGTTTCAGGTTACTCTCAGGTGTATTGTAGAAAAATATAAATAAATAATAAAGTAGCCTGGCTGTTCACTGCAGCAATTTCTTCATTTATAACTTTCCGTTGTGAGAACAGCAAAGGGCTGGTGTAACCCCACAGCTTCGATGCTCCGTGCACTGTGTTTGGCAGAGTGAAGCCTGTAATCCAGCAACTGTAATCCAGGCTGCAGGAGCTGCCTCTGAAACACTGTCCCCCCCCCCGGGCAGTGCGGGGCCAGCGAACGGCACCAGCGAGGGGTCGGGTCCCGGGGAGAGCAGTGCTCTGCCGGCTGACTCAGGAGAAACCCGGATGGACACCAGCTCCCCAGGCAGCTGCTTGTCTCTAGTCACGGAGACACATGAAGCGCTGCCGATGCAGCAACTGAACAGAGACAGAGGTACCAGTTCGGGGCAGGGTGGGGAATGACCAGTGCCAGACATAAAACAGATTCTGGATGGGATCTGAATCTCATTTGCCCAAACGTCAAGTGTGTCCATCAAGGAGACGTCTAACACAGGCCACCTGAATTAAATGAGTTTGAGGAGCATTGGTCCTCAGCCCTCTAAAGCTAAATCTTTTGTGTTAGCAGAGATGTAAGTGATGTAAGTTACAAAAATAAAAATTTCTGTGAAAATATTACCACAATTTTTCTTACCTAGAACTTTCTCCCTCGTGGTTATAATTCGTCTACATTCCCCACAATTGAAAAACGAGAGAACAGGTTCCATCCAGTCCTGGGGGGTTTCCCAGAGCCCCTGGCTGGCAGCCATGGGTACCGCTCTCACCCCTCTCATCTGGCTGCTTTCTACTCAGGCACCCTCCACTGCCCAGCAAATGGGCTCACGTCACCAGCTCAGCTCTCTGGAAAAGTGAGATGCTTTCAAAGCCAACAAAAACAAACCCCTGCCACTGATTTAAACTGCTTTTTCTTAAAATTGAAATTTGGGAAAATTGAGAAAAATCCTTTCTAAGAGTAAGTTTAAACTTGTAACCAAAAGAGAAGGTATCAGAAACCTCAGTCAAAGACATATTTCCATACAGTCACAGAACAGAAATACAGCAATGTGTCTGAATTATACAAATGAAAGCAACGACAAAGAATTCCAGAAGCAGAATATCTGCAACAAGATGTTTGTGACTAAGAGACAAGATTCATCTGGAAAAACAACAGAAGGAAAGATTCTTGTAGGACTAGAAAAGCATGCACCTAAGACTGCCAGAATTTCTTCTGCTCTGCTGTATGTTGTTCCTTAGAGGGGCAATGTCTGTCTGTCCTCACCCTGGGAAGCAGGAACATCATAGGAAGAGGTGTTCCTCTATATGCGACTCCATAAGGAACCACGACTTCAATTCTGATGCAAACAGCTTCTTCCTGAGGAGTTTATCTTCACTGTGTCTCATTGGCACAATGTTCCTTCGTGCAAAGGGAATGCACGTGTGCAAAAAGCGGAACATTTGTGACAAATTGCTGACAGTTAATGGAGAGGAAAAAAGGCAGCTTTTGCCTAAGAAAACACTACACATTAACTGCTCCATACTTTGCACAGGCAATTTAGGGCTTGTTTCTAAGAACCAGACAGTGTCTTCAGAACCTGAACATTCAAGCACCAAGTATTTTGAGCTATTTCACTGATTTCAGCAACTTTGTATAAAGTCACTGAAGTAGCTTAGTGCATGCAGGACAATGTAGGTCAGTGCAACTAAAGGGTCAGAGTATAAACCCCTGAAGAGCAGTATCATAACTTCACCCATGGTCCTTGAGCTCCTAATGGTCATTTAAGAACAGTATAAAAAGTCAATGCCATTTTCTATCAGACCTCATGAGAAACTGAAAGTACAAAAATAAGAGCACATACTCACAAGTATGTTTTTTCAAGGCTCGATAACAAGTCAAATAAGGAGAAGATCGTCTTATGTTTGAATATATCATAACTAGTTACTTAGGGTTACTTATGACTTTGCTTTTGGAACCATGTCTCAGTTAAGCAGAACGTACAGAATATTTTAAACACATGCACACTCACTAAGTAAATCTCTCACGTAAAATCTCTTCGGTACCAGAGCTAGTGAATTTGATTATGCCCAAGATGAACAAGTGGAGGAACAAGAAAACATGAAGATATACATTTTCTAACAGCTGTTACATTGTTGCCATATTTTACAACATCTGCTGTTTTTTTCCTTAGCTTTTGCACTCCCTTTGCATTTACCCTTTGGGCTAATTTGTAGTTGACCCCAGTAATGTAGTCCTTTTACTCTACAATTTTGTGACAAACTATCATTGATTTAACAGTCACGCTCAGTGCCTTAAAAATCAATGAATACATAGGAAAAAAAACGCAGTAAGATAGCGTGGTTGATCGTGATAACATTTCAGGTCAGGTTTTTATAAGAACTTTCTAATTTATCAAGTTATTTTATCACTATTGCATGTTGATTTCACATTCAGCAGATTTTGTCTTTTTGCAAACAATTAGTAACCGGAAGAGAACTAATGTTTTTGGGAGAACTGGAGAGAAAAGCTATACTATGTAAGCTGTGCTCCTACTATATATTGCTATACTAAGTAACTCTATTTTGCTTCTGAAAAAGAAAAAAAAAAACAGAATTGGAAATTGATATTCTGACTCAACCGAAAGCCTAAACCCTTTCCAATAAAGACATTTTCCCCCAGTAAACAGTTTTTATGGCAGTATTTAAGGACAAATATACTGTTCTAAGCTTTTTCACATTGTTAACATTTTCAAGTGTTAAAGGAAAAAGCATTTCTATGCAATGGCAGACTGATTGCCACTGTATGTATTTTAAGATGGGGGGGGTGTGTTTATGACTGTCAGGGAAATTCTTAATATTTGGAAATTAAAGTTTGTCTGTTTACCTTAATTCAGGCAAACTATGAGAGAATGCTCTTCCCTTATGGCTTTTGTTCTTTTTCCATCTGTGTCCTTTTGCATTTCACCAACACGTTTGTCACTCTGCTTCTATCATCTTCTGTCTTTCAACATGACACTGGCTGTCTAAACACTCGGCTTCACGAAGAATGAAATGAAGAAATTTCACTCCTCATTCCTCTCCTGAAAAAAAAGACCCTGAAACTAAACTGCTGGGAGACAATATCCACTTTTGCTCCCATTATCACCTCTGCAGCGCGTTTTCAGGGAATTCATGAATCTGTGGGTAGCTGAGAAGGGTGACACAGAAACAGAACATACTCGGGCTGGTGGTGACGGTTTGGGGTACGGTTTTGTTTTTTTTTCCTTTCCTTTTCTTTAAATAAGCTACAGGACCAGTTCCAATTACCCTTGTGGATCTTCTAAGATTGCTCATTCATTTACATAATATGCTATCTTCATTGCAGGCACATATATGGAGCTCACAGACAAATGTGAAAAAAAAAAAATAATAATATGAGTCATGGGGTTCTTCCTCCCAGAAGCTTAACTCAATCTCTTTTTAAAAGGTTTTAACTGGGTTTCATTCCCAGCGTGTCCTTTTACATCTAAAAGTGATTAAATAAGATTTACAGACAAATTAA
Organism: Gallinago undulata; assembly: GCA_026546715.1. NCBI lineage: Eukaryota > Metazoa > Chordata > Aves > Charadriiformes > Scolopacidae > Gallinago > Gallinago undulata. The sequence continues at coordinate 37,721,833 of JAOTQQ010000063.1, read as the reverse complement.
ATTATTTCTTATTTGTGAAATGCAATACTGTTACAATTAAGTGATTCCACAGACTTCACTTTTTGATCTTTAATTCTTTAAGAAAATTAATATCAGAATTAAAAGATTAAAGTGCTCCGTTTCAGCAAAGAACATATTCTCTGTATATAAACCATTAGCTTTCACAAGCAAATTCATCATTCTGGAGTTGTGGAACAGAGCTTACTATGGTAGATTATATAGGAATTACATAAAAAAAGAAGGGGAACTCAGGGATGAAACCAGGGAAAATTCAATTCAGTTCTCAAAACTTTTTCTGGAATGTGCTCCTCTCTCCTCAAAGAGAGAAATAAATTGTTTCAAAATAACTCTGCACACAGTGACGATACACAGCACTCAGTACGTGTGTGGGAGTGCGTTCTGTGAAGACAGCTGAGAAGTGAGCATCACTCCTAGCGGAGATAGCACACTGTAATACTAATAGTCTTCACACCAAGCCGTGGGAGGAGAGCCATGCAAATCCTCTTTTGTTTTTGTAGGGAAGCAGCATTTTCCAGATATCACTGATACCTACCATAAAAATCAAACAGACTGCGTTGTGCCCACAGAGGTGTGACAGTCCCATGCACTTCTACAGACCACACACAGTTTGCACTTACATTGCAGTTTTCACATCCCCACAGCCTATCACTCATGTTCTAGATAGTCATGTAAAAATACCACTGACATTCATGTACTACGTGTCTTCTAGCAAGGAACATAAACCAGTATTAATGCTCCTATTTAAAAAACGCATTGCGTTAGACCCTCAACAGTACGTTACAGAACAATGAAGGGTTAATGCCTTCTTCTGCACTTCATGCACAGAGGTCCAAAAATAAAAAGCCTTGTACTGCATCCTCATTACGTAAGTGCTATATATAGAACATACAAGTTCCTCTTGTGTTTCAGAGCAGTCAGGACTGGTATAAGCATTTTCAGGAAAGAAGAGGTTTAGTATAACTTTGTTTTATCCTGAGTAAGAACACTGCCTAGTAATGACTGTGTTGTAGAAATGTCAAGGCTGAAATTAGCCGTGGGTGGAGATCTCTTTAAGGGGAATTAGGTAAGTGGATAATGGAAGTGAAATACTCTTAGTGTGGCAAAAAAAAAATATCAAAAAAATCCTTGAACTCTGAAAGGAGACAGAGTTTTCTTATAAACGCTAGAGAGGAGTTAAAGTAATTTTGAGATGACTAAAAAAACTTAAAGAATATTAAAATAATTTATGAAGCATCATTCAGTACAGCTCTTGATGTGGCTACCTGTGGGTTGAAAGAGGAAGACAGAAGGAAAGAGAAACAGCAACACTGGGGAAGGGGAAAGAACCTTGAAATTTGGTTCCATCAGAGATTAAGATGCAGGTTTGACTGTGGGTGCTGCACAGATTTTACAGTCATTCATGACCCATGTAACACAATGGCAAACACACTCTGAGTTTTGAAGTGGCAGCTGAGAATTAGGTTTTGTTTTTCAACAAAAAGCAGGAGTGTACGTCTGTACTCCTTTAGAGAAATAGCTTGTAAACATGCACTCCTAGGAATGCCACAGGGAACACATGCAAAGTTCAGGGATTGTAAGGGATAAATGTGCAAAACTTGCATAGTTTCAGTAGTCGAGGTAGTTAAGTGGCAGACCTCTGAGATAATCTATAAGAAATTTCTACCTGTGTTTCTGATGTTAGAGTAAACTCATTTTGGACCAAACTCTCGTATGCAGCCTAAGAATACATAAAAATGCTCAGGAAAGGACTGTTTCTCTGTCCCCCCCAGCACCAGGGGAAAAGGTGAAATAATCTCCAAGAGCCATCCCCTTTCATTATTCCCTGACCCAATGTCTCTGTCCCAGCACTGCTCATTCTTTCTACAATCCTCTCCTATAAAGATTTTCCAAATAAAGTTTCAACTTTTTATTTGTCTTTCATGACCTTCCTTTAAATTTTTCCCTCCCCTTTCATCCAAACACTTTTCTCAATTGTTTCAATTTCCCTCTCTTTCATTATTGTTTCACCTTTTATCTTCTTGTTCTTACTCCACTTTTACCATCTTTTAAACCTCACATTATCCAATTCACTGGGCTTTTATTTATCTGATCTTCTGACTAGTTTCCTGTTAGTTTTGGGTGTTTTTTTCCTCATCCTCTTTACAGTGAATACTCCTTGGATAGGAGCCATATCTTTACTAACGATTGTGCATACACAGAGATGTAAATTATTTTTATAGTAGCCTTTGTGATCAGAAACCATCTTTTCTTGTCTGCATAAATCTTTATTTTCTTTTTCCCTAGAATACCAAACAAGTCTTGTTCATATAAGGATTAACTGCCTTCAATTTCCTTTCCTCCTCCTCCTCATACTCCCCGCTTTTTTCTTCTTTTTTTTTTTTTCTTAATTTGTTTTATTTAATTAAGCCATTTTCTTGCCTAGAGCTTGGCGGAAATATCTTCTGAAAGCAGGACCATATTACGTTTGTGCTCCTGTATAATTAAAAGTAACTTAACAAATTAAACCCATGTTTTGGTAAAAGAACTCACTTGCAGGCTTGAAAATTCACCTACCTGTTTTGGCACAAGCAATTCAATGCAAGCAAGATATGAAAATCTCTGGGAGGTGCGCTGATAAAAAAATGAAGCTTCAGGTATCACCGTCTAATCAGCACATCATGCCTGCACTTGAAAATGATCTGCTACAGCTCATCGTAGTGAACGTGAGGAGTGAGAGGATGGTTCTGGCTCCTCCCATTTCTCCCCTTTTGAACTAAATACGACAGAATTGTGGTTTTGAAACTTTCTGATAGGGTGCCGCTTTATTTTACAAAGCGCCTTGGCACTCCTTCCAATTATCTTGCTTTGACAGATGTAGGCAAATTGCTGAAAAGCACATTATCCTCAACATAATACTAGAAAACATTAGCATTTACCCTGCATTTCATGGCCAGATTTTGATGCCTTTGCATATACCGAGTTCATACATTACCCTAAAATTGACTCTTGGGGTTAGATGGGTTTACTCCCCTTTTGTGTCAGCGACACCTAAAGATCACCTGCACCAGAGACGTAGGTATCAGGAGGGACCGAGGACCTGAGTACAGAAGTATCTAGCTCTGTAAGTACATACTTATACCTCTGCAAATACAGAACAAGGGACAAACTGTGGAAAAAATTTCTAATATATTAATCCATAAAAATATATATACCCATTAATCTGAAAAAATGAGAATAATATTTCCTACTCCTTTCATTTTCTCCCCTTTCACACTGTTAATTTCCCTTTTCATCATCTTTTTCCACTGTTTTGTGTTTTCCCCTTCCACCTTCTGTGCAAATCCTGTGGTTAATTGGTTAAGTCCACTCTAGAGTCTAACCATCAATTCCCAGACTCTGCATCTTTCATTTCAATGGTTTTGGCTGATTACAGTTGCACTTAGAGGAAAACAAATAAGTATGTATCAACATACTGCGAGTGCTACATCTGTGTATGAAAATACACAAACAGATAATTAAACATCAACAAAATATCAATAGGCTTAGAGTGTCATGTTGGAACAAATCTTGATAAATCCTTCTCAACAACGATACTCTAACTACAGCATCATAAGGGGAATATAAATTTAGCCCATTAAAGTGTTGTTGGACAAAGAAAGACACATTAATACATCTGTTAGTCATTTTCTTACTACTAAGGGACTCTACTATTGTGCTGCAGATGAAAGCTTTGGCCGAGAAGAGATTTGAAAATATGCAAATTAATGCTAACAACATAATAAATATCTTATTATTCATCAACTACTCAACGGCATACTGGCATAGTTTAAACTATGAGCAATCAAAAGTTCGTCGATGTTTAGACGTACGTACATACCTACAATAGACATTTCTGGAACCGTGGCATGATATGGGCCATCAACAAACTCTGGGGCATTGTCATTGATGTCTTGAACCTTAATAATGAATTCTGAGGGAGGCTCCAGAGGTTTGTTCGTGTCCCTGTCGACCGCTTGAGCTGTTAGAGTGTATTCAGCTTTTTCCTCACGGTCAAGCCTTTTCATTGCATGAATGTCTCCAGTCTTGTCATTGATCACAAAGATTGTTCCAGCTCCATCTCCTGACAGAATGTACTTGATTTTGCTGCTGCCAGGATCCAGGTCTGTGTGTAACTAAAAGGGAAAAAAAGCATTTTAGAGGCAAAAATTACCCCCGGAACTTTTTTTGCATTGGTCTAACCATACATTTTGTCAAGCTATTCCTTTGTACTTGTATCTTAGCACCAGTGATCCATATCTCAGCTTGAATACACAAGGAGAGTAGGAATTTGTACGCATACTAATCAAAAGTGAATGTAATCATAGGCATAATTAGACTTTCTATTTAAAAAGCAGTTGTTATATATATTTTAAATCCCTGTTCTAAAATGTAAATGTCTTCAGAACTAATATCAGCCAAAATGAACCAGTACAAGATGTCCTTAACTTAATAGATCAAAGGGCCAACGAAGGATTAACAATAATATACATTTAAATCTAGTTTCTTATTTTTAGTCATTACTTTCGGCTTATTTTCAGGTGACTGAAAACGGCTGAACACTTGCATCTATGTAAATGTCATGGACAGCAGTCACAGAAATTTAGAACTGTATCATAACTCAGCTGTTAGCAGAACTTAAAATGTTCTGAGATCTTTATTCTTTAACTATTTTCCCTGGGAGAAAAAAAGAGAAAAGCTTATTTAAAGCAAGTTTCTAGGAATATAAGAAGAACCCTTACACACATCTTCCCATTCTCCTTAATGCCCCATTAGAAAACAATATTTAGACTGTACTTTTCAAAAAACAAGATAGGTTTATAATAACCTGAAACAGTATGGGAAAATAGGTTTTCTTCTTTACTTTGAATTTTTTTTGCTAATTAAAAGCCTGAACCAAAGAACACTGGAGACAAAGGGCTTCCATTGATTTTTTTTTTTTGCAGGCTCAGAGCCAAGGAGTAAATATCAGATTATCTCCAATAATTTTTAACTCGCGAGGGCGAGCACACCAATTGGTAGACCATATGTATTAGTGTCAACACATTCAAAAATACAGGATAACAACTTAAATATACAGTCATATTGCTTTAAATTCTATTTACCATTAAATCTAGCACACTCAACATTAACAATAAAAATTAGAGACTAACACATCATTAAAAACATAACGTACATTTAGTTTTATTTATCTCTGCCTCACAAGAAGTCTGAAGGAAATACATGGAACCTCTTTACGACAGCTACAACACGACTTGCAACAACCCCTACTACTAGAACTGCTCCTGTTTGCCCATTTCTGCACGGACAGCTCAACAGAAATTGTTGCTGGTTCTGCATTTTCCTCTTCAGTTGATAGCAGTGGTTGACAAGGCTGGGCAACATCATTTGATATAAGAACCTGTACTAGGATATTAAAATAGGTGTGGAAAAAAAGCCCTATAACACTGGCTACAACCAGGCCATGAGTCGATTTTCCCGTCGTACCACAAGTAGGCTCTGCAGGTTCTCCAGTAGGTAATCGCTCACACACACAGAAAAGCTTAGAAAACTCATTAACAGCACCTTAGCAAAAGGAATCTGGAATTGCTGCAATGAGCACAGCAGACAACAGCAGTCAGGACTGATTTTCCAGTTGATCTGGTTTCTTACATGTACCAAATCCTGGGTCACCATCGTATTCCCTGCTCAGCAATAGTAGTCAGTGGGAGTTCTGCTGTAAGAGGTGTAACTTCATCCCGTGTTTTGCCAGGCACCACGGTATCACCGCACCAGCTATTACCCCACCACTGTTTTAACAACTTTTAAAGAGCACTTTAACTATCTGTGAATATGAATGACTCAATCCAGTTCACTCTTCCCACCCACCCACGCAAACATACACACAGACATCAAGCAGCAGCTGAGTCCTTTCTCCAAAAAATCAGTGTGGTTTGGTTTTTTTTTTTTTTGTAGTTGCCTTCAGCTTTTACTTGAGAAAAAACAGCATAATTTACATAATGTTAATTTAAGTTAATAGCACTCTCCTGTTGGTTGGCACTGCAGTTTTGTCTGCTCAGTAAGACACGTACAACTCCTTTTTGTCTTAAAGATCGTTGTCCTTATGAGCAGGATTATAACAGCGAAACAAAATATTACTTTCAGGGTCCCAGAGCCTGCTAATATCAATCCAGAATCTGTCTGTGTTTTAAACAGATCATTTATACTTCAAGCATCTGTTTAATCACTGAATAAAATCTATACATTATTAACATTGCATACAAAGGCTTTAGCAGAATATTCATACCTGTGATGTCATCTCAAAATTTTGACTGGATACACACAACTCAGCAATTGTGAACATCTCAGTTCACCCAACTACACAGAGCCCTACAGCAAAAAACTGTAATCTGAATTTCTAAAAAGGCATTGGCTGGATAAACTAGATATCCCAACGCGGGTATACTTGAGAATGTTCAAAGATTCTCCAATTTGCTAGTAGGTAGGAGAGGCTCTTAGTATAATCTCTGGTGTAAGTTTTACCCATATTATCCAACAGAAGTTACGGTTCATAAACCAGTTCCGATATAACATAGAGCTGTAAATCCTTTGCAGTGGTAGTAAGATGCCAACAATTTGAATTAAAAAAAATTCCATTATTACTATTATTAATTTCTTCTAATATGTCAAAGTCCTTTGTTCCAAGAGAAGCAAATAGATATTGCTATTTGAAACACTATAAAATGAAGGCCTAAAAGATTAAAAAAGAAGTAGAAGAGCTAGAAGCATTTTATAATCTTAAAAATTGAAACTGAGTCTGATTAGCAGAAAATCAGTTTTTTACCCAAAGATTAACAGTGGCAAAAATGACAGTAAATTTTTTCAGTTCTTAATCAAAACCAAGCCATAAACACAGTGTTTACTGAAACTGTACTTTATATGATAAGCATCCATACAGACTAAAATATCTTTTTTAGGTTTTGAAATTTTTAAGCTCTAGTATCAAAATATTATAATAAATGACCTATGGAAGAGCCTTTTTTTCCAAAATCACTTCATTGTTTGGATTTAGGATTAAAACACCATCATCTACTTACAAAGTTAAATCACAGAACTGCAGTGAGATTGTAAGACAGAAAGCGTAGCATTTTTTTTTCTAAGTAATATTTCCCCTCTTCTACTTGATGTGAATGATAATTTACAGCAATTGTCAAGCTTCAGCAAGCTGTGTTCATGGGAAGGTTAAAGATCATTAAACACATAATTATATAGGGTCTAGGTGAATGACAGAGAGGCATAATGAATACGGTAAATGAGTATCAGTTTCTGCTGAAAAAGCCTCACAAATGCTGTAAATGTGAAACCGCTTTCCACACCTGTAGCTTTATTTGTTGCGCCTGTGCTTGAAAGCTGACCTCTTATTTTTCCAAGCAGCATTGAGAAATGAAGAATTTCTAATTAAAAAAGGAGACATCTATAGCTAGTCCCTATGTCCCACTACTAGAGAGCATCCCAAAACAAACAGAAAAGCATGTTTTCTGGAAAAATGAATCAAGTTCGGAGTCAAACTCACCTCCTTTATGTGAGATTCAGTTAAACAGACTGAACTGTAAGTGAAATTTAAGTGCAATCATCTTACCCATCACTGTGGGACTACAAATCCAAACGTTTCTTCCTTAAAGTAGGAGATACAGCCCCATCACCCAATTCGTGCCTGGTTTCATGGCAACAGGTGAGGGTTCGGATCCCCTCCTATTTTCAACGGTGCAGCAGATGCCCTGTATTAATACCCTACTAATGGCTCCCGTGTACCCTCAGCACAGGTCTCTTTCTAAAAAATGTACTTCATTCAAAATGAACCTTCTAAACACCGCGATTTCTAGTCGTTATTCATTCCTTTCCTATTCTGTTATAATACAGATGATAGTCAATGAAGCCAGTATTAATTAACAGCACGCGCAGTGTACTTCCACAAAAATAACATTATCTTCGCTAATAATGGATGCATATCTAACAGTATTGCCAACACACCATTCAAATATATAGCATATATTTATAGTCTCCCACGTACACGCATTACAAACATGCATAATTACAATCAATGCAAGAGAAATTGCAGAGATGAAACTTATTCAAGAAGCCTCCGCATTCTGTAGATGTACAAGTACTACTCTGCAGTAAAAAAAAAAACAAATACATGAGCATGTTACTGATATTAAATTCTTCTATTCCATAGATATTTGTTTAGCATATTTTAACCATATTTTCTTAACAAATAGTTGGTTCAAAACCAACTTTTGGGGACTTGAAGTCCTCTCCAGGTGTGGTGTTGATACACAACTTGATACAGACTAGCCCATAAAAGCAGGAATTGTAACCCCAATTTCCTCATATTGGTAAAAGACATAAATATATCAGTAATTCAAAACAGGGGGGGAAATCTACATATTATGAAAATGCTCCTGGACATTTTAATTAAGAAAAGAGAAGGCGGCATTATGTAGTCAAGTTTTTATTTGAGTTTGTTAGAAAGTAATTAATTCATCCTCATGTAATTGCAAGGGAATTACCCCTTACTTATTCCAAGGGAAAAGGCATAACCTGCCCTTAAAACTTCACTTTAAAATTTGCATCATTCTTCTCCTTCCTAATACTAGACTCTTTTTCAAGGTATTAACTAGTGCATCACTGATTTTCACCTGATGTTACACAGATACATACACAACACACCAATGCTACCCTATTGCTTCAGGTTCTTCTATGTTTTAATTATGCTTTGCAATAAAACCCCTCATTTATGAGGCAGACCCCCTTGAATGAACTCAGAAACAGAATTTCCAGCTTTTATCACTCTTTTCCAGAAGTGCTGGGTTCTAAGAAGCTCTAGACCATTCTGTGAAAGTATGGAAGGATTTTAGTGACTTACAATCTTTTATTTATATCAATGCTTTCACAAACTGTAATGCACCTTACTCATCATCTGTTTCTTTCTGTATGTGACTTTGCAACCTTTTTTTTTTTCCTAAAAAATATGAACATCATTAGGTGTTAGAGAAGGTTTTTGTGAGTATTGTTGACGTGCTCTGACACATAATGGACAACAAGCACATTTATTGATGACCCACAGTTTAAAAAAATCATTCCTAATTTAACTATTATAGATAGTGGAATTCATTTGCAGACAACACAGAATTAATAAAGTGAATGTAATTTCTATTTAATAGAATCTTTCATTTTCTCCACAGATAGGCTGATCCCATCTTTAGTAATGGGAATCATAAACCACACCATGGAGAAGACCAAACCCAAATATTCTGCATTATTATTCAGGGTAATGACAAATTGGGGCACAGGCTTGACGTACCTGACAATGTCAGTACTTGGAACACTTTCAGAAAGGAAACAGACATGTCCATGGATGACAAAGGTTTCATTTAAGATACAAGAATCATGTAACTTGAAGCCTCTGGAGTAACTGTCAAAAGACATTACTGCTCACACTTCTCAGCTGCAGTTTCATAACCATATTCAAAGAGCATTAAAGCAATAATATCCCTAACACTTTCATTTAAGATCGTAATCTCTGCTCTTGTCTGCCTCAGTTTCCTACCATGTCATTTGAGTAACTTTGATTCCAGATGGCTTCTTTTATGTTTCTGTTTATTCTTTGCTACTGCTTTTTTATTCTATTTGATTTGCTAATTTTGTCTCTGTTTATATTCATACCGCAACTGTGCACAAACTGCTTTTCATTGCTTACCTTTTGGTATCATCTTATAATACACTAGAGTGAAATGTTGTTTAAAAACTGGAGACAAGATTGGGATCTAACAATCTGTTTGTTCTAATTCATGATTATGACCAACTGATGCAAGAGGAGGGCTCAGGAACATGGCTGAGTCTTGATCCCAGTCCTTCCTGGTTAGAGCACCATTGGTCCTCTCTGTCCATGTCACGTATCGCCTTCCTCACCAGCCTGAATGAATAAATGTTAATATCTATTTTCACTCAGTGTCTTGGGAGAGAAGAAAGATAGCTACCCTTGTTCCTACAGATGGAAGGAACAGAGGAAGAGATAAACCCATATTCAGCCTCATGAAGACACATATTAGGAAAAAACACCCAGACCGTAGGACTACCCAAATAATTCCTTAGCAGCTTGACACATTTATCTCCAGTCAATCACAGTATTAATTTTTAATTAAAATTGTTATGTATTGTAGGTGTTGTTTCACAGAAGTTTTTCTCCCTATCAGAAGAACTCTGTAACAGGGAAGAAACCACGCCGCCAGATGCAAAGTCTTTCCCAAATCCTCAATGCCATGTTCACCTTCAGTGGCTGTGCTGGCAACAAAGACAAGGTACTCTGTTTCTTCCCTTTGCCATCTTCATTCCAAAGAACACTCTCAGGTTGATTCTTCTGTGCATTTCTTACATACCTTGCTTCTTCTGAATCCTTATGTTGAGCCAGATGATAGCTAAAGCTTTCTGTTTTCCTGGTTCTGGCCTTGGCCCTTTCCATTTGGGAATACCATCTGTCTTCCCTTCTGTCCTGAGAACGCCGCCACCACATATGACCTGTCCCACCGCAGCTTGGACTGCCGCCTCGAGCCACTGCTTTCTGCAGCTATTTAACGCCCAAGTGTCCTGTGTCAAGTGGCCTCAGATGGCTGGCACCTTTTTGTAGTTGGCTTTCTGCCTAGCTTGGAGTTCATGTAACTATTTCTGAACCCAGACTGCTGTTCCTTCCTCGTTCGTGTTCCAGCAGATGTGCTCCCGTAAAAAGGTCTTGATTTTTTTAACCCAACTGTTTCTGATACTTGGAAACATGCAATGAAATTGTGTCGCGTTGCCAAAGAGGAAACCTTTCCCATCTCACTTCTCCTGTATTTCATCTGTAGTGCACTGTGGTTCACCACAGGAGATCCAAAAGCTGGGTACAGAGAGCCTCAAAAATCACACGCCGTTTTAGTCTTGTACAACATACTTTTCTTCCCCATGAAGACACAGAAGAGGGAGTATCTGTCTGTCTGCTCCTACTGTTTGGGGTCAAGCACTTCCATTAACGATTCCAGTGCTTCAGGCATTATAATTAACAGTGCCTCCTGCACTTGTCACTGTTTTCCCAACTCGGTGAAATAGCAGAAAAGCCATTTACAGCCATTTACCTTCCATCTTGTCAGTCTCAGACACAAATTATGCTGAAGTTTCTACTACCTGTAAGATGCCGGGAAGTCTCCCAACCTGACTCCCGAGACTGCTCCCTTCTGGCCGTGAGATGATGCTGCCAGCAGAGTCCGTCTTGCCGTTCCTTCCTCAATATAGACAAAAGACAGGGAAGGCTGTAAAAAGCCATAAGTCACAGGAATTTCTCATTCAAGGTGCCAGACAGAAGTTCAGCAGTTCCTACGTACCAAGTCCTTTCTCTTTTGTTCCTGTAATAATCATATTATTATTCAGATGGCTCTGAGCTTTTCTGCCATGTTGTTTGAGCTGTATTTTTTCTTTCCTCTTTAAAAGCTTATAATAACTTGCCAGGCTTCATGCTCAGGCACAGAGTACATTGCACTTGAGTGCTAAGACCTCTTTGTGTTTTTGAAATTATTTTCTCAAGTGAATGTCAGAGCAATATCTTATAATACATACTCTTAGGATTGCAGAAGAGGAATAAAAAAGTTAATCACTACATACCCACAGCAGTAATTTGACAGCTGCTTACAAATCTGTCAGACAAGCTAGAGCCTAGGTTCAGTAAAGGCAGAAAAAAGTACAATAGGCCAATGTGGTCAAGGTGGCAGGATATTTCTATTTATTTAAGCATATTTAAGTTGTCGTGACTTTACAATCCTTCAAAGCAGTTTTCAGCTGCTTTCACCACTCTGGCTTCTGGTCGTGCTTTGCTCACAATGATTAGGAGGATCCCAGTGATATTCAACCTGTCTTCCTAATAAAATAATTTCAAAATCATGCAGAATGCTTTCTCCTATTTAATAATAGTTAATAAAACTACCCAGAAAGCATTAAAATACTTTTTTGAAGGTAATTTTTCAAACGTAAAATGACTGCTTCGCATACTTCAGTGCCTGAACATAAGGAAGTAAGCACTGTCTAAAACCACATAATGTGTAAAGCTGGCAGTGCAAATAGAAAGCTCTTTTCTAGCAATTGGCTGTCAAACACATCTACAGTGCAGAAATATAAACATCAGCTCTGCAGCCAGCTTCCAGCTAAAACTGAAAACTGTTGAGAAGGTAACCGAGTGAGATAAACAGAACTGAAAAATTAAATCGTGAGTACTTACATACTGATTATCTTATAAACTATCTGCTTACATGTGATAATATAACTTATTTTTAGTGTACTTACAGCAACCTGTGAACTGTGCGCATGGGGACAGGAAAAAATTTTTCTTACTAAAAATATTTGTCAAGCTACTTGGAATGTGAAACTCCACAGCTAGGAAATGCTACAAAGCAAATTCCTTATGAGATGTCAAATAAAACATTAGCCCTCCAGAGTCACTACGTTTGCAGTTACATAGTACCATCAGTGTCATGCATCAGCATAAGCAGATATAACATAAGGATAATTTGATTATTTTTCCCCATTTTCTTGCCGTTAGATGTTTATTAGGGATGACTCATGCAGAATTGTAAGTCATTCAGAAGAACTTGGTTGAAACTAGTTATTATGATTTCATGGAGTTTCAGATGAAATTATTTGCCACATCACTTGTGTGATTTTTTTCAAAGCTTCCTAATGTAATTTCCCCTGTATTTCCACTAAGTCAGGCATTCCTGCGAATTTCTTACAAACTGACTTGCAGAGGTTATGTGTCTCATAATGCAATCATTTTGCAATAGCGTTAAATTTGAAATATTTTTTAAACCACCAGAGATAGATCATAGCTTCTGCTTGTGTTAATGCTTTTCTGGAAGAACTGAGAAAGAGGAGAACACAAGGCAGTAGACACAGATAATATTAAATATGCAGAAATAAACAGCAGTGCCCACTCTGGCAGGGTTTGATATTCAGTAATGTATTACCTCTGATTCTCTAGGAACTCGTATCGAGTCCTGCAGTCCCCTTCTCAGTACATATGGAGACTGAAGTCTCAGTGACAATTATCACTTTTTTTGGCACATCAGATAACCTGACCTGTTTCCAAGGAGAAAAAAAATAGCAGTGCTGTAAGTGTGGGCACTGTTCGGAATATTTATGTCATTTGCTGTAAACACCTAACCTAGCTGTGATTCAAAACATCCAAAATTTGGGGTCAATGTCCCATCAAAAAAGAAACCCTGGCTCAGCGTGAACACAGACAAATTGTATACAAATCAGTACCACAAAAGCTGTAAGTGTGGAGCATATGCCAATCTCAAACCAGCCAGAATCCATACAGACTTAGCAACGATTTAGTCTAGACCTTTATCCAAATTGTCTGAGCTCGCGGAGAAGACTACTGTGGGAGGCTGCGGGAGACATCTGTACTAATTTAATGACGGTTGAATCACTGTCGGTTTTCTCTACCCACACAATCCTGGTAGTGCTCATATCGCTCTGTGTGCACAGAACAGCCAAACCCCAGATGGTCCTCTCCCCATTCAGCTGTTCTTTGCATTTCTCTACAGGGACATTCTTCTTTGAAAGGACAGGGGACCAGCTATTCTGCACGAGCATCTTCTGGGGTCATGAGTAGCAGAGAAGATGCACAATACACACTGAAGTTAAGCAGCAAAAGAAACACATTATGATTTCTCAGGACTCCTTTTCAAATGATACATGTATTCCCCCTCCTCAAAAGAACGGATTATGAGGTTGCCCATTAGAGAACAAAATAGTCATACAAGGAACACCAAAGGAAGGAAACAGCTTCATAAGGGAGATCCTTGAAGATCTCCGAGGACTCTGCTGAGGTTACTTCAATAAAATGAGTTCAGGTACCTATTGGAAGGGCTCAGAAATAAAAGAAGACAAAAAAAACCCCACTTTAAAAAGATGAGAAAGAGGTGCAATATTGAGAACTGAAGATTTTTAATGAGCCAAAGATACCAGAATGACATAAAATCCAACTATCTTATGTGCATTCCTGCTATTTATCTGAGAGAACTGTACTGAGAGAACCAAATGACAGCTGGTTAGCTGGGCAGCTGACAACTGCAGAGTCAGTACTCATCTATAAATAATGATTATTAATTACTTGTATTACAATAACACATAGAGGTCCTTGTTGACACAAGGGCTCTGTTACACTGTGTGCTGCAACCTTCACTGAGCTTATTTCACTGTCCTCTGCTTACGGTGAAACATCAAATGGCTTTTTTCTCCCCCTTACAGAAATAGAGATAAGGAAGAATGAACACAGAATATATAAGTTCAGAGATGAGTTTCTGAGACATGGCTAATTTCTACAATTACCACCTATGGGTTCAGCATGGCTCAAAGTCACAGAAAGAAATGGGGCTGAATTAGCATAAACTTCTAGTCCTAAAATGAATTTTTAAAATTTTTACAATTTTTTTCTTAAATGTGAGTAATTGTAGGATCTGATAAAAGACCCAGAAACTCAGTAGGAGTCTCTGTCTCAAATTTAAAGGGACACTGAACGAAATTCTTCATTTGAAAAATATATAGATTTATAAAGAAAGATACAGAACCAAAACAAGAAAAAAATAATCACAACTGACATCTAATTATTAATTCATAATATGACTCCATAATTTATAGTCCAATTAAATTCAGAATTTACCACTAGCCTACAAGTTTATTATTATGCTTTTCTGAGAACTAATAGATCAGGTGTAACTGACTTTCACACAAACCAGATAAATAATGAGATTAACAATTATCTGACTGTGAGATAATAAAATGTGGAAAATGGCAAGACCCTGAAGTAAAATATCTGAGATTATTTATCAAGTCAGTAAAGCTGCCTTTTCACATTTACTCAGGATATAGGAGATAGAATATTTTGTTTGCCTATGGAGATGGGATCATTGGGTATGTAAATGGACATCAATGGCAAAGTTAACTGAAAAGATCATCTGATATATGATGTTCTTCAACAAAATATTAGCAGTATAAATGCACTGTTGCTCAGTTCCGTCATGGATATTCTGACACAAGAACTAATATAGTTAACAAACATAGCTTGGTTTATCAAATGTTAATTCTTTTGTGACACAAATGGGTATCATGGCCAGACAACAGTCACAATCACAGCATGATTAAACTCTTTTTCCACCCATTCTGAAAATTCAAAGCCCTATTAAATATCTCACTACTGAGATATTTGGTTTCTGAGTTTGTATACGATTATCAACTGAACCAGAGTTCCCTGTCTCAGCTATGCCAACTCCACTAACAGGTAGCTTTTCTCAGGGAAAGACAGAAGCCCCCAGGACAAGAATGCCTGGAGCCATAATCTTCTTGTCTGGTGCATAACTGCTTCTGATTATAGAGCACCAACGTTAGCAAGGTGGCTAAACAGGGAAACCTCACGGGTTCTCCAGTCTCCTTTTCTTTCTTTGTATGAGCTACCATAGAGATGACATAGAGGTAGAACAAGCTCAAATGTTATTTTCTGGAAAAAAAAAAACAATTAGCCTGAATAGAACCCTGCCTTTCTAACCAGCACAGACCCCACACAATCTTAACCTGACAAAGAGAAAACACAGTAATTCTGGGGGACTGCAACACTTACATTTCCTATAACATGACAGAAATTCATAAGGAAAGCAGAGTCCCCGAGTGAGCTGCATATTCTGCTTTTGTTTCATATATTATTGATATGCAGGTTTACCAAACAGTTCCAAGTCAGTGAAGGAATGCAGGAAGACTCAAAAATTCCTGTGTTTGTCAGTTGTTATGAAGAGGTCATGATCAGTTCCTCAGAGATGAGTCACATTCATGGAGACTGTAGTATGCATAAGAATTCCTAGAAATCACCATTTAAAGACTCAGTTCCACTTCTTGATCTGCAAACACCATGGATTTCTTACAGCTGACCCATAACTTTAAGCCTTTGTATGCTGTTTGCCAGTATGGTCACTCTCTACCCAGTCCAATTTTAACAGTTTAGATCAATACTACATTAATTCCAACCATTCTCTAGACCTGAACAGAACACATATTTGTAAGACAGAATGGTAGATAGTAGTGAAGTTATATTATATATATATATTATGTCCATCCCTGGACATGTTTAAGAGTCGTTTAGATGTGGGGTTAGGGGATATGGTGTAGGGGAGAACTTTGTAGAGTAGGGTAGATGGTTGGACTTGATGATCCCAAGCGTCCTTTCCAACCGAAATGATACTATGATTCTATGACATACAGTGTACTTACTCTTTATACCTTAAAAAAGAGCTTCAGTATAAGAGTTAAATAGTTAAAAGTCTGGCATCCGTCCTTTAGCAATGAAAAGGAATGAGGTTATGCAGAGCAGGTGATGGATAATAGAGAAAATGCGAATAGCCTGTAAATAGCCTCTGTCTAAAGTATGCTATATTGCCACAAGAAAAAAAAAAAAAAGAATAGAAAAAATGCTCATATTTCAGCTTTCTTCTGTCTGCTGAGATACAGTTCCAAAGGGTTGGTAGTACAGAAAGTCAAAAATCAAACATTAACCAGTTTGGAGAATTAAAACAACCAAGAAATAGAAATATCTAGAGGAAACAAATGGGAAAGCAGGAAGAAACAAAGGGAAGCAAATACCAAGCATATGGCTCCTAAAAAAAACACGTAGAAAAAAGTTACATGAACGTTACGTAATTTAAATCCTGCCACAGAAAATGAAGTTGAGAATATTTAACTTCCAGATGCCAGTTTATTGATTCCAAGATGGTTGGGTTTGGTTGGTTTGTTTGTTTTTTTTTTGTTATAAAAGACAAACAAACCATAGCCTTACAGATACCTACAGCAAAGGGGAAAAAGCCCCCAACACACTGTGTAGGTTTGTGATAATATTCACTTTAAGGGTTATCTAGAGAGTTTTGCGTTTCATAAATACTTTTTCTTTCCTTTTCCTGCTCTGGTCTACAAGAGATTTGACTAAGTGAATTTTTAAGCCTGTGTGGGGAAACACTGGAGAAGGAGCCCCTCACCATCAAAGGCATAGGAGAGTTGCTTGATGGGAGGAAGTTCTTCCAAGATATCTACGTGAGAAAAAATTAGAATAGCAGCTCGTTAAAAATCAAGAAGAATAGAAGGAATTACATTCTTGAAAGGTGGGCCACAAGTTGTTTGTAAAGATAACGTATATTTCTACAGTATCTTTGACTGCAGATGATAGCTAAATGAATGGATACAGAATATGAGATTCATGGAAAGCCTCTGAGTTTATTTCTACCCCTCCAAGAAGTAATACCTGATTTGGATCTCATTATATTCAATAGTAAGTGTATTTCTTTGCTAAGAATACTCCCAAATCTTATTTATTCTGCCTGGAATCTTACTGCCAAGCTCATTTCTTCTCACTCCCTGTGGCTAAAGCTCTCTCCTGGCCTGATTCTCTTCTAGAAGTGACACTTTATATTGATAGCCCAAGCAAAGAGAGTCATCATCAAACCGGCCGTGTCATTCAGCCCCGGGGTGCAATGCTGAGAGTGATCACACATCCTGAATACCAGCAATTCGCTCGCAGCTTTGCACAAACCAGAGATAACCTTTTATTTGTCTTCCTGCAATCAAGGTAATGTTATCGTCATCTAAATATTAATACATGGACATCACGTACGTTACTCCACAATCTGTCTCACTAGAGTAATTGACTGAGCCTCACCGCACCATTGTACAGCAAAAATTAATTTTTCTTCCCATTCTGCTGACGGGGAAACAGTCACAGAAATACAGAGACCCAATATTCAGAAGAACCCGAGTGGCTGAAGGCCCTAAGGAGAGCTGCTCCCCCCCCAAAATACCAGCCTTACCCTTGTAGCTGCACATGTTTTTTCACCTGTATTTTTCTGGACAAGAAAAACAATTCATTGACACTCACTTCAACCATTCACCTGCATATTACTGGAAAGTTGATTTAGGAAACAAATCACGGTTTGTGAAAAGACCGATGCAGTATTTTTTCTGACCTTTTTGTGACCAGAATTCTTCAATGCTATTTTACATTCAAAAGGATTTTATGCCTCTATAAGCATTAATTTCATTCTTTTAAATCATTGACCTTTTTAATATGTTCAAAATGTAAACAAAATGTTTCCTTTTCAATTAATTTCACTTTTAATCATATTAGGAGGTTCTTTTTCATGTAACAAAATAAACATACTATGCCTAACCCAAAATATTTTTTGATATTTCAAACATTTGTATTTGGAGTGACAATAAAGTATCTTTTCTCCTCAACTTTTCAAAACTGCGCATGAAATGAAAATCTGTCACTCGACTCAGAAGCAGCACTTGAGTTCTAGGAGAATTTAATTCTTATTTGCTTTAAAAGCAAAACCATTTCTGATGCCTACACAAATCCACAATTAAACCTTCACTTCGAACAAAAATAAGGCAATTCTTTTCCCTTTGTTTATTGTAATTTAATTATTTTCCTTATTAGAACCAGCTTTATTTTAATGTTTCAGTCTTTTATGCTATGACTCATTCTGTAGATACCAGCACAGCCTTCTGCCCTGACTTTACTTCCGCAGCAACACAAACAGAATTAAAACATATTTGCTGTGATTATATTTCAGAATATACAGATCAACACATATTTTGCTCTTAGGTATAGAATCCCTATTGTTCATGTAATTACTATGAAGAAATAATGCAAATGAGCCTGCTAGAGACAATTATTGGACTTTCTTTTTAACTTTATAATATTATAAACAAGAATTGGCATCCCACTCAGGGGTGGACAGCAAACACTCATTTTATTGAATGCTTTAAAGACTGCAAATTAACAGAAGCTAAGTGACAATCCTAATCATTCATCCAGGACACATTAGTATCTCTAAAATCAGATCTTAGATGGTGCTCTAGAATTATACACATCAAGATATCTCCGATTAGTATGTCTTAATGAACAAAATTAAATATTGTGCTTCCGTGATAAAGAACATCACTTCTACGACATGGCAGCTGCCTGCAAAATTTGAATAAGTAATCACTGCAGGACAAGTTAAGGCTGGAGTAAAATCCACATTTACAGTACCTGCTGAGAGCACTTCTTTACTTCTGTAGGATTTCGAAAGACCTTTAAATTATTTAAATTTTTTTTGTAGTTTGCACGAAAGTCATTGAACTATATCACAGGACCAAAAGCATCCGCATAGTATGTTCTCCTGAATTAGTTTCCTCTCATTCCCAGGCGCAGAATTCCCTTCCAGTTACTTCGAAATCCACAATCAAGACAGAGAAATCTCAGCTGGGAAGACAATAATTTTCCCCCAGTAAACAATCTCTTAATCGCACAGGCATGTTGTCACAGTCCAAAAGAACTCGTCGGCAGAAGACACTGCAGCATTCTGTCTCCGACACAGACGGGCACGATCGACTCCTGCCACCAGCCCAGCTGACAGCAGTCAGAGACAGGGTCACCCCACAGTGTCAAAGCCTCAGATGTTCAGTCAAACCAATCTCTCCATTTTTGCTTTCTCCCTTTTTTTTTTTTCTTTTCCCCTAGCGTTGCTTTTCTTTATACTATTTGGGGAACTGTGAACAATGGAATATCCTGCCGCTTTATCTAGTACCCCACTAACGTTCTTGTCGAGTCCTCTGCTGACTAGGACGTGCAAACCAGCTGTGCCAAAGGAAAAGATGTCACCACTACTGCCATCTGATTGATCTATAAGGCACTACGGGCAGTCCCCTGGACTGAGCCTCTTTCCTCTGCTCTTACAAATACTACAGGGATCCAATTACTTTTTTTTTTTTTCCCAGGGATTCAAAAATTGCAGTTTCAAAACCTATTCTAGCCTATACAGGAAAGTCAAGTTTTCATAAATAGAAAATATCATATAGGAGCTGACAAACTTAATCTAAGGCAAAAGCTCAAGGCATAAGCATGCCTGAAAACTGATGGACTGAGTTCTGGGAAGGGGAGAGACATGATCAGCCCCGATTTCTTCTTAATTCTTTAACAGTCTCTACCTAATCGTTTCTTCTTGCTTATCTTTATCAGATCCCAACGTGGCCAAAGGATTTTGGAATACAAGTTTTGAGTAACAAACCCAATCATTCCTTTCTGTTATATTCCTGAATATATTCCACTACCAAGTGAATTAGGCTGACTTTGCTCTGACTTCGGGAAATCTCCAGTCCTAATTTTTGAGGATCTTTTAAAAATAAGGTATTTGTGCAGCAGGCCATAATTTTCCCTTTTCATAAAGTGCAATCAAAAGAAAGGATAGCAGCTCTCTTCTGAGAGTGCCATGATGTCTAGCTGAAGTACAGACTATCAAACAGGGAGATACAAACAAAACAAAACCCAAGGTTTAAAAAAGACAAAAAAAAAGGCATTTTTATCTGTGCTGCACTAGTAGCCTCTCCCATGGTTTCAAACGTGGAAATAGACTTAGTTATCTCATTATACTATGTAGTATATGTCTATCCCTATGCTGAACAGAAATCCCATGTTATAATTATTCCAGCATTCTAAGAATCTCCCCAAGTGCTTTTATTGACAAAGTTGCTCTTTGATGCCAAATTCTGAGTTATATTTTAGTGATTCCTTTATTTAAGGCAGGGGAATGGGGGACGAACTCAAATTATATTTGTTCACATGAAAAGAAAAAGCATTTTTCAGGAAACTAAAATTAAACTTTAAGAGCTTTGATATGTTTCTGAGGTTTTGGTGCCTCCTTGTATTATAAAAATGGAAAGGAATTTTTATTTGATGCATATCTAAGCTCCTTCAAGTTCTGTAGTACATGAGTTTGAATTAAGTTAGCATTATTTCTGAAAGGCTAAGAAGTGCAACCCTAGCTTTGCTCTGTTCAGCCAAGCAGTGCCTGTGCTTTGAACTGACAGAAGCCTTTAAGTGCAGAAGCTTAGATAAGCTGATAAAGATGAAACCAGCCACATCTGCAGTTGCTTAGATCCAATTCAATTCACCCCTATCATGCCACAAATCTCAGATATTCTTGCACATTTTAAAACAGTATTACTGTGGGGTAGTAAATAATAAGCTTGCACAGATAATGAGATCTCAGACAAAAAGAGAAAACCCTAAAAGCTTATTTCTTGGTTCCTGCTCTCCTGGAATCTAAGTTGTTAACACCAAAATAAATTCCTTATGGTGAATTACAAATCCCAAACACTTTTACTAATATATTAATTAGAAATTTCTCCTTTAACATGGAAAGTGCTTTCCATTCCCCACATAAGATTAACTGGAACAGAAGAGCAACGTATTTCATAAGTTACCTTCTTGCTACATTTACATTTAGCTAAGAGCAAGAAGTTTGGCTGACTTGCACTGCACATATAGGAAAAAGAGCAAAACTGGCATTCAGTCCTCCTAGAATAGCAACTCAGATGAAATATGAAATGCGGGCTATGACAAATTGGTTTACTTTCTAAGAAAAACCCCAAGATTGTTGGGTCCTGTTCCCCGGAATTTTAAAGCCATTGGAATTACATACACTGATCAAATACCTTCTTTTGGAGATCTAAAAAGCTCTGTGTGCACAACACCAGAATATAAGTGGAATAGGAAATGCTCCATCTGTGCCACCTGAGGATTCCCAAACACCAGGGCAATCAGGACAGAAATGAATCCACACCACCAAACTGGCCCACGGTGGCCAAATCAGTTGAGTAAATGCCTTTTAGCAATCTGTCTGGCGTAACAGAGCACAGCTGCATTTCAACCTCCTTGTGGACACAAATGAACAACATAAACTCCAGATGTAATTGGCCCTGCCGTGCCCTTACCAAAGTCAATGCAAGTCTGCAGTGCCAACAAATTTTGTGACGGATTTTAATTAAAACAAATAAACAATGAGATTAAAATGTAAACTACAAAAAAGCCCACATTCGCCTAATTCCATGTTGGTTAAATTTTTTTTCTATGCGGCCACCAAAAGCACACAGGTAATTTAGTATTTCAAAATGATTTTGCAAACAGATTAGCTGTTAATGTAAAATTGTTAAGCAAATAATTTCAGGAGAAAACCATTCTGGGATACAGTTATGGGAAGAGGTCACATATGCAAAACTGAGCTTTGCCCAATTGATTTCTAATTATAAAATCAGAGGCTCTAGAGTTTGTAGTTAATAGTCCTTCCCTTTAGCCTGAAAAAATAAAACTTACAGCACACGCTCACACACAAATACACATAAACTGCTTCTCGTTGTTTTAGTAAGCAAGTCTGTGTCCTGGCCCCGCTCAGCTAAGAGTGAATCAGACGCTGCCTCACTGAAGGCCATCTATGGAATTAACTCTACAATGCCTCACTGATGGCCAGCTGTGCCATAGCAAATTGTTCCTTATATAAAGCTACAATAATGTCTGTTTGGGGGGAAAAAAAAAAGCCATGGGCAGATTCTACAAGGGCTGAATAAATTTAAAGGCCAATATCGTATAATTACATAATTTTATGTTTTCCTTTGTAGAAAGATAGTGGCTAAGAATTTCATGTATTTAATTCATTCTCCAGCACCAAGTGTAGATTGGCAGGACATCTAATCTCTTGTTTCTTTTCATCTTTGTATGAAATTGGACAATTCTCAGCATGAAAGCCAAATAGTACAGTTCTATTTATTAAGTGTGCTCAACATAAGGATGCTTTCTGAGTACATTCTGCACCTTCACCATAGATTGAAGTGGCATGAAGGTGAGTATGCTTTGTCTGTAACAGACACAAATTAGGAAAATCTTTTGTTAATATACGATGTGTGCAAGAGCATTTGATTCATAGGTTTACCTGTGTTTTTTTATACCACAGCTGCATTCAGTGTACATGCACTGCATTTTTGATAATTTCTTCCGAGTTCATAATTTTATAATGATAAAATACTAGCACATTCATAGGCATTGTGAATCTTTTTCTTCGGGAATCTAAATTCTGTGTTGTGCTGCTTGATTACTCAAATAATAAATTACTTCTTATGACAAGAAGAGAAGAATTTTGATCTATATAACTTGTCATCTCCATCATTGGTATTTACAAATGAATGCATCTAATGATTTGGCTGCTAGAAATTTCACCCTGTAATATTTCCTGAAAACTTAATCATTTTAATTATTTGTCTTTCTAGAGCTGTAAATAAAAAAAAAAATCAAAAAAACAAAACCACACACACAAACTCCCCACCCCCCCCAAGAAAATTACTTTTAAAAAAGAAAAATATTTTCTTAATAAATTATTACTTTCAGTTCTGAGCTTGATTTTCTGCTGCATTATTCCACTTGCACATCTATGAGAGTCAGCAGAGCAGAGATGACATTTCTGGAGGAAACAGGTCTTTCCTTACTCTGCTCCAGTCCCTTTACCATCCATTCAAAGTTATGCACAGTAATATAGAAAACAGTGCCATGAATTAAGGTGCATATATCTGAGTAACAGGTTTTTAATCACGTATTGCTGGTAGACCAGCTTGCAAGCCAGCAGTCAAATTTTGTGGTGGCATCACCCACAGATGTTTCACAGAAAGGGAGACACAGGGAGTTGTCAACCCACTGTGAATCAATTTATTCATTCTCACCAACTCTCCAGTCGATTTCATCCTTCAAGGTGCAAATTAGAAATACAGATGTATTCTCTGAAAAGCTTTCCAGATTCAGGTTTTTAAAAGTAAGTTAAGAGCCTGTTGGCTCTCGTCCAGCGTAGTATCAGTTTAACACTGGAGGAATACTTCTGCAGGGAGCCAGCATCCACGGCTTTGAAGTGAACTTTATAACACGTTTTTATATCAGTTATTATGTCTCTGCAGACCTCAAGTCCTAAGACTTCATAGCTACAGCCAAGGCCTGGCAAAACACCTTTCAACTTTCTGCCATTTCTACAAGTGGAAAGTGCAAAGCACCAAGACCATGCCATTTTCTTAAAGTACATGTTTGACATTGGTAGTCCTGGAGGCTAGATTTTGGAGGAAAGCAACCACACCGAGACTGCTGCACCGATGAGGGGGACCTCAGTACTGTTTGGCTGCGTAGAGCAGGGAGACGTGTTGCGCTAATTCAAGATATACTCCGTCTGCAGTGACCCAGAATAGAAGGTAAAAGGAAAGAGGAAGTTGAGCGGATAAACTATATAATAAAGTCATTAGAGATCTGTGACACGATGAGAGGAACAGCAACAAAGGACCAACAACAGACCGTCACGTTGCAGGTGGTCTAAGCACTGCTGAGAGGTAGTTGGTATTTGCTGGGAGAACTTGCACGAGTCAACAGATAAGTAAAACAATGGAAGTCTGTCAGGTTCTCTACTACCCTAATACTTAAAAATAGCGATATTAATAATGCTACAGTATTGGTTTGACTGATAGAATGTAGATAAAATTTACTTGCCTAATTCTGCCTCACCTTGGCCTAACAATAAGCGCTATGAAGAACAGGCAACGAACCCCAGTAGGTGCTCTCCTGCCCTAGGTTATCAAGCTGCAACATTCTTTTCTCTTGATAATGCAGAAGACTACATAGGTAAGAAGCAGCAATGAAAATGTTTCATTCATAGTATTCTTGCTACCCTTTTTTTATTTAGCTAAGACTGCTTGGAGCAAAACATTTCATTTTCTAGCTCAGAGATACTGCTAAATTTTTTATTAATATGCATTGTTCTCTCTTTTTAAATCTTACAAAATTGAATCTAAAATAATATTATTCTGGATTCTGAAATATGATTATCGCTGAGAAAGTATCGTTTTCTACAGTCACAATGGCTATGCTATCTCCTTATTTTCCTATTTACCCTTTATTTTAATAGGCAGACAATAACGATCCATAGCTGTATGAATGTAAATATCAGAGATTCCATTTTAATCAAGACACATAAAAAAAAAGGTATAGAAGTGGAAGAAGAGACAAAGCAGTTCTTAGTTGAAGTAAGAAGTCATACACACAGCTACACGTTTGTTATTGCCAGTGAATTCTTGACTTGCAAATAGCTGTAGGACAGGGACTCAACCAGGGTGAGCATCAGCCAAAATCCAACCAAAGGAGGAAAACCAATACATACATTTTTCATTTTGTTTATGACACAAGAATGAGCACTCTATTCTGACCAAGACTCTTTCAGGAGTACAAAGAGTATGTGCTATAACTGCTTTAGGGTGCTCCATGTTTCCTTTCCAGCTACTGAAAACCTTGTAATGGACTTTTCTGTCTCTAAGGCATCTTTTAAAATGCCTAAACAGAATTTCAGTAATATTTTGCGTAACATACGAAATGGTTACTATAAACCTAACTGCAGATGCACAGATTATATTTGAGCCGTATTTTTAGAACAAAGAAGTCAAAAATCAGTTTTGAAGGGGTAAGCTTTTATCCAAATTAATAGGGCAGTGCATGCAGCTGGTTGACTTACGGCTAATGTGGTACTTTCCAGAGCTTTTAACACACTTTGCTGATTGTTTGCTCAAGGCATATGGTTTGAATGAGCTGGGCAGTACACAGTACAGCTGGCAGACGAGATATCAAAATCTGGCAATAAGCCTTAGAGCTATGTGTGTCTAGTTATCAAATTTGCCTGAATTTTATGTTACAATTTCTACCGTATCAGTGTAAAGTTGAAGTTACTTCAACTTCTACTGCAGTAGATGCCGTTGCTTCCAATCGTACAGCAATTAGACATAGCTGACCCACGTTGTGGAGAAATGGTCTTAAAAGGGCAAAAGGTTTTTTTCTAGGGAAAAATAATTATGAAAAGCTTTTATTAAACAAACCGAGTATTTTCAAAATGGGCAAGTATCATTTTCTCTAGAGCACAGATTGGGAAACCGTGACAGGTGCTGTTCCAAATAGACATTCATTTCAATCAAGCAAAGAATGGGAAGGTTTTGGCAGCTTGTCCTGTTTTCACTCTTACCTCCCAGAAGTCAATGGTTTCAGCCTCAGCTCTGACATTCAGGAAGGTCTAACAAAACTCTCCAGCAGTATCTGAATACAATTTTTGTATTAATTTAATAAATGGAGCATCATTTTTAGACTCTCAGCATAATAAACTCTCATTTGCACTGAGTAGATTCACAAATTCATGCTGTTAAAAACAGTTTTCATCAGAAACGGGCCAGCCTCCCATGGTGTCCATTCATATTCCAGTTCTGAACTGCAGGAGGGTGTTTGCCAGTCACAAGCGTTCAGTTATTATTACAGAGTTTCCTTTATTGCTGCTTGAAAAACCAATATAGATACCAAGAGTGAATCTCTCATCTCAGGGTACATACAACTGCGTCTTTCTGAGTATATATTCACAATTTTTTCAGTGAAGTGCATCACATTTTTATGCCACATGAGCTCAGTGTAATGAATTAAGATGAATACTAAGAGAAATAGAGAAGCAGCAAGTTCCCTGCTACAGACCTGCATGCCTATGTAAAAGTACTTTGTAATAAAATGTGCGTTGTAATGCAAATGCTTCACTGAATTCAAATAGCATTTCAAGAACAATAGACTTTTTCAAGCAAAAATAAATAAAACAGCACATAGCCTCTATTCATCTGAATTACTACTCTCTTTTAAGTTTAAAAAGAAACTAACTTGCAAAAATTCCTATTTCCAACAGTGGAATTCTCATAAATTTGTGAGGCTGACTATTATCTTAAAGAACAATGAACAGCTGAACAATTTTGTGAAAATATTTCAGTAAAAATCAAAATGTCTTCAAAGTCTTCCTTTTTGCTATTCCCACAATCCTTTTTTTCCCCACTCCCTAATTATTCTTAATGATAATAATATTGTGCATGGGGTCAGCACAGATATGCTATACTTGAACAAAGTGAAAATCAATACTAAAGGTATTTTCAAAATTATTTTACATCTTAAAAATTCAGTTTCCTTATCAAAGCAAAGGAATATAGAGAGGGAGAAAAGTACGAGGAAAAAAGGTTGCATATTCTTATAGTACAAGTACCGCCATTAAGTCCTTGAACTTTTTGAAGTTGATGGCATGAATAAAATGCACAAAGGACACTGCTTTGGAGGACAAAAAGATCCAAACACAATAAAAACATCAAATATATTGAAGTTTGTGGAAGTTCAAGGACTGAAGCACAATACAATTGGAAAAAATGTCTAATACCATTTCTGTATCAGCAACCGATACACCACGCTTGTCCCAGCTCTGCAGAAAGCTGGCAGGGCACATGTTCCCACACATGTATGTGAACACACACCTCTGGCCTCACCGCAGGGACCTTCAGAGTGTCTGTACTCTGAGGCTCACTTCTCCTTATTTTTAAATTGTTAGTTTTAAAACTGAATACATTATCCAACCCTAAGACCTGACAAAATGTACAAATATCTATTTCTTCACCTGTAAGGCCTGATTTGGGCACACCCAAAGCAGATGTAAGCTTCGCAAGAGCAACTGAAACGCTGAATAATATTAAAAGTACCTACGTACAAAACAGAGTGAAGTATAGTTCAACGACCATCGAGAGCAAAGTAAGGAATGTTAGAGGTCATCTCACCTACAAAGAAGGATTACAAAATTTTATTTCCTAAGCAACTCTCAGGTCAATTAGCTACTAGGTCTATTGCAGGTCAACTATCTTGCATTAACAGGGACATCAGCAGATAGCTTCCTAGATTCACAGAAAGACTTAGAAATCTACCAGCAGCTTTAGGCTACCATATCTAAACTTTGTCTCTAGCCCTGAAACAACTAAATGTCTTTTGCCAGGTTTGTGTGAAAGCTGCCAGCCCTCAGTCTGCATATGTTCCAGACTTCCACGTCACTAGGATAAAAAAATAGCCACACCTTCTCAGAGAGGACCTGGTTTATAGAACCATACAGCTAACTTTCAGAGAACGCAGGAAATATGCTGACAATTTCCTCATCCCACCTTCTACTCATATAATTAGGCAGGTGTTTGAAAGTCCTGTCCCCCAAGACAAGAACAGTGGCTTTCACCCCTCTTAATTCCCTTCCCCTAAGTTATACCAGTTCTCTTTACCTCTGTTCGCCATTTTTCCCATTGATGTTTAATTTCTTGTGCAAAGGGAAGAACTTTAAGAACAGACCCACCTCAGACTCTCAGGACCCCGTGAATGAAGGCTCTCCCTCTTCTGGAGGAGCTATGAAGCTAACGCAGGAAAGGATCCATACAAGATTCTGGCACTAGAAGTGCTTTCTGCATGGGCTGAAATTCCAAGCAGAGCCGGGTGATCTGAGTCTGTTCTATCAACAAAGAAACTCAGCAGATCATCAAGACCATTACCCAAGTTACATCATCTCCACTGCTGCTTCAACTCAGGTTAAAAATGTAACTTTTGTATTGAGGGCTTTTGTTCTTTTTTTTTTTTTTAATCATACTTGCACCAGATTAAAAAAACCCCTAATTATCCCAGTTTTAACAATGTTTTCACAGTAAATTAAGACAACGATTAACAAAGAACTCACTAAGCAAATTATCTTTGAACTCAAGTATTATAATTGGAACTCAGTGGATATTTTCATGGCAATGCAAAATAGAAAAATCTTTGCCCAAGAACATAAAACCCCCAAATTCATACCTCAATTACCTGGCTTAGTCTACAATAGCCGTGGAATAATTTGGCCAACCAAAAGTGGAATTTTAAATAATCCAATATTTGGTCCTGGAGAATGAGCATATTCTCCTAATTACCTACATAAGCCTAATATTGCATTTACACATGCAACTAATGTAAAAGTCAAACTTCTAAACCAGAACAGGAAAAAAACCCAAGTGAACCTCTTCACTGGGTGACCCAGCATCTCCTCTAAAATAAGCATTGTGAAAATGGCAGCTGTCTTGCTGGGTACTACCAGAATCCTGGTAAATTGTTTACAGCTGGAGAGTCATATCATCTTTCAGTATCATTTTTCTCTGGGTTCTGTATTTACGAGAGCCATTGATACCGAAACAAGTGAAAATAGAAACGAGAATGTTCAATTCCACAACAAAAATAGAGACTGAAAGGTGTCGTTGTAAGTCTACCATACACGAGCCTTGAAAGTGTCTGCTCTGCCCATAACCAGTCCTTACTTTGTATCTGTGATTCTGTCTCCTTGTCTCCCACATCAACGTGATTTATTTCAGAAGGTTTGGAATAAATTAACTGTTCAACGTTGTATTGCAACCAAGATGATTCTAAAGACATGCTGATATCTTTTTTCCCCCCATACATTTATTTTGACCAACCTAATAAGATAAAATCTGTATCAAGATGTGGTTTTAAGTCCTAAGTGGGAAAAAAAAATAGAATTATTTAGAAAGGCAGTGAACTCCTGCTATAAGCCAGTGCTTAAATCATGTTAGGCATATCTATATATACACACACCAAGACGCATACACTTAGACTAATATATATATTCCCCTGCAGTTCTGTATTAATCAAATGGAATACCCTGTAGTAGAAATACAGTACTAATAACTCAAAATAGCACTTCTGTTCAAGTTGCCTTGTACAAGCTTATTTGAGTTCTAATTGTGTGCTGAAATCCTCTCTTTTAAAGCCTAGGTTTATTTGAAGGTTAGCTTTTGGTCCCATGGAGATAAAGGAAAATGTGCCAACATTTGAGAGATTTGATTACCTGTATAAAATTATGCTTGCTCATTTTTCCTAGGCAAGATACTCTTGGGTAAAGTTATATTAAAGAGGGAATAGAAATAGTGTACATCCAAAGAAAATATTTTCCAATTATGCTTCACAAGATGCAGAAAATATTACTTGTGATAGAGGATTATGAATGAGATAATTACTGAAGGCCTAATGTACCTAAAGCTACAATAAAGGAGAGAGAAAAACATTAATAAGTGGTTATTGACTGTTCTTCCTGCTCTTTGTAATAAAAGGCCAGAACAGTACCAAGGACAAACCTTTCCACAGCTTTACTGTGATACATTATATACAAGAATACCTTTCCTACTTACACATCCCATGATTAATTCCTATCAATAAAACCATATCAGCTTTTATTTAACATCCAAAACACTTCATGCCTCCCAAAACAAGCTTAATAAGAAACTTTTCATATTAAGAGTCAATTGAAAATAGCAGAGATTTAGAAATACATAGGATATGTGATATTAGATTAGAAATTAGAAAGAAATTCTTTACAGTGAGGATGGCGAGACGCTGGAACAGGTTGCCCAGGGAAGTCGTGGCTGCCCCATCCCTGGAGGGGTTCAAGACCAGGCTGGATGGGGCTTGGAGCAACCTGGTCTGGTGGGAGGTGTCCCTGCCCAGGGCAGAGGGGTTCGAACTGGATGATGTTTAAGGTCTCTTCCAACCCAAACCATTCTATGATTCTATTAGATCTGAAGCAATTCACAGTTCTAGAAGGCTGTACCCCTCAAAAATTATTGTTATCAACTAGAAGCAATACTGCAAAGCACACAGCTTCACAAAGCAGAAATTCAGGCTCTGTAACAGAAAAAAATCACAGGGCATAATAAGGACAAGCAACTTATAAATTAAGTGACTGAGAAAAGAATAAAATAAGGATTAACTATTACTGGATTATTGGCCTCCTTGAGAATTCTCAAACAAATGATCTTGAGGGATTCCTTTTGATAGTGTCTCACAGGGACAATGAAACACATGAGTGCCTGAAGATGGTATCATGGTTATTACAGCAGGAAGGTGACCAAGAAGAGAGACTCCCGAGTCGGCTCCTTTGTCCTGCACCACCCAGATCCTCTCGCGCTACTGCGGGTCTCAGAGCTAAATACAAAGTAGACTATCAGATGAGTCAGTATTTATGTTCTTCCAAACTGACAACCTGCCTTCCTGAAGTGACATCAGAATGTTCCTCTCACAAAGAAACTGCACTTGAAAACAGCCTTAACATAAAAAGGAGACACATTTTCCAGTTTTGGAGTGGGGAAAGTATATTTACAAATGTATTCTTGATTCTGCATAGGAGATGTCAGTTGGAATAAATACCGACTCAGTCATATTATGGTTTTTTTCTCTTTACAATATGAAACACAATACATTTCATACCACATTCCAAGCATTGCAGTGAACTTATTGTCTCAGAGCAGGCCTCCAGCCTGACTAGTAGAGCAAAATTTTGCTTTACTATCCAGACTTCGTCCCATAGAGAACTGCCTATTATGGTATTTGTGCAGAATGCACTTGATTTAGAGAGGAACATTTATTCATAAAAAGTTCCCTTAAATATCCAAATATTTATTTACACAAACATACCGCTCAATTCATAGCATTCCTTTGCTTATCAGTAATTTGCAGTAAGTAGCAGGTGGTCTTCTGGAGTGACAGAATTGAGATCAATTACAAAATGATTACTTAATGGGATGATCAGTGAAGTTGCCTTCTACACAGAAAGATAAGCCCAATTCTGCCTAACAATTTAGAGTGTTTGTAATTTTCTTCATTTTTGAGGTACTATAGCACTACCTTGTCCATAAGCCTTACATTCAATATAGTTAAGAGCACATATATTTGCCATTATATCACATTTATTACTAAGTGCATAGCACACATCTCTCACAGAACGCCCCACACTTGAAGAGTAATCACACTGTGTCTTAGATCTCCCAATAACATTTGGTCTTTCCACCTTGCCAACACCATTACTGGCCAGTAGGAGACAGCTCTGAGGAAATTAATGGAGAATCAGAAAGCTTGTCCCTTGCCAATGGACTTCAGATACAATTGTGAAAATTACCTCCCTGCCCACACCATCTTTCTGAGCTTATATTTGCTTCCTCAGTTACAGGCTGAACATCCTATTTAAACAGTAACAGCTTTTAGGCAGGAATTGTCTCCTACTTATCAAAACCTATCAAAATTTTAGCTAAGGCTTCTTAATATAAACGGCAGCATTAACAGCTTTCACATTTACTGTTACTTGGTGTAGCATTCCTCATTTGCTGAAGTTCAGTTTATAAAAATGCCCCCCATGTATGCTTTGAGGGTAGGTACAATGATTTAAAAATTCACACATGAAACAAGTCCATGCCAAGATTCCCTTAAAAACAACCCACCATCACTTGAATCTCAATTTAGTCTGTAAATCTTTTCATGCCAAGTAAAATCCTGGAATATGCTTTAAATTATTTAAGTAACCGCTGTTTATTCATATGAAAACTCAATAAAATGTAAAAGTCCTCGTACTAGATCACCTAGAAACACCTGCTTCACAGTTAATCAATTACTCTAACAAGCATGTGGGATATCCAAAAAAATAATCAAGATCCATTAATTAGAAGAAATAAACTAACAAATTTGAAATATTGTGTTGAAAAATCATCTGAAACAAGACTTAATGTCATGAAGGAAGAAACACAAACATTTTGCCTCTGGACACTGCATTTGATATATGACAAAACAACGATAAGAATTGAGGTGTGCCTTAGACTACATAATTATTAGAGAACAGGTTGCCTGCA
This sequence comes from Gallinago undulata, assembly GCA_026546715.1. Lineage (NCBI taxonomy): Eukaryota > Metazoa > Chordata > Aves > Charadriiformes > Scolopacidae > Gallinago > Gallinago undulata. Next base: position 37,689,325 of record JAOTQQ010000063.1, on the reverse strand, counting down.
AAACAGACAATTAAACAAAAAAAAAAGAATGAAAAGGGAATGGCGATGACAGTAATTGCATTTAGAAAACTCATTCTGTAAAAATATGTTAGATTTTCATTAAGCTATTTGAGTTGAGTAACATCAGATTCTGAGATTTTTGCATCACACTTTACCATACAGGATCATGTTGCATCAATTAAGTTGCAGATTATGCAAAATTAATTGAAAAAACAAGGTGGTTTTTTTTCCATTCACTTTAATATCCTGCTTTCTTAGGCCGGGTGTATAACACATCACAGCTCTTTTGACATCTGTAGCTTGATGACCTTGGAAAATAATGTGATAGAAGAGCTATGGTTTGGTTCACATGTGGATGCCCACCACCAGCTCGGCATATAGTAAAATTCAGCTTTTCTCACTTGGTAACAATTCACGTAAGCAGTGCTCTCAGCAAGGGAAAAAAAAAAAATTGATAATATGGTTTCTGGATTCAAACCAGCAGATGACTAGGGTGCTCTGAACTACTAATATCTTTTGCTGGTTCTACCTAGAGCTGGGCTCTTTGCCTCCAGTGATCCGCTGAATCACTCTGGTTTCCCCATGTTCCCTCTCAGTGAGGTGGACCTGACAGCAACGCACAGCTCTGCACGCCGAAACACAACCCCTCAGCTCTGCTTCTGCTCACCAGGGGCTGGGCCCAAAACAGTTACTGAGCTCAGGCCCTGAAACAAGAAAAGGGACTTCTTATGTTGCTTCTAATGATTCGTCTGGTTAATTCAGGAATGGCATTGAGAGTCTCCAGGGAGAGCTACACTTACTTTTTCTTAGCTGCTGGCATGACTGTATAAAATAAAGGCTTTGAAAGAAATTATGAAAGGGGAATCTTTACACCAATAGAGAGTCCTCAGGAAAAAGGAAAGTTATATATTACTCTATATCGCTACAGGTGTTCCTTGGGGATCACCAAGGGGCTACATAAATATTTGATTAAGTATCTTTAGTAAAATTATCTACATTCATTTTAAGCGTCACATGCCCCACACACTACTTTCAAATAATAGTTACCTATAAACAATGCCTATGGTAATTATTGCTGCAAATTATTTCTGTAATGAAGCTGACTGCTTCACATTCAAATTAAATCCCTGGCTTCATCCAAAAAACACCACCAAAACCAAAAGACCCTCAGCTGTGAAGTCCTTGGTGTGTTGTACAACATGTTTTGCCTTCCTTTTTCTTTTTTCGCGTTACTAGAATAAGAAAAAAAGCCCAACTTTTAAAACTGAACTTTCAAGAAACAAATTTATGCAACCCCTTTCCCATTATTTTCACATGCAAACTAATTTTTCTCGGAATTACTGTGGACATGCATTTATTACATGCTAAAAATACAGAGCTGTTGCCCAGCTAGAGAGCCAGCCTTACTCAGATGTCATTCAGTTCACGAGGAGTCACCCACTTCAAGCTCCAGAGCTCTTACTGGAAAGCCTACAGACACTAAAGGAATTAGTCTCTCTCATTTTGATGCAAAATTATTTTTAAGGTTTTCATTAAATGAATCCTTGGCAAATTGAGGCACATCATACCAGGATCTGAAAACAATAAATAAACCCTTTAACTTTACTGATCGAAAGGCAACATGTTCTGTCACTTTTGGGAAGTCACTACTATCTGATAGCTTTTCCATGGTCTATGGGAAATATGTTTATCAAGTTCAGAAAGGCCAATCTTTTAGCAAAAAACCACCATCAAAATTGGCACTAATTGGTAGTTAAACTGACAACTGGAACTGAAGCATCCTGACAGCACCAGGGGTGGGCCCTACAGGTAGAAATTGAAAACCATTTACCAAAGCAATGTTGGAAAGACTAAACGATCATAGGGCATCTGCAGAATATCATGTGGAAGGCTCTACTTAATTTTTCATACTGTCACTTCAGCATTTTGCATGCATACTCGGAAAACATTTCAATTTATTGAGAGAAAGATAAAGTGTTTAGATCAATATATTGAACAGAAGTACACAAGCTTCTAAATTCTTCACAAACAAAATAAATTCTCAATCTTAGGTGCTTTTTTCCAGAATATTAGAAGTCTTTGCAGCTTTAGAAAAATACGACAAGGAAATTTCAGTTAATAACATTAAAGTAACATCAGGGGATCCAAATGCCTAAGCACACACAGTGTAATCACATCCATCACGTAGACGACCCTTTTTTACAAAAAACACAACACCAAAAGGAACCGCAAACAAAAACCCCAACCCCATGCTTTAAAGTTATTCTACACTTATTGTCTATGACATCTAAGCTTTAAGATGCAAATCACATCATAGAGGTGTTTCCACTTCATTAAAGAAAATACAGACAGCTCAGAAGGTGCCCGGTGTTTTGCAGGCTGACCCTTTACCATGCAGGATTCATAAGTAACTTGACATTATAAAGCATTCCTTTAAGTACTTTCCACATTAGTGGCCCATATTGGTATGTGCCACTTATTAACTCTCTTGTTTTAATAGCATGAAGAAGAAATAGAGGAGGCATCGGATGAAATGCCTCTGAAGTTATTATCAGTCCAGCTGTAGTAGCTGACATAACAGTGTTTTAAGTTGTGACTCCACTTAGATTGTGTTTGTATCATGCCCTCAGAATGGAGATGAGGGACCATGAAAGCATTCAGCCTTACTCAGTGATACTTCCAGAAATACACGTTTTAGAGTCTGAAGATACATCTTGTTTGTTAACACTGAGAGATCATGAAAATGATTTTTACACTGTATCAGAAAATGTAGCACTATCAGCTCACTTCACTCAAACTGTCTTGTTTAAATTACATGTTCCAAGAAGAAATTTCTTAGAACTTAGTTAAAAAGAATCAAATGAAGTTTGTGCAGACTCAGAAATATTTGTTTAAAACCCACTGCTTTTACCGGGCTCCTATAAAATGTTGTATATTTATTGGTTTTGCAGCGGTATTTAATTGAGTTTTTCTCAGAGCTACTTATACATGTGCTTACTAAGCTGATTTAGACCACGTAAACTGGAGCATACTATGAAGTACACAGTCATCTCTTCTCCTTTAGAAGCACAGAAAAGGCAAGGGGAATTAGTATTTTCCATAAAGAATACAGTAGCAAAATAAATGATACATTTCAGCTTCTGGGAGTTTATTAAACTTAAGTAGGAAAATTAGTGTATAATTACAGTTGCAAAAAAACAACAAAAATCTAGGGCTCAGAAAGCCATGTTGACTTTGCAACATTTCAGATATTGAATATTTTATGGGATGCATTTAAATCATAGATAGCAAAAAAAGAGTATATTAGAAGAGGAGAATCTATATAATATGTTGTTATAACTGTGAAAACTTTAACAATGCATTAATGCCGGCCCATGTTACACCCTGTGAAACCTGTGCTAGGGTTATGCTACACCTCTATTTCACAATGATTTCTTCCATTCAGGGAAACAGCGTGCAATTCATCCCTGAAGTAACAAGAGCCTAAGTTATATACATTTCTGGTTTGTATCACTTGAGTACAACAGCATTTTCAGGCAGCCATTATAATCACAAGCTCAATGCAGGAATAAAAAGGAAAACACATGGAAAGAACTGGTTTAATTAAAACCTTGTTTACTTTGCATATATGTATCACTTGTACTTCAACAGAACTATTTATAAATTTAAACAAGTAAGATTTTACCATTTCCTCGTTAAGAGATAAAATGTATGTTGGCAATGAAATCAAAGATTGCATAAAGCATGTATAATGTAGAACATACAGCTTGAAGCTATTTATAAGTGCTCTCTGCATTTCCAGGTTCGGTTTTTACAGTATAGCAGCCTGGAGCACTTAACTGTGAAAACATGATGCCTCTCTACTGCTCCTCCTACAGGAAAATGATTTCTCCTCAAAAGGCCTGAACCTAAGCCCCATACCTCAAGGGGAAAATCTCCATTGCTCTAAAAAGGAAAAGGTACCTATCTCCCTCATCCTATAAACTGTCAAAAAACAAAACCAGAACGGCATTTAACAGAGTGAAAGACACATACTACGTAAATCAGAAGCAAGGAAGAAAAAAATCCAGAGTCACAGATTAAAAATGTCTACCTGAGATGGCACTGCATGGAAGAGTTGATCTGGCCACAGTCCTTCAGCAGCTCAGTCTGGATTTTCTCCTCCCCTGTCCTGGCTTTTCAGAGGTTGTTCTCAGAGCTGGCACGTGTCTCCTGCCGGCTACGTGCCACTGGCTGTGCAGGAGACAAAAGGGCTGGTGTTCCCTGGCCTGCTCTTTTACAAGTCTCTCATCGCAGAGACTGTGTCCAAAATATGCAATATATTACCTTGAGATTGGAAAGAGGTAAGTTCAAAAAGTGAAAGGGTCTGGGAGAAACTGGGGAGGAGGGATATCACAGAAAAAGCACCCACCTGACTGACTGTCAGTGGGTTTTGGCATCTGGACTTCATTCTGCTGATTCATTTTGTGGTTAGTCAGGGATTATTAAAAAAAAAAAAAAAACCAACTAAAAAAACCCCATCACAAACCCACCAAACTTTTGTCACCTTCATTCCCTCATTTGTTCTCTCCATGCATTGTACTTACAAAAGACACCTGTTAACACATTAACTACCCCAGGTTGTGCTTAGAAATCTCAATTAACCAGATTTAATCCGTTTAAAACATCACAAATAACACACGCTCCGTAAAACAGCAGCAACAAACACACCCAAACCCTAGTTTCCCAATGTTTTTTAACTGTATTATCCCTTTCATTGAGAATTCAGCGCCTGCCTCCCGTGAAAGAAGAGTGGCATTTGTTGCCCGGCGGATTTCACAGCACATCTGCCGCGGTGCTGGAAGCGGATGCAGAGGAGGCTGAGCCAACGCAGCACTTGGGTTTCAGTAAAAGTTCTCTCTCCCTAATCGAGTCCGCGGGGACAGCGCGTCCGTGTCACACCACGTACCACTCTGCACTTGAATGAGGATGTCAGCCACTGGGAGGCCAGCAAAGTGCTGACAGCAATATTGCAGTGTATGGGGTCTTCTAAAGCAGCTTTGGAAAGTACCTACCTGTTCCTCTGGATGAAAAATAAAGGCATGAAAGGGTATTTGTAAATCTACCCTTCTGCGCTGTACTGCTGTGAACAAAACCAAACTCACTGGAACCACGTCACACAAAGACGCAAGAGATTACCTGGTAGGTTTCTCGAAATGCATACATACATTTCCACAGGTATAGATCAAAACAATATGGAACTTATTATAATACTATGTGTCAAAATAAATGCAATATTAACACAGACAGAAAAGAAAAACTAGCATTTCATAGAGAAATCTCAAATCAGAACTCATCCTAAGAGATAAGTATTCACACGCCTTTTTACAGATGCGTGAACTCAAGGAGAGCTGCTTATTTTACGTTTGAGCTTGATCCTACCGAATAAAATGAGGAAAATGGACATTAAAAGTGCATATTGTTCAAACTCATTGCAAGAATGAAAGCAACAGATTTTCTCCTGTCCTTTACTCGAGTCATTGAGGAAAACCACCATGCTTTAATAAAGAAGTCACATTAAACCCTCTTATTAATCTCACCCCACATTCTTTCCTTTATTAATCCAAGTACATCAGGAATGTATTTATTAATATATATTCACGGAGAATGGCAATGAATAAGTACCTTTGAAGAGCGTGCAGTTGTATTGCGACACTTCAAATTCTAAAGAAGGGTCTTTATGCCTAGAAGCTGTTTTTCCCAGAAAAAACAAGCAGCCTAAAAAAAGATATTACCTATCTCTGTAAATCCCATCTTGCTAAATTTTCTCTGTACTTCAGAACCTTTGGTATGAGATATTTTTAACTAACAGAATTGCTGCATAGATTTTATACTCAGGCTTTTAGTTAGAAAGTGATTTGTATTCTGTTTATATTTATTATAATTAATCTCAATTTTCAGTTTTATTTTGCTGATACACATTTCAATTCCATTAGAATCAAATGTTGCTACTCAGTGGCTTTCCACCCACTAAAATAAAAAACATTTAAGTTTCAATATTATTCTGAGCAGTTCTTAAGAGCTGAATTTTCAGTGGGCTTTAAAGGTATATTTGAGAATATACATAAAGTTATACTTGTGTGTATACTGTTTGTGCAAGAACTTATTTTTATATATACTATTGAGAGCACCTAATTACATGTTCATAAAAATCATATACGACTATGAAAATTACCATGTACACTCCACAAAAGTGTAGAAAGAGACAAAAACCCCAACCACAACCTACATAACTGTATTTACTTCAAGAATACTCCTTTTGAAAAAATTAACTGCCTAATAATAAATTTGTCTGGAGATTACAAGTAGTATGTACTTTGAACATGTAAGAGGCATATCTAAGGAACACGGCCCCTATAATGGCACAAAAGCATATCTGTGTCCAGAAAAGGCAGCAAACAGGTGGCATACACATTTGGTATCACTCTCTCCACAATACCAAGCCTCTCTATGTTAATTGACTAGATTGTGTTTTACAGTGTCCTTTATTCAAACTCTGGGAAAAAAATGAAGAAAAAAAAAAAATCTAAGGTAAGTCATAGGGCAGAAAGGTAGTTAATAAAGAAAGCCAGAGAATGCAAAAAATACCCCAAGCGTGCAAATCCTTTGGCAGGAGGCAAAACTGAAAAGTTTGTCCAAAAATGTAAGTAGAAAGGAGGAATTAGGTAAGTGCAGATATACTGTGACTTCTCAAAAGGAGGTTATTGTTTAAATTGCGATGGATAAGAAAAATGAGGACAAACCATTGCCCGATTTCAAGGAGAAGAGAATTTTGCTTGTGACATACTGTACACCTTTAAGTTTTGGGAAGGAGGATTGCCAAAAACTGTAATTGAGGGAGTTGCTGCTTTATAGTCAAGAAGGATTAAGAGCAGCTCAAAGATTTTGAGTACCTCTGTTCCCACTGACAACAGCAGAGTTTGAAAGCGCCCATAGTACTCGTAAACCTCAGGAAAGAAAAATAAGTCAGAAATATAGATGATTTTTTCTAGAGAGAGCAAAAAAATACAGACAAGAATTACAAGAATATTTTAAGCCATTTCATGAATAAACCAAGAATTTCTCCCTATGAGAGCAAAATTTCACTTTTTGCTTGTTTCCATCTGTATCATGCAGTGTTTTAACTATGCAGCAGTCTCAACAAATAGATTGTCACAGCATTTTAGAGTAGCTAATTCTATTCAAAATGCTAGCACAAGATGGGATAATGTCTTCATTGTTTTGGCTTAGTTTAACCCACACACTTCTATTCACTAATGACTTGAACAATTCAGGATATTATATCCATCAAAAAAACCTCATATTCAAAAAAAAATAAGACCTGGATACACCCTGAAAATCAAAAGTACTGCAAAGTACAAACTCAGGATTCTCACCAGATACTCAAAATCATTTTAACAGCCTGACCACACGATTCTAAAACAATGGGTCAGATAAAATATTTTAAGATTTGAAATAAGCATACCACTCTCTAGGTCAAATAGATGTGTTACTAACCACGGCAAAACAAATGAGAACAGATATATAATACCTCATACAAACATAAATTAACATAGTGCTCAAAAGTCACTGGATATAAAGTTCATTACACCTTCTCATCCTATGTTTCAACTGGAAAGTGGCTACACCAGGGAAAAGTTAGGAATGCACCTAGAATCATAGAATAGTTTGAGTTGGAAGGGACCTTAAAGATCATTGAGTTCCAACCCCCTGCCATGTGTGTTTTCTTCAATAATAGATATAGTTATTGACAATCCCTATATAATACTGTTAATCTACCCAGAGAATTTACAAAATTATCATTAACTGATATCCCTAACTTCTGTTCTCTAGATTTTTTACTCCATTTCAGTAGCCAGCTGCTATGACAATAATGTACCTGGTTATTCAAAGGGAACTGAACTTTCGTGATAAACAATCAAGATACTTGTTACTGCTCTTTTATAACTGCTCTTTATAACTTAGCTTATTTATATAGGCTAAACGTGCAGTTAGGAACAGCTACTTCTTTTCTAAGAAGAATTCTAAAGATAATTCATTCCTGATGAATGCAGATGGCCCGTGATCTCTGCTCAGATAAAGTGCCAGTGCAAGGCTGATTCACTGACGGGGTAACACACTGAGCTACAGAACAAGCTAATGCATGGCAACAAGCAAAGATTTAAGGCAACAAGCAAGTCAGGATGCATAGAAAAACAATTATTTTCCTTGTATTATCTTTCTAACTTTGAAAGTAAATTACAAAATCCGTGGCAATAATGTTATTTCATATTTGTGCATATTAGGACCTTCCTATAAACTAGTACCTTGTAATTTGCTGTATATACCACCCTTCCTTTCCTGTTTTGGTTTTCTAAAGTTCTCAGAGCATAACTAACTTCTGTGTAATCACGCTGGAGATAGAAAATGACCTATAGGTGTAAAAACCTTTTTGAATGAATGACTAGGAATATATTTTGAATGAATAGGAACATATTACAATAAGCTGCTTTGGTGAAAATCTGCAGCTGACAGAGGTGAAGAGTGATGACTAACGATATCACAGAAAGGATACATACAGGGCTTGGATATTTCTGTCAAATTGAATATGCATAATTTTGTGGTAAATAACAGGTTATCAGCAAACCATACCCTTAAATTGAGGTACATTTATAGCAAAAATGTATTGATATTAGAGAAGAATTTCAGAATAACAAAGCACCTCAAATCTGAATTTCTTAGAAGAGTATGACTGAAGACCTTCACACGCTGTGCATTTAAATACACAGAGAAAAAAAAAAAAATCTTGCCTTACCCGGCCAACTAGTATTGGTTCAGGTCCAGAAAATTCTTCTAATACAAACATTTGATTCCAAACCCAGCCTCTCTTGGAACGGTTCAAAACTCTTTGTTCTTCAGTTAGCCTTTTTAGTCCTGTACTAGATCCACTTGGTAGTACTTGAGATTGATTCATTGGAGCCATACAAATGGAAGGAAGGACAGTAATCCATAATATTATTAATGGAGTCCACGTATCCATAAGCATTTCCGTTAGTCTTTCTGGCATTGTACCACAAGCTACGCAAATCACCACAGAAATGAAATTATTATTTTGCTTTCCTCCAGACTGTAGCAATCCAATTCATCATGCAGTACAGAACATTTACTTACAGCTCCTCCATGTGTTTACAGCACAGTCAAGGTAAAAATAGCTTAGATTATAAAAACATGATCCATTGAGTTTTCCAGTCATTAAAGATTCCTGGTAGAGGGAGAAAAAAAAAAAGAAAAAAAATAAGTGACTACAGAGCTTGGGAGAGCATTCTGAAAGATCTTATTTACTTTTACATCATAAACAAGCCATATTAGGTTTTAAATTTGTAGTACATAATAGTAGTGCACATTAAATGGGTTAAAAAAACATAAATTACGCGATTCTGTGAATTCCTTCATTGCCTGACAGTGAGAGTAGAGCCAGAGAAATGATTACACACACTCAGGAGCACATTTTACTTGCAGTTTGTCTTAGAGTCTGAAGAAGCTCCTGGCCTTCCTGCTAAGCCTGTACTTTTTATGTAGTCAACTATAAACACTTAGCATGTCAAATAATAAAAGTCAAACAAAATAATGTTGTTGCATACAGACTTACTCTCCTTTCCCCTGCAAAAAAAAATTGCTTCTAGTAAGCATACAAGGCTCCAGCAATACATTCTCATTTCAGTAATCACCTGGCTGCAGAAGCACACAGCTCAGCAAAACCTTCAGAGCCCAGCAGAGGACCAGTAAAATCCATGATCCCCAAACCAGACCACTACCAGAACCTAAGGTAACTCATTTACACATTATCTGCACTACAGGACTCTCAGCATCTCTCACTACCGGAGAAAACACAAAGATTTTATTTCCAAGACATTTTCTTTGATGGACACTTGGGAGCATTTTGTCTTTCTTTCCCCACCCCTCCTTTCATGCATTAGAAAGTCCACACCAGGTTTCATCCCGATGTAAATATTCATTGAAATGGACAAACAAGTTAACATGGCAGGGCTCGCTAATGCCACAGTGATTGGCAAAACCTGAAATGCAGCCATGGATCACTTAGAAAGACAGATGGGACACGGCTCAGGGAGAAGGGCTGCATTACAGCTGCTCTAATGAGGCTGGAGTTTGGGAAAAAGATTCCTGATACATTTTCATCAACTGATTCATATCCAAACAATCTCCATGAGGAACCACTACCACAAGGTAGGTAGAAATGTCTACTCCTAAGCTTAAGGTGTATCTTAGGCTGATTTTTTTTTTCCCCCACACTTTCAAATGAGTTCCTAGTGTTGCATGCCTATGAAAATCTTGGGGGGTTGGGGTTTTTCTGAGGGGGGGTGAGTGGGTTGCGTTTTTTTTAGGTTCGTACACACTCCTAGAAGAACATAGCTGAAAACATGAACAACACCAGTAAAAGTCAGCTGTTATTTTAAAAGCAAACAATGTAAAAAGTCTTTTTTTTTTTTTAAACTTCAGTAATTGCCAAAGCAACTGTGAAATCTGTTGCATGAAAACCTGAAACTGTGAGAAACTTGTCTTGTTAAAAGCGGAGAAGAGCTGTTACCAAACTCAAACTCAATATCTCAAATAGCATGGACGAATGGTAAGCTAATAGCGCAGTGCTTCGACAAAGCATCAAGAATGAGGTGAATACCCATTACAGAAGTCACTGTGGCTCAGAAACATCATTTAGGTCCCACTGCCGACCGAGATGGAAAGAAAGAAATCAGAGAACACCATGTGCTCTCACTATGAGACTTTTGGGAAAAACGTGAGGGAAGCAAGAGGAGCCCTCAATCTCCTGGCATTCTCTCAATCCCAGAAAGAGAAAAGGACAAGCAGCAAACAGTCTAATTGCTTGTTGGGAAGGGTCTGTCAAAGCCCCTCTTGGGTCGAGGGAATTAACTGGAGGTGTCTAGTGCTGGTTTCTAGCACACCTTAAAAAGCTGCATTTCCTGGGGCATGTCTGATGGTAGAAGGTATCAAAAAAGAGAAACAGCCACAGTTGCAATGGAAGTGGTAAAGTTTGTGTGTATGGGATCCTTGTGCATACATGAGTGGGCTTGTTTGCCAGGGGACAGATTTTTGTGGTCCCTTCAATGGAGCAAGAATTGAAACACAGGAGAAATAGAAACATCATAAAACAGAACAATAATCTTCAAACAATATTCAGGATTAATTGAAAAAACTGGAGGCATAAATTGAAAACCCAACTTGAGAGTCTTTTTCTATAGCTTGAGTGTTTACACACAAAGTGATTTTTGACCCAGAAAGAGCGGCCCACCAGAAACAGAATAGTACATTACACCTTTGTCCAAGAAAGCCTTTTGAAGAACCCAAGTGGGCCAGGACTGCCTTTCTTACTCTGCCAGTACAAATTGGTATGGTTCTTTTTACTCACAGGACCACATAATAATAAAGTAAAGCACATCTTTTCATATTCAAGAGGCTTTTTGAAAACAATTCCTAATTAATCATAACAAGCTGCCTTCTAAAAGAGATGAAATAAATGAGATAAAACAACATGATGCTCACAGAAACATTTTTGTTTGAAGAAAGAACAGGATATTTGTTTTTCAGGCTGCCACTCTGAATCCTTGGCAAGCTTTAAGTTCCTTTCAGTGCATCCCTGCTCGGTTCCTCCCCCAGACTCCCTGCCTGTTACTCTTCACTTTCTCCAATCAAATTTAGGTCCTATCCACTACCAGCAATGCAGAAGATTCACTGTGACTGGACTGGCCTCACAGCAGCTCCCTACTCAGCAATACCTTAAAGCAAAGAAGAGTCAAAAGCACAACAAAAAATATTAGCAACGCAAATACCATGTCGTTAAGTCTAATTTAATAACATAACCTGGTGAAGAGTACAGTTACACAAGTTAAACAAACACAAAACTGCGAGGTTACAAGTACCAACAGGAAAGTCAGGGAAGTGCTAGTGCAAGGTAAAGAAAAAAACCTGACGGGACTTTGCACATATGAGTGCACTGCAGGGGAATGCGGTCGGTGTGTGACAGCAGAGCTGGAGAAATTTCTCTACAGTTCAGCCCAGGCTGCTGGAGCCTTTTGAGATGCATTTGGGATTCGCTGCTCTAGCAATGAATTGTAGAGTTTTCTTTGTGCGATGTATGGAAATTGTACTGCGCCCAAATTTCTTTACCCAATTTGGAGATGGACTTTCTTCTCCATTCCTGGGAGCAGAACGCCATGTATGTGCTTGGGAGCTAATGGAAGGCATTATTAAATACTTGGCCCTATAATTTTAATATAATATTTCATATTCATATACAAAAATCAAGAAATACCTAGTAGTTAATATGCTCTGGATTAGATGTGTAGGAGAAACTGATATGGCAACCGAAACAGGCTACTCTAAGAATATTAAAAAGCCAGATATGAAGGGAGATCTGGCACAGGGAAGACACACAGGCAGGGCACAGTAGCGGTTTCCCTTCTTGTATGATACCAGGGTCTGAAGAAGTGGCAAGTATGGAATGACAGCAAAATTATTCCAGTGAAGCCAGAACTACCCTTTGCTAAGCAACCAAAAGAGGACAAGCATGTGCCCATAAAGAATGTACTTCCACCCTCAAAGATTTTGTTGGTGTTGATAAAAGCATAATTTTTGCTTTGAATTTCCAGGTATGGCCCTGGCCTCATTTCTTTAACAAAGCTTCACCGTTGTTCTAAGTGGTTTCCCCTTATAGTGTATGATATATGCAACTATAGATACAACTCTAATCCAGCAAAGCTGTTTGCAAAACAGCTTTAGTTCTCCATGCATCCCTGAGAGGGGAAGTGATATTTAAAATGCAAAGAATTTCTTTAATGTGGCAAATAGATGAAAGAAAATGTGACACTATGTCAGGTAGCAGGGATTCAGATAACTGTCTTATGTTTCAAAAACATGAGTGGATTTGTTCTCCATGCAGACCTATAGAAAAAAATACAAATAAAGCTGAGTGATTTGTTTTCCACTTATGTACATGCTGATACAGTTTTAGAAAAATATTATTCTATTAGCAGGAACATGCATCTTGGAGCACTGCTTGTAAAACTCTAGGCCATAGAGTGCCAAAGTTTTATTCAAGTACAACACAAAAAGTGATTACAATGAAGTAGGAGTTTATAACCTAACACCAGAACATAACTAGCACACTAACTGCAGAAATTAATGTCACATACATTGCAACCGCTTTTGGAACAGAAAAAGCTACGTAGGTTACTTGTATGAGTGAGCTGCCTGCATAAAGCTAGAGTCAGGTATGACAGTAGATGGTTACAGCAGATACACTGATCACAGCTCTCCTTTTGTATAGGAGTGGAGCAAAGCTTTACAATGGCTACAATATCTGATGCAACTAATTTTGTTACAATTATTTTAGAATCATATTGTAGCTTTAAAAGGTGAACACTGGAATGCAGCAGATTTGTTGAAAAGATTAACAAAGTTAATAAAACTAGTTTAATATGTAAGGTTCTTATTGAAAAAGAAGCAAAAGTAAGATCATAAAAAGCTTCTAAAAAAAAATCAATTTATTTTTAGGTTTCAAACCACGGAATATCTATCTGGTCACGTAAAACACTTCATTACGACGCTAGTGCATTGATGTACACAATGATCTTAGTTTAGAAAATTTTAGAGCTGCTCTAGTGTTTCTTCACTTAAGAGACTCAGACAACTGTTGTATCAATTGCAACAAAGTTTTTCCTTTATTTCATTCTGCAGTTACCTTATCATTTGTAGTGATGATATGTAACAGCTGAGGCCTTTGACCTCACTATTTCATTAAAGTGAATTTTATCAATTCCTATGCAACTGTTATTAGGATAAAAAAAAAACAACAACAAAAACAACAAACCAACTTGAAGTACTGGTTCAATTAAATAAGCTTCACTAGAGATGACAGACAAAAGTTAGTGATTCTTGCCTAAAGCAGCGATTTTTGGTAGAATTTTTAGGATCTTTTAGATTTTGTACATTAAATGACCCCTTCCACATGCATTCAGAAGACGAATATCAAACTGTCACCATATGAGGAGGTAAATGATAGATAAAGGCAATGGAGTTGCAGTGAAAATGTCTTAGGTATCTCTGTGCCTAACCTCTAACTTTGATGCTAATTCAATATAAGCAAATCCGCGTTACAATACAAGCAGCCTCGAATAATTGATGAGAGGTGTTCATTTACTGATCACCTAGAGAGTTCCAACTGGCACCGTGCGACAGCAGGCAGCCAGCCTCCGCGTTCTGCGCGCTTCCTGGGGAGCCTTGGAATTCCATTCGACCCACGTGGGCTTTCGTGTCCAGAACAATACATTTGATTTCTACCAGAAATAAGGATTCTTATTCTAGCAAAATGGAGCTGTGGGAAATAGTTTTACTATAGGTTAGGAGAATAAAATAGGAAAGTTAAGCAGGTGTACGTGACAATAAATTTACATCTTGTGATTTTATCTGAAATTCATTAAGAAACAATGGGTTTCTCTTTACACTGACACAGGTTTCCCACAGCTTGTAATCAGCTATTGTATTTCCCCTGTCAACAGGGCTGCAAACTTGGGGTCCATTTTGACAGACTGTACTCAGGTATTGGTATTTTTTATCTTTTAGTGTTTCCTTTACTAACATGCGAGTACTCTCTTTGTAATGGTTTAAATTTTTATTTTTATTTTTAACCTCTGGCCATTTCTCTCCTTCCTGTTTTCATCTCCCTACAGCAGCTTCAGTATCTTTTGGGTTTTCCTTTTTTTTGGCTTCACACTGCTCTTCCTGTTCCTCAAGCTCTTTAGGTTTACTTTTACTGCCGCAGGTATTGGCTACACTACCACTTCTGCTTCCTAGTCCCATTTCTCAAGGATTCAGACAGGGTCCTTTTCCATCAATAGCAGCAACATGATGCAAAGCCTTCCCACCGTGGGAAGCACAATTATCTTTCCTTCATTGATCCTCTTTTGGCAGCACAATAGAGCCTTAAGTTTTCAATAGTAAAAATATAAGGCCTTAGCAGTCCAGTCTCACTTGTAGGAATAATTCTTACTCATAAGAGAACTGTGGTAAGGACTTTCATTTGCCATTAAAGCAGAACAAAACCAATGTCCATCAGAACAGAACTATCAAGACACCATAAACAACAAATAATCATGTCATCCTTGCCTGCATAACTTTGCTAATACTCATCCTATTTCCAGTATATATCCATTATACTGTACCTGAACCTGATTTTAAATTACCTTGGATGAGGCAGCACTCTCATGTGTCTGCTGTGAAGGAATGAGTACTTCTTTCCATAAATACTGTTATTCTTCGGTGGATTACTCATTTGTGTAAAGATTACTCACGTTTCCCCCAAAAATTATAATTAAAAAGCAGTTCTTGACCTTACTGTGAGACGAGGAGGGGCTGAGGCTGTAAGCAGACAGGCTGCTCTGAAGCCCATGCACACAGTGCCCACTAAGTGCCCCTTGCGGGCCCTGCTAGACTTCACTGCCTCTAATCTGCCAGCATCACCGCGTCTGCACTCACTCCCTAACCCAGTTCTGTCAAAATGATCTTGTTAACTTAAACGCTTTTAATAGTAAGGTGTTTTTTATACCAAATCATTTTGACAGAGGTGGGTTGGGCCATTGCTCATGCTATTCTTCCACCAAGAGCAATTTTAATTTAAGGTTTTTGCCCGTCCCACAACATGCCAGCTGCACGCTTCCAATAATTCCATTCCCATTCCTTTATTCACCACAGTTTACTATCCCTGCACTCGTGCTATTTGCAAGGCAACTCTGTCAGCCAGATGAGCGATACGGGGGTTAAAAACAATTGCAACAAAACCCTGTTTCAAGCAGTCTTTTCCTTCAAGTTTATAGCCCAGCTCGTTGCACTGATGTGTTTTACAGCACGGCTGCACAAGCAGTTGCATCAGCACAAATAAAGAGCCCATAAACTACAGGACAACACCACGAAGTTTTGCAAACAGCTGTGCTGCCAAAGAGCACATGAAGTTTGACAATATGCTTTAGAGAGCAGTCGGACAAATAGTTGAATCAACAGAACTCAGTGGAAGATAATTTCGGAAAGAAAGAACAAGCAATTAGGGACCCTGACGGACCCCTAGTATATAACCCCAGCAGTCTGAGGCAGCTCTATTCGTGGACGCTGGCAGGTTTTAGGGGTGGAAAGCTCTCCCACCGTCTTGGCTGCAGCCAGGCTGGATTTGGATGTGCTGTTCTGAGCAGAGCCTCTGCCGGGAGGGGAACTCCCGGGATCCCGACCCCCGGCAGCACAGCAGAGAGGGGCTGCAGGCAGCCAGCAGCAGGCTCCGGCCACACACCTCCCGGGCACAGCCCCAAATCATAATTATACCTTGTAGCTGCTCCAAATTTCACTAACAGTGATTTTAAGGGACTGTTATGTCACCTAGAGTTAAAAGTAACATCGAAAAGCATTATCCACACGTCCTTTCCTTCGGCCGGGCACCCGAAATTTCAAAGGGAAGGGAAATGAGATGGGAAATGTTACACTAACTCTGCTACAGCAGCAGGGTGACACACACCTGAACAATACTTTGTGCTGTCGGAGACGTGCGGGAGAGGATCCTGCCAATACAAGCGCAAATCAATTGCCTGAGTTTATTTTGATATATTATGTGTGGCAATTTGGTTATGGCTGCCTGCAGAATCAAAGGCAGTTATGTAAATAATTACACATTTCAGCAAAAATGCTAACATACACTACCTCCCTCTCTCTTTTGGTCTTAGATGTTCTGTCCTACACACAGATAATCCAGTGTGAACCTTATTTTTTTACGCGTAGTCATGCATTGCTGCTCTTTATAGTTAAAGACATCTGAACAGTCCTTTAGGTTATTAAGTTTGTTATTAGGCTTGTGTCAAATGCTAAGGGACCATTTTAAGCCCAGTGTTCATCAGTCTTTGCACTGGGCATACGGCTGATAGAATCCATAGACATGCAGAAATACACATCCCAGTACAGAAATGCAACAGTTTCCTCAGTGTTTAGGACCTTTAATATTTACTGGGGAATTTATTAGTCTACCTATAAGATTATTACCAGCAAAAGCAGGTTACTTCAGTTTTAGGGGTCTGCTTCAGAGACAGAGAGAAAGAAAGGTTAGAAAAACTGTTCTAAGATAAATTATTCTTCCTCGGTTTCCTTACTCCTTTGCTTTAACCAGGAACCGCCGTGACTGCTGTTCTGAAAGAGAGATGAGGCTGCTACAGGATATAGGTCATTACACAACTTGACTAATGCTTTGAGATAAAGAGAAAATGATATGCACATCACATTGAAACACATCTTCTTTAATCAAAGTAATATATTGTAACAAATTGTTCATTATTCCTTGATTGCTTAACATGATACTTTATCATATCTACAAACTCTATTTTATGGGACTACTTAAATGTCTTTTATAGTTTTTGGCAAATATGTACTTGCAGAAAATCCTTTTTAAATAAGCAAGAGTATCATGGCCCTGTGATGTCATGTGTTGTTTATTTGTATTAGAATCCACAGGATTTCTTATTGGAGATTTTTTTTTTACTCATCAACAGTAAAATCAACATGGGCCAACTTTAAAGCTGCCAAGACTCTGATACTGTAAAGCCGTCAGTCTTTCCAGAAGCATTCACTATTTTGCTATTTTACAGAACGAGAGTGCAATTAAAAAAAATACGAAGTGTCGTTACCACTTCCAAACTATTTTTTTCTACTTTATTATTAATTGCATCGTATAGCGCTCGGGAATTCCAGTCAGGAATCCAACTCTGGTAGACATTGTACGGATACAGGACCAAGTGGCACTATGTGCTCTGCAGGCTGCAATTAAAATAATATGACTTATTTTATTGCATTTCCTCTCCAATGAAATGAGTATCTACAACATTTTAGTGTTGGGGGCTTGGGTGGGTTTTGTTGGAATTTTATTTTTGGTTTTTAAATTTTTAATGACAGCTGATACTAAAAGAATGGGTATTAAAATCATAGAATAGCTTAAGTTGGAAGGGACATAAAAGATCATCTAGTTCAAAATAGCTGTCTTAGATCTATTGTAGAACAAAAGGTATTTGCAAACTTCCTTTCAACCTTTTATACTTAGAAAAGAAAAAAAAAAAAGAAAAAAATATTTGGTTTTGGGTTTCCAGGAGTCAGATACTCCACTGATGTGTGTCAAAACATCAGTTCACCTCACAGTGTTGTGCTGAGAAGCTCGTGATGCAGGCTCAGAACGGAGAGGGAAGAAAGTAAAAAATCTGTTTGAACAACCAAGGTGGTCCAGAAACTCAAATAAGACAAGAATAGTTGTATCTGCATTGTTTCCATTCTATAGTAAGAGGAAGAAAGGAACCAAAGTAATTTTTTATTCTCTACAGTCCACTGATTAAAGCGATTTTCCTTTGACTAAAATAGAACTGCATTACATATAGATTTAATAGCTTCAGCTCATGCCAACCTCATCTCTCAAACTGATACTCATTTTTATGAGGGTGTATTACATAATTTGAAGACCTGTATCACTTTTAAAAGGGGGGGGGGGGAAAGAGACAAGTTGTGCACAATGAGAAGAGACCTCATCAAAAGGCAAACAGATTGGCCTGCGACTGAGAATTAGGTGTTAACCATACTCTGCCTAGGGCATCATTTATCATGAGAGTTTCAGCAGCTGGGATGTGCTTATCCTGTACTTGCTGAAAAGTGTTTAAATATTAATGGAGGACATAAATATCTTGTTTTCTGGGCTTCTTTTTCAGTCTTTTTTTGATACACAGAACTTTAATTTGCATTGGTTTTCTTTACAGAAGATGAAGTACTCTCTACATAATGAAACTAAACATAATAATTAAGGAAAAACTCACAAGTTTTCCTGATGAATTCTGATTAAACTAACAATATAAAATTATGAAGGGTCACCATGATTTAGTGAAAGCTATATAAACTTTCCAGCCATATACTTAAACGTGTGTGTACCTAAAAAAAACCAACACCTACAAAAAAAGTGAACATAACCGGACTTTTCTAACGACATACAGTACTTCTGCAGTAAACCTACACAAATCTTTTTGGCAGAAACATATGAAATTACTGAAGCTCTTCAATTTTGCATTATTGAATTTGATGGTAGTTTTAGCATCAGCTCATTTGAGTTGTTTGGAAAGAATTAGGTTCCTCCAACATGAAACTTAATTCTTTTGCAGTTCTCAGGTTGAGGGATTTTTCTGATTTGTTTTTGTTGTTTTTTTTTAATTGATTTGCTTGTTTTAATCTAACTTTTGTAAATGCACAAAAAATAAAGCTCACAGACTAGAATACAGAACTCAATCCAAATTTCAGTGACATAAGAATAAAGGCCTGGTGATCTGTTACTCACATGGCAATCACACCTGTTGCATTTAATCCAAAAGAGGTTCACAGCTAAAGTATTGCTCAATTGCAAACTCAACTAATGAGCTGCACTACATCTGAACGCATAGTCCATTTGCATCAGTATTTAGGGATGCCAATATAATGATTTATATCTATATTACGACCCCATGAAAATAATCATATGCATGTGTATATTTTCTATGATAATCAGTGATTGCAAAGGAAATAGATTTAAATGGCTATCCGAGCACCTCAAATGAGGCTGAGCACTGCTTCCCAGAAGTAAGCAACTTCGACCCAATATACACCAAATTATGAAGTTGAAACTGTGAACTAATGACTACCAAGGCTGACTGCTTTCATAACATTTTGAACTCCCACATCCAGTTGCAAAGACCTGAGAAACACTTCTCTGAGCTTGTCTATGACTTAGGCATCGCGGGGTACAGTAGACGCTTCTCATGGAAGGTTTCACTCATTCAGATCAAGGACTGGTTGACAGTAGTCATTTCAAATACATGCCAAGGTGCTGATCATTCTCAATGCAAATGATTTCCATAAGACACATCATGCTCTACATGTTGGAAAATCAATACTAGAGTACTATCACTGCACCTCATGGATAAAGGCTAGTCTCATGACTCGGGCAGGTAGAAATCAGTCTCTTGCCTGGAGTCAGACGTTTATAAACTCCATCTCCTGGTAACTGAACTGGTTCAGAAATCATCTTCCCTTTTCAGCTTGCGCTTACCACTTCAGATACCATCTGTATCCCAATGTTTTTTTGGGAACAACATTTTATTAATATAGTTGAAATGTCACTGTGTTGATGTTATTTACTCAGTTGACAAAATGAGAATCGTGCTAAACAGATTCCAGAACAAAAGGTTGTATGTGAGGGGGGAAGAAAACATACATATACACACATTTTAAATCTAAAATTGGACCATATTTTGTTCTACTTCTATCTACTGCTCAAATAGTTATGTTCAGAAAGCTATGAAGTGAGCCACCTTTTCTATGGCAACAACACTAAGAAAAATGTTGAGTTTCCATCAACTAATTTAATTCTATTGATGTGATCTTATGGTAGAGATGATGTTTAAAATGTTCCAAGCTTGAAATGCCTTAGCATTTCCCTCCCACTGACAGAATTCAGTTTGTATTATTTTAAACTCATTGTTGAAAGACTCTTATGATACAAGTACAGTCTATACCGTAAGCATACAACAGTATTAATAGTATATCCAAAAGGTCAGGCTCTAATATCAAAATGGAAGACAAAATAGAAAAGGTATACTGTTAAGATATACAGTATCTTATGGTTACTGGTTGAGCTATAAAAATATCTGTTTATACTACATAACATTAGCTGTTTTCTGTTGCAGAGTGTTCATAATCATCACTTAAGAGATAAGCAGCACCCAAAGCTTAAAGTACACATTGACATTTCCTTCTTGTTCATAAACTTAGAGATCAGTATTTTTTCCCCTTGAAAGTCTCTCAAGTTTTGGGAATTAAATTATCTGTGTGTATCAAGGGTCAAGTGGGTGGGTTCCAGGCCCCTAATTTCAATAAGTCATTGAAAAAGTCTTTTGAAATGAAGATTTTAAAAAAATGAAACCGTCAACTGTGTGGGAAGAAACTGAAAAAGTCAGGAAGTATTTCTTAGTAGTAACAGACCTAAATCCATATCCATGGCTAATGAGTATTCTTACTTGTAACTGTTCTATACCCTAAAAAAGGGAGTACAAGTATATTTTTTTCTAGAGAAAATGATGCAGCCTATGTTAACAGTGATACAAATAAAGTGTCCAGGGACCTATTATTTTATGTGGTAAAGGCGCAATATTATTGAAAAAATTCTGAAGATTAGAAATCACAAAGTGAATTTAAATCTGATTGTGGGACTACGTCCCCTTTATAACTCTCTTTGGACTTCAGTAGCAGGAGCGGATGGAAATGACTAGAGTATATTGAAAAATCACTGAGTGACTTCATCTCAGGAGGACTGTACCTTATCTCACAGAGAAGAAAACTGTTTCTAAAAACGGCAGGTGTAAAGGAGTAGATGTCCTATACGAGGGTACTTCTTACTAAAACCAGCTGCATTTGTTAAGCAGGAACACGTACTTCTTATTGATTTTTTAATATAGAAGAAAATGTCCAAAGTTAGTTTCTTGGCTAGCAGCCTGCTCAGTTAACAAACTGCTCACCTATAACTTAAGAACCAACCTGCATGAAATACTTCCATCTCCAAGGACACTGAGGGCCCTCAGCTTACAACTAGGAACGGAAATCAAAATTTTTTAGAGGCAGGATGGAAGTTTTAAAAAAAGAAGGGAGAGTTAGTAAATAGCAAGCCTAGGAAGAAGCTAGAAGAAATCTGTGCTCATTCTGCATGCAGTAAGGTAGAACAATAAGGCTGAATGGATGAAAACCTCAGGCTAGAACATCACATCATAATCACTTCCCTTCCCAGGGTTTTTCCACAGCAAAAATTCATACAATTAGGCTGCGAGGTGACTACAGAGAGCTTCTGGGTTTTGATGCTGTCACATTTTATGGGTGTGAAAGTCGGTAATTTCACAGGTATGCAAAACACTAACTTCTAGCTGCTTTACCATTGTATTTAAAACAGGTAAACGTACACGAGGATGGGGTTTCAGTCTTCTACGTATATATATTATTTACTTAAATTTACTGAAAAGCCTCTTGTTTGTAAGTCTGGTATTAAATGTAGAGGAGGAATATTTTTCATATAAAAATACTGCATATTTCTGTTTATCCTTATTGAGGAGAAACTCTTGAAGAATTTCCAAAAGAGGATGAACAAAGTTATAAGGATTCTTTATCTATAGCTTTGGTAGTTATCAGCTCCATTCTTTAATTGAAACTGAAGTGAGTAGCTGTTAGCATTAACTGTGTGTTGTTTCGAATCTACCATGTTAGTGCTTAATAGGAGGGAAGCTATTTGATATCTTAAAATCAGCACCCCCGAAAAAAATCTGGCTGTGGCAGCCAGAGACACAAATGGCAAGCCATTTATGCGATCAAGGTGCCTGCTTAGAAGCATCAGCCTTTATGAAAGTTGTACGAGTATTTATCCCTACTTGCAGAGAAAAAAAAAAAGCATCGTTTGCATGAAACGGAGCATGTGTGTTTGTGCCCGTCTGAAAGAGAAGAGGAGGCAGAGAGGAGTGAGGGTATAGAGTTTGATACCTGTTGGCAACACGAGCAGGTTTGTGTAACGCCGTTATGTGCCAGGTTGGATTGATTCCACTCTATTTAGTCTGGTACTAAACGCAAACTGTTTGAATTGAGACAGATTCAAGACATGACTGAACAGCAGCAAACCACAAAGGAATTTCTGCCTATGTTAAGTGGTGTCACCTTCATGGCGGTAGTCAGTGTCTGAATAAGGATTTGAATTAATCTCTTCTATAATATCCACACAGAAACTGCCACAGGCTTTCTGTGCTGAAGCTTTGCAGTGCCTCCCAGGCTCCCCAGCCAAGCACCGTACACAGGTCTGATACTGTCTAGCAGGGATGCTGTCTGACAGCTCGGGGCTCCCGATTGGCATGCTGCTACCCAGCAGATAGTGTAGCCGAGCAGAATGTAAGGACGTGTTACTCCTCTGCCTTCCTCAAAGAGAAGATGAAGCATTTAGTGAACAGGGGGGTCGGCAGAGTCCTGCATTTCTTCTCTGGGAGCCTTGGCAGTCACGCACCTAACCCGCGACTGGAGCCAAGGGGCTTTCTCCCTCTCCAAAGTTTCAGCTGGGTGCATTAGCTGTTTAGTCATCCAAAGAAAGGGAAGAAAAACAACTTGTGGGACAGGGATGACTCCTGGCTAGTTATGGCTAAAGATTCATTCCCATCTCCGCTTTCAAGAGGAAGAGCAGTATTTGTGGGATGCCTTCCTCTCTGAAAGTAGGAAAGGAAGCTATCACACCATTCCTATGTATTTATTTATCTAGGGGGTGCAAAGCTTTGGGGGGAAGGAAGGTGGTGATAAATTAGGGGGATTTCCCCCCTTCATGGTCCTTCCAGCCTCCTCCTCCCTCATTTACATATCTGGCTGGTGGGTGATTTTTATTCTCAGCACGAAAACTGCAATCTATTTCAATGCATGAATGCAGCCCTGCATCTATTCAACACAGTGAAATAGCCCAGAGATTTATTGTACTAAATAAGAAAACAAGAAGAAGAAATGGGTTCTCCAGCCATGGAAGCAACCCTCTGTGATCCAAAGTCCTCCTGATCCTTTAAAAGGGGGGGAAAGAAGGGGATAAAACCCACCCAAACCCACCCTAAAAACAAAACAGGAGGAGAAACAGACACACCACCACCGCTCCTCCTCCCAAGGGAATAATAAAAAAAAAATTCCTAACTAGCATCCCATGACATTTTCAGTATCGGGAATTTCAAAACACCCGACTTAATAAGCCAGCACAGTTCAGCCTAATACTGTACCTATTAACGAGGAAGGCACTCGCTCAGTGCACCTTGCAAGAACACAGACACTAAGTCAAAAAGAAATCTAGAGACAGCCCTCTGCCAGCGAGACATAAATAATATTAATAAAATGAATACTCACTCTTTCAAGGACCAAGGAAACCGCCTGCTGACAGCCACTTCACGCACGGATTGAAAGGCTGAGGTAAAAAACATTAGCCAGTCCCTGTGAACAGGCAGGATTCTCCAGATTTTCTTCTCATGCTTTTTGAGGCTGCTGATGCTGGAGGAGATGCTGGATACTTAGCTTCTCGGGTTTCTGTGCCTGCATGCTAAAGTGCAGTTATTAATTTCTCCCTTTGCACAAGCCAGCGGCAGCAGCACGTCTCCAGGAAAGCAGGGATATTCCAAATAAATCCACTAATTCCGGGTCTGAGCGCTCCAACGTGCCTGCCTGCCAAATGTAACTGTGAAGTGATGTGGAAAAGTGAGCTGGGAGCCTCCCCTGACAGCTCTTATTGGGCTGATCTCGGAGGCAGGTCTAGCGCTTGGAAATTCGTGTAAGCAGTTTTGGGTGGTGGTTTTTTTCCCCCCCTCCCTCCTTCCCTCTCCCTTCGCACCCCCCTCACCTCGCTTTCCACCCGGGAAGCACACAACTTTTCCACAGACCCCGCAGCCGCTCCTTCCCCGCCGCCGCCGCCGCCCGCACCGCCAACTCCGCGCCGGGGCATCTCCCTCAGCCCGGGCGGGAAAAGGGGGGCGCGGGGGGGGGTGAAGAGGGGGCAGAGCCGGGCTCCCAGGCGGCCGCCGGGGCCGGGACGCGGCCGCAGCGCCGGCAGATAGGGAGGAAGAGCGGCGGTGAATCGCGGCGGGGGCGGGAAGGAGCACCCCCCCACCCCCGCCCCGGCCTCTGAGGCGATGGCCGCCGCTGAGGGGAGGCCGGTGCCGGCGGGAAACGCGGTGGCGGGAAGGGGCAGGAGCCCCGGGGGGGGGGGGGGCAGTTGTTCGTCTCCCTGACAGACGGCGCTGGAGAGACGGGGAGGGCATCCTTTAAAAACCCTTCTCCAAACAAACCCCAAAGAAGCGCAGGCATTTAAATTGTCTCCTCTGCTGTTTCCAAAGCCAAGGGTGGGAATCAAAGCATAAGCAGGAGCCTGAACCAGCCTAAAGGCAAGAACAGAGCCAAGACCCGCTCTGGGCCAGAGGTGGCTGAAGGGCAACCAAGGCACAGTAAGTTGCTGACCAGCACCCAGTTTCCAATCCCTCTTCCTGACAGGCCATGCCCGTGTCCCACACAGCCCCGGCTTGTGGAGGGCCGGGAAGGGGCTGAGGGACCCTGAGCACCCTCAGCTGCTCCCCCTTCCCAGAGCTGGGGGCTGGGAGGGCTCAGGGGCCCGGCAGGAGCCCCAGCAGTGTCCCCAGAGGGGCCTGAGGGGCCCAGCCAGCACCACCCCAGAGGTCAAAGTGACCCCCGTACCCACCCTCCTCTGCAAAAGAGCTTAGGAGCTTTCTTCTTTTGTATGCTGCGTGTGTTATCTATTAGAAGATTAAATGTATTGTGTTTAATAATAGCATGCATCATACCTTTAAGTGTTATCACTACCTATATTATTTTTGCCCCCCAGTTTAACGTTTAGCAGTAGAGAAGAGGTCAGTATCTTGCTGAGGAGCACAAGGTATGGACATGGGCAGGTACACATGACGATTCTTAAAATGGAGGACTGATGCAACGCTTCTCTGAGTAGTGCTGTGGAGACTTAAGTGCACTCAGTTCCCTCCTCTTTCCCCAACTGCCCTTTACCAGTATTACGCTGCGTTTAAGATCAGCGTTCTGTGGGGTGCTGTATTATTAAAACTGGTTCCTTTTGCTCAACTTTATTTTCAGATGTCTGGTCATCTGAAACTCAATTCACAGAATTTGAAAGCCTTTTAAGATTAAGCAAAAGAAGGGCTACATTGTTGGAGATCTACTAGTATCACAGAAAGATCATGCCTTAATATTTCTCTATACAGTAAGAATACCATATAACTTGGTTTCATGATCGTTAATCATCTTTTCATGCTGATACTACACGTGCTTACATGCAAGCTAGTGAATGAGACTACAGGAGAGACCTGCATTTGGAGCTCTTACATGCTTCACTTTTTTAACGAAATGCAAGTTACTGCAGATAACAGGCACATTTGTTCTTGCATAAATATTCATTCTGAAGAGTCTCAAACTCATCAGAATGTAGCAAAATGTACCCAGAATATGACATTTTTCAAGGGCAATGAAGAAACATCTAACTAGTTCTTTTCCCTCAGCCCAGGCTGCAAGCTTGGGATGATTCCTTGAAGAAGGATGGATATAAAATAAAGAAGTCAGAGAGCCTTGAGAGAGATACAAAACACTCTGCAGTACAACTGATGGCATCAGAAACGTGGCTTCCCTTTACCTGGGCTTCCACTGAGGCAAAGACTATTCTTCTCCCCCATCCTTCCACCAACTGAACAACACAGTGAGAATACAGATGCTGTCACAAGGAAACATGAAGATATTTAGCCTGTCTTCACTCCTGGTGATGAATGGCAGTTTTCAAACTTTTTTTTCGGGAGGGGGGTTCAGTAAGAGTAGTCACACACATTATTTTCATTTCTACTAATAATACCTGATGGTCTCATAAGAATATGAACCCATAAATAAGAATGGGTTAGATCCCCCATGCCTGTGCTTTAAACAGTGCAGTTGTGTGTGGGAAGAAAGCTAATGGTAGAGGTTGTACCTCCAAGTACACCTTAAAAGTTTAGGTTTTGTTTCGAGTTCAACCTTTGACTTTTGCCATTTGTTCTCTGTGACCTTTCTTGCAGTTGGAAATTACTGGGGCAAATGCTACGCTCTTTCATCCTCAGGATGTTGGAGAGGGTGGTGTCTTGCTCAAATGGATTATGTCATCCATGGATTCCCTTGCTGGAAAGCCTTTCAGATGATGGACTAAGTCTTGAGAGAAAAAAAGTGTATAGATCCATATTTAATTTAAAAATAAACTTGGAATAGCAAAGGAAAATTTAAAACTTTCTGCATCCCATCCAAATTAAATAAATTAATGATAGCTGTCATACTGATATATATACATACTCAGTGCTATGTGATATTGTGTATATGCTGGCTAAAAGCTGTTTCCTCTTATATACGTATTACAAGGAATATACTTCCTCTGTCTATTAAATGGTCATTTCAATTTTAAGCAAAAAGCAGATCTGACTAATTGAAATAGGATCAAGATCTTTAGTTTAATAACTGTAGTGGTGAAGGAAAAAAATAATCTTCAAAATGCATGCAACTGAATACATCCGGGATCAAACTAGAATTCAACTTTTAATATTAAATCTTTGTACTAGAAAAATTATACAAAAGCTTCACAAAATGCACTGATTTGTGGTGTGGAGGGTTATTTTTTAGTTTTATTTTTGACATTTGTGTCTGTTGTTTGCTTTTTGGTTTCTGTGGTTTTGGATTAGCTCTTTTTTTCTCCATGGGGGTTTTTAGTTGGGCAGGGTGGTGGGGGTGGTGCTTGGTTTTATTTTTTTGGGTGTTGTGGGGTTTTTTTGACTGATTGTGACTGATAAGGGGAGGGAATTGACCTCTGCTTGGAAGAGAACCTGATGATTTTGGACATTTTCTTCCATATTACTTTGCTTTTATGAGCAAGAAGGATTAAAACCCTAATGTGACTTCTCATTCACATACAGACAGGAAATATCTGTTTGTCATCTAAAAATGTGTGGCATAATGGAATACAAGCATCTTCTCAACCTTTTATGTTTCTGTGAAAACAGTTGTTGATTATCATATAATTCTTTATTCCTCAGCATTGCAAAACAGTGCAATGAACTGTTTTTTGAAGACAGAGAATTTAGACCTTACTGCTTAAAAATATTCAATAGCCGTGGCTTGGAATGAGCTGTTAAGGGGCAACTCAATCACAACACAGCCTTACAGGGGCTGCTGCTGATGTAAACATTCAGCATCATCTCATTTAAATAATAATGCAAAAGTCAGAAACTTGAAAGGGGTGGGGAGGAGAGTGAAGGGAAGCAGCCTGGAAAAGAAACCACTGTGTTCATTCCTCATATGCAGATTTTATTCCATCACCTAGTAATGAGATATTTCCCTCAAAGTATCAGTAGCTGATTTCAGTTTTTAATACATAATATAGGGCCTGATCCAAAATTACCTGAGGTTAATGAGTCCAGTGTGAATTACTTGATTAAGATAAATTACTTTACTGCAAGCAACTTTTGCTTACAGGGATTACTACCAGCATGCCACTTCAAACTAATATTAATAATACAACATTAGTAACCGATCTGAAAATTACTAAAGCAAGTTTACAGAATAGTAGCATATCCTTCCATTATTCTATTAAAGCTTTAAATTTAATGCTGTTTTCCCAGGCTCTACCTAACTTGAGCAAAAGGTACAACCTATGTGAGAGATTATTCCTAGAATTAATTTGCTTTGGAAGGCTAGAATTCACATACCATAAACTAAGAAGAAACAAGATAAGTCCAGAACATTTCTGAATAAAATATGCACTTTTATCAGCTCACTATGCCAGTACAGAGACATAATTACCTTTAGAATATAGGTTCTTATCACCCTCTTACAACCTTTAAAACCTGCTTGTATACAGCTATCACAAGTTGGTTATCATGAAAAATAATGATCCCCCGTGTTTGCGAAGTCACTGAAGACATCTGTAATTTCAAGTTCATTATATAATCCTTACAACAAATACTTATAGATTTAAAAAGAAGTTATACAAATGGGCCATGAGATAAAGGTATATGGTTTGGAGTAGGGTTTTTGGGTTTTTTTTTGTACTGACAAAATCATGGCTTCATTTTAACAGGGAAAGCTAGAAACACTGAGAAACCTAAGTGAGGAATTTGCAAAGGAATGCCGGGTCCTTATAGAGATCAAAACTGGTTAAAATTCAATATCCAGCACTGGAACAGAAAGCTTGAAAAACCCCTCTGAAGAAAGAACAGACCAGTGAGCAGCAGCATCCGTAAGTGACAAAAATGATTCTAAATCACCTAAAAATACTTGCTTTCCACTCTGGCCTTCTGTCAAAGACATCTAATCAAAGTCTATTCCCTTGTCACTCGACACACGAGAAGAAATAAATGCATTGATTTTGACTAAGTTACTTTTGCTTTGATTGGATATTCTTACAGCCATGCAAATTGCATTTGCACCCCATGGACTGTCAAACGGAAACAAAGGTTTAACCCAGCAGCAGCACTGGAGCTTTTGGGCCCTTAGCAAATCCTCTTCCCATCCCAAAATTACTCCATTTAGCAAAATAAAACATAACTAGTTCTGAGCCCCCTTCACTCTCTAGAGATTTAAAAAAACCCAAAATGTTACTACTAATTTGTGTACCATATGCCCCAATGATATTACGGAGTGCATAAAAATAACAATACATTATCAGGTTTTATTATTCCTTGGGTAGTGTTTGCAATTTTGATTAGTTGCTGTCAGATTGACTATTAGAAAAACAAGTATTTCCTTTGTACTTCAAACTCTAAGATAAGGACAGAAAATTATATCGAGGCAGTGAACCATTTTTTTGTATATTAATGTTCTGGATACAATTTGTAAAGTTAATCTTTTGCTTTTACTTTTCAATATGCCTTGTGAATATAGGTAACTGCATCCGTTTCAGTATGTGTGCAAATATTTTTTGCTCTACTTCAAGTGCCCTCTAGTGTGCAGTAACTAAGCAAGTTAATTTTTTTTTTCATTTTTCCTAACAACCACTCTGCTAGATCCCAAAGTAATGTGTAACACTTCTTGTCTTCTCAGAGCAGAGAGAAATTCAATGTTCACTGCATTAACTGTGTGGATGTGAGTTGTCTTCTCTATCAATCAACCTCTAATCAAATCACCCTCTTTTGCTGTCATGTTTTTATTCTTAGAGGTATTAGTTAAATAAAGCCCAATAATTCTCGTGGACATTGTGCAAGTGTTTTTGAGATAGAGTTTTCAGTGTTATAAAAATCTAAACAGGAGTCTTCTCCATCTGAAAAGGAAATTACCATATTTATCAGCAAAACATGACCCCTGAACAAGATTTCACAACG
The DNA here is from genome assembly GCA_026546715.1 of Gallinago undulata. Taxonomy (NCBI): domain Eukaryota; kingdom Metazoa; phylum Chordata; class Aves; order Charadriiformes; family Scolopacidae; genus Gallinago; species Gallinago undulata. Next base: position 37,659,290 of record JAOTQQ010000063.1, on the reverse strand, counting down.
AAACCTCAAATTATGCTTCTAGAGTTTTGTTTGGTTGTGGGATTATTTTTTTTTTTAAAAATTTGAAGTGCTGGACACCACTGGTAATCTTAGCTTTTAAAGTTGTTTTTAGCTATTCTCAGCAAACACAAGTCCTTCTAAAAATAGACTAATTTGTGAAAAATGGAAGTACTCATATATAGACATATATATGCAATTGTTTATGCTGTTATTCAATCACTTGCGGATAATGAAAGTACTTTTTTCACCACTTTAGAAAACAAGTAATTCTACAAAATTAAAAAAAAAAGACTTTGAGGCACATATGTAACAAGTTCTGTGTGCTCTCATCTGTCCTTCAAAGCAAGATAGATTTGTCCTTCCATTACATTGATGTGCTCGGTCAAAATCCTGCCATTATTTGGTGGGAGAAGTTGTGTCATGTCTGTCAGTGGCAGGAAGTTCTGCTCAACGCTGGGTTTTGGTGGCAGGAGGCGATGCATGCAGCCAAGCAGCTGCAGCTGTTTCACTGCCACGTTGGCAGGACTGGAGGCAGCTGCCTGACAACAGATAAAGAAGGGGAGGACAGAAAGAGAGAGGATGTTGGGAGGTGACAGTCTGGAGAGGTAAAAATCACCAGGTGCAGCTCCAAGAACAAAGAATGAAAAAAATCTCAGTACATGTACCTGCAGGAGGTACGTGTTAAACTTAAACGTATTTCTAAGGGGCACCCCTGTATTTAAAAAGCAGACTTAACACTTGAGGTACCCACTTGACTTTTTCCACTGCACAAATGAGTTTATTTTGGGGGGAACCATTGAAGACTTTTTCCCATTCCTCATTTCATTGTGGTCTGACTTGAGAGCCAAGTATTCACTTTCAGGCAGAATCTACCATAAAATTCTATGATAATAGCAATCTTGGGCATGCTCTAAATAAAACAGATTTTTAATGGTCTTCTGAGAGCTGATGTAAGAGGGATGGGTGGGTCCCAGGGGAGATGAAATGCTTGCATATACTAGGGATATAATACAAGGTGAGAGAACCGAATCTTTTATAAATTGTAAAAATCAGTAGGACTTCCTATAAGTAAAAGAGTAATCACCCCTGTATCTCAGCAAGGGCTGTAGCTGTAGGGCCGTGTTTTCCAAGGGAGGTGCTGAGAGAAGCCAACAGGATGTCTCCTTGCCATAAAATGGATAAATTAATGACATGATTCTGTTACCTCTGTTCCGAACAAGAAATATCTTATGTTTAGACCAGCTTTTCATGAAGGTACCTTCCTTAACTACAGTAGGAATAGTGTATTTAAGGTCCATGTGAAGGTGACAGCAGGCAGACAAACTAAAGGTAGTTGTGGTTACTAACAGGAGCAGGAGTAGCACAAGCCTCAGGTTTCAGCATATACCTGCTGAATAAACTCCCCAGAAAGGTAGTTTTGCACATCCCATAACCCAAACCTAGTAGCAACACAAGCCTAAGTCTGGCTGCTACTCCACATTGTATTTGTCTGACAGAGTAGGAATATACACTTATTTCAAAGTTCTTTTCTCCAGAGATTTCTGATTTGCTTCTTTATTTAATTCAGAAGGCAAGTCAACACATTGCCCATAAAGTGATTTTTTTTTTCAGCAATTGCTGACATCATAGTTTGGCAGACTGATCTCATAAATAAATAAATATTTTATGGTGCAGATGTAACAAATATTGCTAATGAAGGAGAATATAAATCATTTAAATTCCCAGATCTTAATGCTGAGATACTTTTCTTTTTCAGTAAGTTGCTAAAAAAGCAGAATACATAGAGGAAGAATCATTTTACTGACAAGAACAAGTTTTAACATCAATAACTTAGTGAATCAAGTACGTATTCACTTCCTGAAATATGTATTCTACGTTTAAGAACTTTGATAGGTGTTGTTTATTGTTAAATAGTAGCAAAATTAAGTGAATAAGTATCTGAGACTGAGGCGCTGGAAATAATGTCCCCAAAAGGAAACAACATGAAATCGATTCTGTTATTTGTTGATCCTCAGCATCTTTGCAAGCTGTTTGAAGTAAGGAGACGGTAGGAAAAGGCAGCATTTGCCTGGAATTACTTGAGCCAAATAAGCCAACTGCAGCATAACAGAAGGAATAGTGGGGCCTCATTCACTCCCGTGCTAATTTCACTAATTCCAGCTTAATGCTGGAGTAACACTATGGTAAAAGATGACACATTTTTATTTAAATTAAAATCTCTAATATTAATCAAATATTTATTAGAATATATAACAAATAATTGTGGCAAACATTGCATAATAAAGATGAAAGGAAAATTAACCTTGTGAATTTTTAAGCTGAAGAATAAAGACCATTACATTAATAAGACTTAATTATATCATTAAATATTTAAAATTATGTCCTCTAATAAATGTTTTTTATTTAACATATTTCTTTTTTATCTATTACTTTAGTAAAATGCCTTTAAGATATGAACCAAAACTCAGCAGAGCTTTTTTTTTTTTGATAGTCAAGCAATTACAGAAAAAGAGCCATATGTTACCTCTTCAACTCAAGGTCAGCTTTCAAGACAGAACAACCCGTACTTCCAAAGCCTCAGCCTGGCTGGGCTGGTCAGGGGCAGCATCTTGGCTAAACATTTGTCTTCAATGATTCTTTCCTTTTCCTAGGACTAGCTTTGGTCCATTTGTGCTAATGCTAACACAAATCACCATCCAAGTTTCTAGCATTCCATTTGACTTTGACCCCTATTAAAAGAGGTATAGCCTGCCTTGATGAGTCCTTGAGGCCTTGTAATCACTGACAGAACATGAGAGTAAAAGCAACAGTTGGAAACTATCAAACTATCAAGAAAGCTTCAGGGAAGTCAGCACCTTGGAAGCAAGCACCTTGGCTCAGCTTGCTTGCAAAGGATTGGAGGGTACAATTTTGCAAGGAGTGTGACCCACCATGTCATCCCTCTGTCAACATCACAAATTCTTTTCCTTGCATTATTTTATCCCAGCTTACTCTCTCTAGACTTTTACTATGATTTTACAAAACAGAAAGCCAAGGAGGAGATGCAGCAAAAAGCTTCCGAATCAAACCAAATGCCAGGCACCAGTTCAACCCATAACAAGGTTCTACCAGAAAATTTTTTTCCCACACACCTCCAAAACTTGTAGTGTCTCCCTATAATTACAGCAATTCAAAGTAACATTGTTGTCTCTTCAGTATTCTCCAGTTGTTCTTCTGCCTTAGCTGTACCTAGAAACACACACCCAAGTAGCCCACGTCTCATCTTCCCACTGAAGAACTGCCTGACACGCACTTGCAGAAACACCGATTAAAATCAAATGGCAAACACTAACAAATCAAATCTAACTCATCAGCATTTCAGATTTATCAGAGGCTACAATTTAACAATGCTTTAGTGGAAATTCTTTTCATTTACAAGCACACAAATGCGCAGTCCTGTATGTTTAGCTATTGTGCTTTTTCCTGTTAAGCCATTCTTTCTGTTTACCACAGTAATACTTTTTCTGATTTAATCCCCACAAATTCTTGTTTATTTTTGTAATATTCTTTTGACTTTTCTTTTGTAGATTGTGTGTTTTGTTGTTATGATTGTCTTCCCAGTATCCCTCCCCATTTCCCTCTCATCTATCCGTCATCACCCATACTGTAATTACAGAAGTGTTATTTGCTGGTAGACAGATGCATAGGGTTGCTGGCAGGAATACTACCATTATGCAGTGCAAATACTGTGCAGAATATTAAAGAATCATATGAATCAAATCTTACTGAAAGAGTATTCTTGAGAGTTATCAAAAAGATTGAACTAAGCCTGGTTTGCTTCTTTACACATTGGACAGCTCCTCTAAAACCAGGTAACATTTATTTACATTTGGCAGCAAAGAGTGCACTGGAGATATAGTCTTCTAATTAACATGCATGATGCTGCAAATATAAACAGGGATAAACACATATTCCATAATGTATAGCTGCCAGTCACACTGTTACAGTGTTCTTTTCTTTTCAGTGCACAAGTAAAACAATGCTACAAGGCAAACAAGCACTGAGTTTTCACTTTGCTACCTGTCTAATAAACAATCTCCTGGAAATAAGGTATGCCATTATTTGGTATAGTTACCCAAAAAAGTAAGTTTCTCAGCGGTGTCATACCCTACCACTTCATTTAACTAAGGCTCAAGAGGCAGCAGAACTAACAAGTGAGCTTCCACTAGCGTTAAATTTTACTTTGCCTTGAAGTTTCTGCAAATAAAGTATCTGTTTCTAACTGACAAGGTTCAGAAGAGTGAAAAGGGACACTATGCTTACAAATAAAAACCTTAATCTGTAGAACAAATAAAGAATTATATTTATCTGATGGGTCCAATGGCTCACCACTGAAACACAAGGTAAAGCAGCCTTCCCAGGCTCATGGACAACCCAGCACAGCCAACTGGAGCCACTGAGCCAAAGATGCTTTCCCAGAGTAGATTTGCCTTTCCCTTTCCCTTCCACCTCAGGGGACAAGCCCCAGCAGCCCCAAGGGCTCTTTCCTCCCACGCACTGGCCTCACAACTGATACACGTGTGTGCACCTACAGGGGTAAGCGTGCACACGTGCTTACACCAGAGAGGTTTAGAAATGCTTGGTACTTTGTAAGGTCACTCCTGAAAAGCAGGTGACGGCTTCATTGAGGGCAAGATGGGATTTATCAGTTGCTGTCTGGCTCGACCCAGGCATGTATGGATGGCGTATGTTTTTCACACAAAGCTCTCTGTTAAAGTGCCTTCAGACAGACTTTTAGTCTCCACACCACAGTTCACTGCACACCCTTACCCCGAGTTGTCTCATACATAATTTAAATGTTTAATGCAAAGTAAAGCTAATGTTAACAATACATATTTTGGAAGACTGACAGTAAAATGCTTTATTTCCTAAAGGAATAACTGGAGCGATCTATAAGCAAATATAAACTCAAGTAACACCGACTGAACAGATATAAATTGTGCTCATCTTTCAGAAATCTTAGAGAGCATGCATCCCTTCCTCCTCAATGAGAGAAAGTGCCATTTACTGTGTGGTTTTCTTTCAGATAAGGTATTAAAAGCTGCAGTGCACTCTCTTCTGTATTGGTATTAATGATACCTTTGTTACTGTGACGTCTTTGATATGTATTATGTGCTGCTGACTGATGGCTCTTTCTACCCTGGCAAGGTGCTTTGTCTTTGTGAGTTTGCGTGGGCTGAAAGTGGAAGCCACAAGAATATTTTTAAGTTGAAGATTTTAAATTAATACAAAATATCATATCATTAAAGTCACGATAGTAATACCCTCTAAAGTCACCCTAAACTTTCTTTGTCCATGCAGGAAATTATTAGATATTATCCTATCTTGGTTCGGGATATTCTTTATTGCTTTTCTTTCTCAGAGTCAGTGGATGAGAATCCACACAAGCAAGAGCCCGGACAGCAGAATTGTCCTTTCTGTGCACATTCTCTCCTGTATTTGCTGCAAGGGCCCCCACATTCTTTATAAATGCTCAGAAGCAGCAATTTGGTAATTGTATGACTAATATCTTCACTATCAGAAAGTGGTATCTTTCACATACAACAAATGGAGATGATACTAACATCAACACTGAAGAAAAGGGGGTTCGGAAAGGAAAGTTACTTACCAAAGGGAAAAAAGATAGACTTAGATTGATTTGTGGCACTTTCCTTAACCTGTGTTAAAATCTGCTGTCTATAGTAAACATACATTAAATAAACAACAGCTTGCAAACTGATTCCACAGTTTGTTGACTATTTCTTTTACCGTACTAGTAATAGTTAAAATAATTGTGCATAAGAGAAGACTGACATTGTGCTATAAGATTTTAGTGCTATCTGAAGTGTGAGCAGTGGTCAAGAGCACAAAAGGTTGGAGACAGAAAACAAGATTTGGCCGAGGTAGGAACTGCGATGGCTGTGAGGAAGCAGAAGCTCTGAACAGGTCAGGTAGTTAGTAGTTTTCTGGCAGAGGCTGTTTACTCTGCAGAGCCCCTGTTGCACTAGCACTGAGCGTCGCTCACCTCCCCAGGCTGGGACAGTCTGCACTGCCCCGGCTCAACTCCTCAGTCCCAGGAGCAGCCTCTGGAGGTCACGTTTGAGAAGCACCAGCCGGGCAACGTGGCAAACAATCGGTGCCGCTGCCCACGCTGAACCTGTTCTATGAATAGACAGCTTCATTCTCTAAGCTTGTCAATCTGTCACCAAGAAAAAAAAAATAGAAGGAAAATTAAAAGGTTATGATGTTATCTTCTCCAAAAATAGGATTTCAGTCATCCCAGAAGTGCTGCACTTGGATATTTTCACTCAAGTTCTGCAGTCTGCTGACATCTCCCTACTGTCACCAGGCCCCAGCTTCCTTTTGGTGCTGCTAAAGGTCACAGGGCATCAGGGAGGTGGAGGGATACTTCCACTTAAACGACCATAAGAAAAACATCTTCAGGATGAACGTGAAATAGAATTGAAGCAGTATTTTTCTGTCTCTCTCTGACCTTGTTGACAACACTAAAGCAAGCAGTGCCTTCCGTTATTCAGCATTGTCTCAAGACTATCAAAGACCAAAGGTTAGCTCCTAAAAAAGGGCTGCTGCTGCCCCAGCCAGTCATTCGGGTAGCCTGGTTTCTTAGACTTCCGAGCTAACATGGACACAACAGATGGCAGACTGCAAGAGCAGAAAAGACTAGTGGAAAACAATCTAAGGAAAAAAGAAAAATTACCGGTAAGTCTCAAATATTACCTTCGGGAATGAAGAGAAATTAATGAATGCCACTATCCACTTTATTCGGAAAGACAGAGTTCAGCGGCATCAATATAAATTAGAAGAAAATCCTCTGGTAAGAAAGTAAACTAAGAGACTAATTCAGATCTGGGGGCAAAGCAGAGGACAGTAATGGTTAAGTGTGACCCTGCAAGGTGCCAGATGCCACACAGTTGCCTACAAGCTTGGAGAGCTCAGCACTTCTGAGGGTCAAGCCTTTGGCACTCTGGCATTTGAGATTCAGTCTCTCTATAGATTGGGATTGATCTCCCTTGCCTCTGGATAAAAAAAACAAACAACAAACTGTAACCTTGAAATTGTCATCCAAACCTGGAGTCCAGCCAAAACAGCACAGACAGAATCCCCTTGAGAAGCAGAACAGCAACCCCAGAGGTCACTATTGATGTATCAAATAGAAACAGTGGATTTTGATACAGCAAGGCCTTACATAATTTCATTTTTATTCAAAAACTGAAAGTGTAATCATATTTTTTTCCCCTCAAATGCAAAAACTGCATTCGTCTCCACTTAAACACAGATCCTCAGAGGGTTTTCTTAATACCCTTTTGGAACTGAAAATGCAGGGACGTGTTTGAAAGCAGTGCAGCTAGAGAAGGCACCGCTCCTACTGCAGGGCACTGGGGTACTGCTTTGCTCCCCTCTGTGTCGGTTTGGGGAACAGGAGTTGCCAGTGGGTTCAGAGCTGGATGGAGGAAGCAAATCATCCCCAAGCTAGGAGTGGCACCAGGCAGCTCTCCAGGAGGAGGGATTACAAGGGGTCAAGTGTTTGTGATCCATTGCAAAACAAATGAGTTCAGATTCTGGGTTTGGGGTTTGTATTTTTTGCTTTAGGTGAGGCAATATTCTGAGTTAGGGTTTTGAGGCAACAGAACCTTGAAAACTCTTACTTCAGATTCACTGAAACTGAGGACAGCAAAGACCACAGAATGATATTTCAAATGTTTATGCTTAAACATCACTGATGGCAATGTGTTCACTGGATGTTTTCCTGACTGGCAATGGGGCAACACCCAGCAAACGTGTAACTCCATGGAAAGGTGCACCCTCCATTCCCCATACTTTGCCTAATCTAACAGTCCAGGCACTTAAACTTCAGACCTGCAGAATATCAGTCGAGGAATAAGAAAAACGGGAAAGTAAATGGGAAACAGTGTACATTTTATATAAAAAGAGCTGCAAAATCCAAATGTAAATTAAGAGGCCCTCAGATTCAGCCAAGGGAGAAGGACTACATAAAGAGAAT
>JAOTQQ010000063.1:37544541-37651149 GCA_026546715.1 Gallinago undulata | reverse complement strand
AAAAGAGCTGCAAAATCCAAATGTAAATTAAGAGGCCCTCAGATTCAGCCAAGGGAGAAGGACTACATAAAGAGAATAAACGGAAAGGCACAAGTGTTTTGAAGGAAAGTAAAAAGAATTTGATTGCTCTATCAGTGACTATGTCGGTTACACAGTACACCTACCAGGAATGCATTTTATTATCTAATATTTATCACTTTTGACGGTCACAGGTGTTCCTACTTCAAAAAGATTTTAGCAAATGCCCCTAACTGTGTGACATCTGGATACTGTCATCACACTAACAAGAGGTAACTTTTGCCACTAGGCTCTGCTCTGGCAGATGTGGTTTTACTGCCACTGTTCATTTCCTTCCCTGTTAAAATGCAAAACATTAGCTTTTACTTACAAATAGATATAACCGGTTCTTTTCTACAGCACGAAGTTACTCAGATCTTTTATACTGTTAGTCAAACCAACAAAATAAATAGAAAAAAAGCTTTACTTGCTAGAATACTGGATTCTCAAGTAATATACGCTAAAGGCCACGGAGCTATTATGATTAACACTTTTTGTTAAGTACCCTTAGCATGTTTTCCATGTTGTTTAAAGAGTGTTTAATCAAAAAAGAAAACACATTTTAGGACAGAAATGGAAAGTTTTGTGTAAGGCTGCAGAGAGAACAAATTGCTTTGAGGTAAGGCAGAGTCAAGCCTAAAAATTTTTGCAGAAAATATTTTTCACAAAAGCCTCAAAAATCTTGAGGAAGTCATCGTTTCTGGAACCTAAGTAAAACTAACTTATTGCTAAGTCCCAGAGACGAGTCTCATTCAGCTGCTCGTGTACTCCCTAAGGGCCTGTAGAGGCATCCCCTGGGGACATCACGTCTTCCTTCAGAAGGGCCCTTCGCCAGCTGGCTTGGTGTGATGGCTAATTGGCCCTGTGCCAGCAACTCCATGATTTCATTAGGATTTCATCTCCACAATAATCGAACACTGAGGAAGATCCCTGACCTCCCACCCCAGCTGCCCCCTGGCCAGCAGAACGCAGCCGATCAAAGGGAAGGTACTTGGCCAAGAGCTGAGAAATGGGGTGTTTGCAGGGGCTCTGCGAGTCCCCTCACACGCTGCCTGGTCTTGCAAGATTGCCTGGTTGCTGGAAAGCTTTTTCCTGATGAAATCAGCTTTGCTGGGATGACAATATGATGGAAGACACTTAATTTTTTGCAGGAGTGTTCTTCCCAACTTGTACTTTATTATCCCTTGCAGAAGAAAATGAAGGTACCCAAACATAACTTTAAATGCTCTAGTAAAAATAATAGTTTAGCTAAACAATTCTCTGTATTAGACTGTCACATTCCTAATATGTACTATCTTTTACTAAGAACTGGCAGAAAAACACAATAGAATCAATGAGTCTGTGAATACTCAGACTGAATAGAGAGAAAGAATATTATAAGGTCAGAAGAAAATCACAGGATCATGTTTAACTAAAAATACTGAAGCTTGTATATTACTAATGATGGACATAAAATTGCATCTAGGCATGTTTTAAAGTGTGAACATCATGGATTCAACAGAATACCACAGGTCTACGAAAGTTCCAATTTTATGTAATGTATTAATATCAATCTATGTCAGATTAGACAACCTATACTGATAGGGATATAAATTCTATTCTCTGTTCTGAGTGGTTTTTTGCATATTAAATTATATAAAGCATTCTACTCTTATGCCCAATTCTGTAGGAAATTAAAACGTATGATTATCAGTTGCCTAACAGCATCAGTTTTATAAATTAAAGGCTTTGAATAATGGCCAGTATGCATCTCAGCTGTATTTCAAACTTTCAGAAAATAATCCATTTTTGGCAGACATTCTGACAAGTTCACAACTTTTGATCAAGGCTTATATTATGTGTCATCAGTATTCTTTTGTTCATCTCATACCTATCAATTTTGTTCATCAAAACCTAGGGTTGTTTAAAACATGGAAGAAGTTTGCCATGTTACGTAGGTCATTTATGGAAATCAAGAACGTGATTTAACATTAATACACAAAAATGACTAGAAATTATGCACCACAAATCCAGATCAGTTTGTGGCTTTTTAAACTCCACTGTATAATACAAAGCATCTTTTCAGCGAGGGACAGAAAGATTCAGGTGGAAAAAATATAATTACAAAATGGAAATCTAGCTTACTAGAAGCCATGCAGTATATTAATGTTATTCTCATCACAGCAGGGTATGGGTAAATAAGACTTGCATCTATGAATGTTAATTTTTAAAAGTGAAAACTAGCACTTCAACTGCAAATGAAAGCTAACACCTATGTGTTTGAGTTCTGGTGGAGTTTACTGCAGAGCTACAGCACCACCAGGCATGGGATGATCCTTGCTTTTACAGAAGTGAAGGAAAGAGTAGTCACTGCATTAACTGAAGATGCAAACACTATAGAAAGTAGTTTTCGTTATTTGGGTACAGCTGAAAAAGAGCCATTTGGCAAGAGAGTTTCTGTCCCTAACTCAGGCGATCACGGTCTATCAGAAGGTGGATCTTTACAGAGAAAGGAGCTGAAACACTGATCAGCACTAACACTGGAGAACCAAAAATTGTTCTTTGTAGTTTTTGAGGAAGATCACCCACTGAGCATTCAGTACATCAAGGACGACAGTTTGTCTCTATTAGCACAAATCCATACTTTGAGCAGGGGAAAGGGGTGTGTTTGCTTTTCATAGCACATGTATATCTTCTACATTCAAATTCAGACACATCCACACTACCTGCAGTGGCACAGCTCAAATGTAAGCCTGTCCTAACCTTTAGCACAACATTGGCTATTACCAATACAGTTTCTCCATTTTGCCATCCAGTTGGCTCTAGACCGGAGCCAGAAGAGAAGCTGACATCAATAGAATGCATCACCAGAGCACGGGCTTCACTGTGTAACATAATGGTGTTGACTGGCCAAGATACTCCTAATTATTAGGGTTTAGTGCTGTGCTGTCTTCTGCCACCACTGATTTATAATAACTATTTTCGTAGAACATTTTCCAGAGATTTTATTCCCTGACCAAAAAGGCAAGGCATACGTGCAACAATGAACTGGCACAAAAGGAACACAAAGTATAGGCTCCTCCCACAGCACAATTGGGTGAGAATTCTGCATTTATGTAATATTTTCTAAAGCTAATAGAGCTGAACTTGGACACAAGGCAGCACAGCACATACACTAGGAACAGTAGCCTAGCATTCATTAATATCTCATTTTACCCTTTCAAAAAAACACAGCCAAGTTATCCCCTTAATTTTCTTCCCATTTCTGCTTTTATATTTAGCTCTCTAACATAAAAAAAGCTTAGAATAAGAGCAGGGAATGACACAAAACCCCCACAAAAAAATCCATTAACTCAGATTTAGGAAGGGGTTTTGGCCCCTGCGTTACTGCTCCTTCCAGGCTTCCATACCGCATCAGTCTCCTACAGCCACTTATCCCTTGGGGGCAACCTGCACAACCTTTACTGGGCTTGTCATTTGCATCACGATCACAAAAGCAACCTCCATAACAACAAAAAGAATGCTTTTTAAAGGCACCATCAAACAGGTTAAAACTCTTCCCAGTGCAAAACACACCTAGGAGCTGCAGCGCATGTTCTCATGAAGTAGAGCTGCAGGAGGCCCAACAGGACAACCCAACAAACCACCCCTCTTTGGTGCCCAGGCACTAGTGGCTGAGTTACCCGACAAGAGCGAAGCACAACTCCCCAGGAATTCCACAGCTCCTCTCCAGTAGATGGTAGATACAGCTCTTCTTGAGAGACCTATTGCTCAGATACTGCCCCAGTAACATGTAATGGGGGGTTCACAGACCCTCATGCCACCTGCACTGCCAGGCCCCGCTCTCCTCCCTTTCTCCTTGTGACATCCCATATTCCCAGCTGTACCAACATCTGGCCGTACCTCGCTCCCTCCAACTGGGGCCAACACCAGTCCCATGGAGAAACCCAGACAGCTGTGGTGCTGCACCCCAGCCTGCCTGCCCTGGCCGCTTCAATAAAATGCCTCTTGCTTTCTAGGTTTTCATCAGAAGTTCAGCTCAAACGTTATCCCTGTCCAAAAAGGATCTCTGCCGCAGCCAAGGCTGGGGCTGTCATGAGATTGCCAGGGAATTCCAAGATTCCTTCCCAATACTGTTATTGCCCGAGCACTGCCAAAGCCACTCCAGGCCACACACACAACTGGAAGGGGACAGTCTCAGGCAAGTGCCAGCCTTGCCACTGCCAAGGGCGTTGCTGGGATTAATTTAGCCTAAATTCGTGCTGAAGCAGGATGACAAACAGATTTTGCAATGGAACTGTGCTGCTTCCCCCGTACCAGCTGCTGTCATCATGCAGGACACCGCAGGCTGGTGGGAGGGAGCCCACAGGCAACGGCCATCCCGTGAGCCAGGCTTCCCCCCCAAGCCCCTTTTGCCACCCAGGATCCCTCCTCTCCCTCCCGCTCCATGCATCACCCAGCAGGGGTGTGTGTGTGTGTGTGTGTGTGCGATGGATGCACTGTGCAAAGCCAGAGCAGCTGGATCTGTGTTGTGGCTCCTCCCTGCTTACTCCCTCCAGTGATTTTTGGCAAATGAGCCCCCCATTTGCTGTGTTGGGTGGGGACATCTCCCTTTTTCCTCGTCATCAGAGCTTCACCTACAGACACAAGGCTAAATTCAGATAAAACCGCAAAGAAGTCTGTAATCCCGCTAATGTCAAAATCAATAGCTTTGCCATTAACATGGCAGCACACTGAAATCACTTGGACTGAAAATGTATTTCCTCAAATCACACCTGGCACAGGGATTCGGATTTGCTGATCCACACGTGTGCCCTACACCCTCTTCACACACAGCCCCCAGCTGCACAGACCAGCTCCCATTACAGGAGCTTAGTGCCCCATATAAGACAGCAGAAAAAGGACAGACAAAACTCTCTGAAGGGACACTAATGAGATTCTAGACACTTATTTTCTGCTCCTTACTTCCCTTGATTTAACTTTTATTTTCCTACTGCTTGACACACACCGGCTCTGACTCTCTAAGGCTCAGAAGACTAAATTCAGAACTGATGTGTAGAAGATAAGCTATGTATCTTTAAATAGCTTTATAACCAAGTGTATGTTATTTAGTATTAAACTAAATGCATTTTTGAGTGTGTTCTTACAAGTTAGGTACTGATTACGTTCTTTTTTGTAAGATAAAGCATGTTCTACATTGTTGGAAAGAGTTATGCTTTCAATCTTCCTAAAAGAGGCAAAGAACATGTAGAACCTATTAGTAATACAGAACAAGAAATTACAAATATTTGAATTAAAGTAATAAAAAAATAAATGGCAAACAGCTGTAGATTATCTTCTTGCATATATTTGCTGTGAGTATTCCAAAAAATGCTGTAGTTTTAATAAGATAAATTGCATTAAAAACCTCAACTTTCCTCAAAGACCATATATTGCTGACATTTTCCTTAAACAGGGGGTTTCTGGGGATAGAGGGGAAAAGAATAAGAATGCCATAAATGCTCACCAACTCCTCCAAATTTGATATACCAAAGTTTATGGATTTATGAACATGAGACATCACCATTTCTTTGCAAAAAATATGGAGTTTTATTCTGAATTCACTACCGCTCAAAAAACTTCTGATTTGAGCTACCTAATATGTAAAATCCACCTCCTTTAACAAGTACCATACAGAAGGTAGAGAAAAACAAATAATAAAACTATAGCTACATTTTTCATCTTGTTTGGTAACAGCAAAATGCATTAGCAAGAAATAATCCAGCAGTCTGCTACACGAGCTCTCTTTTATCTATTTTTGTTTAGGTTTTGTTGAAATCAACACCTTCTATCAGGGTAAGAATTTCTGTTTCATTTGTTTGCTCATTAAGAACAAGAAAGTGCATAATCCAGAAAGGTTTGATGTACAGATGAAGCTGTCAAGAGTAATACGAATTCTAACAGAGCAGTTCCTCAAATGTGATAATTACTATTTATTTTATAGGCTTACACATGACATCCCATTATTAAAGTAACTCCCACTTCAGCTTTTATTATTAACCACACTTTTCAATCTCTTATCGACCCCAAGCAAAACTGTATTTTTCTGCACAGCAACAACAAAAAGCTAACACTCAACGTTTACTTTACCAGGAATTATTCTCAAAGCTATTTCCACATTTTAAAAGGTGCCTCATTTGAAAATACCGATGGCATCCATTAGAGATTGAAATTACCCTTTAGAATGGACTGGATAAATCAAAGCGTAGGGAAAACCAGTAGGCCTTTCAAAAGCACTTGGAGCTAATCCAGCCGAGTTCCCATACAGATCAATGGGGGGTTTAACACAACTTCCAAGGACAGCAGTGATGAGAAGGGAAGAGCCACGCAGCTGCTTCATGCAGAATTCTGCCCCATCACACTGGATAATTATGGGGACTCTGCAGGCCTCCTCAAACTCTGCAACTGCCACAGTTGGGTCAACCTATGGCTTCATTCAGAAACGCAGTAAATAATCTTTGTCAATGCTTCGTAGAAGCAGATTGCAGTCTGCCATAAGTCCCTTCTCCGTGTGGTTTGGCTGCAGATCCTCTCTCCAGCCACTGATTGTTACTGCTTCCTTTAATATTTACTACTCCATGAGTATGAAGTGATGACCTGTCACGCATTTGGTTTAAGCCAACCTTCTCCTGAATGGAGTTTACTCCTGCATGTGGAGGCAATGCAAATTAAAAACTCAATAACCACAACACTAGGAAGAATCTCTTGCAGGAAGGAAGAAGAAATGCAAGTCCCATGTATCAGGGGAGGGAGGAAGAATAAGCATAAAAAGGATCAGTAATTTTTAAAAACAGGAACAGAGCGGAAAAGGATTGTGTCCAGTGGAAAGTGAGCAAGGAGAGGGGTCAAAAAGAGCAGAAAAGCTTAGGAAACTAGTCCACATACCATACTTGAGCCTTGTAAAAAGGGAAGGATGATGAGATCAGAGTCTTGCAGGTGAGGCAGGATCTCAGTGTCTGTGAAATAAGTGCTCTTCCTCAATGGTTTTGTATGTATTTGTTACATAGATGGTAGATGTTTGATCATATATATTTCAGAGATGCCGTGCCCCAGCAAAGCACAGTATCAAATACCACAACACAATAAGGTTTGAGAGAAAGTAAAGGATTTTAGGGGATTTTCACTGAACATCTTCAAAATAGCAGTTGACTGAAAACACTATTGCGATCTGTTGGAGATAGCAATAATACAGACAGCACACATACCACACAACTAGCCCCAACATTTACACAGGCTGCTCGCTCCTGACAAACACTTTTTCATGAACAGCACGACATCAGCCTTGAGGATCCCACTGCTTTTTTGCTCCCACAGAGACCAACACTCACACACCGTTGCCATCTTCATACCTACAATTTTGAGAATGTACCAGTATTTGTATATGTTCAGGTTTTCCTGTAATGGTAAAGTTCCCAAACAAAGGAATCGAAGTGAATATAGAAGACCTGCAGACCAAGTTCATAAAAAAAATATATATCCTGCAAAATTTTGCCAAAAATATATGGACACTAACACCTTCAGTTCCTGCCAGTAACAGGGGAGATGACCAGCATTCAACTGCTGGTGTTTATACTTTTTCCTTCTTTTTAAGGATTTCTCTGCTGCACTTGTTTTGATACGCTCTTAGTTTATTTGATTCTGCTGCTTTCAGTGAAAGTCACACTAAAATTTTTAACAATGTTAATTTTTGGTGAAATAACACTTTTTTCCAAATTACTACAATTAAATTCAATACCATCTTTATTGTAGACTATCATCCAGATGGCTCTCTTGAGGAGATGGAAAAGCGATATAATATACAAAAATTAAAATGACCAGTAGATCTGATATTGTTTAAGTGACTGAAGACTTTCTCCTGCCTCTGGGATAAAATGCAATATCCTCAAAACTAGCACTCATATTCTGAAATACAGAAAAAAAAAGCCGAGATCTGTAAACCCTTAAGAAGCACCTTTGATATTTAGGTTTTTATATTCCTTTGATCAGCGATTAGTTGCTAAAATGCAGAAAAGTGGTTGCTTACTGATACACAAAGAACTTCAAGAACTAACATGGAAAAAGTCCCTAAAATATCAGATTTATTGGCCACTACAGATGAAATAGATCTCAACTTTAAGCATGAATAAGTATAACACTAATCTATAATTTGACCTAAAACATTTCCTAAATGATCTTTCTTATTTAACTGAAGGGAATATGACAAACAGGTCTCAAATGAGCATTGGCATGTTCTACTATGAATTTCATTATACAACTGAATTCTAATGTTTCCAGGAGGTGTCACACAGAACTTTGTTAATATTCACCAAAAATGGCTACTGTAACAAAATTCAGGACAGGATATAACACCCATCTCCTACTGCATTTTTCAGACTGCATTGTCAGACACGCTGGAGTCTGAGAAGTAATACAGAAACAGCAAGAAGGTATCACTTTCAGTTTTAATTGTCCGCTTCTTACTTGATTTTAGAAGTATTTGGTTTTTTTAAAACATGCTACCATAAAAATCGCTGTACTGAGAGAAACTGTAGCCATTAGGGGACACAGAAATGGGACGTAACTTCCTAAGATCCGCTTTAAAGGGAATATTAAATTGACACTTGTTTTCTTGTGCAAAAGTAAAATTATCTCCATATAAAAGAGTAATAATATGACATTTATATTGTATAGCTCCTGTTTAAACATGTAACTTGTAAAGGAATTGGAATGTCCGCTATCCAAAGGCTGAGTTTATTGATTTTTCCCAATTTCTACTCTCTTTTATATGGTTATCCTATGCATTCAGTAAGGACACATCCTTACTGCATCTTACAGAAAGGTATTTAGATAAGTGTTCAGACCTACACCATGAAATACATGAATACAGAGAAAGAATTGAAAATATACGTAGTGGAAAAGAATTGGTTTGCCTTTCCTCAGAAGATGTAGCTTTGCAGTTTCTGCGACGTCATTTTTCTCCCAACAGGAAGGGAATTAGTTATATCCCTTTCTTACTTCACAACTACAGTATGTGGCTATTACGGTTGGTAAAGCACTTTAATTTCTTGAATGAAAGCTGCTAAACAAGTGCAAATAATTTCTATTTTTAAAATAAATTTCAACCTCAGAGTTATACTTCAAAAATCTCAAAGCTCTTAACAATTTTGTTTTTCTAAAGAGAAATTTGGGGTTCTGCCTTAATTAGTGCTGAGGGTGTCAAAAACAACCATAAGTTTTCTTCAGTTAGGCAGTTGCCTAAATACAGAATCCTTAACCACACTGATGAGAGCATCAAGGACAGCACGTTAAGACTTTCAGACCTCTATCCAAGCTCTCTGGCAACACACCACACCACCCAATTTTCTCCTCATTCTTTAGCTGGGATGAAGTAAGTCAGACTAGCTTAAGGAAGACTGGAAAGGAAGAAGTCTGACAGTTCTAAAATCCAGCTCCCTTCCAGCCTCTATCCTCCATTCAGGTATGGAGAAATGGTAGCTGAATTGTAAGCCTTCAGCTCTCCAGACTGAGCTCTGGTTGGGGAATGACGTACATTGAGAGGTAACAGTAGAGGCTGCTATTATTTTTTATTTTCCTCCTCTCTTTCCAGATTCACTGTGAACTACTTGAACACTCGAGCAGCTTCAGCTATGTTTCCCATACACATGGACAGCAGTTCTTGATGATTATTCAATTTGTCAAGTCCTTGCTGAGAAGCAAGTGGATTCCAAAGCCAAAATCACTTTTCACTTCAACTGATAGGTTTCCTTCCCCAAGTTCGAGGGACCAGACAGTGATGGGTATCCATGGAGCAGTGTAGAACCGGTACACAAGAGCAACGGCTACTCAGAAACATTAAGGAAAAAAAACAACCCTAAATCATTTGATCTTGGACATGGGTCTGTAAAGCAGGTTAGCTACAATGTTTACATTTCACTAATTATGTTATTGTGTCAAATGGATCTCATCCAGGCTGAACTGAGAGATGTTGCCCCCTCACATCATCATCTTGCTAGCTTGATATCCAACTCCATATACCATGACAAGGCAACATTTTTACAAACAAAACTAGTGTCTGTGATCTGCCTTCCTATGAAATGAGTTTCTTCCCAAATGCCTGTTATTCCAGTTGTCAAATTACTTTAAGTCATGCTCCAAGGCATGTATAGTATACTATAATCAAACAGGAACAACACTTTGCATATCATTAAATGCCAAGTTCTTTCTGCCACTCTGGAAGCAGAACTGCAGCCAGAAACGTGTGCTTTTCTATGCCTCTTTGCAATTTCAATTGCCAAGTGAACACAGGCTGGTGAAGCAGTTCTGCCAAGTGTCAGCGCTGCATTAATATTGTTATTATTCTCTGGGAGTGAAGTATATAATGCTATTTTCTCCAAAGGCATTATTGATACCAAGGATTAGCATTACAATTTGTATAATTATTGCAGTGCCCACAGGACTTCATGTCATCAAATATTTATACAACTCAAAATAGTTGAGTGCAAGCGATTTTAGATGCCTTGCTGGACCTTTGGAATAAAAAGAATGATCAGATCAGGTAGCTAATTCGGAGGAAAAGCATAACACAGTATTGTCACAAGACCTGGAGACATATTTGGTCTCAGGGTAACCTTGGAACCTCTTCACATTACTTTTCTTAATCAAGAGCCCTCAGCTTCTATGGCTTTTTTTTTTTCCCCTGCTAAGAATCTGTATCATTTTAAGCATCCTGTGTCCCCTTGTCACTTCCCACGCCCTACCCCTCCAGTGTCCAGAGTTTGCTTGTTCTGCATTAAGCCTCCATCCCACAAATACCTGCTGCAGAACACAGCACATAATGCAGAGTTATCCAACTGATATTGCCTGGTACAGGCCTTTTTTTTTTAAGGCAACAACAGGATTTCATATGAAAAAGCACTGATTCATTCTAAGGTATACTCTGTCAAATATTTATAAATTAGGAAAATAACAATACACTTTGTTCAAGACCCTATATAATTTGAAGTCAAAGGCAAATATCCCATTTCTTTTTTTTTTTTTTAAAGAGACAAGGTAGTGCCTTTACCTTTGCCAAAGCTCCAAAACCAAGACAGATTTTTGAACAAAAACATACACAGGGATTAAAAAACAGAACAACTGTCCTATGAACTGGCCTTAGTATGAACTCCTTGCTGTAGGAGGGATTGCACCAAATTCAAGGGAAATGCTCAATCGTACTAACAGGAGCACAGACCCAGCATGGGGCCCTATGCAGCTCTCAACAGCAAGATCGGTGTCCAATTCAGGGATAAATCTATGCGTAACAGAAGGGTCATACAAGCTATTTAATAGATACTGTTAGTACTCTGAGGATCATCCTTGATTCACCTTTTTGCTTTTTGCTGTATTTTTCAGTTTTGAAAAAACAACTGTACAGAACCTTAACAGAAAGCACCAGGTTTCAAGTCACAGTATGTTTACTAGTGCTTACTGGGTGTCAAACCACTACAAAATGAAAGTCTTGGTTAATTAACTAAATTATCAGCAATATAAGCTGCTTTGACATCTGACAGAGAACACTAAATTATATGGTATTCACCTAATAATCCCCTTGAAAAACTATTCCTTTATTTTATTTGGCTTCTCAGATTGCCAGTGAAAAGAAGGACAACTGTAATGCTGCCTCTGAGTAGCTGGTATTAGTATTTTTTCCAAATAATTATTTCTAAAAATTGAGTTACTGCTGAACTATAAAATACTTAACACTTCCCAAGTCCTTATATATGCAAGTACAATTGTTCTGTCCTAGAAGAGCTCAGTGTATGGGGAAGAGCCATTGATCTTCCCCGTGCTACTTTCCTGCCTTTCTCTGGAGGCTTCTCCTCCTCCCCAGCACAGGGAGGTGGGCTGCTCCATCAGCCATGAGGAGAGGAGAGCAGAGCCAAAGCCCACCCCACACCGCTGCACTCCTGCAAGGCTTAGCTGGGCTCCTGAAAGGAAAATTGGCCCTAACCTTTTTTTGAAGCAACTAGTGACTCTTCAGCTAAGTGAGGCTGATGTAAGAACCCCTACCACATGACTGATACTCATAAAGCCAAACCCTCTGGAAATACTAATCATTACAATCTTTTTTTTCCTCACACTGAAAAGCAAGATGACTATCACAGAACTCAGTCATACACAAGAAACATCTGAAAACTTAAATATTGCTTAAAATACTTTGAGTGCCTTCACTTTTTACACAAATACCACAGCTTAATTTATCTCAGGTTAGACCACAGCTAAAAAAGAGTGCAGCCACTCGGCAGGGAGAGCAAGTGAGACATTCAGAACCAACGATAAGTTATTATCACCATATAATGCATATTGTTTCATGAGCAGACCTGTTGCAAACTGGCAGTAGTGCAATAGTTAGGCATTAATACGATAAACCCGGCCACTTCCATTTCAGTCTTGCAAAGAGTTGGATTTGAGATTTTTTGAATTGATAATATTGAAAAGGTCAAGAGCAGGATCTATGAACTAAGACTCTATTGAAGATAAAGCAATTAGCAAGTTAGCAAGATAGTAGGCAACTACACCCTGAATATCAGCATTGTAGGAGAAAGTATAATCAAGGGTTGGTATGCTAGAAACACCTTGCATTATGACTGTCAAAACCTCTATTTTCTTTCCTTGGTGGCTTGTATTTGGTCTCCTACCACAGTAAGTCTAGGCAATGTTACTTCTACAAATATATACAGTGTTCTGAAAACTTGTCTTTTAACTTTGCAGCTAGAAAAAGGTTTGTACATTAAAAAAACCCAAATATAGTATATGCTGCCTTATATTTTCAGCTTTTTCTTCCTCAAAGTATAACCTCATAACCAAAGTTCTGGAACTGGGAACATTGCAATGGAAGCAGCACTACACTCCTGCAAAAACAAAATTAAAAAAACATGAGGGAGTAGGCAGTAGATGATCTCTCTTCTACCAAGGGGGTTCCTATTCAAAGCAGACCAGGACTTTGGTGACTATTTCCTTGTAAAATAATGGGACCTGAAAGTCACTGTGGAAAACGTATTAGTTATGCTGCTTCCAACTCCAGTGAGGTCAAATCAAGTTAACTGAAGCAGAGAACCTGGCCCACAATTTAGCCACACTGAAATATTGTCTGTGTCAGAAAATTCAGGCGATTGATTTAATTTTAGATAAACATCCGAACCTACTACCCCAAGGCACCTCATAGATACCCTTCAACTAAATTACATGAATAAAAGCAACTGCTAAATTAGAAGAGGATCAGTAGTTTCTAGCTTAAGTCTCCTTTTAGCTTGTCTAAACCAAAGTTGTATCACAGTAATTGCAAATGACTTCGCTATCATTAACATCACTAAACTTCATGGAGAAAGCAGTCTGCGGGGACATTAAAATAAAATCAACTTTGCAAAATTAAAAGACTCAACAACTCTTCTTTAAGGCACTGTGATACTAATTAACGACAATTGCTTTCTGGTTGAGGATTTCTCTTGGTTGTGTAAATCAGAGAAGATGCTACGTTTTGACTTCCAGCAGGCAAATCAGCCAGCTATGGCTTTTGGAGGAAAAGGGGAAAAAACAACCAACCAGCCAACAACCTCAAGAAAAACTAGTAAACAATTCAGTTCAATGCAAAGGTAATGAAATGCACACCCTGTCTCATCCAGGAGATAAGACTTAGACAAAACCACTTCCATGTCACATGATAGCAATTAGGGAAGGAAACAAAAGTTCTGAATAGTCTCCTGAGCAAACAGCAGCAGCAGTTATGGCTCTAGTTCTGTGTGAAGTCTCCCCTCACTGATCACAGGTTTGGCTGCTTCTTAGATATGTGTCAAGATCTCTGCCCTTTCTGCAGCTGACGGGGAGCTGCACATCGAACGAATGCAGAGAGCTTGGGAACAATCAACATGAAGAAAAACAAGATATGCTTCAGTTTCACTGTTGTAAAATTTCCAGTTATTCCCTTGGGACAGAGGACATACCAGTTTTTCTTTTTGATTGAGTTTGAAACCACGCTCTAAACTTATTTATCCTAATTCTTAACCAGGATAAAAATTTGGTTTGCAAACAGTTGCAATATCCAGGCTCCCCTGAACTCTCCTGCCTACTAGGGAAGAATAATGATTATGCCAAAAGGACACCTCTGGAGATCCCCGGTACCAGACAACAGACCTAGAAGGGAGAATGATCAATCAGAAACCAATCCACAATTCAGACTGTACAAGAGGTTCTCACTCCAGATGAACAAGAGCTATGGAATAAGGCATAGAATTAATATTAGCTAAACCAATTTCATTATGGATTATGATCAAATCTTTATTTAAATTACTTTCTTAAATACAAAGACAGGAGTTGTCCAAAAGTAAAGAGTTAGAGTTTGTAGGGTGTACATTTTTAGTACCCAATTGAGTGGATAGAGTTTTGAAACTAACAGCAAAGCACTGCTTCTTTGGACTATGCTATCGTTATAAGATGATTTGCTTTCAGGATAATCTGCTGTGACTTCAGCAGGTGGGGTTTCTTTGTTTTTAGCTCTTAATCTAGATAAAAAGCAATTAAGATGTGGAAGATATGAAGACAATTTCTAGTAAGCACTTATAGCTACCTAGCTGGGTTATGGAGATTCTTTAAACTTAGGGCACACAACACTGAAATCTCACTTGCATTAAAGAGAAAAAGAGTTCGGGAAAAATATTTACATCATAGTGAATTGTCAAAGAAAGGCTATTCGACCTTCTTCAGTCCTTTATAACAGCACTTCATATTACCAATAGCATGTTATTTTACAAATCCAATTATCATTTGGAATGAAAGAAAAGTAATAGAAATGCTTAACTGGTTGAGGCTGCATAATCTCTAGGAGACTAACTTGGGTTAATTCTGATATCCTTTACTAGCTTCATGACAATAATACTAGTTTCAGTGGGACACTGAAGCAAGTACCAAAGCATACCCAGTACAGGTCTGGATCCTGGGTTGCTACTCCTTTCAGACCAGATACAACCGTACATTTTATAGAACTATCTTCCATTATTGCCATGAAACACTTTAAAAGATAACTAAAGCCAGTTACCTAAATGTGGAGACAGTGTGAAAGAGGTGTCAATGACCACAACTCTGATATATTAAAATTTGGCAGTCGGACACAGGCAACCACAGAATAGGATACAGGGGTCTTACAAATGCAAACCACTATTTCTATTGTACCAGTATGGAAATGGGTCCACTTAAAGAAGGAAAGTTTGTTTTCTGTTCGGGTGCCTAGTAGAAGGTCTCCCAGAATGAAGATCAGGAGATCAGAAAGCTCCAAGCACATCCTCATGAAGGATCCTTCTGCCTCTAAGAACTCTAGGTTCTCTTTGTACCACCTCACACAGAATTGAGAGAGACACATCAAGGTCACCCTTGCTCAGTCTACTTCACTCCAGAAATGCCCCTCTCAACTGCTCCTCTCCCCCCCAAGTCGTAAGGGTGAGAGGGTTATGTCCTAACAACTACACACCTTTAAGCCTCTCCTAACCCCCAACTCCCTCTGCCAAAGGAACAACATTTATTTCCTTTCTCCTCCACACTGTGTGTCCCACTGAAAAAAAAAAGACAGGTAGAGAGATACAGCCTTCTCTTATTTCAGAAAATAAAGGAGTACAGACAAAAGATGTACATCCTGAGGAGCAGTCCCAAAAGACTGGATTCTTCCAATTCAAAACTGTAGTAAAGGCAACAACTGAAGTTTGAAAGAGTCGCAAGAGCAGGAAGAGCGCCGAGCTGGAAGCAGTCAACTCTGGCCTCCTCAGACATCAGATGGATTTGTCCTCTCCTCCTAGGTTACAACTCACTTTGCATACGCCTCGAGCCCAAACTGCGTAACTCCCAGCTGCACTTGTTCTGTGCCAAGCAATGTCATCTCTTAGGACTCGGCTGGTTCCTAATGATGTGGAATATAATGTGTCACCACTGAATGCAGTTAGGAAATACGCAAAAGAGAAAATGCTAAACTTTGAAAGAAAATCCTGTCTTAGCATACTATTAGACTAATCATGTGAAAATGTTTATTTGCTATGAAGTCACAGTTATTAAACAAATGGATCCATTCTGCAGTGCCACGCTGCTCTTACATGGTGTGGCAAGATTTCTTTAAAATTACACTGAAAAAGATACATTCAGCTAATGAAATTAATGAGCTTTAATACTCCCTTGAAGTACAGGTTTTCAGCACAAATTTGCTTCATTATCACAGCTCTGTAAGCCTTGTAATGCATAATGGTCACTGATCCTACCCAGAACACAGTGAAACATGGCAAAAGTTTAATTGTACATGCACCTACATTTTAAAGCAAATAAGGCAGTCTCCGAGGCTATTAATATAACAGACACCTTTTATAATTAAAGGGATAATGTCCAAAGATTAGCTGGAAAGTATTTTAATTAAAGTTAGTAAATTACTGGTGAAGTCATCATTACATGGAAACTCAATGAAAATTAGATACTTAATTTTGCAACAGTACAGCAACAACAGTATATTTTCCAACGCTTGTGTCCTGTACAGACCCCCCTGCACACACCGAGACACCTCATTTGGTACAAGTTTTCCTCATTTGCTTAACACAGCCTGTGCTGTAAGGAAAAAACCAAGTCTGGCCCATCGTAACATGGATTTTATTTTTCTTCCTGATGATCTCAAGTAGAAGACTTTTAAAAATCTCATCCAAAAAGAGTAACATTTGCATAAGAAGTCATTTGAATGAGTTAAAAAATATATTCACATGAAACACAGTATTAGCACTGGAAAACACTTTCTATGGACACCATTTTAATGAATGGGTAAGGAGGCAGAGGAGGACTCAATAACTTCTCTCGAATGCATTGGCGGTACAAACACAAATCCATTACAGGAAGTCAATCTAAAGGCGTATTTCAATAGCTCAATTTACTAAAGGTTTACAAGGTCTTTGGATGGTACAAAGTGACTCTGTCAAGTAGTTAACATCACTAATTATAAAAACCCATTTTTCCTCTAGACAGAGAAAGAATTAGCTCATCTATTCTTTTTCTAATATTAAACTGAATACGAACATACATTTTTTGTCTACCTTGTCAATTTTAAATTATTCAGTGCAGTAACATGTGACATCAGACTGCATTTCTATGGTTTGCTTTCCGTGTCACTAACGTATCTGAACTCTCCAGGCCATTCACAGACTGACAAAGGTCAAACACAAAGTTTTAGGAGAACAGTTATATGGATATAGCCTTCAGAGCACTATGTTGAAATCCCAGAGTGAACAGTAACAGTCTTTATGCCCATTGTTCACCAGAAGCCTGAAATTAGATTTGCAGGTGGTACCTCTCAGGAAGCAGTAAATGCCCATGTTTTTTTGTGCTATTAGCAACAATAAAGGGGTTAGAGCAGTAATCACATGCATGCCCACTTGTGGTAGAGGAGCTGTGGAACCTAGAGACGAAGATATTTTTCTTTGCTGACTAGAGACCCCCAAGGTAAGGTAAATTTAAAAGCAAAGACATCAAAGTTGCACAGCAGACGCCTGTGCCAAGGCTCAGCTGGGAAAATACCCAAACAACTGAGGAACTCCTACCAACCAATGCTTCTCCTGAGACAAAGTGCCCAGGAACTTTCTCCTCCAGCCCTGAATTTTACAAGCTCTTCTCTACCCAAATAACTACTGTAATTCCACATTGATACAAGAAACAATATTCTCTGTATGTAACTTTCAAAACCAGCACAAGCTATTTGTGGGAACTACTTTGTTTTCTTACTGCAGTAACAGCCAGCATGCCGTGCCCCGTACTGCCCGTTTATCCTGTCTGCTCTGCTACTACGAATCTCTTGTGAGCATTTGGATTCTACCCAGATGGGACAAGTGACAGACTATTTTTGTCACGATTTCCCTTTTGCTAACAGTCACCATTACACTTGCACTAGATATAAAGCACTGAAATTACATAAAAGGGAACCCAAACCAGAGTGATGCTTGATCTGCTGGAAAGGTCATCTATGATGGCTTCATGACACGTGGGTGCTGCACGGTTCCCAGCTGTCTCCCTTTGTAGTTTCATTCCAAAGGTATCCCTTACCAGGCTCAATGCATTTGAACAGTTGTTACACAGACTGTGTGTGGCAGACAACTTTTGAACTCCAGTAACAGCAAGGAGTATGTTTATTACTTCTCTGTTAATTCACCAGGAGGCTGCAGAGAAAGTATAATTCTCTTAACTCAGCAGGAAAAGCATTCTGGCGTGTGTACTACTGGCCAGACAAATGGCATTTTCCATATTGGCTCGTAATTGCTATAACGTGGATAGCAGTTTGAAATGTGTGTGCTAAGAACTAATTGATGCAGTACTTAGCACTTTACCTTTCTAAATTAAAATTACCCTTCCTGCAATGATGGGCAGGGCACAGGTTAGACTGTCAAAGCTGGTTGACAAATACAGTTCACTTCAAGACAACACTTTACTGCAAAACTTGTACCTCCACAGTACAAATACCTCCTATTGAATCAAGAGCTGAGATACACCACAGAGATGAACATATATCTAAATGCAGTGTCTGAAGTGTTATTGATTTTTATAGCCAGTCAGAATATGTTCAACAAAATTGCTGTTTTTACTGTCTTTGACCAGCTCTGTTGATTCCATTTACAAGAGTCTCTTTGAATTTCAAAAAAAAAAGTATTTAGTGGGGAGACAAGAATCCATCAGAAAACAGTATACATTAAACTACTGCAATCAACAACAGTGTTAATAGCACTGAAAACACTGAAACAGACTTTGTAGTTTGTTTGCTCCAGTATTAAAAAAATATTGAGAACTTAAGATTGCTCCTCTCCATCAACTTAGTGTATATATTTTCTTTTTGTAACTAGACTTGCATGAAAATTCTTACAAGCATTTTTAACCTGCTTGCTACTGAGATTTTTTCCTGTACCTTAGTTTTACCATCCCAAATTACCCAGTAACTTAGGGATTCTTACCAGTTTGAACTTTTCGTGTGCTGTATTTCCTGCTTTTTCAAGCAGGACATTAATTAGCACTTAATATTTACTTAATACATTCCATTACAGCAAAACAAATTAGTATCTTTATTAACCTGAACAGAAAAATTACAATATTGTCTATTCAATCACTGAGTATATCACTGCATTTGTATTGTGTTGGCTTTCTTAGGATTCTACTGTATTTTCCTCATGCTGGGATAATAAGTCTCCTAAATTGCTATCTGCAATAAATTTCTTGTGAAATGGTTCGGTTTCCTTTTTCCACTCCTTCATTTTCTGCTCTGAATAGAGAACCCTATAGTGAGGCAGAGATTGCAAAGAAAAACAATTCAGAGAACACAAATCACTAGAGAGCTTGGAAGAAGAGAAAACCAACATTTCAGGGATTACAAATGCACCAACTGGTCATTTCACTTGTATTGACACCAAGTCTTATTCCAAAATACATTTGATAAGTTTGTCAATAATGTCATTACCTTTCTTTTTTTTTTTTTTTGCTTCTCTCCAGGTCCAAATGTGACAGTTGGGTCCTATTTATGCCTGTCGTCAGAAGCACATCACCCATTCTACAACAGTGACCCAATCCTCCTCTATCAACACCTGCATTTACGCCCTTTCTTTCCCCACCCTGGAGTAAAGCACTACACCTCCTGGGTGCTTCTATTCTCTTCCTTCAAAGCAGGACCATCTTCTTGAGTCTTTGGGAGTTAACTCCTCCTCAAAGTCATGAAGCAAATGAATGTGGGTTTTGCTTCAGCAAATTGGGGTTTTCTGCCTTCTAAGAGTTCTCAAGCAATACAAGATATGGTGCAGAACTCCTTTGGAGGAAGAAATTAGAAGCCTTGTAAAGCTGCCTCTTCCACGCTTAGGTGATGACATAATCAACAAGATAGTCAGTGGGGAGAGAGACTAACTGGGTAGAACTCCTGTGCAGTTGAGTAAGTACAACGACCTGATGTCTACTTAAAAGCCTGGTATTAAATGAAATAGTGTACTGACAAAGACCAAACAGAAAAAGCCCCAAGGATTTTGCTTTGTCCTGTTCACCCACCAGAACCAGCTGTAACAATATTTTAACAAGTGCCACAGGACTTATGGATTACAGTAAACTGTTTCATTTAGTCCCTTTTTCTTTCAAACTAAGTTCTATTCAAGTCAGCTTTGTAGCAGCAACATTGGCCTTAACTGTGAGGGGATACATGTAAGACGCTTTTATAAAAGGGTTCACCCCAACTGCTTTTTCCTTTTCTTTATTCCAACAATAAACTATTGACTTCAGTTGAACTACTGATCACAGCGATAGTTACATTCATGAGAAAAATGCTCCCAAAAGTACATTTAAGTCTGAGTGTCTGGACTCTCAACCATGGCATAGCTCAAGAACAAGAGCAGAGCAAAGCATGCTGCAAGCAACCACTTTTATTTGGGTATTTTCTAAATTTTCAAAAATTCAGAATTCAAAAGTAGAATTCTAAAATTCTAAAGTAATTTTCTAAATTACTTTAATTTGGGTATTTTCTACTCCTGCAAGAAACAAATTTATATAATCACCCCCATGAGGTGAGGATGCCTGCTTAGTTCCCCTTGAAATCACCACCTCACCTTCTCTTTTTTACTTGGGACAGATCCATCCCATGCTTCATCAGTGGAGGCTGACTGTCATCAATCTCCTTCTCCTTCCCAGCTACAGATACATTCACACTCACCTACCTCTCACTTTAATATTTACCTTCTGGAACCCTAAGGACTCAAAGTCTGTTACAGGTGTGATGAACAGTAAAGTTATATTTGAAAGCCCAACAACAGAGTTGCATTAATTACCATCAGAATTTGGGTCTTTTAATCTTTAAGGGTGTTTGATTTAAATGTGATGTAGAAGGTTCATGCTCTAAATCTAGCTGGCTCTTGAAAACGACGATCTACATTAGCTGACTGCAACTAATTCTGACCTGCCACTCTTACATCAGATGGCTGAGTCTTACCCTCTTTTCCATTTTTAATATAATAATTTACATTTTATCCACCACCTGAACTGCTGTGGTTTTGACGCAGATGCATGGCACACTAAATAACTGCACTGGCTCCACACCACGACTGGAACTCAAGACTCCAACACAGATGCATATCCTTAGTATGATTCACATTATGTGGGAAGGTGAAAACACTACTGACATCGCATTCGTGCGGTTTTCTTGCAGATTCTCTCTCACATGCTTTTCTAATAACAAGAAGTTTATAAGTGGTAGCAATTATATACCAGTTATTTATAAAATTGGACATAAATTTGGAGCCAGTAGAGTCTCAATGGTCCTCTGAAGGATTCTGATCTTTTGACTGCTTAAGAGAGCCCTACATCACCATCAGCGTTGTTATCCCTTACAATATACTGTCCCATTATCTACATCATGAAGGAAGAACCACTTACCTCTAATTCAGCAACAGGGGAGTTTCTACATTATGTAGAGGCAGACAACTTCCTGAGGATCCAATTCCCTCCATCATATAAACCCCTCTATAAAGCTATATAGCTCTTATTATAATAAAAAAAGAGAACACACTAAAATCCACCCTTACATACAACTGTCAATTCATAGATGGCTTTCTGCTTTTTATGCCTAACAAGTAGTCATTCATAGAGTTGCTCTGATTTAAAATACTGCATTAATAAATAAAGTTACTTAAAACACTAAGTTTAAATGAAGATTACTTATGAAGTAAAATTATTAAAATTTATTTCATCTTTCTTAAAGGACGAGCAGAATTGCATTGGATATTTGATTTCATCTTTTAGTAGAAGGGTGACTACCCTCCCCTCCCAAAAAAAAGAATTAAAAAGCCTGTACAGTCTGAGTCAGCATTCCAGATCATTAAAAGAATTCAACACATGAGGCTATGTTTCTTATTCCATATTCCTTTTTACTCGCTTGATGTAGAGTGTTCTGCTACATCCGCCCTCCCCCCTCGCCCCCCCCCCCCAAGATTCGTCACCATTTGGCTCTTGGCCTTGTTTTTGCTTGTGCTTTTGATGAGCTAAAGAATCAATATCTGTATAAGGCAACTTTTAATTAAACGAGCTGCTCCTATACAGACATTTTCCTGTTTTTAATATTTATATACATACACACAAAAATGTGAAATTATCCACTATAAACCATATTCAAAGTATTCTGAAGTGAATGGAATGACTTGTGATTTCCTTGAGCTTTTGAGTTAAGTCCTAGAAGCAAACATCACCAGAGATCTTATTCAGCCAAGTGGAAGAAAGGAGATCAGTGTTGTTCTTCTCTGCCTTGGCTGGTCCTGCCTGACTGCAACAGGAAGAAAATCATATGATAAAGAAACAGATGCTCTGATTTATTCAATGAGTTCCGTGGAAATTTCTGTCCAAAATTTTAGAATAAGAGTTAGTTATGACTAAAGATGAAAAAAGAATGTAGTTTTACAGCATATTTTTGAAGTCTCAAAGAGATTTAAAATATGAGAATTTAAGAAGTTGCCTCTGATAGAAAGAAGACAGAGGAAGTGAAACAGTTAGAAAATATACTTTTCCCCTCTCAAATTTCCTTTCCTCTCATCTTTTAATACCACACTGAATGAATTGGCTCAATTTGGGATGCAGTAAGATGCTGTGCAAGTATTCAAGATCATTACTGAACTGATGTACTTTAAGGGGTGTCTCTGCAAGAGCTTTGCTGGAAGACTAATTGCATTTTGAATTGAAGACCATCAGGCCCTTCTATGGTGTGAAACAGGCACAGAGTTGCAACTATTCATGTAGAATATTAACCACAGGCTGGGTAATCAGACTGAGGAAGACCCAGCAGAAGAACAAGAAGTGCAAGTGTTGCAGTTATCTTCAAAATTAACATATGCTATAAGCACTGCAGTCATTGCACTCTCCAAAAGAAGGAATGAGCAATGACAATCCTATGGACATAGTTTCCCTGAAAGATATTGGTGTAGGTAATCCCATCACTAGTTGCTACCGCAGAAGCCCACAAAAAGGATTTCCCATCAGCATATGCTCCTCAGACTGTCCTACAGGCTCAAAGGCAGAGAAGTATTTCCAAACCACACGTCAAGAAAATGAGCAGCACCATAGAAAGGAAGCCACCATAAACTGGTTGTCTTCTTGCAGTGTCCGCTGTCACACTGGAGTCAGTAGGTCAGCTCTGCTCTCTGCCACAGGGGATTGAAACCCCCCTGCTACGGTCTGGGGCTCTGGAGAGTGAAATGCTGAGAAGGAACACCTAAAATTCCAGCCCTGTGCAGAAGGTTTAAGGTCAGAATTTGAGCTCCCTGTGCAGCGGCGGTGCCTGTACGTGTTAAGTAACAAGTGACTCTTCAGCATTACAAGTTTTGACCTGGGCAAAACCCCAGCTTTTGGTTTAGGATGCTGTGACCTGTGTCTGTAGAGAAGTCCAATGGCAGGGCACAGCTCTGCGAGGCGCTCTGCAAAGGGGCTCAAATCAGGATCTAACACGCAGAGTTTAAAACCCTTTTGATCAAATTTTCTCCTTCAGACATAGTGTGTAATGGAAGAGAAATAGTTTTGTGTCAATTTACATAGGATTCAACAAAAGCAAATAAAAACGTTGTTTCCTATTAAAATCTACACAAGTTTTCTATTATCATGAGTATTATTAACTGGAGATATATATGCCAGATCTTCTTTTAATTACAGGCATATAACTTACACAAAAAGAAATCATATCTTCCAAGTAATTACAGGCAGCTCTAAAGTATATTACTGTATTATTAAATTAAAAAAATCCGCTGGTAGAAAGATCAGAAATTAAATATGGAATCATCCAGTATTCAAAGAAATTGTAGGCATAGACAGAAGTGAAATAAGCTAAATTATTCAGATTTAAAATACAATTTTCACACAGAAAAGAATTATATGCAGCAGTAGTGTTTTTCTGCAGTTTTCTAAATCAGATGTAGCTACCAGCAAACCATTCAGCTCTCATTAAAATGAGCAAAGAAGTAAACCCAGTTTATCCTAAAGAGCAGTCAATTTTTTTTCCCCTAGTAAAATATTTTCCAGAAAGATCTTCTGTGCCCAGTAAGATGAGGAAAATGAACAGCAGCATCATATAATCAGAGCATAGTGCATTAAGCAATATTGTCTAGCCTCAGTTCTTCAGGATTTGTACATATCTATTTTATTTATGCCTTTTTCAAGCCAAGAACTCAGAATCCCTTATACTGTCCAATGGAAGCAAGACAAAGTCTTGAATAAAGAGGCACAGGCCTTACTCCACATGGGTTAAACCTGCAAAGTCCTCATTAAGATACTAACAATCCAAGTCTGAATATTTTATCCATGTCTTTGTTCAGCCCTCAGGAGACAGATCTGGCTGTGTAATGACCACAGATGACTTACGACTCCCTGAAGTCATGCTTCTTCATTTACCTTAGTCTAAACTGCCCCATAAATTGTACTATCCAGTCATAAACCAGTTCAGCTTTCATTCCACTCTAAGTCAGCAATGCTCACTCTGAATTAATGATGAGCCTTAATAAGATGGAAAATAGCACAGATTAAAAAGGATCGCAATACATAAAATTGCATTTTGAGGTTGAGCTGGATATAGTCTTTAAGCTTGCTGTTACATATTATACAGTAGATTTAGAGGAAGATACCCAGGAAGCATTTTCAAAGCTAGTTCTAAGATCCATTACTATGTGACCATGGGGAAGCAAACAAGTTCAGTAAAATAAATGCCTGTACCAGACACATATCTAAAAAGTACATCTATTTTTATGCATTAAACAAATGCTTAAGGTCCAAAATATTGAATTGCTGTATCTTTTTTCCACTAATAGTGTCCAGTAGTGAACAGAATCAGAACTTCCAAAACACTGCAAGAAAGATTTTAATCAGATTTCCCTTCTGCTTTTGCAAGCTCAACAAGTCTAGAAATTTGTGGTAAATTCTGAATATCTGAATGCTTAATCTGAACTAAAGGCAACCCCTTTTTAAATTTGCCCTGCTAAACCTTCATTCTATAAGATCACAACTTGACCACAGCTTCAGAGGCTAAGCCAAAGTCCAGCAACACAAGGCAAGTGCTGAAGATCTGCCTTAATGTTCGGCAGCTTGTCTGATTGCCACTTAACTTTGTGTCTTGGTAAATCACTGTCACTGAGGAGTTTTGGCATCATATTGTAATTATTGCCTCTTTCTTAGATTTGTTTTCCTGTTCATGTAAATAGAACTCCCGTAAAATAAAGCTGAACATTTTCTCTCCCTACATGACAATAGCACACATGAATGCTTTTTTGTTGTTGGTTTTTCCCCATCATCTTTACACAGAAGAGTAAAGTCTCCAAACTAAAAGGCCCAAGAGATTATTCAGTCTTAAACTACATGAGAAACTTTGCAATTTTAAGCAAGTATATGCTACATTCATAGCAAGACTAAAATTAAGTTTTATTAGTAACCCGAGTACTCCACAAATATAAAAGCTGTTAAATTTTATAAGGCAGGAACAGCCTAGAAAGTGCTTGAAATGTCTATCCAGCCTCCCAACAACGCCTGCCTTCGGCCACACCTCAGCAGGGAAATACACAACACGCTTTAGTTGGACTACGTAAGACAAAGAGTGTGCTGGTTTCAAACTCTTACTGCACAAGCGTTTTTATTCCGGCTAATTCAAAGTGTCATCAGAGTGGATTAAAGTGAGAAGGGAAGAGAAAGAGCGAGGGAGAAAAAGGTAAATTAATTCCTCCATACCAGAAAGCCAACTTTCAGTCAGCTTTTCCCTGGATGTTTGTATCTGCAAGCCTACTGAGGATTCCAGCAGAAGAAAGTCTATTAATTTTCCATGTACTTGTTGACGAAAGAGCTATCAGGATTATGGGTTGAATATTTCTAGAGTAGGGAAAGTAAGGGATGCAATTAATCTCTGTGAACTAAAATATACCTCTTTTCATTAATCTTTTATTGTAAATGAGCAAAGTAATTGAACCAGTACCACACTGTCAGAATAAATGCAATACCAGTGGGATATGCATGAGAGAGCACATACTGATTGAGTATTAAATATCTAACGGCAATAATTTATGGTTCATTACCTCTTTTTGGAGTTCCTTAGTTGCAGAGTGCTTGAATTTTAAGTAGACAGACTTTCAGCAGCAACTGCTTTCAAATGCTGAACATAGCAAATGCGCGAAACCCTCAATCTACTTAAAATTAAGAGTTTTGTACTTAGTTGAGCCAAACTCTGCACTGTCAGGAACATGCAAGCTATCTGCAACATGAATTAATGCAATTCAAGGTGCAGTGATGAACACTTCAAGGATCGTATGCAAAGTGAAAATTTGAGATTACAAACAGAATCATAACAAACCTCATGTAAAAATAGTCAAATACCTTGCTATGTGTTTTCTTATAAGGCGACTTCAAAAAGGCTAAATTCTACAAATGGGAGCAAAGCATAGCCACTTAAATCACTATGTTACATAGACTAATTTAGTTATCAAGTTAGGAGTGATTACTCCAACCGTTGAAGGGAAAAAAAAGCCATACATCTACTTGTATAATTTCACGTATAAATAATGTTTTATCTCTTTCTTATGACTTGAGCACTCCAGACAGCATCAGTGTGACAAGTATTTGTGACAATGGTGAGAGTGAGTAAGGATTTGGCCGCCTGCCCCCCTACCCCTTCCGCAGGCTCCTACCACAATCACTTGCAGGGAAAGATGTCACTTCTGTTAAATTGACACTCCACGACCTCCTTTACCAACAGGCCTTCTGACAGACTCAAACTGCCCTGCTTTGACACAACCTTGCAAGGATCAAAGAGAAGATCAAACCGAAAGTGGAAATAAACGCCTCAGTGTTTTTATACCCTCTTCATATTGAGTTCATACACGTGTAACTGACTATATCGGAGGCAACACAGACAGGAGCCCATCCACACACACAGATTTTAACCCTCTTTCTGAATTTTACTCTTCCTGTTGCCTACTGGAATCGGTCCTGGAACGGGTACAGGGCTTTGTGGACTCCTGAGCCTATCTGTTCCTTGTGAATTCTGCTCATCTGTTGAAAATTAAACTGTCCTATTCAGACATTGCTCACTTGGCAACAGACTGCTCTATGTTTACTGTTTATTGATTTTTGTTAACTGGGACTATAGAGAAGAAGCATTTCAGTTTCAAAGTCGTCCCAGAGGACACTGGCAGGTTACAATCACTTATACTGTAAAAAAGCTTCATGTTAATTGACTCTATATTTACATATTATGAATGCATATTTTAATCTGTTTTACATGAATAAGTCCTCCACAATGAAGATTTCATTTCCTTTTTTAAAACAACATAACTACTTGCCTTATTTGAAGAGATAAATCTCTTCTAAATTGTTTTGACCTTTCCTAGTGTCCTTTCTTAAAGTGGAAGTTGTGTCTGCCTTCTCAGTTCAGGAATTTCTTATCTTAAAAGCAAAAGGATGAATCCAGCTTCAAACCAAAACCGTTCCATTGTGCTCCTTCTAGTTTGGCGAGTCACCCCGTCTGTCTATATTTGAAACAGCCAAAATTCGATGAGTTCAACTAAATTATTTTTAGTCACAACAGACAAAAAGCTGAGAGCAGACCGACTTCAGCAATAGACTGGAAAAGGTCTCTGGTCAAAACTAGAAAGACATGGAGATATCCTAGACTAATAAAATGGAAGGGTCAGGACATTAACCTTCTCTAGAGCAGAACCAACTGAACACGGCACTCCTACGTCTTAGCAGAGGCGCCCTTGGCTTCTGAGTGTCCCATTATTGCTGTTTAATATTTTGTCCTCAACCTTGGCAAAGTTTTGTTCTCCTGCTGTATAAGTCTTGGTTGAAACTTTCAAAGACAATCTGCATCAAGATGAAACACCCTCTTACCCAGCTCCGATTCCGTCATCACCACATCAGGTCTCAGTCAAGACAAAACTGAGACTTCAGAAGAATAATATCCACTTGTTCAGCACAGTCTCTGGCCTCAGTGCTTCATTTTTAGGCACAGGTAGTTTTTGGTAGTAGCCATCTTCTCCACCATCCCCCAAATATTTATCCATACTCTGCTGCTTTCCAAGATCACAGTAAATATTAAAAGCCAGCTGTGGTAGGTTCTGATTACAGACCAAGACAAAGCTCTCCCCAAGGTACCTGACTTCCTTTCCATAGTAGCCATGCATTTCCCTAAAGCATTAGCTGATACCCAGCATTGCTGCTAAGATAAAAGCCTCCATCCTAAGGCTTCAGGTGAAACCCCCATAAAGAAGCATCTTACAGATTTCTATTTGTCATGCACCACTGCAGAAATCCCTTCCTGCCACTGAGACAGAACAATTCATTTCATTACTACAAATCTATATGGATGTCTTTTCCGTAGTATTTAGCAATGCAAGTCCTTCCACTTGTTTCTCTTAAGCATATCGAGGCCTGTATTTCCGCAGACAGTACAGAATTTCTACATTTTGCAGTACATGCAAAGTTCACAGCAGTTTTAATTGCAATTAGAAACTAGCTGATGTTACCATGATCAATACATTAAAAACATATGTGCATTAAATTAAAAAGTTAAATACAGTTACCCCCCCCAAAAAAAAACCCCTAGTGACAAGCAAATGCAATGGAACACTTACAAAGAATATATTACAGCTTATATTTTTCATCTAAATGCCATTCTAACACCATAGCAGCATCAAAACAGAGTATAGTAGCAGAGTGCATATAGAATTTAATTTTGAATGATATTGAAAGGTCAGTACAGAATGGCTCAGCTCATATTTTTGTGAAGATAACATGTGTGAACTAGTTATTTCCTCCTTTTAACATATAATGACCTTGTCCATTGATTTAATGAGAAAATTATACATGCTGCACTCAGATTTAACAAACTCTTTAGAATTAAAGATATACCAAAGGAAGAAAAAAATAAAAAAGGAATGAGATTGAGACTTCACACTTGCAACCCAACCATCTGGCAGAAGAAAGCCCAGAGATACCACCACAATGACCTGTGGAGCCTTCATTATGACACATGCTGGAGCAAAGAGGGGAAAAAGCTGTGAATAGCTCGTTCTGCCTCAGGTGCACTGACCTCATTAATGTGATATAATGTGAACAATGCATACGGTTAAAGTGCCAAGTCACATATGTGCTGCTGGTTGCAAGGAACAGAAAAAAGATGACACTGTCTAAAACACTGGACTGTAATTGTAACTCGAGAAGACTTTTATAATCTTAATTATACTCAAGTGGCTTAACCCGTGTTAGGGCCATATGACTCAATTCCAAAGGTTCCAGTAGTACTCCTTGTCAAAAGAACATTCATTTGTTCATTAAAAATCTTATTTAAGTTTCAAATTAATTTCAGCATCTAAATCGATCTCTTCAATTCCTGTAACAAATATTGAGAGCTGGCTCCATTAAAGAATCTCTTCTAACACTTGAGTAAGAACTAATTCTAGTTCTGTTATAGCCACTGCATAACCCTGACTATGTTTCTTTTATTCTCTATGCCTCAGGGCACCCGCAAATCACCAGCATTCCAAAGATTTGGAATTGTGATGAGCATCCCCAGGCCCTGTAAGACAGAACTAAGTAATGTAACAAGGTAATGATCTGCACTTGCTTTCCACTGCTTCACAGTCACAGCTGAAGAAATCAGGTTCGAGATACAGACATTTAAATAGAGTGATGATTGCTTGAGTATTACTTTTCTTGCTGATGAGATAAATCAGCAGTTAGAGAGAACCGCTCCAACGTTCAAGGAGGCAGAAAACTACAGTCCCCTCACTGAAGGGTGTGTTTCAAAAATCTGGTCACTTTGTTTTACTTTGAATCAGCTGTGATCAGGCTGCCTCATCTATGAGCCATATACCAAGAAATGGCCTCACGTGGCAAAGGCAGAGCCCTGGCCCACAGGACACCCACACCCATGGTCCCCACGGCTGACCCAGCATGCCAAGGCAGCACAGGGTGATGCCCAGGCTGGAGTCCTGCCTGAGACAGCACCGGTGTTCACAAACCTCGGGCACAGGCTGGCACTGCTCTCTGCCTTGGGCCACAGGTACTTGAAGAAAGTTTAAGACTCAGTTTAGCTTTCCCCCTCCAGCTTATTTGATTATGTGCAGGTTTTTAATTTCACAAGCATATTGAGTAGAGAGACAGATGAGATTAGAAATGAACTTCTGAAGAGGAACAGTTCTACAGCGATCCCCTAAGGGAACCCATTAGAGGCTAACAGCAGATACATTTTTGAACAATGAACTTAAGAAATTATTTAATGAATATTAGATGATAGTAAAAATACAGGTTACACCTGAAGCCTGGCGATCAACTGGATAGTGACATTTGTTTTCATTTTTTTTCCAAAGCAAAATAAGCACAAACTTTAGACTACTGAATTTATGCTGGTTCTCATGATACTCCCCTGTGCTTACTTCAGAGCAAGTTACTCGCCAGAATATGAAAATCCCCCAAGTGCTAGATTCAATGAAAAAGAAAAGAAAAACAGAGGAGATACTCTCCATAGGTATCAGCCTTACCCACACCTGTCTCATTTGAGTAAGAGATTAACAACAACCAAAGCTCTGTACTGTTGTTTTAGGGGTCCCGAGACGAGTTTCTTGCTTATGATCTATCTTCTAAGTAACCACAGTGTGGCAGTGTGGCATTCCAACTGCAAACGTGCATTTACTTCCCTAGAGCCAGACAACAGTTAATAAAAAAAAGCCAACAGAAAAGCACATATGGTGGATGACAGGTCCTCTAAAACAACTATTTTGTTCTGCAGCTCTGATTTCATCAGTCTACATCACTTGCAATCATGGACGTGGCCAGGCTCCCATTCTAGAGTCTCCTGGGATCTCACCTCGCATGAATCCCCCGTGAAAGCAAGGCTGCAGTCCTGAGTGCTGGGTCACCGACAAGAGCTACTGAGGTTTGTGCTTTGGGATTGTGGAAAGGGTGAAAAGGGAATAAAGAAGGCTTCTTCTCTTCAGTTCTGAAAAGATCCATCCTAGAATTATCGTTTCATATCCAAGGAAAGAGTTTTGATAAACCAGTATTTTCTACCACAAAAAAACCCAAGTAAAAAAAAGAGCTCCACCCTCAGCATCCACACCTGACACGAAAAAATCCTGGCCTGCTCCAATGAATATTTCTGTACCATGGCAAAACATTTCACAAGGGGGCCTTTAAACCTGAAGCAAGTTTGTACTTGAAGGTCACTGGATGAAACAAAACAATCAACATTCACAAAGCAGTCTGAAAAAAGTTCTTTCAGCCAGCAGGATTGCAAGCAACTGTTTAGATGTAGGAAGTGCTACAGAGACTTTATGGACCTGTGTTTAACCAAACCTTTCAAAGTTGTTTTTTTGTTTGGTCTTCCTCCCCCAGCCTCCTGGACCCCCATCTTAAATCAATATAAGCTCATGAAAGGCAGCAGCAGTTGAGTCCCTCTCTGAAGGTAGTACCACTTGCCATTAAGCTGTCCTGGGGCCCGTCACCAGCACTACTTCATGCTTCTCAGGGCTTTCAATTGAAATACTGATCAAGCCTGGCCCTACTGAATTTTTACAATTGAAGTTTCAAGGTGATATGCTATGGCATAACATTAAGCATAGATTTCATTTGTCCTTCATTAATAATCAACCTTACAGTCAAATATCCATTAACATGAACTGCATAATAAAATCAACAACAATTTCAAATGAATTCCCATATGAACAAAACATTTCATATGCTTAATATTTCACACTTCTCTCTCACCAGATTCAGTTCAGTAGCAATCTAGGTCTTTGAAATCTTCATAATGCTTTTTATCTTTTGAAATGAAACATTTTCCTTAGACTTTCATATCCTTATTACTTTACATCGTTGCTAAGTCAATTCCCTTTCTGGATTAGATCTGTCTTCTATCTCCTTTACTATTTAGTAAACAAAATCCTTCCTCTGGATCTTCTCTGGGTATTTACTCACAAAAACCAACACTGTTCTAAAGTAAATTAGCAGTATCACATACTCTCCTCTGCTTCATAGGCTGGCATGTACAATAAGTAAAAATTCAGTGATAAAATTCATGAAACAAGTAAAATTAACAGTTGGCTTGCAATATATAGCTTGACTTGGCTATGTAGGCCCTTTAAATATCACCCATATATACTGAATTGTTATGAAAATAATCCTTCAACAATGTAAATTTATGTCTTTTCACTATCCTTTAGAGGTGGCTTTTTTCCCAAACAAGATGAATTTGATCTGATACACACATATAAGCCAGTGCTATTCTTCTCAGAAACAATGTTAAGCTCCAAAGAACAAAACTCCCTGCCATAATCGATATTAGTAAAGAAAATTTTACCAATTGTGACTGGAACCTCTCAAGATTTCAGATTTAACTACTTTCACGGATGTGAACAGCGTGATTGCTTATATTCTGCAGAGTAGAGGTGACTTTGTCACGCTCAAAATCTGTGCTTTTTGATGTTAACTAATTTCCTATGAAATCCTGTGAATGTAAGATAAGGAGGCTTTTACCTGAGAACAGCTATGTCCGATAAGTGAGGTGTTTGATTAAGCTCAACTAAGATTAGGAGAAAGTTACTGATGCCTTATCTCAAAAGGACTATACAGTTAGACAGCTATCTCAGTAAGAAGCCCTCCTTTTTCTGAACTTCAGACAAAGCCAGAATCTAACCGTTTTTAATCCAATCCACTTACAGAATTCAGACAATACTATTCATTTACTAGAGCTCAAGTTGCAATATTTCTATGGCAGATTAGAGACAATATTTATGACAGGATTCAGGACAGTACATATGGCATTCTCAAGCATTAAATATTTTAGACAATAAAAATTTCCTAACATTTCTCCATCTTGAGATGAAAGTCCATGATTTCTAAAGTACTGCTTCCATTACATAATACTGCTCTGAACATAATGCAGAGCAATTTCCCAGTACTTTATGAAATCTATTCCTTTAGGCTACCATTTACATCCTAGGAATTACAGTGCCGTATCGGGCATTTGCAGAGAGATCATTAATATTTAAAGTGGGACATAGAACTTAAGCAATTGAAAAATCTGCAATCATAAAACACACATCAGCCCTTCTCAGATGCCATTTTGCAGCAGAAGTAACTATGCATCCTCTCCCCACTGTTGGGGTGGGGAGGGGGAAGGTAGGGTGCTCTTTTATTTTTGGTTTGAAAGCCTCCTGTTGCCTAGACAGCAGGAGCAACACCTGGAGATAAGAGTCCAGGATCCTAAGACTGTTCTGTGAAAATACTGACACTGTTGGAAATGGAGAACAGAAGAGAGTCAAAGACCCTTAACCCCTGTCTTGTGTGACCTCTCCTCCCTGCAGCCCATGGTGCCCTAAAAAAGGATCTGAGAAGTCACCTGCTCATCTCCATGCTCAGCATCCCTTCCCTGCCACATCCCTGCCCCTCCAGCTCCCTGCTCAGGGTAGCCCAGTGTTGCATCTCTCATACTAAAGCTCCTAGTTCTCAAAATATTGCTCATCTAAACAGCAGTTCTCAACTGCAGATTTTAGTGTGCGCTTCAGTGGCCCCAAACTTCTAGGAAACTCAATTTATTGTTGTTGGACTGATGCGAGACCATGCTTGGCCTTTTACTGAACCTGACCTTCTCTCTCTCCTTCTGTAAATTGCCTGACACATTGCTGTAAGTATGCAGACTAAGTCAAGAAATTCTAATTATCAAAATGCATGAAACTGGAGATATCATTTGCACTTGTTCATCACACCATTTCATTTCCACACTGTTGTATTTTTTTTTCTCATTTTAATTGAGTTACTATGCTGCAAATTAGTTACACAGCATTCCTGCTTTGTTGTTCTTGCTTAGAGCAATCACCTGTGAGGTATCCCACTGAAATAGCTAAATTCTTCCTGTAAGGGATATTTAACTTTTCTTGATAATCCCAACTGCATTAACCAATTAACAAAGGTTTCGCATTAGTTCTGAACTATTTTCCAGACCATGCCTATTTCCAACATACAAAACTGAATGTTAAAAAAAACCCCTAATACAGTAGCTATCTGTTCTGAATAGATTAATGAGATCATAATGACAGGTACAAAAATAGAGGTATGATCACTAAGTTGCGCAGGTAACAAAACTAAAATCTAGCTAGTGCTGTACTTAATCTAGCACAAATATGTACGCTCCTGAAATATAAAAAGAAAGTATTGATTTGCTACTGTTACAAGATCTGTTTCCTCCAAGCACTACTGGCTTTAAAGCCCTTTCTGGAGTATACTGTTTATCATCAAATACAGGACATTCCTACATAAGCAGCGTAGGAGGTAAGATTATTCCTCTGAGAATTACTGTATTCAAGAGGCAA
Source organism: Gallinago undulata (assembly GCA_026546715.1). Taxonomy (NCBI): domain Eukaryota; kingdom Metazoa; phylum Chordata; class Aves; order Charadriiformes; family Scolopacidae; genus Gallinago; species Gallinago undulata. The sequence goes on along the minus strand of JAOTQQ010000063.1, from coordinate 37,616,707 downwards.
GTCATAAAATCATCACAGAATAGACAAGTTACACTTAAAATGAAATAAAATAACGCACCAGGGGCTTCTGCACCTACTAATGTTTTTTTATTTCCCAAACTTGTCTCCTTCTGGATCAGGCAGAAGAGAGTTTTACTCCCGTGAATTTTTAATTTGGCTATCAAAATTGTGGTGAATTCTTCCCATCTTTCCTACAAAGACTTAAATGCAGCTTGCTGAATTTGTACAGTTGTATCGACTACGAGAGGTTCAAAACTCCAGATGAAAGCATCTCTTTAACCTGTCAGTAAATAAGCACGCTTTGCTTAGAGCTCATATTTTGGCAAGTCAAAAATTCACCTTTCTGCAAATTTCATTCACTTGTTTCATTCATTTCATAAGAGGTTGGAGGGCTCACATTCCAGCAACTTTATGCCTTTAAGTAAGAAAAAAAAAATCACCCACAAACCCCTTGATCATTACTAAAAATCTGCACTGCATAGAGATCACCAACTTCACATGTAGCATTAGAGTTGCACATCCAGGTATTCCCCATGAAATGGCCATTCCAAACAGCATATTCTTACTCTTCTGCACTGAGCTGACTTTGTTTACCGATACAAAACTTTTCTATAAAGCAACTGCTTTCTGGCAGATTCATGGTGGTGACTGTGGTCCACTGCGAGAACTACCAGGGAGTTTGGGTTTCTACTGAAGTACTGTAAAGAATGCAAGGGATTTCTGTACTACTGATTTGATGAATACAGTTTAAGCTTAATTTCTCCATTCATTCTTTTTTCTAAAGTAGCAGCCGTTTGGGTCAGTATGAAGACACTATTTTGGATTGTCAACATGCATCTTAGGGAAGGGAGCCTCGAGATAGAGTGGAAGGTAACTTGACCAAACATTGATTTATAACTACAGCCACGCAAAGAAGGCAGAAATGTGAAAACACTGGAAGCAGAGTGTGAAATAAAAACCTGAACTGTCAGGGAACTGAAAGAATAACCAGATGCTTTCTGCAGTGACATAAATTGAAGTAGAAGTCACCAGGCAGAGATACAAGCAATGCTACCACAACAACACGTAAATAACCCGACTTACTCTAAAAGAGTTGTTCTGTAGAGCCAGAACCAACTGCTGGTTGCATAAATCACATCCACTTTCAGACACTAACAGGCTCAAACAGGCATTCTTCAGAGAATGGAAACTACATAGCAGAGTTGGAGTATTGTCTCCTGCTAGAAATGCAATCTAGAACAAAGGAATTGTCATATTTCAGGTTGGAAACAGTGCCCATGGATTAGAGAGTAGCTGTTGCTAGCACTACTCTTCCTACCTATCCTCCAGTATCACATCAGCATTACTGTCAGTGCTTGCTTTCTGCATTAAGACAAAGAAATTGGTTATGTACCAACTAGAGATCAAAGAAATGAGCAGGCTAAAAACTACAGAAGCAATAATTCTTTAGTGTATATACCACAGCATTACATGGTGCGTGATTTTATACCGAATTCCACAATGACTGTAATTTGACTGTTCCTGTAAGTCAACACGGAATCATTACTTAATAATCAGTCAAAACAGCCACAGTCATCTGGGTTTCAAAGCGTAGAATTGATATATTCTATGGTCATACAATATAGCTATTTTATCTTGATATACAAGCACCTTATGAAGTTTATTCTGAAATAACGGTATCACTACTAAATACTCAAGATCAAAGCTTTCAAGTATGTGAACACTGATTTTGAAAAGAATATCTCTGAAAGCCAAGATCTACATGAAACACTTCCAGAGGTCACCATGAGCTAATTAAGTCTACTTAACCTCACCTACAGGATTTGTTTTGTTATGGTTGTTTAAAGCAATTTATCTTTGCTATTATGCAAGTTTTAACATCTCAAATGAACCTAAAAGTATAATCTCAAAGCTCTTTACAAAGACCACAGACTGATCAAATTAATTAGTTATCACCTGTGTGTGTAAGAAGGCAAAGGCAAAAAACCCACTCATTTTCTTCAGTTCAAACCTGGAGAAAGGCATTGGACTCCGCTGGGAAAAGTCTTCTCTCAAAGCAAATACCAGTTCAATCAACAAGAGAAAGGAGTAACGTAATACATGGATATATCTCAGTTTCTTTTCCACTCCTTTACTTTGTTCATGATTTAATGCAAGAAATAGACAATACTTACTCTATAAACCTTTTTTCATATTAAAATACAAATATATACAAAGCCTTACTGCAAAATACTGCAGAACATACTGCAGATGCAGAACATACTGCTAATCCGAGAATATTTTAGCATTGTAGAACCTCTTTCACCTTGCCAAAAAAATATATATTCCATAGAGACATAAAGCAAGATAAGGAAAAAAAGGGTACTGTATTGAGGTGTGAGATAAAGGTCAGTAAATCACACGAGCATTCTTATGTCAAGACTGAGTCACAGGGTAAATTACTCTGAATCCCATATAGTATCTACAGAAAGTTGTTTAGAGATTCAAAACCTGTACAAACTAGTCTGCTGGAAGAGGGTGAAATCAAAACTAAGAACTGAACCACTCCTAAGTAAATAATGATAAAAAAATCCCAACATAAAGCTTGAAAACATTCACAGACAGAAAAGAACAAAACACCTGCTCATTTTGCCCACATTCTATAAGCAGCCATTTAACCTGTACAAAATTTACAGGAACATCTTCTACTGAATGGATACTTTTCAGAACAATAGTATCAGAAACCAAAGGCTCTCTTTACCCCGTCACTCCAACCTAAAAATAACTCCACCTCCTCAACTTCTGTTTCTTGTATTCCTTGTTGCCTTCTTGACTGCTTCAATTTTGTCATCAGGTTTGTTTTGGCAGGTAGATCCATTTACAACTTTGACAATAGTTTGCACTGTTTTATTCTCTTCCCCTTTCTCAAATATGTTGAAAGATTTGCCTTTCAACAAAGCTTTATGACAGCATAAAAAGGTGATCTTACTCTAACACTCAAAAGGGATGAAAGGCTAGTACAACATGCCTTAGCCTGAAATCCAGCACAGAAAAAATTATAAAAAGCAGCAGAAATCCAGGCTTTTTGTGACTTTCTCTTCGTCACCATTTTGCCTTTTATGTTTTATGTGAATCTTTTGGGAAACAGAAGATTAAACCAACTAGACTTAACATATGTTTCAAGACAAGCCTAGGTAAACAAAAAGGTTTGATTGATAAATCATAGTTTCGATGTCCACACATGTACAATCTGAATCATGAATAAATATTTTTTGACAGATCAGCTGGGAAACATTGCAATGTTATTACATTTTCTAGGAATACATGAGCATCTGAGATTTCAAGAGACAACAGAACATATGAAGGCCAGAAAGACATCATAAATATTTCTTTTCTTTCGAGGAGCAAGGATAATTTACAACAATGCAAAGAACAGATTTTCAGCTTCTGTTACTTTCAGAAGCACAAGAACAAGAAGGAATTTGTTTTGTAGCATTAACCTGAAAGTAGAACTCCCAGTAGGTATTTGTGACTGTCACTACAGAAGAAAATGTCAGGGTTTAGGATTCATGGCACTGTGAGAAACACTCCCAGTATAAAGGTGCTTTTTGGCAAGTGGTTAAATATATGAGACAATGGTTGAGAAGCAGGAAATTATTTCCTATGAAAGCATATGTGAGTTTCATGCATTACTGCAAACATACAATTCCACTCAAAATGAAAGGGTCAGAGATGCTCTCCACTTGGTTCTCTGTCTCTTTTCTTACCACCTTTTTGACCACTACAGCCCACAAACTGTTACTCACAAATTTACTGCAAGAAATACAAAGTCCCATCAACACCCATCCTTTGCTATTTCGTTTTGTTTGCCCATCAAAGAAATTACATAAAACTGCAAAGATCAGTGGATCATGCAATTTAAAAAGTACTAGATCATACTGCACTGGAAGCGCTTCAGGAACACGGATGAGCTACTCCACACGACCTCAGCTACGAAAGCTGTCCATCTATACACTTAATCTATACCAAGGATAGAGTAAATCAACTCAGCTTAGTCTGCAGTGAACAACTTCATATACCTCAAGGCTTCCTTGCAGCTGATAGTGCAGGTAAGTATCAAGCATGGCACGGACAATTATCTTAGGTCAACACGGTAGCTGTGTGTATTGGCTGTAACGCTCATTTCACATAGAGACATCAGAATCTAGGAGCCAAAGGTCTTCTGGAAAAAAGTAACAGACTTTCCTGAATACTTTTCTTCACATCTTAAGCAGCTTTCAAGGACACATAACTCTGCTAATGGAAAACTAAAAACTATCTGCCAATTTACTGAGACAACACTGTCACTCGTACAGTTTCATTCTGTGCCTCAGCATCAAAATGATTTTTGTGTCACTGAAAAGGATGATGTTGTTTTAGGCTTTTCTACCAATACTCATAGTTATTATCCCATCCATACTTCAGCACAACCTTCAGAAAACTCCCAGCCCTTCTCAATTTTCTCTGTAACACACAGTAAGAACTTGTTGCATTTCAGGCTTATTGAACGTGCACTTATTTTAGATGAAGAGTAACATGCTCAATTATTTCAGTAAATAATCCTTTTGTCTTGACAATACAATTCATGCTTTTTTTTTTCTTCATAGCATGTAAATGAATTACATTAAAAGAAGTGGTTTTTTTTTTTGCTTGATTTGTGGATTTTTTGCTTGTTCAGAACTATGACTAATGATTACATGAGAAGCAATTCTGGAGTCTCAGTTTTTATTCCCCAGGATACAAGATCTGCCACTTCACTGAAAGCTGGAATACTGTTTGTGAACTTGCAGGAAGTATGGACTTTGTGCAAGGATAAACAACATGCACAGCAATGAACAGATCTGTATGTGGGAAGAAGTGGATTTAAACAGTCCCCCACATTTCATTCAAGAAAAGAATGACTTCACAAAACCCCTTATTGCTATAGGTTACAGAATTCACTATAAATAACTTATTCTATGATTTTAATTTCTTAGTCTTAACCAATCATTCAGACTAGAAGGCTGATGTTATTTTAACTGTATTTAACAGAAAATTATCATTGTTTATGAATATATCAGTTCTATCCAAACACATTCACAGAAATAAGGATAAGGGAAACACAGAGGGTTCATTTTTCAGAGCAGAGACGTTGCTCTGCTTTCCTAAAAAAAAGCCTCTTGTGTTCTTTTATTTCTGCACAGTGATCACAACAAGATCCCACATGCCCCTATATTGGCAAATTAATTCTTGCATTGTAATGAAAAACATCTCAAGTTTATACTTCTATCTGGCTTTACTGTTGTCAGCACCAATTTATATTCCCATTGTGCATAGCTAATTTTTCTTCATTACCTTGACTGTAATCCAGGTTGTTGATGCAGAGCAGGACAGAGACTTCACTTTCAACACTTAATATCTTAATCCACAGCCATCCTCTCAAAAAGAAATAACTACTCAGAGTAGGTACTTCACAAGTTTTCTAAGGATACTGCAATTTATTTCATTTCTTTCCCTTGCTTCCCAAACATGATAACATATGTCACCCAGTAACACTAAGTACTATGCTTTCTATTGTCCCCAATTTCCCTAGTTTGCATTAAAAAAAGATATTTTACTGATCTAGCTTTTGATACACAGACATAATTTATCCCAAGCAGATTCAGATCATTTAAGTTACATATCTTCACTCTAAATACTTGGAAGTGTTGCACAAACTTTTAGTGTATTTCTACTACTGAAATAAAGCTGGGTCTGAAATGCTTTCACTACCATTGCTTCCTCATTTACCCTTCTGATTTTCCTGTTTTACTCCAGCATTTATTAATTTAAAAAAATAATGAATCATTTTGTGAATCTTAGAAATTGTAAATTTGAAAGTTTTTTCTAAATCTTAAAATTACAGATGACACCTTGGAACAGATTTAAAAGCACCTCAGTGAATCTTAGCTACAAAATTTGATTATGTATTTCAAATTCTCTAAATTCCAGTGTCACTCCCACTTGTTTGGAACCAGGAAATAAGAAATGCACTACATGTGCACACACAAGAGATTTTCATTTTTTTTTTTTAACCACCTCATTATTTTAAATGAAAGAAAGCACCTACATGAGTGCTAACAATGGAAGAATAATTTTATTCAGTTACTCAAGCACTAAAAATAAACATTTTGTCTGAAGTCAATTATGTAAGATTACAAATAGATACACATTCAGAACCTTCTAACTGCAGCTAATCAAGGAAACAGGAAAGGTATGATGCTTCTCAACTAATGAAATCAAAACCCATAAAAAATTGATGGAAGCATAAGATCTCATAATATAGCAGTTTTCAACATATTCTGAGTTCTTACAGACTAACAGCTCCAGGCAGCCAGAGGAAATGAGGCCATGGGGCTTTACAAACTGGAACTTTTTTTATCAGTGGACTTTTGTTTGAATAAGAGCAGGAACTTTGCTTAAATGTTTCAGATCTTTTTGTTGCACTATATTTTTTCAGTGATATCCAGAAAAAAAAAATTCCTCTTAAAGCTTTTTTTTTTTTAGCCTGATATATGATGCTTTGAGTCTCTCTGCCTCAGGGCATTCCCTCCTGTTGGTCTTTAAACAGAAAAACAGCTTGCCTTAGAACCAAGCATCCTAGCCTGAATCAGATCATTAGCAGAATCACCTTGGGAAAGCCAAATTAAATCAGGGTAAAAAGAAACCACAATTTCCCTTCCCATGCATACCACTGATTTGTGAACCCATAAAGCTGTTGAAAATCCAGGCAGATACAATCACTTCTTCAGATTTTTGCCTAGATCACCTGTGTAAAAGCACTATGAAAGTAGTCCATGAACAAATGTCTATAAAAATAACTAATTATAAGAATGCTAGGGCATTCAAAATAGTCACCCATCAGCTAAATTAAAAATAAATTCACACATGTGATTGTAGATATCATCATAACTTTTGTGCCATTCTGTAAACAGAGAAATCATTTTACCCTTGCTTATTCTGCAGTGAAAGCAATTTTCTAATTTTGGAACCAGGCAATTGGTCAAACACCTTACATTTAGGAACCTAAACTTTGGAAAAGTTATTTTAAGCAGAATTTTATTTAACAATGCAAAGTTAAAAAAAATATTTTTTGAAGTATCCTGTGTCCATACAAACTGCAGTCATCACAACTGCTCATCCTGCCTGATGCTCTGGAAAAGGCACCTGATGCCTCCGCGCCATTAACTCCTGCAGCAGCCAACTTCTAATTGCTACCTAACCACACAGCTCCAGAAACAGCTGCTCGGGGTATCCCAGCTGATTGCATACAAGGTCTATAGGTTAGAAAGCATACATTTGGGTATTTTCAGTGTAAGGAATCGAAATTTAGCAGCAAGAAAGTTGTTTTAGCAGCAAACAACAGCAGCTTAATTTCAACAGCAGCCTGACCAAAATGGTATTACATAAAACATGAGTTTGCTGTAATTTAAGAAAGAAAACGGTGATGCTCAATTCTTTCAGATCTATTTCAGATGTATTTACTTGAAGAAAGCTACAGATGTGGAACAAATGTAGTCTAGGGTCCAGAAGTGATAGAATTGAGATTTACTACCACCCGTAGCGGGCTGTGGGGCTGCCAGAGAGCAGTTTATGGATCACCCTCTAGAAGGAACAAGCTCCCCCTCCCCATGGTAGAGGAAGCGAATCTCCTACCTCCAGATCACCACGTCCACCTCAGGCAGCAGCTGCCAGAACACTACTGGAATTCCCTCAGCCCCATGCTGAGCTCGGGTGTCTGCACTGGACCAGTATCTTAATGGGAAACACTTTTCTGAACTATAGCCTCCACAGTTAAGTACTAAAAGCAGCTTAAAGTTGCATGAAGGTTTCGGTTCTCTTGACATGCACAGAACAGACACATGCCAAGGGGAAAGTATGCTTTATTTGCTTTTTATTTACCACTTCAAATAAAAACTATGAAAACTTAGAACAGCCATTCGCTGCAAAACCTTACCCCTTTCAGAAACCTAAACACAGTATTTGAAACAGCACTTTTTTTTAATTTTAACAAGAGAAAGAAAAGAGGCTCATAAGTATTTTTCCTGTATCAGCATGTAGTTAATTCTAACAAAAAATAAAATTTGTTTCATGGATAAAACATTTTAACAATTGTAATAATAATACAAAAATAAGACCTCAACAGTCCCAATTCTAGTTTTAAATAGAGGAATATAAACAAATCAAGTAAACTTCACTGAAGTCAACTGCATGAAAATAAAAAAAGAAATACATTCAAAGTCTTCCCAATCTGTCCCTGTTATTAAGATTGGCACACTGGGGTAACAGATCCCTCATCTCTTCTTCATGTGACTTTCTAAAAAAGATTCATCTTATTCTTACTCATTCTTATTTAATACTGAACACGACACTATCAGAAGGCATTAAACATTTGGATTTTTAGAGCACAGCTATTTAGCCACCCTCTTCGCATGGTCACCCTACGGAGCACAAAGGTGCACGCTGAAGAAACAGAAGAACTCAAGGAATGTTACCGTATCCAAAACACATTTTAGACATAGGTGCAGAGAAAGAAAAGAAATCTTAGGGGACTCTCCTCTTACTGGTTACTTTTTCTAAGTGAAAAACCTTTTCTGAGTCAATAGTTATCAGCAATTGATTTTAAATTCGATAATCTAATTCTAATGAAGATTAATTTACTTTCCGCTTTTATAGGCTTTTTGGACTCAAGTCTTGCTTCCAGCGGAAGCCAATTGCCAAGACTGTCACAATTAGACAACTGAGAAGTAAGCAGCAAGTTTCTTAATTACTAGGATTAATCTAATGAACTTGGTCTTATTAAGCTTTATAAGCCATGCCGTCTACAGGAGTGTGTGAAAGTCCACAACAGCAACACAGTGATGTCAGGAGGCAATTAAGGACACCAATGAGAAAATTTATAATGGGGAGGATCAACAAGGCAAGTGTTTTGTGGAGAACAGCATTATTACACAAAGTTAAAACCAGGTAATTGAAAGAATCAAATAAAGATAATTTTAGTCCCAACAAGTCATCAACAAAGTATATTCTCTTCTGAAAGCAGACAGGTATAGACTTCAACCATAGTTTACACACCAGTCCATGCATTTCCTTGAGTGATAAACCTCATAACAGAGTTTTCCCATACCTACATCTAATTACTACTGATCCCTCACTGCTAGGCTTCCCCTTGGATACCAGGGGGAAAGTAGCACTCATAGAAAAATATTATTAAGGGAACATCATTTAATAAAATGCCACAACACAATGTTGCTTTCAAGCACTTCTTAATTTGAAAATATGTGAATTTATGGAATCACAAAGTATCACTTATAAAACAAATCCTTATTATCCCAATTATTTAAATTTGCACCAGATAAGACCAGCACCAACACAGGTTGAAATCACTACAATTACATGAGGCTGAAATACGTATTTTTTTTTTCCTCTTCAAGAAAGGTTCAGTTACAGCCTCCAAATGCTCTAAGCTCCAGACAATTACATTTGATGTACCAGCAGAACTTTTAAGTTTCCCAAAAACATATCAAAAAAACCTATGTTTCTAGGAGAAATAACACCATGCTACCATCTCCAGAGAAAGCACCTCAAGAATATCATTGTTTTAAAAATCAAATAAGGGCTGTTATAAACATACCTATGCTCTGAGGGCAGTAGTAAGGCCATCCAACGTGCTTCCATACCCCACCTGCGGCTGAAAGCCTCCACCCTGCTGCTGTTTTCACCCCTCACAACAGTAAAAGGTCTACAAGCCCCTCCTGGCACAGCTTTATAGATTGGAGTGCGGCTCAGTAATCTGCTTCAGCTGTGAGCCTGGCACCAGCTGCAACCCATAACCAGTTAATGCACTGGGCTCACCAGCCCGGGGGGGGCTCTTTGAGCAGGTGTCAGGCTGCCCCAAGATGGACATGGCTGGTTCCTTCATGGACCTGTCACAGTGCTTTTGGGAAAATATATTTAAAGAAGGGTGGAAGAGTGGCCAGGCAGAAAGAAAACAGTTTTATGAGTGTAAGGTTAGAGCTGGTGCAGGTTCCTCTACAGAGAGCCTGAAGGACATGTCTCAGAGGAAATGGGTGTCTCCTGAAGGAACTACAGCTCCTGGAGAGCCCATGCTGGAGCAGGTTTGTCCTGAAGGACTGCTGTGTGAAGAAGGACCCATTCTGGAGCAAGCAGAAGCATGAAGAGGAAGAAGGGGCTGGGAGTAGCTGTTATGCAGTGGCTGCAGCCTCTATTTTCCATCCCTCTGGGACACTCAGGGTGACCTGAGGACTGGGGAGTAAAGGACCAAAACTGAGCCTTGAAAAAGCAGGGGAGGAGATGGTTTTGATTTTGCCTCTGTTTATCACCATCCAAATCTAGTTTAATTAGTAATTAATAAAAGGAGTTATCCCCAAGTCTGTTTTGCCTGTGAAGGTAATTGTAAGTGATGTCCCTGTCTTCAGCTTCACCCACAAGCTTTTCTGCTTTACGTTTTGTTGTGGTGGGGGAGCTGGGTGGGCATCCGGCAGCCTGCCGAGGTCAACCCACCACAATACGTAACAAATCATGTACGAAGACACAAGTGCAATGTCCTTCCCTCAGTTGTATGGGATATGCCATGCCAAAGACATTGCACTTTATGTCCATAGCTAGTGGATGCACTCACCACACTTTAAAAAGAAAATAGTTCTAATAGTGTGACTAATTAGCATTTGCAGTAGCAATCACTATGTGGGAATTATGCAGGAAAACTATGTATTCCATTTCCTTGAAAAGCTGTTTCTTATTATTTATAAAGCTTTCAGAATATATTTTTTTCTTCTTTCCAGGGAGTGTATTTAGATGAAAGTAAAAAGGTACATTTTATAACTTCTCCCTTCAATAATTAAGCCTTAATATTAATGTTTAGATATTTAAGGTTGCTTTTCTCTTAACTAAGACATAACATATTCTATTTTATACTGCTTTTTGAAAGCTTACGGTATAAGCGTATTGGTAGCGATTAGGTTGGACACAGTAGGAAGAAGTGTTTTTAGTATGAATACAAGAAAATGAGTGGGTGGTGGAGAATAAATCCTTAAAATGCCTACCCTCGGGGAAGAAATAGAAATACAGCAGCATTTTTCTATTTGTCTAACCTACGGTATAGATAAACGTCTGATGTTAGTGAAACTGCACTGATTCCCTGCAGAAGAGTGCTATCTGTAGCTTTGATCAGTACACAGATATTCAGATATTAAATACTGACAAGTAAAAATGGACCTAAGTGCTACTTTTGATGTTATTAAAGACATAACTTCATACAGTTACATAATTTCTAATAAAAAGTGTTTTCCAGTTTTACATATAACTAATAATTAGCTACTCAAATACATTTAGAGAGCGTGGTATCTTCTTCCTTCTCCATAAATTATTCCATAGCTGTGTTGGATTCCAGTAGGGCTCTTAAAGTATTTTTTAAAAAATGCAAATCTAATTTGTTTGCTGTTTGGAGCCTTCTGCTGGATGTGTGGGTGGAATTGAGGTGGACATATCCCAAAGAGCATTATATTTTTAAAATATGAAAGTAGCTAAGGAAAAAAAGCCCCAGAACATAAAGCTCTATCCCAGACTGTTTACATGTTAAGTTTTGATTCTGCTGTAACTCAAAGAAAAAACGGCTTTCTAGATGAATATAGAAGTTGAAATAGTACATTCATTTTAAAGGTTTAATGTCATAATTACTATGATAATTACATTTTCACTGGTAAAAACACAAAAATAGCCCCAGCTAACGCTAACAGCACATATTTCAAACCAGTAGGTACCATTACTGGAATGTTTTCAAACTAAAATCCCTCCTGCTGGGTGTTTTAGCCCAGGCAGCCCAGCCTAGAGGTGTGGAGAGGCTCAAAGGCACTGCTGCACCCGCTGCTGGAAGGAGACTGAGTTTGTGTTGCTGTTTGTCACACGTTTGGACAAAATGTCTGGGTCTCTGATGTCAGAGCAAAGGTGGTTTCTGTTGTTTCACCTTTGTTGCAGTGTGTTATTCTATTAATTAACGAGGCAAAGCATGCAAGACAAAATAAAATTCAGGTTGGGACACGTATTACTGGGGTGAAATCCTGTAGCTTCTCAAAGCCGATGGGGTTTTGGCCTGTGGGTCAGTGAAGGTGTGAACCCTGTGATTTTTCACTCCGTGTGTATCTGTTAATATGTGTGTGCATGTGTGCACATCTATATATATGCAAAGATAAATCAACATTATAACCTGCTTTCTTCCCGCTGACTGTGCTCCTGAGAAGGCATTTGTATATTCACAAGGAATATGAACAAGATAAAGAGGGATATGGGGTCAAAACCCTGACAGTAATAGTTCAAAGCAATCCTTGGGAATACCAACACGACCACATCTTTCCTCTCTGGCATGCTGAAAGGCCAATACTAGAGGAAGTCTGTGGATTTTGTATTTGTAACATCCTGCAAGAAACAAACGATGGCAGAAAATTGCCATCTGTAATTTGAGCTGAAATAAAGATGACATTTTTCACAATCTCTAGTGGAAGAAGAAAGCTGGAAAACAAAAGGCTGCCATTAGCCGTGTGTACACTTTTTCTTATAGACATACTTTTAAAAAACAATATTTATAAATAATTGCCTACATTGGAACTTCTGTACTAGCCACAGGTAAACTCTGAGTCCATCCATTCAGCTGCGATGTTATTCTTGTTTTGTATGAAAATCCCCTGCCTCTAATAAAAAATAATTATCTCAAGTTATTTAATGAGTCATGCCAATCCTGCTAATTGTCTCAGCAAAAGGTTAGCATGGTGATTTATTCCAGCTCTTTTACTGCTACTCTGAAACTCAGGTGTATTGCAAGTATTTCATGACAGAGATGTTTCTTTCTGAAAATAATCTGTGTGTACTTATATATTTATATTCTGAAACTGTCAGAATTATAACAAAGAACTTCATCTCTAAAGGCTTGATGCATCTTACTGGCAGATAGCACACTACCTTGTAGGAATTTCTACATCAAGATTAATGCAATGATTTTTTGTTTGAGAAAAAATTCCTGTTGTTTGCTGTTGCTCCAAAATAACTGCAACATAAAATAAAAGGGTAGGAGAATATTGCTGGTTGGTTTGCATATATTAAGTAGTACTTATCTTCAGAAAAAACACTTTCTGGACTGCTAACATAATTATGAATCTAAGATTCACATCCTCACCTAGAAACATGTGTCCTTAAAGTTATGGTATTATGATTTGTAAAACAAAGTACCTATAACTCTTCCTTGGTAATAACAGATTTATTTATTTTTATGTTTAATGCTGAGCACAACTTCCACTGAAAACATGAACAAAACCTTCACATTGCTACAGCCTCGGTCCCAGGAATGGTGAAAAAAGTGATGAGTAAAGAGGAAATGTAGTTAGGATGTCAGAAACCAGTACCACAGAAATATTTGGTAATAAGCTTTAGATAAGGAGCTTCAGTAAAAAGACTGGGCACAAAGCTGACAAGTCCTAGGTTTTGAAACACCTTATGTGGAAGTGGATGAAATGGCTCTTAATTTATTTGTGTACTGACATCTAGCTTGAATAGGTTATTTATTTATTCATGGAGCTCTTAGTAACACAAACATTTAAAGCAGTAAAATAGCTATAGGCAAAAGTTGCCTATTCAACTGAGATGTTAACTCTATGTTTGTTAATGAAAGTATGAAGAAAAATAGAAAGACATCTAAGATAATGCCTTACAGTGAGAACATCCTAAAGTCATTAGGGTAAGTAAATGAAGTGGACACAGAGACAATATTGTGCTAAGAAAAAACAAGATTTTTTTTAGGTGAAAATCACCTTTTATCTAACATTTTGCAGTAGTTTGCATGGACATAAGCATAAAAAATGTTAAGACTACAGTAGAATTAGTGGGAAAGCAGGTGACAAGTAGAGAAAATAAATATCACAAATCTATTTTAGAGAGAGGAAGTACCAAAAAAGCACTTTAGTGTGTCCCTGCTCAAATGTTAAATAGGAAAGTTCTGGAAACTCAAATATTATTACTCTAAGAATATCAACCATAGGGTTTTTTTACTATTATTATCGCTCTGCCTATCTGTGAAAGTGTTTGCATAAATGGTCCAACGGTGCAAAAAACCTAGTTATTCAGTGCTGTATTGCTCTTCCACAACACAGGGGACAGAACTGTCACTAATTACATTTCTTTTTTGATCCCTTATCCTTCACATAGGATACAAAAGGAAAAGTAAACTGCATCAGAGTGTGTACTATCCAAGTAAAGACAAAATACATTAATCTGAGAACAATGAATAACAAATCAATAGTACCCTTCCACTGTACTCCTTATGTTTGGATTTACAAAGAAAATGGCACCAAGTACTTCTGTAAATGATTGGCTTTAAATAGGTACTTGAAGAATAATTTTATCTTTTGTTATGTGTGTGTGTAATGATTAATGACTCAAAATCATAACAAGTAAGAATACAGAAGGTTGGTTGGTGCTACTACATTTTTCTTTCATTTTGAGAAGAATTTTTCATTTTTTACTTCAGCCTGTTTTTTATCTTTTTATTGACTTTAGCTTGCTTTCCACAATTACAGTAACAGTATGGCTCACGGAAGTGTAATGATACTTATTTCTGAAAAAAATTCTTAATCAACTAATTAAAGATTAACAATAGGAAATAAGATCTCAGATGAGATCTTTATTTATTTTCTGAAATTCTGTTTTGTTACTTATACTGTAGCGCAACAAGCATAACTCAGAGAATGGGTTTTCAAGTGTAAAGAATATTGGATCCTTGATTGTGAATCACAACTTTCAAATCTTTCCCCATCTTAGATATAATATTTAAAATAAAAATTATTTTCTGGTTTTGAGCTAAATTAGCCATTATGGCAGAGAGTAAAAAATGGCAAATGAATTCACAAAAAGGTTTGTCTTTTTACATTTCTAGAGAAAACTTTTTGCAGTGTCACCTGAACTTTTCCAGGCTTCTGTCAACTAAAACATCAAATCTTTCCACATTAATTCATTACTAAGTAGCATGTTTATGACATAAACTCCTTTGCAGTATTGTTGCTGTTACTGTCCTGCCCTTTGTATTGACCATCCTGCCTTGTATTTGTTTCCTCAGCGTATTTCTTTGCCTTACTAAGCATTTTTCCTTCTAAATTATTTATAATGTAAATCAGCCAATACATCTGAAAACAGGCTAGGAACCTGATCTTTTGTGTACCTGCACGTGTACCTCACATTCCTAAAGTCTTGTCATTCATATTTGCCCTCTGTCACTGAGATCCAATCACATTCTGCATCTATTTGAGCTGCTCATAATTTGTAGCTTACTGATCTTGCTGATTAGTCTTTCGTATTTTTAGACTGAATTAGATAGATTAGTCCTGAATATTTTCACTGTATATATAAAATGATTTCTTAAATGGTCTAGTAAATTGCAGCTAGGGATTTCCTACTCAATGGTTTTCAAAAGAAGAATTTTTTAAATGTGTTGCAGTGATTTATCTTGATAAATGTATCCAGATGATCCATAATCAAATAACAACCACCCCTAGGTTTTCTTACCATAATATCTGATAAACCTTTCTACTATTTATTGTATCAAAACTCAAACTTTCTTATCTGGTCCTTTTATATATTAAAAAAGGAACATTCTCATTTTTCTCACAATTTCTAAAGTGGATTTTTATAGCTTCTCTTACTCCTGCCTGGACCTAGGAACAAATTTTCTTTCATGAGTTTCTATAGCAAGGCCAGGCTGGATGGGGCTTTAAGCAACCTGGTCTATTGGGAGGTGTCCCTGCCCAGGGCAGGGGGTTTGGAACTCGATGATCTTTAAGGTCCCTTCCAACCAAAACTGTTCTATGATTCTATGATTACTTATCTAGGTTCACCTTCCTTGAACATGGAGGTGGACCAGATAACCTACAGACCTCCTTCCAAACTAAATTACTCTATAATTCTACTGGAAAATCATAACCTTCACTGTGAAGATGGTGGAAGAAACTGTCGCTAAAAAATGAAGGAAACCTTACAGACTAGCAGAACGCTGCTGACTGCATCATTCTCTTCTCCCTTATTATTAAAATATACTAGTTATATTAACTCATCCCAAGCGAAGAGACAGAAAAGCACAGAGAATTACCTAAACAATGCTTATTTTCTCACAGTTCCTTATATTTTAAAATAGCAAAAGCTTCCCTTCAGGACCTTTCAAACCATTTTTATCACAGCTCAAATGTTTTACAATAACAACTGTAATGTTCACCCTGGAAACAAGAACTTCAGCTCCTCTTTGTTTTTCCCATTCTATTCAATTAAGAAACGAACAAAAATACAGGAAAAGTTTAATACAGGTGAAATTGAACATGTTCTAAGTCTGAATTTCAAACAACCTTTCTGTTCAAAGTGTTTATTACTAATTTTGTAATTTAAAAAAAATCTTTTTTTTTCCTTGAAAGACAACTACTCTTCTGAATCGTGAAGTAGAAAGGGAAGCTCTTTTGCTCACGTACATAGCAGTGTCACCAGCAGATGCAGGTGTTAGTCTGCAATATATATCACACCGCTGGAAGTACTGAATATTAATCTCATTTTTGTTGCATATATTTAATAACCTTCTAGTTACTTAACTGATGGATCCTATCCTGCAAACTGTGAGGGCATGGAGCATCATCTGAAATAAGAGGGAATACTTGTGTAGACAATTTCCTCAGTATTTGTTAAGCTAAAATCATATTATAACTTTCCAGAAAGAATTTCACTTAATTTCACTTAATTCAGAGAGCACAATCATAATGCTAGTAACACTTGATAATCATTCAAAGGTCACTCATAACAGCAATTTTTAAATCAAACTTAAAATATTCCTTCCTGAAGCACATGTCATCTGGGAAAAAAAAAAAAGGAAACTGGACCTGAAAGAACCAACACACTAAGCCATGGAGAGACCTGTTACAAGAACAGGAAACTTCTAGCTTTGTTTAGCATAAGCCATACTGATGTATTCCAGCAGTTCTGCTTTTCTCCAACATTTCTACCATATTTTGTGGCATTTTTAATTTTTCTTCCCAGTCAAACATGAGAGTCATTTAAAAAAAAAATCTGATGATTACCATTACCACTGCCTGGTTACATTTCCTAATCAGTACTACTTCTCCCGTGGTGCTAAACTTATTTGACCATCACCACTGCTGCTGTATCACTAACACAACCCAAGTCATTCATTCAGTTTGAGTATCAGGTAACTAATACAAGAAAAATGAGAAAATTAATTACTATTTGATATCTATTCTGTGTAATTCTCTGGATGAACATCTCAACTGTGAATACAATTCTTTTATTTTTTCCAAAGTAGTC
This sequence comes from Gallinago undulata, assembly GCA_026546715.1. Taxonomy (NCBI): domain Eukaryota; kingdom Metazoa; phylum Chordata; class Aves; order Charadriiformes; family Scolopacidae; genus Gallinago; species Gallinago undulata. The sequence goes on along the minus strand of JAOTQQ010000063.1, from coordinate 37,599,310 downwards.
TCACATTTCCAAAATCCTTGAATGTGTCCTTAAAAAAGTAACTGCACAGTACCTCAAAGATTCTCATTTAAAGTCTGTATGACAATTTTAGGAAAAATGCTTCTTACTCGCCTTAGCTGACCATTTTTGCAGTTGAATTGTATCATTGCAAAAGTCATTCCATTTTGCTAGAGTATGAACATCAAAGAAAGTTTAATCCTCTAGTAGACAGATACCTCACTCTTCTCAATGATTCCTATGTCCTTTTGTCCTTTATAAAATTTCTGAGAATGTATATATAACCATTTTTCTCATGCCCAGTTTTTCCAGTACATTTATTTTTCACTGAGCTAACACCAATGTCCATTTCTATTTCAATTTCAGTGACTATTACCTTTCTGTTTTCAAGTACAAATATTCAAATCCACATATACCAATTTAAAAAAAAAAAAGTCCTATGCAGTCCTTGTCCTTCTAGACTCCTTTACATACAATTATGTGCTTTCTCCTTTCCCTAAATAGCATGACAATGCTTAACTCATGCCTGCTAATTCAGCTGCAAAACAATAAACTTGAGTTAAATGACTTTCTGTAATATTGAATTTCTTAAGCCAAATTATCCTGAGAAGCAGCTCTTTCTGCTTTTGGCATCTATTTCTGTTCTATCCTAGCAAAAGCATAAGCCTATTCTTAAACCAGTGCTCAGAGAGGTTCTGACATATTTTACCCATCACTGATCAAGCACTTCATCTAATTAGCTCTCTAATAAACTACTCAATTGCAAAGCTTCAGGTATGCTGGATCTTTTTTTTCTAAAATCCTCAATAGTAAGCCTTTTGAAAATCTACCACACAAGTAACAAAATTCCTTTTTTTCCCCCTCTTTTACTGTCTGTAGGGATACGTATTGCTCCAGGTTTAGCTGACCCTCTCTCCTCTTACACAAACCCCTGTGTGAGCAGTAACTGTTCTCAAGTATCTAGCTGTATGTCTGAACAGCCACTGCCTACAAAGATATAGAAGTTATAAATTGTATTAAAGTAGGTAAGATAAACAGCAGTATTCTTCGCCTGCTGTTGAACTGGGGCAATGAAATGTTATGTGTGATCATTCAAAGTTGGCATTTTATGTGCTTTGTGTATAGCTCTGCAAAGGACTTGATTCCTCAGCTTCTTCAGTAATCACTTCTTTTTGTTGTGACTTTATACCAAACCTTTAGACCAGCGACAATAAAGGCTAGAGATAAAACATCTAAACTCCACACTTCAATGGAAGCCCATTAAACTCTAGCACACACTAGCAGATTTTACCATTTCATGCAAATCATGTCTTGAAAAATACATCTGGCTTGCACAATCACCAGCTTACTCACTGAGTTCTGATGGGCTGTTAGCTGACCTGCAAGGAGCCAGCTAAACTGTCCTCTGCACATCTAACTTGCTGTGTCTGCCAAACAGCATTATCCATCTGGCTGGGTGCACTTCTCTGTGTATACTGTTTGACATACAAAGGCAACAGGCCTTCTGCAGAACAGCTACAGTCAACTCTTCTAATAAGAAAAAATAAAATTGTGAGCACCACCAGTTGCTATGAAAGTTGAGAAGTACTCAGAATTACTGAGCAGGCTATTATTTAAAATTCTAAACATGAATTTCAGAGTCTGACTTCTGGCTCCTTTCTAAACACCTTATTTTTTAGAATACTAATAGAAAAAAATGGCTAAAACATCCAAATGTAGAGTATTATCTAGGTGATTAATACCGTGGAACGGTGCAAAAAGCCAGTCAAAGGCAGCTATAAAGCACACGACATGCTTAACAAGAAGCCACAGGCAAGCTTTGAGCACAAATCCCCTAATCCTATTGATCCTGCCTCAGAAAAAAAGTGAAGCTCTTCCGTGACTCAGAAGGGTGACAACATACAGTAAGTCCGGGCGGCAGGCACTGGATGCTTCAGGAAACTCAATTACGTCACCTTCTTCATTACTTGAAAATTCACTTTTGCCAATACTCAATCCACATCCTTACTGACTGCTGCTGTTTAAGATGCTGTCAATCTTCCCGTATGATTTTGTGAACCAAATAAATTCCGAGTCATTATCTGTGTTATTATCTCTGCTGATAACATTACCCCATTCAGGAGTTGCAGAAATAGGAAAATAAAACTTACTTCAATCCTTTTGTTCCGGCAGTTTCTCAGTCTCATAACATAAAAACAAAAGGTTTCAACCTAGAATTGGAGACTGAGTAAGTATTTAAACGTATTCTTATAGACATAAATCTGCTCATAGCATTCATCCAGGAATATATTTCTATTATAAATCAAAGAAAAGGTTATTTATTTATTTTTCTTTATAGATGCAATTATCTTTGAAAGCTGGCATTTCATTCATGCAGATTATCTGACATGCTGGAACAACCTGTTTGGTTATTTCAGTTATTTCTTCTGTAGATTTTACCACTTCTGTTTATACACATTTCCCAGAAGAATGTAAATTCTTCTCCCTAAAGTGATTGTTATTACTCATGTCAGACATTACTATTGCTTTACATGGTTTGATATATCACTCAAACCACAAAGCCATAAAAAAAATTATTGCTGATTCTGATTTGATTAAAAGTGTGTTCAAAAACTTTTCCCTTTGTGAGAGCAGTTTTTTCAAAAGCTTTTTTTCCACCTGTACAGCACTGGTTTTGTTTTCCAAAACTTGAGTAATAAAAGATGCTTATCAAAATGGAGGCTGAAAGGACTATGTTAATGGCAATTTCAATTTTTAGTCTAGTTCAATTGGCAAGCTCTCAGCAATCATCCAGATTCCTAAGTGTCTGTTTCAGAAAAGAAGACAATTTTTAGTTTATGAAGGAAATCGAGGGAAGAGATTGTAAATACAGTCTGGCCCTTGAATAAGAAGCAACAATTATCTTGTGTTGTCATAACAGCAAGGAAGCAAAGAAATGTGATTTTGATAATGATAAAATATCTTTACCTGCCTAACGTCGGGAGAAAATAACCTGCCCTTGTGTTTCACATTCTTAATTCTTCGTGTCAAAGTCAAGAAGGGTGTATAAAATAAAAGGAAAAAGAATCTCTGCCCTTTCATGTCTCTCTAACTACAATGAGCACATACCAAAATAAAGTAAAAAAAATGTAGTAATGATGAGATACTTTTTCTGCCAGGTATACTGTGAGTAACTATTTGAATATCCAGCAAAGAAATTGTGCAATTAATTATTCCCACTTACTGTTCTGGAAAGAACAGAGAATCATAAAAAATGAGAGGAAAAATTGGAGATGATGATTCATCTGTTTTTTGACTCAATGCACAATCAACAAGTGAGAAGAAACAATATAAAATATGCATAAAACAACACAACTAAAATTATTGCTCGCCTTGTTGCTGTATGTTCTTTTTACCTTGCATTAATTTTAACCATAATTTAAATAATAAAATGCAGGAAAAGTATATGCTTGATACAGTGGAAAGATACAAGTTCAGCTAAGGAATGGCAAAGAAACTGCAGTCTGCAAAAGAAATGTGTTGTAGTGGTGGATCCAGAATCAAATCTCTTAGGTGAAAGATGCTGTCTTTAGAGATCGGTGGGAAACCAGGCTACAGAAACATCATCAAGTTTCCAGAAGATGGGAAATTTCCTAAGAAAACTCCAAGCGGCAATCTTCTATGACACTTCACTATTCTCTGGAGCTGGCACTGCATCCCCCCTCAGGGGCAGATCTGATTTGCAGTAGTCACATGTAAATGCAATTAGTAATTTCAGCCTATTCTGAAAAGGCACCAGCAGCTTCCTCCAGTGAAATCTCAGATAGTCGCAGTGTTCACCTACACGGGTGGCAATAAAGAAGTGTTTATGCTTGAATGTCAGAAATCCAAAATGCAAAGGCAAGGGATCAGGAATGTTTGACAACAGAAGAAAGCTGAATATCCTGAAATACCTTTCCCACTCTTTCCATTTTGGATGCGAATAAAATATGTAGACATTTTTTTATACATTTCCTTATTTCTTCATTTCTCATATAATCATATTGATGACTAGTTAAGCATGTAAAATTGGGTTACAATGCCCATGAGAATCTGAGGACTTTCATTCACTACCACCATGCTGCCTCCTCCAGAGTGGAATGTAACAACTGTTGCATGTCAGAAAGCATCCCGTAAAATAAGTGATAGAGAAATTCTGGGTAAGTAGAAAACTATTGGAGTTGGTGGCTACTTTGAAATAAATAATCACATAGGCAAATCTAACCTATTTTCAAAGCCTAATATTTTTCACTGGTTTGCAGAAGTCGATCATTTTTTTAGCAAAGCTGCAAATTAGAAGATACACTGCAAATAGAAATTAAGAAAACAGAAATAGAAATTAACTTACAACACGAAGTTTAAAATTTGACATTTAACAGGCATTCTAATAAAATTAGAGTGCAAGGATGCATCCAGAGATTTATTCAAAATCTCTAGTCATAAAAAACAGTCATAAATTTGCTTTGAAACTTAAATGAAAACTCACAGCTTTATTTTTGCACAGTTCTCTCTCTGGTTGTTAATGCAAATTAACACTTGAAGTGAACTCTGGGTAACACTCAGACTCTTAGAAGAAGAGTTCAGTGGAAACTGTGGAGCCTACAAGTGGCTGTTGGTTTAACGTTCTCTCGAAAAGGCGGCACCTTCCTTGACCTCTAATGCCAGGGTAAGATACTCTTTTCAGAGTTAAAAATGGCACTTACTGAATTACCATTACTATTTTCCACAGTCTATTTAATGACTATTCCCTGCACATACTTCACTTCTGTTTGGCAGTGATGGAACGAGTGTCTTAAAAATGTTCAGTGCCTCGTTCTGCAGCCACAGAAACTCCACGTGTAGTGGAGCCCTACAAGAACGAACAGGTTGGAGCTGAGATGGGTCAGAAGCTGACTGGGTCTGCATCATCTCATTTTAGCCATCAACTGTTTTGTGGTGTGGGGTTTTTTTTTTTTAACTTTTGTTTTCTTTTTTCTTTTGTTAACAGACTGTCCCAGGGGAGCTAGACATTTCTGCAACCGTTTCAGAGTGTTTGGTAAAGCTGCTCATTGGAGCTGAGGCTGGAGTCAACTATGAGTAATCACTTTAGTAGCAGCACTGAAATGTTTTTGAAAACTCTCTTTGCAAGTCCTTTATACTAAAACTAAAGCAACCACACTAAGGTAAAGGAAACAAAATGGGAAAACAGCAGTTCTCCAGAAAATGCATGGATTTCAGGTTTCTTTTATTCGCTGCTCTATTTCATTTTCAAAAGATCACTCCCTTCTTTAGTCTTTCTAAACTAAGCTTCACCCTGAGTGGGATTTTCAGAGGAGTTATAAACCCCTGAAAAATGGGGGTTATAACGGAAATGTTGACAGCTGGCTCTTAACAGTAGCAGAGTTACCCGCCTCCGCTATAAAATAGTAGTCTCTAACTACTCTAATTCTGATGAAAAGTTACTGTAATGTGACTCCCTATCTATACTAGGCCACATCATTTTTCTTCTTTATGGGCCTCATTATGGTAAGGAAAATGCATGCCCCCCTAGAGAAAGCTGGTAAAAGAGGATCTAAGTACTTATGAGCTATGTTTCTTTTACATCGGTGCCTGAATACAAGGCTAGGAGATCTAATGTGCTTACCTTAATGAGAAACATTAGCAACACTCCTCAGAAAACACAGAGTTAGGTATGGTACAGAATTTTAACATAAGTTAATCTATACTGCCTTTTATCTTGAAGGATTCCTAGGTGTCTTGATGAATAATGCCCCCAGGCGAAATTCACTCATCCCGAAAAAAACAGCTACCTTTGGGATGGACAAAGCATCCTCTCTCCAAACTATAACTCTCTTCATGTTCACAGAGGAGAAAGGAAACAGAAAATAGGTTCTCAGTTGAACACAAAGCTTTACATAGGATATATTCCTAAAATTAACTACCAAGTGGGAGGCACAACAGTTTTGCATCAAATGGTCTCCTGATACTTCCTATAGGTACATCAAATAATTCTTTATAGGGACCCAAGTGCATATTAGTTTTTATTAGAAAACAGAATTCCTAGTGTTTATTCTATTACCCTTGCTATGGAGCAGCACTGCAATCACACAATGCCTCTGTTCTTACTGTGCACTTGCACTTGCCATTTTTTGTGCTACCAGGCGGGGAAAAAAGTGAAAGGATGCAGACATTATTTTGCAAAATGTAAAACAACAAAAAAGATATTTTACACTAACGTTTACAATTTGTTTAAGTACTCTTTCTTTTTTTTTTTTTTTTTTTACACTTGCATTTTTCCAGTACTAAATTAGAGATTTTTGATGTAATGTTTATGTTCAAGAATACTATGTGTTTATATGTGTTAGAGGGAGGGAGAATTTATGCACAGAAACTGTCATTTCAAGGTCAGATTGTGAAATGCAATTGCTATTAATGACAGTAAACAACAGAGGTGGATAAATATGGGTAGCTTTTAGCAGATGAGCAGCTTAGACCATTGCTTAATATTTTTTAGAACAGACAAAAGTTTTTGATATGTTGTAGAAAACAGTAACAAAGACAGAGCAAAGTCAATGCTATAATCAGAATGGACTGTGATTAAAAAGGAATAAATCAGATGGATATAGGAGATTATGACCATCTGTACATTTTTGCCTCACACATCACTCTTACCCCTGCTTAAGGCTCCAAAAAATTTCATCCCCAGCTTATTTGCCTTGAAATATATCTTATTTTAGCCTTCTGGGGTAACTTCTATTCAACAACACATACAGCTCCAAGAAAGGTTAATCAATATTAATAGCCTTTTTTCCATAGTACATCACCTTGCAAAACCCCATTTTGCATGAGGTGAAACTTTCTTAAACGTGAATTAGCTGATAACATCTCTGTAACTCACTGGTCTGACCTGGTCAGACACACGTGACAGCACTTGGTCAATACTCAGGCATTTGGATCTACCACAGAACGTGGTAACCACCTGCACAATCCAAACAGCGAGATGGAAGTATAACATGAATTGTATTAGTATACAAAACACATTAGTTACTAATTCTGGCCAAGAACCAAATTTTTGCCCATAGTAAAGCAAACACAAGTGGTAATTTTATGTTTTCTTGCTCTGCAAATGGAGCTAAAAGTGACCTAACTCTGTCTTTCCATCCACTTGATGGTGCTGTTTCAAAATACATACTACATAGTGAAAGAGAAAATGAATAGATGAAATCCATAACTTATTTTACTCCTATAAAATATGGTGAATAAGGAACTAATTTTCTTATGGTCTGCTTTAGGTACAAAAAGCAACAACATTCTACCATTCTTGTGTTTCCTGCATTTTGAATTAAATGCAGCAATTTTATTACCCTCTCCCAATGTATGACCAAATCTTTTAATCTTCTTTTAATCACCCAGCCATGTGACACTGTCAGTAAGGTCACTTGCGTAATTAGGATGACTCATCTAACAAAGTCAGCATTTTGAATGGAAGATTTGAATTTTTTGCCAGAAAAGGAGACTGCAAATTTAGATCCTGATCTCCAACGACTGAAATACCTGAGAACTTTCATATGCACCCTCCTTATACAAAGGATCAAACCATGCCTATTTGGGTTGTGTCTATATTTGGGGGAGCAACAGTGGCCAGCTCAAAGTATTAAGGCTATAAGAATACATAATGTCACTAGGGCACACCAATGGGGTAGTCATCTGAATAGGATCTATTATGCAGCAGAATCAGGAGGCTTATATTGGAAACCATGCCGTAATAAACCACATCTAATGAGCTAGAATTAATACAATGTAATGTACGCATGCACAGCATAATGGAATCTTGAAAAGAACAGAAGAAAATAATGAACTATTTGTTGTGATTCCTAGCAATAGAATTACTTCCCACAGATTGTTCTACAGTACGAGTAAAAAACTCAGATACTTAAAGTACTGAAAAATTGATATGAAGGTCCACATTAAATATTGTTCCTTTTAAATAAAATAATGCAAAAATATTTTTAGATCTTGGGTACTTTACATTTATTAATAAATATTTTATGAAGTTCCACCAGAGATGCTATTTAAACATGTGATAAGCCTGAATAATTAGTCTGCAGCAGATACCTCGAATAAAACAGATTCCTTTGAAAAAACAGCAAAAATGCTGGGTTTCCCTAAGACACAAACTGAGGATCTGAGATGAGGCACTGAAATGACATTAACCTTGATTAAGGTTACTGCCTAAAACCGATTGTCAACACAAGATCTTTCAATGCATTACACTTATTCCTGTTCCATTTCATCTTAATCTGAATGAAATTTTAATGCACTTTTAAAAAATATGTGAATAATTACATGGAAAAAGAAAGTGTGAGAATCAAAAATAAATTCTTCCCATGGTAATTTTCTCTTCATATTACCCTCCCCTCTGCAGTGGCTTTATTCCATTAAAGCAGGGCTTGTCCATAACTGTCACGCTGTGTACAACAATTTCAATAAGAGTTTTTTGGGTCACTCAGCTTTGACCATCTTGGATCTTGTTGTTTTGTGTGAGAGCTGGGTGTCTGACAGGCTGACATGATTACTGCTGTGTTTTCTTCTGCCTTTTCTAAGCTTATCTGCAAGACACACTGGCTCGGAGACCCTGCCCTGCTAACATCAGCCTGACAAAATCCATCCTGTTAGTGACTGATTACCCTCCCTGCCAGGCTGAAGTGATCAATGAGTGGATGGACTTGTCAGACAGTTCTTTAGACAACTTTGTGGCAGGGTCTGCAGCAAGTATAACAGTGGAAACAAAACCAGTCTGGGGACCTGCTCCTTCTCTTCTAAGATGCATGTGTGGTCTTTAACTATTCCAGAGCCAGTGGCTCTTCAACCTGTCTGGAGAAGTGGCTTTAGCTATTTGTGCTTTAGAATACAAAGTTTATGCAGTAACTTCGTAGATGCATACAAAACTTAAACTGAAATGCATTACAAATCTGCCTAGAGACCAGAAAGTACAAGCCTGTATGTTCAGAACTTTGTGCAACTGCCTTAGCCCTTTAGTTTTAATCATGACTGCACTTTTGAAGCCCATCTCCCACAAGTCCTCCTTTACCATGGACCATGGGAGCAGTCACGGAGAGGACAAACTGGATTCCTTTTAGTTGTACTCCTGGGCTGCACTGCATGCAACCACTAATGAATATTTAGTCCATAGGACCAAATGAAAACTAGTCTGAAATAAGTGTACTTCAAATTCCCATAATGTGGATCAAGCTCTTAGCACCAACTATTTGGCTTCACAGATATGGTTGTGTTGCATCACACTATTTGCTAATGTAGCCACAGATAATTTGTGGTACTGCTGTGCATTAAAAAGGGAAAGGAAAACTGAAAGCAGGAGTAAAAGAATAGAAAAAGTAAAAATGGTTGTAGTAAAAGACATACAATTACACTACATCAAAGTAATCTTCAAGCAATGAACACTGAGGCGAAAAAACCAAGGAATATACTACTACAGATTTTTTTATATTACAGTCAAGGACTTTAATACTGTTGTTGATGTTGATGGATAATATTTTACATGATTAAATAATCTATGACATTTAAACTATATTAACTTTTATAAATGTGCAAAGCACTCATGGTTAATTGTCTAAGCAACTACCCAGTTACTACACACACACTGCAACTAAGTTTCCTGGCAGTTAAAAGTTGGCAAAGCTATATTGCAAACTTAGAACTGTAACTATCCTGTTGTTGTTGTTTAGTTGTATTTTGGAGACCATAAACATGTCTTGGAATGTAAATAGAGAAGAGACAGGACTATTTAAGAAACACCACATCATCCCAAATTAAAAATCTGAATTCAGTTTGGGGCTCTGCTAGTGATGTGACATAGATATGTCCTAAATGTAAAAAAAACCCACATGTGCCAGTTCACATCTCAACCAGCACATTATCCTTCTCCGAGATAAGGTGCAGTTGTGGTTTAACTGTGACCATATTTTAACTTTAAAATATGTTGAGAATTATGCCATTGAATCCTGAATACAAAATCATCGGTAACCAGATGGTGAAAATGTTAACTAAGTTAATTAATGTTTACTGATAAGACAACCATAGAAAAAAAATAGCTATGTTATTAAACAAATATTACATTACAGGTTTGATATAATTCAGTTTTCTATTTACATCGTAAACCTCACAGGCCCCTTCAAAAGCAAACTAAGTATAACTCTTGCACAGCACAGCAGTTTTGCACTGCAGATGGTAAATAAGAGTTCCAATCGGAGATGCTGATGCCAAACAACCGGTAGAGATTCCTCAGTGGAAAGAACTGCGTTGAAGTGAAGTAAGAACAAAAGGATAGTGCTGCAGTGAAGAAGAATTACTCTATTTCTTTATCCAGAGTTGTCACCTACAAATACTTAAGATACTTCACTGTAAATGTTTGCAGAACTATAGCACTACAAAAGCTATAAACTTGCCAGCTGTTGATAAAAAGGAAGACATGTAAGAACAGTACTAAGGACATGTTAATTGTAGCACTAGCAAAGAAATCATGCGGTGAAAAAATTGGATTTGTCTTTGTGATAAACAGTGAAGTCTTAAACACTGGCAGAACTGCAAACATAGTACAGTAAATTGGGCATATTATTACAAAACATAAGGCTTTCTCTGTAAGGACAACTGATGGTGCGTGATTTTCTCTTATGAACAAAGCTATCAGAAAAAACCCAAGCATTTTGAAAACAGTTAGAAAGAAAAAAAGGACACTACTTGTGTCTGCAAGTAGTCCTTCTAGAAACATCTTTAAATGTTTATAATACATGGATATGAAAATACCCTATTTTTCTCTTGTGCTATTCTGCTGGAAAAGGCTCATACCTTTGCTATCAACTTTCACAAAAACTTAGGCATCATTTAAATCTTTCTTTAGGCTTGCAAATAGGACATAAGTAGAATAGTCACTTTGCTGGTCCTCCACACAGAAATTCATTTAATCCATTCTTTTTCCCCTTAATCTTAAATTAAAAGAAGAGAATTAGTACTTAACTTGAATAAATGAAATCTGAACAAATACTGTAATCAACAAATTTGGTCTTGTTTTTTCTCTCAGAAGTCCTTGAATAGATCATAGATTTACTCTTTAAAGCATCTTGATGACATATTTCAACATAAGCACTTGGTTTGAGGCTTGCTAGTCTTGTTTTAGTTTTAGATTTTTGAGATTTACTGCTTAGATGTGATTATCCATTATCTCTGGCCTATAGGATAGCACAGAGGCTGAGTTGGTGAAAATTAAGCTGTAAGCAGTAATATGAAGCCGTAGATCCTAAATTGAAAAAAAACCAAAACAACTACAACAAAAAACAAACAAAAGACGTCTTGTTTTGTAATGTTTATTGCTGTTTAGGTTCTTTATATGTTTTTTTGCTTTTAATGTCTCATCTTTCAGCTTTTACTATTACCATTCCTAGAACCGTTTGATATTTGTCAGGATGGCTATGAAGGCAAGGCAAGACACCCCATGGTTTGTTCAGTACCAGGATGTGCTGGGTCTGTCTGACTACCCATGGCATCTCTGGGACTTCCTCAGAATACTTCAGCTGAAATGTCAAGGGTAAAAACTCAGGATCTGGTAGAAAAGTTTGACGAAACTTCAATGAAGCAGCAACCCTCCTGTGCAATGCATTTTGTGTCACCATGAGGGATGATGGATCTCATCAGAAAGAGAAGACATGAAAAGATTTGGGAGACGTTTCAAGTAGAATCCTCCCTACACCTGAGTTTGGGTCACAATTTACAGTTAGCTATAAAGCCTTACCTAAGACCTGTGAAACAGAAGTCTCGAAAAGGAAGAAGAAATATCTTTCCTTGGTTCTTTGCTTCTGGGATAATTCTGGGCCCCTCATCATCAAGTGATGTGCAGGAACAGAACATTATTTAATCTAGTCCTTGATTAACCAAACTTGGACATGTGAAAGTGAGCGCACCTGTTCCACTGAGCCGTTTGTCCACCAGAAGCATTCAATTTCCTAGGCATCTTAAAAGTTATCATTGAGAATGGAGGTTGATCCAGACAAGCTGTGATACAAGAGCATCTATGAGCCTCTGCTCCTTAAACTACGACACTGAGTACAGCCCAGGCTACTGGCAAAGGAGAACCTTCCAAAATACACTGGTAGTCACTATAGCCAGTACTCCGACAATATGGACAGCTCACCCATGGAAACTGGAGCTGCCTGGAGCATATCAGAACGATATCCTATGGGATTATAAGGTTCCTTTTGAGGAGCACTGTGTACAACTCTGTGTCCTGTCAACGGCTCTGGCAGAACTGGAATCAATTACATTTAGAACAGAATTACAATGTCAGTACAGATGAATGAAGCTGATGACTTACGAACTCACAAACTACCTAAATGACAACAGTTGCAATGGGCATGAAATGAAATAGTGGTTCCATAGTTAAATACACTAATTCTGTCAAGACTACTTCCACTACCAGGGTAGAATTAGACCAGACAGAAGCTTGGTGATGGTAAAGAATAAAAGATATATCCATCTTTCAATGTAAGAAGATTTTAGCTTTCCAATGAGCTTACTAATTTTTGCACTGCTATTGCACTGTATTCTAACTATTTTTAATAAATAATGCTAACGAAAGACCTTTATAGCAAAACCCTGTGTATACATCTATTTCTTGAATTGTTGAATTTATTTTTTGCTTCCTGATGAATTTTTTTAATATGTACAGGGAAAGAAAGGATATGAAAATCCACAGTACCCTGTACAGAGGTAAAGCAAAGAATAAATACATTCATTGCTTTCCTCAAAAGAAATGTATTGTGCAGCTCCTGAGGAATACAATATTGAGATGAAAATGAAGCTGCAATAGGAATGGAATGAGAAATAGGTATTTGTTTCTGGGTGAACACAACAAACCTATCAGCAACATAGTTAAAAAGCAGCAGGCCAATCACACCAATTTCTGATGACTAAATAAACTACAGGTAAAAGGACAGGGGAATAAGACAGAAGGAAAGAAGGGAAATGAAGCTGCCAAATGAAAGAGAAGTGTTTCTGCAAAGGTCAGTAAGGGATAAGATTAGTTTGGAGTAAGCCAACACCACAGTGTAATTTGCAATATTTTCAAATACTTCAGAATAAGCATTCCTTGCTATTTTTAATACAGGCTTTGAGCCATGACTATCTAAATAGACAGAGCAGGCATTAAAAGTTCATAGGACTTGATATTGCCTGTAAAGAGGGAGCCCCTACAGAATTTTATTTTATTACTAACCTTTATTAGCCTTGTAGCCAATGCTGATTAAAGCGTTGTGGCATATCTGTCAGCATGCATGAATGCATGGAGATTATTAGCAACTGCATTTAAAAGTCTAAAAGCCAAGAGGTAGAGTCACAAGCCTGGAATACTAATGCCTATTTTATTCAGTGTAAACAGTCAAAGGGATGGATAATAGCTTACTTGTCTCCTTTTATTGACATGTTTATCTATCCTTTTGCTCTTCTCCCTCAGCATGTAACTAAGACAACAGAAAATAATAAAAAGGATGTATGGGTCAAATTGATTTCAATGCAGAATATCCAAATTTGGCTGGTCAAAAAAAACCCTACTTCAAGGTACTATAGGCTAACAACTTCATATAACTTCAAATACCTCCGGTCAAGCTGCTCACAGGCAGATCTTGACTAAATGTTGATGGAAAATATGTATTCACTAAAGGTAGCCTTTTAGTATTATGCATGTAGACACATTCCAGATGTTTACTGAAGTATTTGTTGATTGTGTGATGAAGCTTTTGTGGACATAGCTTGTAACCCAGTTGACTCAAATTTTTTCACTGAGAATATTCAGAATTCACAATTTAAATTGAGATGCATGAGTAATTGCTTGATCACACTGCATTCTTTTGTCTTGGGACTTAATAAATTACTTAATAATTTAACCCTGTATTTATTTTTGTGATGCCCAAAGGAAATTTTTTCCATTACTAACTGTACAGGTTAGGTACAGTTTTAGGTACAGCAACAGCCTGTTTTAGTAAATGTTCAAATTATTTTTTTTTACTACAACTCCAAACAGAACGTGAATAATGAAGTTAACAATCTGGTTTTGAAGTGAAACAACACTTAGAAATGACTAAATGTTTATGAATAATTTTTATGATGAAGTTCAGAAAATCCTTAGACAAGTTTGGAAAAATTAGACAGAGCTCTACCGATGGTTTATGAAAAATACTCTTCTGTCTGGCAGAGAACTAAACCCAGAGGGTCTTCAACTACTGCTGAGCAATGATTTTCATGAACAAAGAGATGGCTTCTACCCAAGACAAGCCAGTTACCCAAATGTGAATCACAGCAGTGACCAGAGATCACCAATGATGCATTTGCATTTCTTGCTAGAAAACATTTTGATGGGGCTGAGCATGACAGCCTGGTAGAAGGATCCTGAAGTTTTAAATAAGTAATCACTCACGTCCTCTTTTAAAATAACATAGAGGAAATGTAAACATAGGTGTAATTATAACACTGTTTGTGGACTGTAAATATATGTGACGAAATCTTAATTAATTAAATCTATTAATCAAGATAATATGCTGAGTTAACAAAGGTACACATTAAAACTTTAATAATCACAATAGAAAATGGCTTTGAAGGCGATAAAAAAGCCGAGTATTTTCTATTGCAGTTTTTGTGTAAATGTCTCACTATTCTATTTTTGAAAATGTTGTGTAATTTACAGCTGCCTGTCAATCTTGTCCACTTTAAAATCTGCATGAATAAATATATCTACCTCTAAGTATTTTTTAGTAAGTCTTGGTAATTTAACATGCTTTGCTTCTTTATCACTTAATGACTGTAATATGTCTGTCTATCATACTTGCAATTCCAATGCAAAGTTGTATTTCACCGTGTTCCTGTAGTTAAAGATTTTCTGTTATCTGTATTCTAAGAACCCGTAAAGACTGTAGCTAAGATGATACTATGCTGTGAGCATACGAGGTCTGATCAATGCCTGTTACCATCTCAGTGATCTCTGGGATTCAGCCGTTAAACATGTGCTAGACCTGAATAGCCTACCCAAACAATACTCCTGGTAGTATCTAGAGATGCTAAACCTTAAACATCCTAATATGTCAAAGGAATTAATATAATGAATCAGTATTATTTCTCTACTGAAGCAAAAAGAAGTTGAATTAAATTTCCCCAGTGTTTTCCAATCCTCTGTAGCATCCGTATTATGCTCTCTAATATGGATTACTGTAATTTTTCTGCTCTGTCTAAAAAGAGTCATCTGTATTCAGGTTTTTCATCTGCTCCTTCCCTTTATGCTGCACTATTTAGAGACCCCCTTGTCAGCTCTTCATGAAACTTACTGAAAAGCACAGATTTACAGATACTGTGATTCACATTTGCAATGGAAGAAGCCCTGAATATCTAAGTAAATTCTACCCCACTCTCTGACTAATAATGTTATTCTTGTAGTAATATTGTCTTAACACAAAGCATGAAAACTTTGTTTCATGCTTTTGCTTATTTGTCTGCTGTGGTTTGCAGTTCTATTCATCACATATTGCTTTTAGTCTTCTATTTTACTTTTTTTTTTGACCAATTTCCTAATAGCCTGGCCACCTGGTCTGACCTGATAATCTGATGAAATATACTGTAAAGGTTGGTCTAAGATTAACTTTCCCTAAAATATATTTTTTGTTCACTTGGTCAGTGTTGCTTTCATGAATGTTCTGCATTTAAACTCTTGTAGAACCATGTTTGTCAAAAAATAAAGAAGTGAACCTGTATGAAGATGAATACCTAAACAGAATTTTTAGTAAGCTCTAATTAATACATGTTGATTCATCAATCTGGCAACTGTTTCAGTTGGGTATAGTAACTAGGGATTTAGAGGAAGCATTGATGTAGAATAGCCTGCAAAACTAATAGTTGCAAAATATTTTCTATATTGCAAATATTCATGTTAGCCTATTAGCTTTGTCAGAAAAAACATCTAAAATTCTGAACTATTTCAGTGCACAGAATAATGGCAAAAATCATGTCTATTTTTCTCTCCAAACCACCTAACAAAGTTTTACCTACCTGCTTTACGCTAACCTAGCCATTGCTGTTTAACTAAGATTTTCTGGTAAAGTTTGCTTACCCTGCAAAAAAAAATCTGTGGTTTACTGAGAAACAGGATTTTTATTTACTTAAAGAGAGAAAAACTAACATTTTGAGAAGCACAAGCCTCCACCAGGGCACACTCCTATAGACACAGAAACTTTTCCAACAGTGACTTACTCTCCAAATCCTGTACCAAAACCTTCACTTATATTTAAGTAAAATAACCCGCAAAGTTACCTTTAATAACATTTGTAGAAGGAGGTCTGTTTCTGGTCAAGTCTGTCTTTGGTTGAGTAGTAAACAAGGATTATTTTCTTCCACAGTTCTTGAACCAGAGCTGAATCTATACTCAGTGCTGTTCTAACTGTGGTGTCTTTAAATCACTTATCTCACTTCTATGAATTAATCACTTTTGCTATATTGCCAGCATGCAAGTGTTAATGACTGAAAGTGCCATCCTTCCATCATAAAGCTTTTCTGAGTAAAAGAACTTAGCTATAGTGAAAGAATGCAACACTTACATTTCATCTCTTCTGTGAATTTAGAAATTTTAGAAACAAAACACACTAATGGTTTTAGTGTGCTTAATTTCTCAGCTTTTGTCTTTAGTTGAGTGACTAATAAAGCAAAAGAATAGACTTGTACAATTCTTCCTCTCTCTACTAAGCTTCTGAAAGGCAGGTCCTTTCCTTTGCTCAGTTCAGCAATTTGGTGGCTCCCTAGGTTGCAACAAACTCTGTAAGTTTCCTTACCAGATCTTCAAAGAAGTCTTCCTCTGCGTCTGAGGCCTGTGGTCTGTATCAAACTCCTGCTCTTTTCATCCACCACCACTGCCCACCTTCTCATGTTCCTCTGCCTTTACTCCAGAAGCTTCTTCCACTGAACATGCTGTTCTTACCAAGAGGGAACAGCCTTACCCTCCTTCCAGTGAGATCCCCAGGACATCAGAGACAAGAGCAAGGACAAGGGAACCACGCAGCTTCTTCCTCCATGACCAGACTATTGCTCACTTCATAGAACACGAAGTACCCAGATAGTGACCTGTAAAACAACAAAAAAATTTACTATCATCTGTCAGTGCTCGAAATAACTTTCAGTAAAAGACTTAAGAGTCTTCTTAGAGGCCATATTAAGAACTGCCACAAATCTGAGGTTATTTTTTAAATCAGAGATTAGCAATTTGAATGTAGCAGAAGACAGACCTGTTTAAAGTGATGATCTAATTTCATAATCTGCAATAGATCCACAGTTGAAGAAACAACTAAGGGTGTATCATTCTGAGATTCCAACTCACTGCCAGCATTTGTTAAATTTACTAGCTTTTTGTATTATTTGTTAACTGTTTTTAATATGGAACAGTGCTTTCATGCTCAAGCTGCAGTTTTGTCTGAGAATTGCACAAAAACTGCATAGACTCTATCACTTCTTCAGAATATAAGGAAAAATGTGTTTGCACTTTGCTGAGGGTTCTTATCACAGCACATGCAGATGTAGGATCTGTGAGAATTTAGAATGTGAATTTTAGAGACTCTGAGCTTTTAAATATTTCATAAAAACTGAAGAAGATTTTCTTCCATTTGTTTGGATTCCATTTTGTACAAAGCAGTATATTTCAACTGTAACATTTAGGTTCTCATATAGAGATATAATTCATTCAGCATTTATACAGTACAATTCTACAGCGCTATAGTTAGCCCTACTGATATCTGTGTATAGAATGTAAATTTACATATCTATAGGCAAATGTAAATTGGATCATGTATTAAAAATGGATTAAAAATAGAAATATAATTACACTAGCACATCCTCAAAGATGATTGCTACTATTCACTTTAAAGACACATGACATGACAACATAATGTGCACTTTATTTGCCTGTTGTGAGAACAGCTGCCATTTAAGAGACCTAATAAGAACATATATGAAACAGGTTTTTTTTAATGAGAGTAGCTCAAGTGTATATAAGATAATATTTTTTTTTAAATTTGTTTTTGATATTTGACTCGAGTCAAATAAGAAGAGATTCTTCTCAACCTGGAGCAGATACTAAAATTAGATTTTATTGCTATTATGACATTAAATCTGAGATGTACTGATCTAGTTCTTGTGTTGGGAGTTTTATCAGTAGATTCAGTATTTCCACCTTCCGTGTTTGTTAAATAGTCTAATATTTATAGCTTTCACTGTTTTGTTTCACTGATGGATTTGTTAACATCAGAGTTAATCTGTCATTCTGCTCTTTAGCATGGTTAAGACCTCTTCATGTACCTAAATAGATTTGTTTCCTGTTCAGCTGCCACTCCATGTAATACATTAAACATTGGTTTAAACTGGAACATAATCTTAGTATTAAGCTGTTTGTTCTGGGAAATTCTGCTCAGTTATTTGCTTTAAGGCATGGAGTAAATGCATGTCACGTTTGGGCACCTGATGTATCTACTTTTACTGGGAAAGACTGAGCTGAGAGATATGGAACATCTATAGCTGAACAATTTTTTTTTTCATAAAAAAAAATATATATATACTTAACAGACAGTTTTAACCTTTTTCTTGGAAAACATGATTCAGAAGACAAATAACTATTCCTGTTTTATCCACAAAACCCAATAAGCCAGAAATGAAAAACTACTAGCGTTGTTGAGAGGTGTTTTCCCAGGTATCTTAACGTACTGTCAGGAGACAAAAGCTGCACAGGACATCGAGGGCAGGGTGACTGCCTGAAAAATATACCATAAAATGTGCAGCCCGCTGCAAAGAAACCTCTCGATACTATACATTTGTATTTGTGTATTTTAAATAGACATACATATAACGATATACATAGTGTACGGCAACCAGCTCCTTGTCCTTAAACAGTTACTTTTTCCTCTGATCCGTAGGAATTTGTCTCAATGTAAGTCAGCATTTGAACAAGTTGCTCAGAATACCTTTTAGTATTCAGAGATTCCTCACTCTTCACATGAACAACAGGACAAGTGATATTTTCCAACCATGAAGCTTAGAAACAATGTCTAGTTACTTGATTAAAGGAAAACACACGTTTTGGGTACCTTCCTCACTTGGACAAATACTCGTTTGTTCCTTAAGTTTTCAAGTCAATGTCCTGTCAGCTGATCTATATGGGTAAGCAGATTTTCAACTCCAAAGGCAGATTTTCAGAAACTGAGATTTAGAAGTCAATTTTATACGCTCTGCAACTACTAAGCACGTACATCTAATGACTCCTCGTAACTCCAAATACCACTGAGGACTCCATACGCCTCTGCAGTCAGTAAATAGCTGAAAAACCCATCCATGCAGAGCACTTCAGCATCGTCAAGTGTCTGGCGTGCATTTGATTACAACCCACCATTGTTTGCAGGCTCCTCATTATTACTTCCACTGCTCAAGAAAGAAATGTCTGCTGAATCATATAGTGGCTGGCAAGGTTGCATGTGAGAGAATTTCTGCTTTGGAAAGAGAGAAAACTTTAATCCTAACATTCAGTTTTTCATTGATGGAATTACATTAAAAGAGCTTTTCAGATAAGTTTAATTCCAGCCCTTTTGAACTCTCTGACCGTGCTTGTAACCTTAACTTTCTTGTAACACAGGAGACAGGGCTGTCTTTTCTACATGAAAACCACTATTTCTAAAACCACTCCATCTTTCTTTTTTTCTTGGATTGACACCTGAACAACTCAGATGACTGCTTGTAATTTGCACAAACCAGACTTTAAAGTACTGCAGTGTTACACAGAAAAAGAAGAATCATTTATTTAAAGAAGGATCAGAACAGCTGTGAAGTTTACAGCTTTGGGACACAATGTATCTTGGTATCTTGGGGCAAGGGGGGGAAGGGGCATGAATAATAAAAATACCTGGGAAGCTAGCCTTTAGATAGCACAGCCGCAGAAAATGTAAACCAGTCTAGCTTTTATACCTTTTTTTTTCATCAAATACAGATTTTTTAAATCACAAAGTCTTAAGCCTAAAACTGGAAGTGGACTACAGAAATATTAATTCCCAGATCTCCTATGCCAACAATTAATTATGTTCCAGGGAAATCCTACTTTGAGCGCAAATGGATTAATATGTTTAATGGCTTGCTCCTACTCTGAAATCTTTAATATGGAAAGTGCTACGCTAAGCCATAGTCTACTTAAAAATAGACATTATAATGAAAGAGCTTCGGTTGTAGACGCCCATTTCCAGATATCTGTTTAATGCACTTGTTGCAGGGTTTCACAGTAAACAACTGGTGATTTTATATCCCGTGAACACACTTGCCCTATTTTAAAAAATGGTGTATGGATGAACTGTGAGCAATATGTGAATAAACACCAGAACACACTTCTCCACTGAAAAGTAACACTGGTATCATGCTTTTAAACAACTCTCATATTTATCCCTACAGCCTTAAACTGATAACTTACATGGAACAGAACTAAATATTTATCTTCACACCAACTGATTAAGAGAATGAAAAGACATTTTCTGGCAGACTAATTGTTTATTTCCCATTTAATAAGTTAGATGATTTAGAATATTTCCTTTTATTTTTAAAGTATGTGGCTGAAAACACCAGCTGAGAAATTGCCCTACGATTTGCCTAGAATGAATGGATGAGAACTGAGAGGATGCGGTATCAGCGTCGCTACAGTGCATGTATTTATGCAAGGTTATGCTGAGTTTTAGAGAATAGCAGTGTTTAAAGAATTTCCCGGTAGATTTAATATATAAATATGCCTAAGTCTTGAAACAACAAGTGAGAAAATGCAATCATAATTTAGAAAGTAATAACATACCCATGGCTAATACAAGAAATCCAGGAACTGATTCTAATATTGATCAGTTATTTCTGAATAATTTGTTGTTCCATCAATAGTTATAAAAGAAGGTGAGAATTGATCAAGTGTTGTACAATATGAGAATGTCTTGGGAAATATATATATATACAGATCCATTTTTAATTTTAGAGATACTGTAATCTATTTTTATGTCAGTACAACAATATGATGATGGTGGGTTGCAAGAAAAAATGCTATTAGGATTACTTGCTCATATAATTTTCCTCAGTTAAATAAATTGATTTTCCTACTTATTTGATTTGTGACTTTAGAGTTCTCTGGTTTGTTCAAGAATGTAATCTCCAAATTTCACAGAAAATTCGGCACTTGGAATGACAGTGAAAATAATGAAAAACAACAAAACTTTTCCCAGCATAGTTTTGATGGATAACATAATTACTTTGCCTTGTAGCACTCTTACTCATCTAAAGTCATTTTTCAACTTGTTTCAGTATTCTCTTAAATGAATCTTCAGATACAGGAGGACTAGGATTTCAATCCAAGTAATCTTCAGGTTTACCAGTATATTGGGTAATTACGACCATGCTATCTGACCATGATGCCTGTTATAGGGACAGGCATAAAAGCAGAATTTTCATAGACTTATAAAGGTGATTTATATTAGTGTTGTTAGGTAATGTTGAACAGCAGAAAATCGAGATAACATGGTAAAAAGAAAATCTTCCATGAATTAATATCACTTTGGGGAAGGAAGGTAAAAGTGAATCTTCGGAGGTATTGCTGGGAGGCTGCTAATCACAAAAGGATTACTTTTATATGGATCTGCTTAATGCTAATATAGGGGGTTTTATTTCCCAACACAAACCTCAGAACAAGTGCTCCACTTATATTATCATGCGTTTTTATAACAGCTATCAAATTTCTTTAGTGGGTGCTCACTGAAAGAACTTTGAAGACTACACATACATGTTTGGGTTTAGGCAGTGGCAAGAGCCTTGCAGAACAGTTCAGAGGAAGAAAACCTCAGGCAAAATTATCACACAAATATCAGTTGTACAGAAAAGCATAGAGATGCAGCTTTGTAAGTAAGGATTTGTATTACAAAAGCAAAATACTGAGAAACAAAGAGAACAAATTCTGTATTACTAAAGACCACGAGGATTTGGACAGAGAGAATCCTTGAAATTTTCAGGTTGAAGGTGCAAGTTCTGCGAAATTTCTGTACCAAGCAGATACACCTGTGGGGGAGCTCGAAAGTCTCTTTGAATCAATGTTACGCTCTTTAGATGATGTGAATTTGAAATAATATAAAGGGCAGAAAAGGAAGGATTATGCCATAAAAAAGGTTGTCTTAGAGCCCAAGAGATATGGGATTAAGTCTCACTCAAAGTTTGGCAGTTAAAGAAGTACAAGAAGTGATGCAATGAGGATGGGAATGATATTACAGTCTGTATCTTCTCTGATACACCGACAGGCTTTCCCAGTTTACAGCGGGAACAGAATGGGAACAGTATGGCTAAATGCATGAAGGTTGAGAAATGGAACTATATCAGAGATGGAAAAATTTTTAAAGATCATGACACTTAAATCAGAATAACCAAAAAATCTCAGTTCTCACATGACAGAACTGACTCATGATGACAAGGTCCAGTTTCAAATTTAAATACATTTATACAGTAAATATATTTAATCAGTATGGTAAAAGTAGAACGTAGTAACACTACCCGCAAGCTGTGGTTACATACTTTTCTCTTGGTCAGATGCGAGTCGAAAGTTGCCATAAAGAGAAGAGGAAAAAAAGGCATATATGTAAGGAGAGAACAGAAGAGGATACAAAACACACTGCCCCCACCTTAATTCCTGTTGCAAAAGCTCCCAGTTTGATTATTTTTTTTGTCGTCGTTGTGACAGAATTTGGTGAGAGCAAATTTTTAGCACATTTCCTTTCTCTAGAAAAATCTGAATTCACATTACTACAATAACTTTATTGTAAAATTTTCTGTAGCAATCCAGCTCTTAGGATTTTATTGCATTTATTATTGAGCCATAAGCACTAGTTTTGAGTCTTCACAAGATTCCTAGCATTCATTACTCCAACAGCAGCAATTTGAAATTGGAAGTTAAACTACTTTCAGGAAAGGATTTTTAACCTCTTTATATTTTCATCATTTCTAATGTCTGAGTTACTTTTACAGAAAGACCGTGTATGTCCCTGTCTCTTTTTAATGGATGTATCATACCTCCTGCAAATCGGATTGTCAACCTTAACAAATTCGTCTGTTCTTGGAAATACATAATTTAATACATTATAATAGAAATGCAAATGATTGTATTGATTTAAGAATTGCATTTCAGTAGAAACCTGAGTCTATCCCTCAACCCGAACTTGTCAATGTTTGATATAAAACCATGCTGGTGAGTGGTTTGAGGCAAATGCAGGAATGCCAAGATGAAATCTTGGATTTGTGCCACCTTTTGGTGTGAGACCAAATGCACACCCGGAGGGAATGTGAGCCATTACCACACGCCCACGTCATATGTTTGATAGCTAGGGACAGACAGTTCCCAAAAATGTCTGAGACATTTCCTATAAAGTCTACCAACATTTCTCACTCGTACGTGGGGCACACAACACTGCAACTCAAGTTTAGGATGTCCTTACAGACTATAGGTGACACAAACTCCAGGCATTTTCTGTCCAGGCTGAGTGACATAGAACTAAACTGCTGTTAGCTGAAGCTAAAATGCCATGCAGACGTATGTGGAATATAAAATTCAGACTTCTGCCTGTTGCTAAGCTTATGTATCTGGTATAAATTCAATTTGGACCCTTCTCTAGCTATTCTTTACCTTTACGTCTTGTTTACCTTTTTACCTTCACCTCGTGGCCTTAAACACAGCAATAAACACACATCAATGCAGAAACAGAAAAGAAACAGGCATTGTGACTTCAGCAGCCTCTGCTGGGTCATGTTTGTAGTTCATTATTCTTGGAATTCAGTAATTTATTTATTCGTTCAGCTGAAATAGAAACCTTTATTTGAGTTAGCTTATTGACATCCAAAATACATCTTAACATTCTACTTGCTGTTTTCCAGTGAATAAAATTTGACTTACCTCTACAATAACAGACAAATTTATAAAAGGGCACCACATTCCAATAATGACATAAATGAATTTGGAAAACAGTTTGTTAGTAAAATGTTATCACTAGCTACATAGACAGTACACTTCTCTGCAGAAAGATTAATGGGAGAAGGAGAAAACTTGCCACAGACACTTAGAGTGGAAAATGTTCATGAGGTAATGTAAAAAGCTGTTCTGAGATACCTTTGCATATACATCATCAGGAGGGAATTTAATTTAGATGTTCAATATAAGCGTCAAGCTCTGAGAAGCTCTTTGGATCACACCAGCAGCAATTAACAAATATACTGTTGGCAGTCAAATACATCCCACAGGGCAGGAGTTCAGAAAAGCACAAATCTCCCAGCTGTTTTACATTTCAGTTTTATTGACCTAATTTTTAAAAAATGCTTTGATTTGTTTCCTTTTTCACCTAAAAAAGCCTCTGTACCAAGTTTGGAAAGCACAGGTCTGCAAAATCTGTAAATCGCAACGTTTTCATTTGTCCGACGCTGCAGTTTTGGCAGGTCTCAATAGGGATCTTCTCTTAGGACACATTAGGATCAACAATTGCATATTGAGCTTAACCAGTCTGCGACTGCTTCTGTCTACATTAACTACGGGGATTTTCTATCATCTAAACACTACAATGAAGCTATAAAGTTTTGCTGACATATCCAGCATGGTGAATGCTCAACAACTTTAGAAAGTACTGGTGTAGCTCCAGTTTTGGTGCCTGGGACGCAGTAAGTGTCACAAGTAGCCAGTTTTCTCTCAAAGTTACCGAGTCTATATTGTTTGATATATCAATCTTATCTAATTAATTCTAGCTATTCTGTCATTTCAGCTAACATGCTATAGACTCTTTTTGCTTGCTCTTTAAATTTTTATCAACAAAAAATTAAGCTTCAAAGGTTTCTTTCAGCTCCTTCTTCCCCCTTACACTAAAATGAATGAAAAGAAAAAAATGATAAATTGTTATTGTGCTTTTCCAGTCATATTCCTGGTAAAAATAAATCAACACTTCTAAAAATGTTAAATTACTTTTCCTCACATATTTAGATATTAAAATAACCCTTCACACTGGGAAGGGGCAACTGGTAAAAGCAATAAGTCTATCATTCTAGAAGTTTGTTTTTCCTAAATCAGTCATTAATCAGAAAAGTGACACTTTGGCAATTTTGCTTTTGCAAAAACAATCAAAATTCCTTGTATTCCAAGGAAAAAGAAACACTGGCAAAATTTCAAAAGCTTTTGCTAAATTGAAATATTCTCTGACTTTCTCTGCTGATAAAGGAGAAGAGGTCACTTTGACTCAAACAAGATCATGATGAGATACTTTGGAAGTGAAGGCACATTAATGGTACTAACATAAATTTGTTCGTTTCTGAGGTTTTGAAGCTTTATGTTTGAAGAAAAGCCTTCTTCTGCATCCTGGCATTACATTTTGTTTGGGAGATTTTTAACAACCCTATGTGACATGGCAGGTCATGAAGGAAAAGGAAAAGCTACCTGAATTAAATTTGTACACCCAATTTTGTCTCTTCTTAGAGTATAAATGAAGAAATTGCTGGAAACCAATATTGTATTCTGGTAATGCTTTATTAGCACACCCAGGTTCTCTGTTAATTACCAGAATCGCTCACCTAAAATATGTGTGTTTATTTCTCCCACAAGTCTGAGAAAAAAAGCAAGGAAATCATAATATTTCCTGGAGTTGTCAATGGGACTTCTGCCCAGCAGGGGAAGAATAACTCCCTGCAAGGCTTCATCTTTTCTATAAACACATGACTCCTGCTCTTTTTGTCAGAACTGATGTTTACCCTGTCAGACTTCTTTTAACATTTCAGTGATAAATTAAAGGCCCTAATTATTGCTTTCCATTCGGTTCCTAAGATCAGGACTTTATGTACACCACTTCAAAAGACAATACCGAACTCTGTTGGGTACTCATATGTTATTTGTTGCACCCTTCTACTGTGGCAGTAATTCTACCTGCTGTTTCTTTGTGGCTATGACCTTTCAGTTATCCAAAATTAGTCTAGATAAAGCTGTGGCTTTGGCACAAACAGTACTTTGGCTAACCCCTTCGAAAAGGGCAGTGCCAAGCTAAGACACAGCCACGACAAAGTCGAAAGAAGCCACAAACAGAACAGGCTTTTTAATAGGTGAGAGCTGACTAATATATATCTTGATTTAGGGGGACTGTAGGTGAAACATTTTTGATGAGTAGTGATTTAGGATCTTTTTTTTAGGAAAAGTTATGGGAAATTCTTTTACAATATAAAAAGAAATAATATGAAAAATTATGACCATTTATGTATTAGTTGCTTTAATCCACAATATCTCACATAACCAATAATTACTTACCTTAATAAATAATAGTTAAGTTAAAATCACCTGCCTCAATATGCTTTTTGCTCGTAATGTTGCAGTTCTCCTCACTAGAGCACTCACTGGTGCTTACCAGTAGGAGTTGATGTATTCAAATAATTTTCTTCTCAGGAGTTTTAGGAGAGCTTGTACATCTAGTGGTTTAGCCTAAGAGGTCACATTTCATTTAAACTATTTATACTGTCTATTTTGCTTTCACAATTTGTTATCACGACAGAGGAAAACCATCAGAAGGAAAAATAAAATCCTTTCTTTCCCCAAAACTATATTCTCCACGTGCTACCTTTTTGCATTTCTTTGAAATAGCAGAGAACAAATTGATGTAGCAAGACATCCAGATGAAGTACTGTGAAGGTGCTCTTGATACTTAGTTGGGCTGCCAGATGCTGTGGAAAAGAACTCAGCAACTCAGCAATGCCCCAACGTGTGTCCTTGAATGTCAGCACTTCGGGTACATACTCATGGCTTTGTCTTTTCTTAAACTAGAATTCATACACTCTAACACTTCTAAGTGTAGTTCATTGGTTCCAATTTAAACTGGTATATGGGAATTGTCCCACACTGACTCAACCTACAATTGTGGAAGTTACGTATTAAGGAGATAATAGTCTTGTCTTGAGAAGGTAAGTTGCAAAAACAACAGAAAATTTATGTTGACGGATACTCCACACACATGAAAAGCAGTTGAATGGGATGGAAAGAATGTGTATTAGATGAAATTTTTAGAAAACTAAAAGTTTTTGTGGTTTTGATACTAAGCTTATACTGTAAAAAGAACAGCAAACCTCATTATTTATGCAAGACAACTCCCAAACCACTTCATGTAACAGTAATGAAAATGCCTATTGAAGAAACATGAACTCTTTGCTTCTGTCTACCTGAAATGCGGCAGTGAGATACCCTTCCTCTCAGCATTCTCCTCTCTAAGCTAAACAACCACAGCTCCCTCTATCTTCCCTCATACATCACATACATCAGCCCCTTAAACAACTTAGTGGCCATCCATGGGACTTGCTCTTACTCACACGGGCTCAGAACTACATATGAAATTCAAGATAGTTCCCCAAAACTCCTGAGAACAAGGGAATGATCTTTTCTCTAGGACACCTGTCTATGAGCTTGCCGATGCAAATGATAGTTTAGCAAGCTAGGAAAAAAATAAATCTTCCCTTAGAAAGACAGAGTTTTACTAATACTAATTCTAGTCTTATGGCATAAAGAATTGTCTTCCACAGCTTTGCTCAACACCATATTAACAGTTGTGACTGTTAATTAACAGTGTTCATTAACAGTGAACAGTCCACATATGCAGCTGAATGGAACTTTCTGACAAATTCTATTCACCTCCTGCAGAATACTTTCATTTACAGAGCCTCAATTAGACAGACCAGCCTTGGAATTTAGGTTCTAGCTCTTCATCATCCCATCACCTGATGGTAAACATGAAATTAGATGCAATGATTGTGCAGATTAATTAGCATGTGTCAATAAAACGATGGCTTGCTGGGTATGGAAATTTTAAGGCTGAAGTGTCTGGGATCAAAATCTGAAATCTTTTGTTGTGGATAGGAATACAAAAGCAGGATTGCAAGCTGGCAGGCTGAGTACTTTGCAGTGATCAACTCATTTCTTACGGCAAGACTGTAAAGTAGGCTTTTCAGTAGTAAAAATGAGAATTTCCAAGATTGTAATTAAAGAAATAGATCAAAACTAAAAATTGAGGTGGGGGGAGGAAGGTGAAGGTGTCACAATTAAAAAAAAATAAAATCTCCAGTTTTGTTTTGAATACTTTCAAGTCCTTCAGTTCTTCTATTTTTCTTTCCTCTTAACACCGGACTCTTTCCCTTTACTCATAAATTTTATCAACAAACAGAAAGATAGGATGTAGGCTGCATTTTTAGAATAATGAACATGATAAAAGGTTAGGTCTTTTGTTATATTTCTTTTGAAATATGCAATTCGTTACAAGTTATATTGTCTGTGAAAAGAATCCCTACTGCAACTCTAATGTGGTTTTTTAGTATCAAAAACATAAAAGCACATCAGAACACATCATGTGCAAACCATGGCATTAAACAGATTAGAAAACTAAATGTCATACTGTAACATGACTGGGGTTTTTGCAGTTAATTTACAAGAAAGGCAGAAGAGCTCTGCAGGAAGCACTTTCTCCAAATATGCACCCTGCAGCTAAAATACCTCATATACCTTATTGTTCTTACAGGGGGGGGGGAAAAAAAGGAAGAAAAAAACCCTTGACTAACGTGATAAGTTTAAAGCTTATGCAGATTTTTAAGATGACTAAATGAATTCCATGTGAGATTGTGTATTGCAAGCAAATTAAAAAAAACCCACAGCAGTCCTAGCTATAAAATACTTCTGTAATCTACCATTCAGCTATTTGCACTGCAGTTGTACTGAAATATTTGTAATTTTATGAATGCTTCAATTATCAGTAAACTTTTTATTGAATTCCTACTTATTTGTATTTTCTTCTATGCCCCTTCATGACACTGCATTTCTGTTAGTACCCTTGTGCAGTCCACTGCAGCCAGATGCTGTTTTATTTACTAAGAAATTTCAAATATGGTTTGCTACTGGATCTGGAGGAGTTAAACATGATTCTGTATACTCTTGAAGAGACTTAAGTAGAAGGCCATCAGTCTTCTTAATTAAGGCTTTTCATATAAGCACTGCCTGAAATCACCTTAGCTGCCTTTTCAAGCTCTCACCTGATTCTAATTAAGCTCCTTGGAACATTAACCTGACTTTTTCCTCATGATTCATCTCATTAGGAAAAAATGGTAAATGACTCGTTTTTATAGGCTACTTTATATAGTGGCCTTCTACTGCAGTCACTGTAATCCTTGGACAGTGACTTAATAGGAGCAGGATTATCTCCTCGGAAATTAAGTGATCAACATGTTTAAGCAATTCCCTAGTGAAAAAGAATACTATTCTACAGAAATTCATTGTACAGTAACAGTGCCCACTCCATTTTACCTTCGGACAATTAGCCATGTCAACAATTTCAATAGGCTAATGGCCTGGTTGAGCACTTACCAAAAAGTATACTGGAATTCAAACTTAGGTAAAGACTTCCTGCACAAGATTTATGTTCCCAGTACAAAATCAAGTAAGTAGAACACTGTGAACAAGATAAACCCTATATATATTCGTATGTTGTTGGGTTTTCCTGAGTTTGTTCCATTAAAATTTTACTTCCTTTGGAGACTTCTTGAACAATAACCATTTAGCCAGCAAAATGATAAAACATAATTACTTCCAGCTGTTGCTAAAGAAGAAATTGTAGTCAATCTGAAGAAAAAAATTAAAGAAAACTTTTGGACCTTGTCAAAATACAGTAATTTTCAGAGCTGAGTGAACACTACTCTTTAATTTGATAGTTGAACAAAAGAAACAAAATATAAATGAGTTGGGCCAAGCTGAAATAAATCTTGCTTTTTGCATCAGTAAATTTGCTTCAGGTCTAATGAACATGGTTTAGGACTCAAAAGGGTCCGCTTTGTTTTCATACAAGAAAAAAACCTTTTAGATAAAAAGGATGCTGTAGTACTTTTCTTTCCTCATCACCTGTATAGAATATTCACCCTAACACAAGACGTGAATATACAACACTCATCTGAAAGTTCTGGTTTTAATCAAGCGGATTGGAAGCAAAAGCCTTTCACCTTGTTCCCATTTCTAAGGAAGCTTGCCTAACTACCAGGTGATGAAGCCATTCTCTCACTTAGACAAGTGAAATCAGCAGAACAGAGTAAGAACAAATCTATCCAGAGGTATTTTATAGCACAATTAGCAGATGGTGAGGACATTCTGCACAGAAAAAAAAGAATGTTTAAAAGACACAAGTGGAATTTCTTGCATCCATTTGTAAGTTGGTAGAGAAATGGAAAACTACCACACCCTTTGGTGTGGCACTTTTCCAAAAATATGAGTAGTCTCAGCTCCCCACTTTGTACGTGCCAGCAGCTGTTCAGGGTTCTCACTCTATGTTCTTGTGGAAATAGCTCTCACTTAAGTACAGACCAGTTTATCCAATCTAGCTGTACAGTGCTTACCACCCTTAGCTGCAGTTACTATCACATCCTACTAACATTTAGGCTTCCTCCAAATTTAAATAAAACCTAGCAAACCTCTGTAACTTTTCTGAAAATCTCAGCTTGAAAGAGCCATCGATACTGGCACCCCTTGGTTGTCTAAGGATGAAAATCATAGCTATATCAAAGTAATTTCTAAAAGTAGTTCTGGTTTTATTGATGTCTTACTGTATCTGAAATATTCAAATGAACTTTTAAAGTGTTTCAAATTATTCTGCCACCTTTATGGGGATGTCTCAACTGATAAGAGGCATTTCCTCTGTTTACAGTTTCTAAAAGGGCAGCAGCAAAGTAAGTGATTCAGAGATGCCAGATGAGTAAGTGAAGATTTAGTTCACAATGGAACATAAAACAGAACTTCTGATTACATGAGACGTCTTCACTTCATATGCTTCTCAATGTTCAACCAATTAGAAAAACCCCCCAAACACTAAGATGACTTGTTACCCAGGTTTACTTTAACTCTACATTAAAACTTGCTCCTTCGTGTTTCTTGACTGTACTTTTAGGAACATCTATGCAAAAATACTTGTAAGATGAAACTGTTATTTTGAATGGTTTTAATACAATAGTTTTGGGGTGGAAGTTCTAAAATAAAAAGAAATTATTTGGATCTCCAAGTTGAGAGTGGGCAACGAAGAAAGTATTTCTACAACTCATTAAGCATGTCAATCCAACTGGAGGCTATGTTGCAAAGGAATAAATACTTAAGCGGTTCCCCAGCCCAAACTGAGTTTCCTTTCTTTTTCCATTTTTTGTCTTGTTATGACTGACAGCAAAGAAACGCAAAGCAAGGATTTAAGGTGCTGTGCTTAGTGAAGTTCATACAACACTTGTGTATAATTTCTCCATTATTTCCAAAAAACACCCTCCCCAGGGACACTGTGATGTAGACTTTTAACTTAAAACATGACCTCCTGTGATTCATGGGATCCACTATTTACTTTATGTTTATAAATAGGGAACTCAGAATTTTATAGATGGAACATGCAATTCCAAACACAGTTAAAAAAATAGTAGACATTTTGTATTTTCTACAGCTAGTTTACACCGGAAAATAATATGCATATAAAAAGTACATACATACATATTTATACATTTCTTATGCTCGATGTGTTTATTAAAATATATTGTATATTTATATATATATGAATGCATGTAAATAAAAGTCTTAGGGTGGAAGTCTGGCAACAAAAATACAACAATCCCTTGCTAGAAGCAGCTGCTTATTCATTTGTTCTACAAAAACTATGTATTTAGCATGGCTATCTCTGCAAACCATAATACTTAGAGCACTTCTGGGACAGAGGATTTTCTTACAGAAATAAATATACAGCAATATGTGTAATTGTTGAAGCATTTTCAAGGCAAGATTTGACGTTCTCCTCTCAGGGATGGCTTAGGGCTGATGGAGTCTCCTCTGCCACAATGCAGTAGGGGAAGGCAATCTTCCAATTAGGACCAGGCAGGATGCCAGCAGGAAAAGGCAAAAAGCTATGGAGATTTTGCTGGTCTGAAAAGTCTTACCACTGTTCATCATGTTGAGTGGTTTTTTCAGTCTGCTGTGTATTTTAAAATCTTCAAGCATGAAACTTGGAGAAGCAGGGGAATTCTCCAAGTGCCTGAATGAAATCAGAGATTCACTTCCTCACAAATCGATGCTTGCAAACTGCAGGGTTTGCTCTGTTATTTCCTACCCCAAAAGACACTTATTTGTAACGCCTCATTGTTACTATACATTTATATAATCTGTACATTATCTGAAACAGGGTTCAGCTGACAATTTAATTAAAGCAAATGTGCAGAAGTGTGAGAGAAATCTGATTAACTCACTAAGGTTCCAGTCTGAGTGATTATGAGCCAACAACGTAAAATTGCCATATTGCAGCCAGTGAATCTCTAATTTAAGGGAATCCCTGCAGCCGTATCTGAAACTTTACAGCATTTGCTTCTGAGTTAAAATATCCATTAGTTAATGCTTCTAAAAAAGATAGGAAGAGCAATGTGTAAATACTAAGCACTGCTATTATTTGAATGTAAGTGTTTTTAATGAATGTTAACGATTATCACAATGAAAACTAAGAGGAGTATCAGCATATCCTTTCTTCTAGGAAGCAGGTCTTGCATCTGCTAAATCAAAGTTCTTTGGGCAATACTTTTAAAAATATGTTCATATTGAATACTTGGGTAGAGATTATTTTAATTTTTGTCATATGGAAATCCATGGATTGTTTTACTGACTCGAATATGAATCAAATCATCCTTTATGTGGAAGAAATTTCCAAATCTCTCTCCTTAGCACATGTGAAATGGAGGTAAAACTCAGTGTAAGTCATCTGATCCTGATCACTTACGCCTGTCTCATATTCTCACTCTGTTTCTTTCATTCATCTCTATCAGAGGAAGATACATTGTTGTTTTCCAACAGATGTCAGCAGCACTAAACAATCTTCATTTCCATAACTTACAATGCACCTGTGTAATATTCCAAAGATAAACAAAAGTGTTGAACTAATATAATCCATTTTGTGGCAATAATAGCTACTCTCTTCTTGGCAGTTTTACAAACAGTTGAGAAGCCTGATTTATTTATTTTTTTATTAAGAAGTCCTTCACTTGTTGAGCTTTGATCTGTCTTCTCTTTCCCTCAGCTTTGTCCTTTGCACTCAGCTTGGTCTCTTGCATGAACCATTCTTCACCTGCAGTCTTCTTACTCACTGGATCTTTCGAGTCGCTGCAAGTCATTCCAAACCCAAACGGAACATACATCTCTTTAGCTTTAAGAAGCAATCTGAGCCTGCAGTGCCGTTGTAGATAAAACGTACTGTCCCACTTTGGTAACCACAGCTCTCCAGTGTTTCTTTATATCCTCAGTTTCAAGTGTGTGGTGCCAAGATTTGATCTAACCTGTGCAATTCTCTATAAGACAGTAATTTTTCTCATGATGCTACATAGCCTTTTATGATAAAAGAAATACAAAGTCTTCAGTAATGTCTAGGATTGGAGCCTGGAATTCCAGTGGCTTAACCCTACTCGAAAGGAAAGCCTAAAAAATCATTTTAGTGGGAAAAACTGAATGTCTAGAAATGCAGCATTAAAAAAATTATCTGAAGAATTAATGATAAACACCACTGTATTTTTTATGAAATGTTAGTCCCGTTGCTGAGGTGATTTGAGTTATAAGCAATGATTTTGAGGATCAGAGAAAGCAGTATCTGTTTAAAAATATATAGTAACTTAAGAAGAATCATAAAAGCCAGCTGTGGTGTATCTCTAATACAGAACAAGTGAAAAGATCCCAACGTTCACTTTGAATATTGCTCTTATACCTCCTTTTCCTCCTTTCCCCTTCAGATAACAGAACACAGAGCCTGGTCTAAAATTATATATATTTAGAGCACTAAAATAGTATATTCTGAAACAGTCCAGTGAAACAGTATTACCAGCCCTATGTTCTTCTGTGAACTCTTCACTTTGCAAACTTTTGATTACATAAATAATTTCTGCACATTATTACAATGAATATCCGATGATAAATAACAGTGAAAAGCAGTCCTTCATTTTTTTAATAGCTAATCATGAAAATGTGAGATCAACCGCTTGAAAAAAAAACACTTTAAAATACATGCAGAAGCTAAAAAGGATCCATGAAAAGCTGAACTGGAAATACCACTGTGTTATTATAACCAACAATAGGGTAACTAATCTTTTTGTGATTATTTGATCATACATATAAAAGCAGAGCTATTTCTTATTTTGAAGATATTTTAATGTTTGGACAAGTTGAAAACTTGATTTCTGAGAAAGTAATTAGCTATATACTATTTTATAATTTAAAATTTATTTTAAGCTTCAGCATCAGGCCCAATGTGTTAGAAATGGCAAGAATATTCTCTGCCTTCACCTACTTACAATCAAAAGGAGACTATACAAAGTAGAGAGATGAAACAGTATTAATTTTTGAAAGGATGAAAGGAAAAAATCCCTAAACTGATTTTTCTGCAAACCCACTGAGATAAAATTTTGAAAGCATTCATTTTGAAAACTGTTCTTTCTGCTTTCAAATAAAAGTTATTTTGTAAGTGTCACCACTACCTCAAAGAGAAATTTCAAGTTTCCTACCCAACTCCCTGTCAGATATCAACAATGAATAATCATGTACAAAGCAGCACAGATTTACTCTGCTAAATTAAAAAAACCCTACCACTAATAAAGTTGAGTGATACACTTTCTTTAAAGTAGAAGGACAGAGGAAATGTAAAAAAATAATTTGGTATCTGGAGGCCCCATGCTGCCTGGAAATAAATTCACAGTGAAAAGCTATATGAAAAAGAACGAACCAGAAGAGTAATGAAAGGTGAAAAAGATGCATATGTCAGATACAGCACATCGCTTAGGAGGAAGAACACAGAATAAATCTGCAAGTTGGAAAGATGATTACAGCATGGGTAGCAATGAAATGTAGATTGCACTACAGGATACGATTAAACAGAAAAAAAATTTGACTACAATACATAAAATAAGAGGTCAAGGAAGAAGACAGAAAGGTTTTTCTAAGTACACTTTTCTAACAAAGGTAATCTTGTAAAAATAACACCTAAGCAAAAAAAAAAAAACACTGAGAAACCAATATAATGATTATAGAGATCAAATATGAGAGAACAAATATAGCCACCTGAATGAAGGTTAACCCTATTTTAATGTAAAAATAAAAACAGCTTATTTGGTACTATTTTTTACAGAAATCATCATTCTGCAGCATCCTCTGATTAAAATACTTTCTGCACCACACTATCTAATGAACTGAATGTGTTCAATGAGAGCATGGGTATTCAGAAATTTCTTAGATAAATTCAAGAAATAACTTGAGTGTGACAAGAATTGTGATACTTGCTTGGTGGAGCAGAAGAAAGCTGAAGGAAAAATTAATGAAGTTCTTATTAATCTCTCCAGTAAACATTGTTTGGAGGTGGCAAAAGAACGAAAAGTCTCCTGGGGGCAATCTGAGTATTTCAGGTGCAGCACAACTTGTCTTCATCTGCAGATTTTCTCTTTTCTTATTAGGAGGAGAGACAGCAAGAGAGAACACTAAAAGTGGGCAGAAATTAGAGTAATCCTGAGGCTGCTCTACATTATCCTGTAAACTTTGGAGACAGTAACTTTTACTGTGTCACATTAAATTGTGCATAGTAAACATTAAAAATAATTCTGGAAGAAAAATACTGCCTGCATTAAGTTCATCTAACTTCACTTTTAAAATACAAAGATTAATGAATACTCAACAGAAGCAGTCATCTAACTTCACTTTTAAAATACAAAGATTAATGAATACTCAACAGAAGCAGTAATTTAAAAGGGGCAAAAATATCTGTTAAATGGTGTCAATTGAAGACTGAAAAAAAAGCAAGCTATGATTGTGGTTAAATTAATATTTTTTAAATCTGTATTTTGTTGCTGATCATGGCTTAAGGAGGAGACAATTTTTTTCCCCAGGTATGTGTAACTGTGAGATATCAAGTGTCCATTCAACATTTTGGTCTTTGAATTCCACTACCAAGGAACCAAGCCTTGTAGAAAAACTCTTCTCAGGAACTCTAAATAAACCAGTCATAATTTTATTTTTATGTGTACATATATAAAACCACAATTGTGCATACCTCATTAGTATTTTCTAAGTAAGCTACTGAGTATGAACATTATTCGTTCAGTTTAAATACAAACTGTTCTCCAAAAATCACTTTTTAAACTAAAGTAGAACACAAAATTGAATTAATGGGACATGACACTAAAAATCAGATCCTGACTGTGTGGGGTTTCCCTTTTTCTGCAGCAAAACCAAGAAACAATTCACAGGATGAGTGAAGAAGTATCAGGTAAACACAATATTACTGCACCTACTCTGGTGATCTATTGCATTCACTGACTCATTTCCATGTCATCTTATCATCAGAGCCCAAAGTAAAAAACTTAGAAGGGATGTTCAGTGGCCAATGAATATAAGGAAGCCTTGATGATGACAATAGGACTAATCATAATTTTGAAAGAAAAGCTGCCTTTGTCTGACAATTGTCATAGTAGTGCTATATTAGTGATTTCTGAGGCAGGAAAAATACAGAAGAATGTTCTCATGATCGGAATAGTCAATGATCATATAATTTCTATAACAATATTTTGACAGAGAAGGAAGAAAAAAGATCTTTTCACACACAAGACAAAGATTTGAAAGTGGTAAAATACACATATGTCACATAGTAAAAATAGTAGCTCATGTAATTCCTAACATATTTATTTAATTCAACACCTGGGTCTGACACATCCCAGGCACAGATGTACTTAACCTGCAGTTGTGCATGTTTTGTCATCTTCATTTGTAAATGCATGTAAATGCATTACCCAGGGAAACTTTAAAAGGAAAAAAGATTATCTTATATATATTCTCCAACATCCAGCAAACCTGTTATGCAAGCCTAAAACTGGTGACAGCCAACATGGCTTCCCTAAGGACAAATCGTGCCCAACTGCTATTTTCCACATAGGATGATGATTTAATTTTTCTTTATTGTAACATTAAGTTAGGCCTTTGATGTTCTCGTTTTGGCTACCCAACCAAACCTCAAAAAAATATATTGCTACATCCACTGATAGTCTGTTTTCTTTTAAAAACAATACATTTCAAACCAGATAAATCCTGGTTTTGAAAATTTTTAATTTTTATTTAGAAAGGTAAAAAGAGTATACGTGCATAAACTGCATTCCATGCTTCTTTCTCTTTCTATATTTTTGTAACAGAGCACAATCTGTCACTGAAATAATATATAAAAGGTTTATGTATTTTTTCTTATTTCTGTGATGAGTATCCTACTCTTAAATAGAAGATTAGAACCATTTTATTTTCCACGTTCCATCTTAAACTATCACATTAGTGTGCTGCGACCACACCACAATATTAAAAAAAGGTGCTCAAAATATGGTATTTAATTAAATCTTCTAACTGGAATCCCAGC
The DNA here is from genome assembly GCA_026546715.1 of Gallinago undulata. NCBI lineage: Eukaryota > Metazoa > Chordata > Aves > Charadriiformes > Scolopacidae > Gallinago > Gallinago undulata. The sequence goes on along the minus strand of JAOTQQ010000063.1, from coordinate 37,561,757 downwards.
TTATGAGAAACAAAAGTAAGCTGTTTATCAAATTACTGCTGAATGCATGAATGTGGCAGGAAGATGATACAAATCTGTCCTGAGCATCTTAGCTGTGTGAACTTTAACTTTTTCACAATGGAATAACAAAGAGACGACATTTTCTTTGAAGCATGCTAATAAGGAGCTCTTAGTAGACAATGGAGTTGACATGCTGAACTGTTGTGACAGACATATTTTTGCTTATTTCATTAACATATTTAAATTAAATCCTTAAACTAATTTATCTTGAAAATTCTTTCTATGAAATTCCTGTGTTTCATATTTAGTAATAGAGATTTGCTGACCTTTGATCCACAGCAGATGGAAGATCCCACCAAGGAAACTGCAAAACTTCATGAATTCTGACTACTGATCACACAAGAAAATATGTCATCACAGAATGCAGAATAATGTAGTACCTTTAAAGCGTATGAAACAGTGCAGAATATCTATAGAAACAGGTATTTCAAAAGTACTTGGGGGTGCTTGCACAGTTTTAGAAGGATAGGAATAGCCTTAGATACTTTTGTTCTGCTGCCTTGAAAGGCTTACAATTACAGACTGCAACCAGGTCATGTGATACAAAAAAATGGCACAGACTATTTCCGTGCCTTTTATTTTCCCCCACACTTCCCAACTGCAGTAGAACACTTATTCCCAGGCTTTGAAGAACAGGAGGTGAAAAAAGCTCTTGTGTTTCCAAGCATCTATATATGGAATACAGCTTTTGCCTGAAGAGGGTATACTTAAGAGACATGGCTATACACCGGCAAGGAAAATTAGAGACCCCTTTTTCTATAGGTCTATTGCCAAGTCCTCGGCTAACAGGAGGCGGTTATGTGGTGGTACCTCCTTTGACAATATGAAACAATGAAACAGAAGACAATCACAACCACCTATTTTATAAGGTGACTGTGTAAATATGCTGCCGTGCAACGGGCACCTATTCTATTGATGGCTGGAGCACACTATGTACCCCATAAAAACATCATTCCATCAAAGAAAATTTCCCTCTGTGGAACCTCACTTACTTCCATTCCTAGAACAATGTTCTCTTCATCTATCATTTTGGAATGTGATATAAACGTCACAATCTAGTCCCATAGCCCACGGAAACAAGCACATAAACATGCCTACTCCTTTGTGGTGTTCCTCTTTGCTTTCAAGATTGTTCTCTCCGGAATCAAGAGTCTCTCTTGATCACTTCTGTTTCACAGTTTTCTAAGAAAGAAGGATAAGCACATTTCAAAGGGGGACAAAAGATCCTCTATGTACCAGAGGAATGATTATTGGAAGCCACTACATATTGGAATAAAGAGCATGTTACACTAAGACAAACTGCAGGGATTCATCTCCCAGTGCATGTTTCAAAGGGCATAAACAGAAAGATATTGCCTAGTTTGCTGTATCACAATAGGTAAAAAAAGACTTTTCACTCATGAATTCCAAAATTAGTTTAAGGTAGAAAAGTCTGCAGACTAGAAATATTTTATCTGACACCATAATTATAAATGGTCATATTTTACTTCTATAGAATTTTTTTAAAAAAGTTAAAAATGATTGCAGTAAGAATTCAGAAATCTTTGGTATCTTCTGGCATTTTGAATTGATGCAAATTTTCAATGGAAACAAAGAAAGGTAAAACTTGTAGGAATTAATTTTACTCTATTTTGTAAATAGTTTACTCTCCCTGAGTACGGTACAGCTTCCCACAATAGCACTTGGTCTGTACTGGTACAGCTTTGCTGTGGTATGCCAACCAGAACTTGAACTGGAAAGCCCACAAATGAGCAACAGTTTCAGAGGTTCCCAGTTTACTGACAGCTCTGGTCCAAGCCACCACTGCCAGCACTAAACCACAGGTCCTCATTTTCAAAGTCAGTTACTATGTTTTCTGTGGCACGGATTATACTTTGAAAAAGAAGCATATAGATCACAAAATATAAAGCAGCTGCCTAAACATTTAAGTAATACGAGATTTTGAATATCATTTAGTGAGTACTTGAATTCCACTGACATTGCTTAAATTCTGACTAACAAAGAAATCAAGGACAGTTGTTGTTCTATAGAACCTAATACTCTTTTACACAACCTACTCCTGATATAGAAAGGTAACAAGTTATCTGTGGACTCCAAGCATTTTCTGCTGGAAGTGTGTTAATTGAGAGAATGTTTCTTCAGTGATATAAAAGAAGAAGGAAAAAGGAAAATGTATCTGCTGACTTGAAACAAATTATGTGTTTGTAGAGGCAGGATAATCACGTACTTAAAAAGAATCTTCATTTTAACTATTTCCCATTTTGTAGCCTTGTGCTAGTGCGCTGGCAGCACATGAAGTACCTGGTTCACGTATATCGTTTGTTCATGTCCATGCATGGAGCTGCTCTTTGTCTCTGGTTTTCATTTGCTGTAAACAGGAGTCTGACCACAAACAGCCCTGGTTTGTATTCCAGAATTTGTCTGACACACTTGCTTACAAAGAAATGTTACTGAGACCAGTGTTATCTACAGAGCTATGGCAGCTTGAGATGGGAGAGATGGGAGAGAGGCAGTGGTAAGTGGAACTCTTTTACCTGCCACGTAGCAGAGTCTCGGGCACGTACCTCCCTGTGCATCACTTGACAATGAATTCAAACTCACAGCAGCTATTTGTAATACTAAATACACATTGGTTTCCTTAAAAATTCCATGGATTTTACTAGCAGGAAATGACTTCCAATACAAGAGACACCTGAGTAGTTTCAGCTTTAAGTACCGGGGTTCTTAAATTTTGATTTAAAATAAGGAAGTTTATCAGATGATGTTTTATTTTCTCTTTTAATTAGATGGTATCACTTACAGTGTAGAGTAGAAAGAGTACAGGGTGAAAGTCCATCCTCAAAGTATCAGCTTACACCTAGAAAATATCTGTGACTACTTTCTGTAAGAAGTACAACATACTTAATCACATTCTCTTCCCTCACACTTTACAAAGCATAAATAAAGCTGGATTTCTTTAACCAGCAGGACACTAGACTATGCTTGGACCTTCCAGTGAGTGGTGTCTGGCACAAGGTGTCTATGGTTCTTTTTAAAAAAATAAATAGCCACAACTAAAATATGCCCCAGAAATCTAGTACGGATTTTTCTGTATGTGATTAAGAAGACAATCAAATTGGACAGGAAGACAGGAAAACAGCAAGTTCATTACCCACCCACCTCAAAAGTGCACAAAGTCCAGCTATGAGCCATCTGGTCTTTAGAAAACAATTATATTTACTGTGAGAATTACTAAGATCATAAAGCATATTTTAGCATCCAGATATATTTGTCCTGGTTACTATCTAATAATTTCATTACTTACAGTAAACCCCTCTAAATATATTTTCAAATGATACTCTATGGCTGATATTGTGGTAAGCTGTCATTGATGCCACACTGATTTTATGGAGATGCTGGTAAAAATGCAAAGCCACCTTCAATTATTCAGAAAGGTCATTTCAGAATATTTTTTGTGGGTTTCTGTAAAATTGTTCCTTACTACTGTTAGGTTAGATATGCATTCAAATGCATAACAAGCAAATCTGTTCTTTCTCATAGTATTTTATAATAAGCAAACGCAGAACAACTTTTTACCCCGAAATTCTATTTATACACAGGAAATTCTATATTCTTATATTTAATGGCCTTGAAAATGAGGTTATTTAGTTTTAAAGTAATATTTTGAAGATACCAAATGGTTACTAATGCTCTGCTAAATAATTTTCAACATTGTTTTTGTCAACAGTAGCAGCAGGATGATCACTAGTGTAGCTGTAACACTGGAGGTTTGTTTTATCATGTTGCTGACTAATCCTGCTCAGAGTTAGCATAAGGGATTGATAACTATAATATTATAAAGAACTGGTCTGATTAAACCTCATAATTTTGATATAACTGTTAGTGGCTAAATGCCCAAATTAAACAGCTTTGCAGAACTTTGTTGTGTAAAAAAATGAAGGTGAGTCAATTGGGGAATAGTATTCTCAAACAAATCCACTATTTCCAGACCTGCATCATACATATTGTTCCCACTCTGAGCAGTTATTCCATGTGTATAAAGACTGACAAGAATTTTAAAAATCACATTTGAAAAGAGTTGCTTAGTCAAACCTTGCCCAAGGCCTCCCTACTCCGATAAACTCACACAACCAGGAGCTAAAGCCCTTTGCTTTGATGTGACTACTTCTGGGATTAAACTGTGTGACACGTGAGGACTGAATTATCCACCTCTTTGCTCTCAATGTCTCCTGAGCAGCAATTTGAAAGCAATGAAATCACAACTCATAGCTACAAAGAATACAATCAGGAGTGATCCGTTTATGCAGGTAAAACAGAGGGGTGAAAGCTGGCCTGCAGAAATGAATACTGCACTATGGACCTTTTTTCTTTAGAACTGTTTTTGGGTGGACTGAAACATTAGCCAGCGTTGAAGCTTTGAAACCTCAGTATTTGTTTCCTAGAACAACATGTGTACACCCCTATGTACCTCCTCATGGATCTCCTGACAAATTGGAAGCTGCAATTCACTCCTATCTTGGAGAGAAAAATATTTTGCCCTGTGCAAGCTTAAAAGAGCAAAACTAAAGGTATGTGCCTAAATGTCTAATAATATATTTGATAACTTCAGCATGAAAACTAGGTATCATTTAGGAGCATAATACATTCAACAGAATACTTTGATTGCAGGTTAAAACCACAGAAAACAGCTCACAGGAAGAAAAGTCTCCCATGAAAATTTGCTATTTCCACTTCAGCTGCATTCATCAGACCCCATCCAATACCAAAGCTATTTCCTACCAATTTAATAGGAAGCATTATGGTATTTTCCTTTTTTTAACCTAGAAAAGCAGTTAAGAGTCTTTTGCTACCTTTCAAATTGATCCTGTGATAGGGATGTAGTGGCAAGAGAGAGTAGAAAGGACAAGAACTGCAAGCCTGTGCTCTGAGCACATAAAATACTTTCAAGACAACGTTTTCTGCTCTTTTGTAAAGATGCTTTTCATTCAACAATGTGAATTCTGTGACACTTCGTAAAATCTTAATTAAAAAACGCTAAAAATTCAGTGTGGCCCATTTCTTCCTTCCATTAGCTTGGCTGTCCTCCATGTTTCATCTGGAACGGGCAGGAAAGACTGTTCCTAAAGACAGAAAACTCTATCTTACAAAGTTTACAGAACACTGTAATAAAATATGAGTATTTTATATTTATTTATATTGATGCCTAACAATACAAATTAGGTTTCCACAAACTGAATTTCTTTTAGTTTTTTCAAAAAAGGTGTAGAACATTTTGTGTTCCTATGACTTGATTTTTTTCATCTTTTTAAGTGGAGATCCCCAAGAATTTTAGTTTCACTAAAATCTGGAAACTACTGAATTTTTTCCCCACCTCCATTTCTTTATTTTACATAGAATCATTTTTTCAGCACTTGAAGCAATCCTTTATATAATTGTCTAAAGACTGTATACATAAGTACTGTGATCTAGAAAATCACAGTGGTGTCAGATCTGAAGATACTATTGCATCTAAATATTGCTTACACTAGCAAAGGTTGCTGTTCTGAATTTTACTGGAATATTTCTCACAGTCCTGTATCCCTTGGAGAGCAGACAGATGATGAGAAAATAGTATCATGTTACTAATTTTAAATAGCACTGGGCATACAGATTAAACATTGATTTAAGGTTGCAAGAAATTAGGCCTTTTTGGTACCAAGTTGTTTGGTTAGAATAGAATTAATAATTCAGAGATCAGGCCGATAGGAAAAAAAAAAACAAAAACCCAACCCAAAAAATTCACATGATATTTCTTTTCAGTAGAAAATTATATATTGCAAGATTTACTTGACAGCTCCACCAGAACTGAAACTGAAATGCAGACCTCTCCTGTGATATGGAAATATGCAACCAGTTCAGAAGTGGTTAAAGCTTTTTGGTTTAGCTCAATGTTAAATAGTTTTCACCTGCCATTGTACCTCATATGAACTGCAATTTGGGTGCTTCATACTTGCCTTTTTTTTTCCTATTATTGTCCAGCTGAGATTACTTTTCAAGACATGCAATAGTTTTCCTTGTATGAAAACTACCCTGCCATGATAGAGCTGGCATTCCCATTATGTGAGGAAGCAGCCAGGGCCAGCTGCTCCCTGAGGGATGGAGAGGGAGCCAGGAGCTGAGGATGCCCAGCACAGACAGTGCCCTCAGCTGCAGGGCCGGAACACAGCGGGCAGAGTTGGGTGCTGGTAGCAAGGGCCACTAACTTTCCCAAATGAGACAAGTGGTGAACCAGGTCCAGGGTCCAAACAGAAAGACCAGTCAGAAGCCAAAGAAATTGAGGTCTGAGACAGCTGCCAGCAGGGCTGTGACACAGGCCCAAAGTCCATCTGGGAGATATGGCCCTAAGATGGTTCAAGCTGGAAGTTACACCTGAGGAATCAGTCCAGGAGCTGAGCTCACTTACAATGTGTATCTGAGGTCCACCTAGGAGGCAGCACCAGAGCCAGAACTGAAAACAAGGACATCTATGATGTAGCTCAAATAAGGACTAAAGCTTAAGGGTTGAGCAGGCAGAGCCTGGGTAGGAGCCCCTGGTGAGGCTGCCCAGGGCCACTATTAATGCACTCGGAGTCCTGAGGCATTAAATCCACTTTTAAAGAGGCAGAGCTGTGACACAATTGAACCCTGTTCTCTGTAACGCAGGCATGGCTCCTGTTTGCTGTGTTTGCTGTCTTCGAAGACAAGTGTGTAAATCACATTTTGGGAGGGAGCTTGAAATACGCATTTGATTAGAGATATTTATGTGGATTTACGTGGATTAATAAACTTTCATTCCAAAAGCACTTAGAAGAATCAGATGCATGTTTATTCATTGTATCTGGCACTCTAACTTATACAATTTTCCCATTTTTAGAGCATGTTTCTTTAATGTCTTCTATGATTGCAATTAGATCAGTACCTAGAGGAAATGTATGCACTTAGAAATTGATTGAACCCACTATTAATAGTGCTTTTTGGATTCTGTACTACATAGCAAAGAGTCAGATGCAACACAAAATGTTATTTTAATTGCGCATTAATGCAAAGAGTAAAAAAAAAATCAAATAAGATTAACAGACCATGGATGCATTATCTCACTTGGACTAATACAAAAAATAACCATGCAAAACAAAGAATTGTATTCACAAATTGTCTTTATATTTGCAAAAACAAAATATGTAGCAGTTGATACCCTTGGAAAATCTCAGTTCTATAAATTGTGCACACTTGGAAGTGTTGTTAGGTATTCTGAAGAGTGTACCAACAAAAAGTATATTAGCCATTATAAATATTAATTAAAATGGGATGTTTTAATGTTATAATATTTAAATATAGTGTTTCACGTGTCTGAAGGGACCTGCAGGTCTGGCACAAAAACTGCTTTTATTCTACTAATATTTCATACATCTAATAGCTACTGGAAATCATGGATCCACACACTCCAAGATTGTATGGCACAACTCTCCCCATTGCTTGACAATTTCTTGACCACTGACCTCCTTAACACCAGCACTTTAGATTTATTGTTTCCACGCACAGCAATGGACTGAGGATCCATTCCATTCCCATGATCTATAACATTATTTTTACCTTACCCAGATACCTCTGCAGAATCATTCAACCTCTCTTGACAACAGCTCTTACAATTTCTGACTCTTCAAAACGAAGCAGGCCTGGCTAACTATACAGCAGACACAAAAATAACAAATATTTCATGGGTCAAGCCTCCTTACCGCAACCCTGCTCCTACAGACAGCAGGGCTTGTGCATTCAATGAGCTCTGTAGCAGTAAGCTTGAGAGCAAATGGGACATGCACTGACCAACAGCCAGCTGAGGCAGCTGCTAAAAGTGCCCAAACACAGCAAAAATATGGTCAGTACACAGCAGTCCGTTATGTTTGATTTTCAGACTAACAAAGTAAAACACTGAAGTACATAAATGCCTCACATTCCCTCCCTCTGATGCTGCTCGGGACAACTGCTTTTGGTGAGCATCATGTCGTCTGCAAGGGCTAAGATTCTTACGGGCGTCTCATTGTCTGCAGCCTTGATTGAGGGGTACGTATTCTCAGCAGAGACACTGAACTGTCAGTGCTTTCAACCGGAATGTTTTTGTGAATAAAAAAATACTTCTGCCCATCCTGCAATAAAGGTTTTCATTAGGTAACAAGCATTTTAAAAAATGCAAATTCTATGGTCTTAATATCTTTTTCTTTATATAAGCTGACTGTGACTTCTAGTTTCTTCACATTTTCCATTTCTATTTCCTACTCCTGACACCCAGTCCTACTTCCTAATTATATTGAGATACCTTCTAGGAATAATAGCTTCATATTCAGCATAGGAGTGCTGGCTCAACCATCACCATCTTCATGACAGTGACAGAATTAGTCAGTGAATTAGGCCTTACAAAAGAGATGATTAAACAGCTTGTGTATGTATGTAACACAGCCCGAAGTCAAAACATTTTGCAATCTATATTCTGGTAGTTGTGTGTGTCACAGCAATAACTGTTTGGTAAAGCATTCGTATGTAAGAACTGTCCTCCACTCACTGTGAGGAATCTGCAGAGGCTACACCTCTCATCTATGAGATTCTGAAGCAAAAGATGGGAGTTCATCAAAGGCTTGGAGAAGAGAAAAATACCTGGGATATGTCTGAGATTTTTCCAAACTTTTCTAAGTTTAGAGAGAGAATTTTTAAGACAACGCCGTACCTCTTGAGAGAAGAGAGACGTTGGATTAAGGAGCCAGATTAATACTTTTTTTCAAGTCTCAGCACTTCCTAGTAAAAAAATGCTTCTCACTTGACTGCAGTAAATTGATAGCCAGCTGAACAATAATGCTGCTACCCCACAGAAAGAAGAAAAGTGGGACTTCTGTTAATCAGCATTAGAGTTTTGGTTTAGCCCAGGGACAAAGTAGGAAGACAGGAGACAGAAGACGAAAGGATTAGCTCCATCCATACAATAAATCACAGTCACTGCTACTGGTCAATTTGTCTGATTATTAGCACTCTTTTTAGTACCACAGGATGAACAATAGTAAATTTCACATAAAGTATTAAAGTCATTCTCTGTCCTTTTTCTATATTCCTTGTAGAATTAAACTTCTAAATACTAGCAAATCATTGAAAATCTATTACACTGCATCTAAAATGCAGGGGAAAAAGGTTGGAAACCTCCACCTTGGTAAGTTTGCAATTTTCACAATTACTAATTGATATAAACTGTCTAGGACTAAACCAAGGGATGCCAAATGCTCTGTATTGAGCACAGCATGGCTCTTTCACCTCTTCAAAGCATAATGAGGGCAGCTGGAGGCAGAAAAAGAAGGCGGCACCAAGGTCTCTAACTAGATGCCTTCACTCACTCATCCTCTGCTCAGTAGCTGCTTCACCACAAGGCTGCTGATACAGATTCTCCACCGGTGGGTATGAATGAGAGTACCAACATCTCTCTCACCAGTCCTACTGCATGGACAATGCCAGGGGCCATTTCTTTTTTCCAGTGTACAGAATATTTTAATGTATTATTATCATTCATAAGGACTGTATTCTGTTAAAACCCTTACTGTCGGATGATTAATTATTAAAATCACCACTCGCGCCAGGGCATTTGAATTCTAAAGGAGTTCTGTTTTTGCCAGAGGAAAAAACACACTGGTGCCATACAGCTCTGTATCAGCAGATGCCACTTTATCACTCTTTTATTCCAATTCCTGTAGCACTGGTTCTATACACAATCTTTTTCAATAAAAATGGTGAGCATGTCAGGGAGCCCAGGAAGGATATTCTAAACAAATTTTACCTTAGTGAAATGAGTTCAGTGATAAAACTGACACAGCTGCCTTAATTCCTAGGACAGTGACAAACTGAGACAAACCATATGCTCAACGTTGAATTTTTGTGTCTAAGAAACAAAAGCTTAGATTTGAATACACTCTGTAAGAAAAATATTTCAAGGCATATAACTGCCTAAAAGACAAAATAAAGGCACTGTATCTTTTTTCCTGATACATTAAGAAGTTAGGAAACACTGGAGTAATTTTATGATTAAATTCTTTAATTTGAAGATAGCAATGGTGATTCTGGTTTTTTTTTGGGGGGGGGGGTGTTAGAGTTGGTTGGTTTCTTGTTTTTTTACTTTGGGTGGGTGTTTTTTACTTTAAGAATCGTTTGTGGGCACAGTATCTCCAACTTCAGGGGAGATCTGGCATGCAGTTTTACTTTTCTGCAATCTCAGTGTAAAGCTTTTGTTTCATGCTATGTGTAGGCTAACCCCTAGATGGAGACCTTATCGCAAACACACACACAGATCTGACCAGGCAGTGTATTACAACATTTGCCTTGCCCAAACACTACCTTTCTGAACCGATACACTTTCAGAAGTTACTTTTGATGAACTGAATAATGATTTTGTAAGTGGTTTTTTTCAATTATTGCATAATGATCACAAACTGTATAAATGATATATATATCATTTGACTTAATGATATCAACAACTCAAAGCCTCATTCCTTCACGTATTTCCCCAAAAAGCAACTAAGATGTAAGGAGGGAAGTACCTCCTGTATTGGCAGTTCCAGCTTCATTTATATTAAGTCAATCATATCATATCATATATGTATGATCATAAACTGTATATATGATCTGTATAAAACAGATCATAAACTGTACAGATATACAGATCTATAAACTGTAGACTCCTAATTCTGTTGCTGTTCAGCCTAACAGGGACTCTTGTAGACCAGTTAACTCTCTTCATCAAATGTAAGCTATCCTTTCACAGGTATTCTTTTATACAAGAATTTTTAGCTGTTCTCCCAGTAATATTCTAATACACGGCTTCCCCAAGTGTTATGCTTGTCAAAACAAAACTTCTGTTTGCCAACGTGCACACTTAACATTATCAGGTATGTCTGTGATGGAGTAAGCAAAAAGAAGCTGACAACAGCTGGAAAGTGGCTGGACCATTACTACCACTATTCATGGGAAGAATGTACTACTTCATACTGTTTTTAGATACAGCCCATGGACATGAAGTTTCAAACAGCTCACTATTACTAATGCTGGATGACTGGGGACGTTCCAGCTGCATTTATCCAATGTGTTGATCTCTTGCGATATTTAAGAGCTAGGTTAATGGCAAACCTTTGTTTGGAGTCCGGCAGGAATTATTAACCTATTATAAACACATTAAGTTTTTTTGTGTTTTTTTTTTTCACCTTTCATTTTATTTTTTTTAACTCTGGTTTGGGTTTAAATTTCATTGTCTGCATGTTTCTCATTCAGTACAGGTAGTGGGTTTAAACACAGCCTGTAAGAAAATGATTGTTAGTGGAGGGACTGAAAACATCTCTGAGAAGAAAACAATGTTTGAACGATTTATGAAATTAGAAATAAGACAGTGGCTATCATACTTAAGTAAGAGATTCTTTATATAAGCGTTGGGTCTAAGGTGTGTTCTCACATATTTATGACTAATGTTTATTACCAAGACTTAAGTTAGACCAAACTGGAATACAAACTAGAACACTTTAGTGATTGTTGATCAGCTTCACGGATGTTTTGGTGTCTAGACATTTATAGCATATTAGTGTGGAAACCGCTTAGCCAAAGGCTGTGGCGACAATAAGGGCTCTTCAACAGCTCCATGTGTTGCAGGTCCATCCATGTCATGACAAAAGATAAACCTGCTAAAGGCATGGCTGCTTGTAAAGGTTTGACAACTTCTGTGACCTGACTATGGTTGATATAACAGTAGGAAGTCCACAACTGTGCTCAATACTTTGGGATTTCATGAACTTGAGAAAGAGGAAAACGGGTTAAAAGATCATGACTTAGACAAAAGAAAGTATTTACATCATTGCTTGGAATATCATCAGGTATGTACTTTCAACGTATAGGATAACCACATGCTTTTTGCTGACCCTTAACATCATAAATAAAGCTGGCTTGGACTTAAATATTTTGATGTAACTAAGCAACACTGGTTTGGTTTCTCAAATGTGGAAGTACCATGGGAATTACTGCCAGTAAAGAAAACTTGGTGTTCACACATTTTGCTAGGTATTTTGTTTTAGTGATAGACTAAACGTTAGTTGAATATTCTGGTAATTATGTAAAGTGGTGATATATTTAAGCTTGAGGAAGATACTATATATATAACAATTACACATCTATACATACATATGAGAGTGAGGGAGTTATACTTGTTAAATTCAGATTCATCCTGCTAAGCTAAGTGAGAAATCCAGGAGATACTTTCCCATTTATTACTGATTCAGTATTTCATTTGAAATTATTAATGCCAAAATAATCCAAGTAGTAAACATGGAACCAGAAATCCCTACATGACCGAAGCAGTCAAACTCCTTTTTTTTGTCCAGCCAAGGCAGAGGAATTGAGTATTGCTGCCTCGGAACAGCCAGTGCAGTCTTCTTTGTAGAAGTGGAACTGGGTAAGATTTACTTTAGGTGGAAAAAAAAGGAAGCAAACACTGCCAGTTTCTCAGGTCTGACTGTTTTAATCATTCAGCTGCTTGATGAAAGCATTTTTATCTTTTCTTCTTTTAAAAAATAGCAGTGCTTATTCACAAATGTGTAGAAAATATATGTAGAATATGTAGAAAACTGCTCACAAAGTGAAGCAGCATCAAACCCTTCAGATAAAATCAGAGAAGAAAAGCTGTGATTCAGCTCAGACCCTAGCTTAATGCAGACACAAGCTCTTCTTTTCCAGAGATGTTTGTAGGCATGTGCAGAATAACAATTCTTTCTACTTAATACAGAAAGCTGAGAATCCATGGCACTTAATGTACATCCAGAACCAGGCTCAATCTTACCGGAAGAGAAAAATGTGGAGTATGGAGGGATTTAAAATTGAAATTTTTGACTCAGATACTGAAGTTCTGGAACTTATCTTTGGTCTTTTTTTGGAAAAGCTGTTACTATAGTGGAAGATTGGTAATTGCAATGTTCCTTATAGTAGTTTTCATTCCCAAACCACAGACAATATCCGATTAAAGTGGGTGAAATAGTTTTATGAAACAAACAAATAAACAAAAGTTTTGAGGGATGGGTGTAACGTTTGATATATAAATGCATATGTTCTGCTAAGCATGCTTTTCTTCAGTATGAACATGGCAAAAGCTAAAGCATTAAATCCCCCACTATGATCACATATTTGCAACAGGTAGCGCCTCAAGTGCTTTCACAGATATTTCACAAGCTTTCTCATCTTCATCTGCAAACTACAAACTAAATTTTGTGTTGAGTAAAAGCTTACATTGTGCAGCTTGATTTTGGAAAATGAATGAGCGTGAAAAACAATTTAACCAAAAAACCCACCCCAAACAACTGTGAGTATCCTTTAGCAATAATTCTACAGTTAATCCAAAGCCATTGACCACTACTATTGACTCCACTGAGTTTTGCATCAGACACCTAATATGTCTTTTTCTCTCTCAGTGTAAACAGAAAAAAAATTTGCCTCCTGGTGCTTGCTTTGCATGTCTGTCGTTCTTCAAAAAAGGATTACAAATCCAGACGGTAAACTAATTAAACTGCCTCAGAACAAAATAGGAATAAAACAGTAAAAGCCTTTTTTTGGTGTTTATGTTTTTGTTCTACATTCTGAACAGCTTCTCGGAGTATGTTCCTGTTATAAAATATAATCCGGGGAGGGCAGATTGGTAAATGATTTCTGCTCATTTGCACTTGTTTCAAAGGTGACTCCATCACCGCTATCTGAAAGACGCTCTGCCCCTCAGTAACAAATGATTACAGCTAAATGAATCCCAGAGGTTTGCCACTAATGCAGAACAAAGGCAAAAGAATGAGAGCTGTGGTTCAAGATCTATTTTTTATACCAGCATAATTTTTTGCTTCACTGATCTATCACTAAACAACAGCTGCTGGGGTAGAGACTAACTGCACTGTAGGAACGTTACCAAATCCTTTAGTGACTGGTCGCATGTGTTTGCCTCAGGCCTTCCAAAAAGTCAGAAACTTGTGAAGAAGGACTGGCAGGTTAATGTCACCTTATTTCTGTGAAGGATTTGAAGATGCTAGACACTCTGGAATGACAGTAGAGGAAGAGGGAGGGAGGAAAAGAAAAGTGAGCAGAATTCAAAGAGTTTAGGGTTTTACATATACGTACTATCTTAAAAATTAAACTTTTGCTATATTTATGAGTTGCTGGTTTTCTTTCCCGAATTATGAGAGGCCTTTGCTCTAATTTCTGGATGCTTGAAAGAGCCCTATTACTTTCTAGGAAAAAAGTATCATAAAACCAGTACCATATAAGGCATTCATAACTGCAGAAAAAAAACACTTTTTACTTCTGTTAGATGTTATCTGAGGTCTGTATATAACAAGATTAAAGTAGAAGTACCAATGTGGTTTGTAATGATTTCCACTGATACTCAGTATTCTTTTCATTAATAATCACCTATTTGAAGATGATAATTAATTCTGCAGAAAACATAAGATGATTGTAGCCCCCAGCTACAAGAACTATAACACCAAGTAACTTAAAGAACACACATGAAATGCATTGGCTTTTTTAAGAAAGTGACCACAGTGAGATATGTAGTTCATGTGTGATAATAAACTACAGAAATATTAACTGTACAGTAAGTATCCATGTATAATGCCAAACTAACAAAATGCAATAACTGTAGATGGCAGGAGCTCTTACTCTTCCCTGTGCAAGTGAAGTTGTAATAGAAACAGAAGGAAGCTTTTGCAAAGACTGTAAAATAAACAGGTTATATTTCCTCTACAGCACCAGAGAAGCCCATTGATGAGCCAGAGGGGTTACGAGTTATGAACCTGTACAACGTCCCTAAGGATATCAAATCTTTCTGTCCTTCATGACTTCTTCTGCCCCTACCACATGCTTTTATCTTTCTTTTTGATATTGACTGACCATCTATGTCTGGATAATTTTTAAGAAACTGGAAGATAAAGGGGATTAACCCAACATGCTTTTGAATCATCTGAAAACATTATTTCCCAATTCTTCGTAAACTTTGTGATCTGGCAAGTATAGCCCTGAGCAGAGGAAAAGGAAACATGAAATTTGGGTACTTTTTTCACTCTTTTCAGCAGATGATTAGAAAACTGCATTATAAACTGCATAGATTTTTATTTTCTTTCTCTAATGTTATTTAACTTCATTTTTCATAAGTAAAGAGGTCTGATGAAATACAATCATATGAGCACTAGGTTTGCATGGCTGCTGGATCAACTGTTCAGCTTCAACAAGAAAAAGAAGTACTGCAGATCTGGCAACAGTTGCCTGTTTCACTGTGAAGAACTGCAATGGAACAAACCAGGAGATTAAAACAACCAAGCGGGAGAACACACAAATCTGACATTACTGATTCCTCCTCTTGGATGAATACAAATTGATTTGGAACAACATGAAAAACTCGGAGAGGAAAAGCGATGAATGAGTGATGGGAGAACCATCCCTATGGAGGAAGGATGAGTTTGGCAGCCTGAGTACTTCAATTTCCCCATGTTCTAACAAATTTAGGTTTTGTTGCTCTGACTGACAATGTGCACAGATGTGTAGCTTTGAAAATTAACAGTGTACAGAGAACTGTGAAGTTCAAGTTGAAAGCTCTGAATATTCTGATGTTACAGTTCACCCCGAAGTCTTCAACAGTGCTTGACATACTATATAAATTTATCCGGAAATATCAAATTTTAGTCTTGCTACTTTCTGATGTAAAAGAGCTTACTCCAGTCAAAAAGAGCTGTATCTGTGCAATAGTGGCACTCTAAATATGATATTTGAGATACAAAAAGCTATGAGAAAAAGATTGTGAGGATGCAATGTATGAATGATTTCTTTCTCTTCTCCTTATGAAGTCCCAAGGCAGAGGTTGTTAAGACTTAGTTTGTAACTGAACTTCCTTTCTCAAATGCAGCTCTTAGAACCATTTGTTCAACTCAGACTTGATAAATGCATCATAATTGGTATTTACAAACTTGTTTGTTCATATTCCTACAATCTCAACTTACCTAATCATCATATGAAAGCTTTCAACTCCTGATAGAACATCTGCAAGCAGTATAAAAAGCAGGGACTACATCTCAGCAGTCATAAGCAGCAAAAGCTCCTATGACCACTCACTAAGCTATGTCATTAGAGTGGAAATGGCGTTAAAAAAAAGGAGATGATATAGTTTTAAAATACCTTTCCCCAGGGCTCGGTTACTTGGTTTCTCAGACACCACCGGATCTTACATTTTATGACCTGATGTTGATTATCAAAGAAAGTAATCAGATCTTGTATAGCAATGCCTCTGTTTTCACTTGTTCATAGATGTGCAGCAACTCCAGAATAACTGGAGGGATGTGGGAATGACTGGAGAATGGGCAGGAAAACTAAACTTTTTTTTCTTTTAACTTTGTCATCATTTTACAGTTTTTCCATTTGAACTCTGTTGTGTATGAAATCATAATAAGGAAGGCCAAAAAAGTCTTTGAGAGCACCTTGCTTAAAGCATAAAAGCTAATAATCATTTTTTTCAAACAAAGAAATGGAAGGGCTGAGAGACGTTCGAGAAGAGAAAAGAGAACTCAAGGCAGGTTAAAGCCACAACAGAAGAGCTCAAAGGACTCTCTCCATCAGTGCTCACTATGAAGGAGGTAGAGTGATTCTTGACATCTGGGCCATTCTTTAAAAGTTCCGAGTTCTGGATTTGCATCAGTTTGAAGTGTGAATCAAAGAGGTTTTAGGAAAAAAGACAACGAGTTACTGAAAACACAGAATCCACATTCACAAATATACAACCAAGCCAACTATTCTGGATATGAACCCTTGCTCTATGATTCTTTGAAGCGCAATTAGTAAATAGCATGCACGCTGCAGAGAAAGACAGTGGGGTTTTGCCACTGGTTTCTTCTAGGCCAACACTTTTTGTGTTTTGCAAACATTGCCCTTCCTTACTCCAGAAGCAGTTTTTATAGAGTACTAGTGTTTTGCAAAGCTATTTATTAATTTCTATATTGAGGTTTTTTCCCCATAAAGTGTATTTTTGCCTCTTTATCTTCAATTAACATTTGTATTTGCTACAGTTCCTTTCCCTTTTGATATTTCTAGATTTTATACAGGGAAATAGT
>JAOTQQ010000063.1:37530726-37544441 GCA_026546715.1 Gallinago undulata | reverse complement strand
TTATCTTCAATTAACATTTGTATTTGCTACAGTTCCTTTCCCTTTTGATATTTCTAGATTTTATACAGGGAAATAGTAAAGGTTTTTCTTCCAATTACAGTTCTCTAGCTCTTTTGATTGCCCTATGGGTTTCACTACTATCACATGGTGCTGAGTAAAACATGGTGGATTCTTCATAAAAGTATTCTTGATTACATTTCTTTAACATATTTATTTCTATGTTAGACAGAAAATGAGGAAGGAATGCCAGCCAGTGAGCTACATTCTGAATGGTAGGCGATATCTCCGTACCACTGAGCAGCACCTGTGCCTACACAATGTTTACAACAAATCAAGCCTTCGATGAAAATTAATTACCCAACCTAAGCCTTGGAAAGGCCAAGTGACTCTGATTGGGAAATAAAAGCAATAGACGAAATGTTACCTGCTCCCTTCATAAAAGGCACCCTGCTTTCTCATTACTACCTTTTCCAGTTTTAGGAGAGTTATCTGTATTTCACACTCAGCCTCAGCTGTAAAGTATGAGTTGAATGTGTTAAAATCTGCACATCACAACTTTGCGGTACAACTGTTTAATACTGTTTATTTACTGTGATTCAAAGAATAGGGTTAAATGATTTTGGACATTGATTTCAGAAGCAAATCAAATTAAATTATGCCGGTAATCCTCTTATGTCTTCCTAAAACTCAATACAAATTGGGTCACTTCCACTGACAGACATCTGAATATACATTTTTCATACTAGAGACAACTCATTTAGTTATGACTGTATCACTCACTGAACACCAGCATTCAGATCACATTCAAATACAGCAGCATTTCCTGACTTTTCCTGACCCCTTAGGAAATGATGGAAACAAAAAGAAAACAGAGTTCAGAGAATATGCAAGAAAACATAGAGGCTTCACAGCTATGGATTAATTCCTTTGACTTAGATGGATAGACAGTAACAAACACACGCAGAAAAAATTGTTCTTTTTCGGCAATCCAGCCTGCAACTCTGTATGCATATTGTTCATTTTGTCAGTAAGCAGACAGTACTGCAAGGCACCACACAGACACTAGATTCCAGCTACCTGATCTGATCCTGCAACTACTTCCATGTCTAAGCCACCTTGGTAAAGAACCATTTACGCCTATTTGATTTCTCTGCAGGATAAGACTGTAGATTACAATCTTGTTCTGTAGAAATTTCCAGCACTTATTGTATACTTATCCCATTTTAAAATAAAATACATTTTTTGAAAGGTTAATGAAATATTGAGTTTTTAAAATAAATAATACCAGTATGGTATTGTGTGGTATTTTTGAACACAATTTTAATGATCATTATAATTAGTCTTTCTGTTTCAATGTTGGGACAATTCATTTCATGCTGTTCAGTGACAAAATTTTTAGAAATTTCTGATCCTTGCAAAGCTTATCATACAGAAAGGTTGCGAGGTGGCAGAGGAAAGTCTAATTTATCGGAAAAGAACAGAATATAAAAATACCATCATACATGCGGTTCAAATAAAATCGTGACAGCTGCTATTCACAAATATTGCTGACATGGTTTATATTATATTAAAATTCAGAATTGCTGCATTTTCATCAGTTTCTCATTTCACAGCTGGCATTTCATGTTGTCAGCACCCTGTGATTTACAAGGCTGTATGTAGTGTAAAAATGTTGTTTTAAATGGACAATTTCATAAGCATGTTTACTAATTGATATGCTGTGGCAACTTAAAATGTAAACATACTGTGTGTTCCAAAAGCCAGAGTGCTTTACACAAGAAAAAGATCTGAACCTAATAGCTTTGGTTTCATTAAAGTTTTATAGAAGTCACTAGAAAACAAACATTTCTATGCAAATTTTAAAAGAATGGCTTAATTTGTGAAGTTACTTTCGCAATGTCAAAAATGCAACGCAAAATACATAAAAAATGGCACTGATACTCATTACTAGAAGATATAGAAGCTGTTAACCAGACAGACCATGGAGCCTTAATAAAGCGCTGTTTTCTAATAATGTTTACATAGGATTCATTGTGAGATTTTCCAAAGCGATATAAAGCGAGCCCAGCAGAAAATGCAAATGCTCTACTCCAGCAATGTTTTTCTTCTTCTAAGACCTGCAGAAATGATGGAAAGGACAAATTTCCCCGGAATGAAGTCAATATTTTATAAATTTCATCAGGCTTCTCTATACCAGTCTTCAGAGGGAATACAGGATACAACCGCTACTTCTGCAGTTCCCTGTGACAAACAGCACGCAAAATCATCTGCATACAAGTAATTTGGAAAGTTTGGGTCGGTGCACAGAATTTAGTGGAATTCCTAAGTATAACATCAGTCAGAAGAAAAAAATGCACTGCTCTTTCCAAAACCGTCTCTCTCTTTTCACAAAAGCCACTATTAAGCAGCTTGTACGTGTCATATAATATTTTTAGAACAGTAAAATGACACACATTTGGATTTTATCCTAAAATCTGAGGTACTCCAGAATATTTCTTGATAGAGCTAAGAGAACCAGGAGAAAGAGGTGGCAAAGTAATTCCAAGCCAATTTTCCCTTTGCAGGCCTTCTACTCTATCTGAAAGAAACGGCCCTTGACTGTGGCCAGGCAATGCTCTGATGCTCACATTGACAACATTTGCAGTTTTTCCACACATTTGGTATTACAGACAACCACAAAAAGGGGGTCTGATCACATCACCAGTAACTCAGTGTCCTCCTCCAGTGACTTTCTTGGTCAAAGCCCTTCTCTTCCAATCTATTTCTTCCCCAACTAATAAACCTTATTCCCACGTTCTTTTTGGTATCTTTGCAGGATTTTTTTTTCATAGTACAATACAAATGTGTGATTTTCTTCCTTCCTAGTCTGAAATTTTTGCCATAGTCTGACAATGACTTCTGCCCAGCAATAGCAAAGATGCTTGCCATTGTGTAACATCACTTCTTCAGATTTCCCTTGCAGTTCTGCCAGGGGGCAGGTTTGCTTGGATACGGCTGAAGATCCATAGCCACAGCATGTACTGAGTATGAAAATTAGACAGCCATAAACCCTTTTGGCTAATCTTTATGCATATGTGCATCATAATCCATTTAGTCTTCACCTTATCCAGGAAGTTTTAAATTTTTTTAATATGGTTTTCAAAACTCGTTTCCCTTAAGAGGATGATAAGCCCCATGCATCAACAAAAAATGTTTAATAACTTGTGTCAAACAGGACACGGTCAAAATCAGGATTTGGGCACCAAGAAAGTTAAAAACATGATAATTAAAATAATTCTCTCATTTGGGGCATTAGGTGAAGGCAGTACACCAGCAGCCACTTGCCTACATGAAATTTGGATTATTGGTAAGTGTCTTGCAGCCTCACAGCATTCATTCCAGCAGAGTACACGTAAGCATGAATGGCCTCTATCTTATAGAAGTCGCCACTGGGTTATGATACTTCTCCAGAAGTCCAAGTACCTTCTTGTAGAAGTTTAAGCATCCCTTGCATGAGACCTTCAGATGACTTTTTTTATATACCTCAAGCATGAATTATCTGGAACATCCTGCTGTTAAGAGCCCTGAATTAGACAAGAAAAAAACAGATTTTCTTCAGCCATGCTATACAAGAGGGTTTGTATGATTTATTTTTTTTTTTAAAGTTATAATGAACCATGAATTAAACATTTAATAATTTTCTTAAAGATAGGTGTTTAGGGGAAGACAGATCAACAACTAAATTCATCAAAGTATACCTTCTGTATCAAGACATTTTAACAGAACAAGCACTGTTGGTCAACTTTTTTCAATGATTTCTCAAGCTTCCTTACAGGTTACTGGTTCTGATTAAGTACTGTGAAATTACTGTCTTGGCTGGAATTTACTTATCTCATTTACAATTTGTTTTTTATCACATTTTTCATGGGAGATTGGGAGCCATGAGCTTTCAAGCAGCAAATTATAATATTTCATAATCAATAGTGCTATAGTGTTAAGAAATAGTGTAAGGTTTTCATTAAATTGGAGAGGAGTGCAGTTAAAGGAATGCTAACAAGTATTGATGTTTTGATTGTATTTATCAATGTTGTTAAACTCCTCTCCACTGCACTGAGTTTATTTTTCCACATTAAAAAAAATGTTATTTTGTATCTCTTGGGCTGAGTTTTAAACAAGATAAAATACCTTGTGAATTAATTTAGTTTGAAGAAAAAAAGAAAATACAATTTGTGTCTTTTCATTGAATTAAACTTAGCTGTATTGACTTAACCCAAGTTTAAAATTTATTTAGTTACAAAAGAAACAAAGCAAAAATCAAACAGTGTATCTCATTCTGTATCAAACTTGGAGAGTCTATCCTTGTGCTATTACATAAAGAGATTTTTTTTTTTACTAATCTGTGTATCATAGACAACAATACTGTAATATCTGAAAACGCCACAGAAAAGAACATTTTCACCCTATATTTTATCCATTATATTAATTCTTCGACTACTGTACCAGTACCAAATTACGTATTTGTGCTGGAAATGTGTCATATATTCAAATGTTTGAAAGAAGAAAAATTAAGCTTGAAAAAATATTAAATACACTTTATTGGCAATTTACTGAGATGTGCTCTAGAATACCAAATATTAATTTTAGGACAGAAGGTGAGTTAGGATAGCAGCAACAAGATTTTCTGTTTTACGCTGAATGGGTCTATCCCCATTTTGCATTTTAAGTCAAATGACTTAAAAAATTTCACAAAAAGTTAAGAGTCTGAGAATCTTAACCTCTAGCGGGGAAAAAAATAGGATATAAAGAAGAAAAATCATATTCTACTGATTTAGGTGATTCTGGTTACTTGTTATTTAAACTCAGACCACAGCACAACATAATACTTCTAAGCTTTGATCACAGACTGAAAAAAAAATGAGTCCTTGTAATTAATTTAAAATACTGTACATGCACCTCACCTGTGGTGAAATCCAATTTTCCACATTGCACATACCAGTCAGATTTACAAAACTGTGTTAGATTTTAATGAGATATATGACCTCATTTAATAATTTACTTTTTACCATTGAAGAAGTCTAAGGAGAAGTTCAAAATAATATTTAAGAGGAAAATTGTTAAAGTAAAGCGTGATTAGCTATGTAGATTTAAAGTGCTCCACTGCTCTACCAATAGCTTTATATTCTGAAAGCAAACTCAGCATTTCTAAGCTCTTATATTTTCATTCCTGACAAACCTAATACTATTTAACTTCTCCACCGATGAACCACAACAGTAACCAGAACTATCCATTAGTTATCTAAAAAAATCGTCTTTGCTCCTGCATTTCAGACTCCAAAAGTGGCCTTATTGCTAAGAATACCACGTAATACAACAAACTGTTGTTTAGTAATTCGTAAATTATGGCTAATTATTTAGAGTATAAACTTTAAGAGTAAAACTTATACTTCTAAAATTAATCACAACAATTCTTGGATTTATAGCTCACATACTTCAGAAAATTTTACAGGTAGGGCAGGGAGAGATATAAACCGAGGTTTAGGTTCCAGGTGGCGAGCAGTTTAGATTAGGATGATTTGAGAAAATCATGAGATTATTTTTCCAAACATCAGTATTCATCCTATCCATTACAACTGTACATTTAGGATACGAGTAAATTGCAGCATAGCCGTTACTTCACTCTTGATCTCCACAGCCTTATTTACTTTGATAAAATATAGACTAAAATGTTTAAAGTGTTTGGATTATACTAACAATATCCTGAAAACTAAGCTTACCTAGTATGTAGGATTGCTTGAGAAAAAATATTTTAATTGAAAATGGATTTCCTTTAAAACTAAGTCTTAAAAATAGTTTGAGTATAAAACCTCAAGACCCTCAAACTTTCGATACTCTTTAAGACATTTTGAAGGCACTTCTAACAAATACCCATTTGAAAATGGGATGATACCCATTTCATTTTGGCCACCAATGCTCCACACATGAGCTCACATTTATTTTACTCAGAGCTAGAAAATAAAGCATTCCTGTGTGCTTGTAGGATGAAGACCTAAAGGATTCAGAAAAATACATGCTAATGCCAGGGAGCCATTTCAACCCTTTCCAAGTTCTTATCATACTTTGTAGATCATTATCAGAGTTGATAATTGAGCTTTATTATTATTTGGAATAAAAGACATGAGAAGACTCAAGTCTAAACACTTTCCTAACTCTTTCTTTCACTTCAGATGGAGTCAGAAGGACTGGCTGCAAGGAGGGTTCTATCATCATGCATTAAAGGTAATACTGTGGACAAACAATAGATTAAATCTTCCTCACTTTATTTAAAAGATTTTTCATTTGTCCAAACACTCTGGGTGTATTAATATGCAGATCTACACAATACACAATAGGAAGGAATGTTGAAGGAGATAATCAATATTAACATGACAGACAAGATTCTGGTCTAAAGATTAGTAGCTTGAATCACTGCTAATGACAAAAATTTTATTTGTGAGAAGATGCATTCAGCGATTTCTATTTTATGTATGGTTTTAAGTTCTTTGCTTGAACTGCTACTGATGTTTATCCAATCACAACAGTGGAAAAGGTGAAAAAATATATAGATGTGAATAAAATGACAGATGGTTCATTTACGCTAGGCATATTCTAAAATGTGACACACACATCAAGGTGTCTCAGTAGCTATTTTGAAACAATTTATCTTATTAACAGCTAGCAGTTACCACCACAGCCATCTTTTCCTGAAAACACCATACTGTCACAAGAGCTAATGTATATTTTTGACAACTAAATAATGATACTCTACATAATGACGACAGACAATTCACCTCATAGAATTCCTATTCTTTAACTGTACACAAGTTCTATTTCATTTTCTTTAATGATTATACATAAAATTTGTAATTTTGTTTTTGTTAAATAATGGTCACAGTTTTATTGGAACAATTAAGCATTACTGTTATCTGTTGTGACATTTTTGCTTGGTTACCAAGAATATTGTCAAAAGACATATTACTCTATGCATTCTCTAGCTATCAATCCACAGAAACATCAATAGAAATTGCAGATTCATTCATGTGATGTATGAAACAGAATAGATAATATAAACGTATATTGCCTATATATAGTATTTTGGTATTATTACAATGACTTTCTCAGAAAACAAAGTTTTAAACAAAATAGTAGCCACCATAATGGTTCGTATAGAAATATTTGTGTTTGAAAATCTAATTGACTGTGAAAAACGTCTGTGATGGAAGTTTGTTCCTGTAACTGCTCTTTGTCGCCTTCTCTACTTTGCCACTATTTGCATTTCAGCTTGTTCTGGTTGGATGCTAAGCCCATGGAAAGACATGTCATTTAGCTTCTGTCTGGAGTTCTTCCTCTGCTGAGAGTGTTATGGTGACACCACCTACCAGAATTCTGTCATTCTCTGGTGCGATTCTATGGTGTAGGACAAAACAACTGCTTTGGCAGGGGGACTGGACTAGATGATCTGCAGAGGTCCTTTCCAAGCCAACGCAATTCTGTGATTCTGTTTTTTTCTAGGGGATTCACAAGTAACCGTGATGACTGATATCATTAGACAACTTAGTTGACCTACAAAACTGAGAGGTCATAATTTTCTATAACTTCACAAGGGGATGGCACAGGAACTTACTTCCTATGATGTGAAATTAAACTCTCAGTGCAAAAAAAAGAAGTGGTGAATTTCAACATTTTCATCATCTTACTTCTAACAGGTTCTTGGTTGTAGAACAGAGTTTGGTAAGAAGAGAGCAATTATTAGTTTGGAGTTAGGACTTGCTTTCCCTAAAAGAAAACACTCTTTTTCCTAACAGTGAAAGATGCCAGTTGCAGAAACTAGTGGCCATCTCTTGGCTAAGAAAGCACTTCTAAGGCCAAATCCTCAAACTGTGTAAACTGGTTTTGCTTACATCCCTGAACACCTGCCTTTGGTTCTTGATTCAGACACATTATCAGGTTTAACATTATCCAGTTATTTAGGCCTTTGTGTGTCTTCTAAAGTAATCTGAAACCTTTCCCTAAGCTTAATTAGGTAAATGCTGTAATATTTTCTCTTCTAAAAGGAAAAAGGACATAATGCGAACCAGGTCAGTGCTACAGATTGAGAAAGTCATCTCCAAATTTTCCCACATTTTTTCAACAGATTTACAGTCACACACTTATGAGATTTAATCCAGACTGTCTGGGCAGATATGCATTTCTGTTTAATACATAAATAACAGAGTAGAATGAATAAAGTATTTTCCACGAGTAGTCATTTGAATTTTAACCAAAATTTTACTTCAATCAGAACTTTTTTTCATTACTGAGTGGCTGAACATTTCTAGAATTAGTTGCAAAAGTGAGACTGTAAACTCGCTATTCAAGAAAATAAGTTTTCGTAATATATTTCATCATTCAAAATTATTATTACCTAAATTCCAGTAAATTAATTTCAAACCAGTGCTATGCTGGCTATTCAGAAGAAAAAACAATGATATGACTTTGACCTTGCAAGTATTGAAGCATAACTGTAATATCATTTATTTTCTGAATAACCCTGACCCTTCTTTCCTCTTCTGCACAACCTCCCTTACCCTACCCCCCTGAACTCAGAGGGTCTAATACAGTAAATGAGGTATGATGGGGTGGGAGAAAGGTCTTACATTCCCATACAACCGACGTGGGAAACACAAATTAGGATCTAGAATGTTAGATTGCCATAATCAACCAGTATTTGAGCTTTTTACAAAAAATGATTCTTGAATGAATACAGAATGACTCAGAGACTGTCAGAGCACACTCAAGACAATTTTGCAGGCAGATAAAACCAGGGAAATTAAATGAATTATTTATTAGGACGCTAATATTGGAAGTCAGAAATCGCAAGTTCTACCCCAAGCTCTAGCACTGACCTTCTGTGCGACCTTAGACAAATTGCTTTATCTGCTTATGCCTGTTGCCACACTGGTTTGTGGTTTGCTGCCCTGCCAGCTTTCAATTTTTGCAGCGAAAATATTGTATTTTCCTCCACGTTCACTGAACCACCTAAGACACTCCTCCCCAACCTGGATTGGTGC
The DNA here is from genome assembly GCA_026546715.1 of Gallinago undulata. Classification (NCBI taxonomy): domain Eukaryota; kingdom Metazoa; phylum Chordata; class Aves; order Charadriiformes; family Scolopacidae; genus Gallinago; species Gallinago undulata. The sequence goes on along the minus strand of JAOTQQ010000063.1, from coordinate 37,535,376 downwards.
ATTTACGTATTAGGGAAATACAAATAAATAATAAATAAAAAAAGTTAAATAAGATTAAAGACTTTTAATTCAATTTAGTTTGGTCTAGTGTCCTGTAGAGAATTATTCTGTACAGTTTTGCACTGAATTGTAAAGATACAGTACATATCTTTATCTAAGGAAAGTTTTCATGCTGTTATTTCAAACATAATTATGTTCAAAATTAAGAAGATGGTCTATGTGCCTAGATGACCTCAAAAGTTCCCTTCAGGCTCCTTGGCAATGAGTCTCTGAACCTATGATAAAGCTATAGAAACAATGGAATTTCTTATGTGTCAGTTAATTTTTTCATATTCATTGGACAGAATCTTTAATTTCAATAGCACAATTTTGTAAACATGCTTATTACAGTAAGAGAGATAACTTCAGTTCAATTTTTATTAAATTTTCTGGAGAAGAATTCCAAATATTTCATGGTGTTATTTAATGTTAGAAAGGAACATTAACAGATAGCCACCAAATGTTACAGATGCACCATAGCCAGGCCTCTGTTGTTATTTTTTTGCTGAGGCACCTGAATTTAAACAAAAAAAAGACATAAAACAGAACATTAAGAGAAGAAAACATCTCTTCTTTTTTTTTATGATTAAACTGACATATAGAGTATCTGTTATTTCTGCATTGTCTTCATCACTCTGAGCTTGTCACATATATTTTAATACATGATTTATGGTTATAAATTCATTTTCCATTCTCATTTGTAATATGGTGTCACATTTTATCACAAGTGCATTTAATCATCTCCTGTCTGCATATTAATGGTTACAAATATGATACCTGTGTAGACCTAGCAACCAGTGGCTGTAACTGTCTCAGATTGCAACGGTTGAATGCCTTGAAAAGTACTGATAAATAGAGAAGTTCAGACATTTTATATGTCTGTCCCATTTTAATAGCCAAGATAAAATTCCACTGCTTCACTAAGAACTTGATTCTTCTTCCCTCTTGAAAAATCCAAATGCTTACCAAATATTTCCAAAAACTTCCAAATATTCCAAATATATTTCCAAATATTTTCCAAATACTTCTCTTTCCTCAGAACACTGTCAGTGCATAAAATCAAACATGCCTAAAACATGTTAAGAATTGGTACAGAAAAGGTAAAGATAAAAAGCTTATAGATTTTAAAGGAGAAGCAGGATCAGACAGAAGAGCAATATATATCCAAATACAGGGTAATTCAAAAATACCAAAGCCAGTGGTTTGTTGTGCTGAACGTGAAGAAGAGCACATGCTTAATTTTATGACATTTGCAAGGCACAACTGAAAATTTCAGATATTTATATTTAAATGCAGCATATCATTTATTTCATTTTTCTGAAGAAAGCAATCCTCAGTATTATTTGTTCTGTGTCTTTAACTTAACCTTTAACCTTTTGCAAATACGTATTCAAGAAATCTTTATTTAAACATTTCAAGTCCTGTATTTCATAAGAAACTGGGTTGCAGTCACATCAATGATAGGGAAAAGAAAAAACAACCATCTGTGCAAGAAAACATTAATTAAAGGTGCATGCAAATTCACCTGCCTTGCACCAAGCAGCATTCTCATGCCAATTTTTTGAGTATTTGGTACCTAAATGGTTCCTGAATAAACTTAAGGAATTTATAAAAAGGTTATAAATTACTACATTAAGGTCTACTTAGTGACATTTAATACAACTTATTTGAAGTTGCCAATGTCATTGTCTTATCTTCACAGAGAAGTTGAGCCTACAAAAACTAGGCTTGTATTTTTATTTGTACTTTTAATTGAATGTTTGACATCTTTCATGCATTCTGTCACAAGCAAAGTAATTTGCCATACTTTATAACAGACAAGCGTGTGCAGCTGACAAGTCAAAAATGTCATATTGTCAGTGCGTAGGTAAAATTCAAAATGAAAGTAGACAGTGTTGCCAACAATCTGAGTTCAAATTGCAAGGAATTAAGTGTTCTGTATTTTGAAATTTATTCCAAGATCACCATAGAAAATACATTTGATGATCTCTGCAAATACATTGAAGCTAAAGAACATTTTTCTATATATTGATCAGTATAAATGTAATTGTAGATCAAGCTAGAAAATAAATATACATTAATTGCACTGCTTACAATAGCTTTGTTAAACTTTTCAGTTACAAAAATAAAATAGAACTGTTGAATTTGTCATTCATAGGGTGAGAAAGCCCACTGTTTAAGGCAGAAAATCTCTGTAGGAGAAAATGGGTTCTAAATACAAACAACTCTATTTTCCTCAGCAGGAAAAGCAATAGCATCGTTCAAATGCAGGAAGAATAAGATGGCTTTGTTTTTTGGGAGGGATTAACTTTTGCTACTGTAATCAGCCTCATAGACTATCTGTCGTGGAAGAGTCCACTTTCAAAGCAGATGTTCATAATTCACTTAACTGCAGGTCAGTTTTTGATACCTTCACCATGAGAATATTTGCCTTGCTTACCCAAACAGATGGAGCTTTACAACTCTGAATAAAATCTACCCCTCTCCTCAAATGATTTCTATAGCTCTTTTCTGTATGATCCCCTTCTTCAATGTTTTGAAAAAAATAAAGGTCCAAACTTCTACCCCAGTGACATACAACGTGCTAAAAATCAAACTTATGCTACTTAAACTCTCCTTCATGGAACAGCAACTAACTAATGGCAACTGCAGACTGTCACTTCCCATAAGGACTAGTCAGTGGGTTTCAGAGACAGGGAAATGAACAGAATCAGAAGTCTTGGTTTCCATCTCAGTTTCTAAAGAAGATTAGAGTGACAACAAGGCTTTCTCTGCTGATCTTTCTGGGCCCTATAAATGGTCCAGCTTGACCCAACTACAACTTGAATAATATGCAATTTTTCAAAGCCAGGCAACTTTGCCAACAGTGAGCACTTTCACCCCAAAAGGTCCCTCAGCTGCCAAAGACCATGTTCCAGTTTTAAAACATTGACTGTTAGCATTTCTTAAAGAAAAAATTGTCACTCTCTGCAACAATAAAACAAAGCATTTCATAACAATTTTGGAAATTACTTTACCATGTTGACAATTCTCTAATTCATATTAGGGAACAAAGCTGGCAACTGTAACAAGAAGCATCAATACCAGCTTTTAAATTATCTTTAAGGATCATGTATATTTAAATACAGCAGAATAATTAAAAGGTTCCTTTTTTTTTTTAATGGAAGCTCTTTACACTATTTGAAAGTGTGAGAGGTCATTCATGTCACTATTCTTCAAGAAAAATTGAACCTTTTAATTATGCATGATTCATAATGTGCTACTCACATCTGTCTGTCTTTATTTGTATCACTTCTTTGGGATTCCTCAATGTCAGCAATGTAAAGATATTTGTATTCAGAATAAAGGGCATAAAGACTAAGCTTAGTTTTTACCATATCTGAGTTTAGTCGTGTTAGCATAACGAAGGAGACCGTGCATGATGAATCATGTATCACAGCTATTATCTACTCTAAATATAGAGGAAAGATAACTGACAGTTTTAGCAAAGGTGGTTCAATATTACCGAGCAAGTCCTGGCTTTTAGAGATCATTCGACGGTATAATTTAAGAATCATATATTCCAGTTTGGGGCCAATAATAGATAAACAACAACACTCCCTGTCCCCAAACCCTACAGGTATGTGCTTTCGCCATGATATCTTTTGTATACTGTGTCATTGCACCATAGAGTATCCTTAGGAAAAAACTATATCTCATTCTTGAGAAAAGCAGTTTTATGATACCTACTTTTCCTTAATCTAGTTACACTAAGTTTCAGAACAGGAATTTTCTAAGTGTTTTCTGAAACACTAAGTTTCAGAACAGTGTTTTCCTGAGAGACTATCTACCTTATTTTCATTATATTACATAACAATCAAGAAGCAAAATGATCATACGCTATTAAATACTGAAAAATTTCTTTCCAGTATAAAGATGATTTTCTGAACTTGTATAAACTTCCTCTGCTGACAGTTGTCCCACAGAGCAAAGGTGATATAGGCTCTTTATTACATAAGAAATTTTTTCTATCTTTGTTAATTGGCAGTTAGGGAGATTTCTGGATGCATCTAACATCAGTAACTTACAGTCTTGTAAGATTGGAATTCTTAGCATGTCTCAAATCCAAACATATACAACATTATTTCAGTGACCATTTCCAGATTCTCTATTCAGAAATGTTTGTAATGCCAACAGTAACAGTGTTTCTGAAGAAGGAAGCACTGATAACAGTACTCACAGGCTTAATCGACACATTTACTGTTTGCATTTCTGCCATCATTTTTCATATTAAAAGAGACCTTCATAGGAAAGACAGCTGATTATTATATGATTATATGACATGTGGTGTCCACGTATTTTCCACTTCTGAAAACAAAACCCAAGAGAACAAAAAAAAAAGCCTCCAATAAAACAAAACAAACATACCATGCATTTTTCACAAGTACTACTTTTTAAACCTCAGCCGCCATTGATGTGTCAACTGCGTGAATATCACTGATGAGTAATACCAAAAAGTGATTTTCTGCTTAAGCTGCACACCTGGAAGGGATGCAGAAATTATTATTTGTGCTACAGCGTGTCACTTTGTAAATAAACTCAGTTGGTAAATATCAATTATTTCAGAGAGTT
>JAOTQQ010000063.1:37498809-37522773 GCA_026546715.1 Gallinago undulata | reverse complement strand
AAGGCTGGAATTTCCTTATACGTCGCCCATTTCTGGTCACATGTCACATGTCTACTGGAATGCTCCACCAGAGCATCCGAGAGGAACCTGGTCGGTGCACTTTTACATGGAAAAATTTTGCTTATGCTTTTGCCTACTAACTAGTTCAAAGCCTCTTTGGATGAATCACAACAGCTGGTTCCATGAAACTCTGATACTTTTTCATTTCCTTAAGAAACTAGTGTGACTTTAGCAATCCTGTCTAATGGATATTGGCACTAACAACAAAGACAGGATTTAGGAATAAGATAACAAAAATCTAAATCTCTAAGCCATTTGTGAATTATAAATAAAGTATAATGCATAATAATAAATTGTCATTCCAAATCCCACTGACTGTGCAGATAAGCAAATCCATGTTAGCTCTAATATAACCCTCAATCAAATAAGTCACTTCAGTTAACAATGGCTGAAACAGATGTGCAGAGCATTCTTGTTAAATGCACAGATATACAGATTTAATAATTTAATGTTTGTTTTCTTCATCTGTAGCATATTATTTTGAAAAAACCACCATCATTTAACATTTTGTATTAAGCGCTATTCTCCAACTTCCATATCCCTTTCACTGCATTAGTATCAATGCATTAAAAACAAACAAAAAACCAAGACAGCATTTCAAGAACATTGTATCAATGCAAGAGATTAAGATTTACAACGTAACATCCATTTTCAATTATAAATAATCTTTACAAAGGGTTTGGTGCCCTGCATATTACGCACTTAAAAAAGGACAACACTGGCATCTCATGTTACTCAAACCTTTGATTAAATGGGTAATTTGAAAAATAGTCTAATTGGCTATACATGAGTTAATGCATTTATGCTCCTATGCAAAGCTGATCTGATCTACTGCAGACTGTCCTGTTTTGTACACAATTCAGCTCCAAAACAGAAGCAGACTTCAAGGAAATCACTTGACTTCACATGGTTAAACGTTTAATCAATCTGTCCCCACTGTTCCTTCAACTGGCAGCTCATAAGTGGTAAATAAGATACTTAAAACAGTAAGTTTAAACATATCAGTTATGATTACAAACATTTAATTTGAATAGTCATAAAATATAGTTAATTGACAGGTTTCGATCTCTCAAAGACAGTATCATCAGGTCTCCTACAACAATTGCAGCCATTTCTTACTGGTTATGTGAACGTATGCAGAGCTGGAAGAATTAAGCCTTCGCACTACATTTTTGGTAACTGGCTTTTACTTGGTGAGCTCTACTGTTATTTTCTGTGTCTGTATGTAACAAGGATCTTGAAGTAAAATGAAAAACCCATCAGGCCTTCCTGTTTTTCTTTTCCATGTTTGTTTGCTTTCTCCTCTAAAACTGACACTATTAATGACTTATCAATAATTCTTTCTTTCTCACTGTCACTCTATCAAACATGTTCAATAACATACAAGTGAGAGAAAAGATGTAGGAGACTTGACTTAGAATTCCAAAGTGAAGCTGTTTTTTCTAGTGGCTTGATTAACACACCCAGCATTAATGAATGCCCTCACTTTCAGAAGTGCTTCTTTAATTCTCCATATAGTGAATAAGAGCTCTGGATATTTGATGCCCAAGAAAGCTAGGCCGTAATTCCACTTAGGTAACAATTTTATTATTGACACATGAAGTGGAATAAAATCCTATTTTCTCATCATACTAGCTGCATCATCTCCAGAAATTAATGACTGTTAAGAAAAAGCCTAAATTAAATTTAAAAATCCCCACTGAATAGTAGTGAAACTGTGATTCCATTATGCTTAGGGGACTGAGGTATGAGGATAGAAGTTATACTACTTCAATTATTCCTATTTTCTTTGTAAGGTGTCCACGTACATGTGTGTGCATATGTTCAACAAATAAATAAGAAAAGCCAAGAAGATACTGTCCTCTGGAAGAAGTGCAGTAACACAGATTCTTGCTGTCCATGTGACAAGGGAAACCTTGGTTGATATGAACTAGGATGAGGGAAGACACCAAGGACCCTGCAAGGCAGAACATGGATTTACAGGGTAGGCCTTATTACCCAGCAGGCTCTTTTTCTGCCAAAGCCGTTTACTTTCAATGCAGTGTCAGAAAGAACTACTTAACTGTCTTGTCCAGCAACACCATTAATAGCTGCTATGGATCTTCAGTGCTGTTCCTTACTAAGGGAATCAGTACACGTGTCGTAAGGCATTGCTCTCCAATTTCCAGTAAATTATCTCCTGACATTTCCCAGCCCACAGCTGTCTCATAGACCACAGGCTGAGAAGCAGTTGCTTCAAGTTTACTATCTGCATGGCTTCATCTCGCACTAGACATACTTTAGAATCCACCCTAGTACGGTAAGAACACTTAACTTTTGAGATCAGAACAGTGTAGGTACGTCAAACCTTAGAAATCTAGGCTCTCTATGCTGATGACTGTATGAACTTCCTTCTAGGTCTAACAGGAATATACAAGGGCATCATGTAAAGACAGACCACCCATGTAACTTCATGGCTTAGGTGGATCTGCTAGATGAAATCAAGAGCACTCTCAAGAAAGACACCTACCCGCCCCCCAAAGTGCTAAACATTAAACAACTAATCCTTCCTGTTGGTCACCAATTAATCAGTGACTGGATAATAGACTGCTGCATGTAAGAACTCCATGTGAGACTTTAATGGCCTTTCAGTGCAAGCCTGTGAATAGTTTTATGAGAACACAGGTATTAATCCTACAGCCATCAATACAATCCACTTTGGATAAGGCTGTCTTATTGACCTAAAGCTACACTGAAATAACCCTTTGGAATTACAAACTGTAAGCTGTGTCACAATATTTCTGTAAAAAACTATGTTGGCCCATTTGCAGTAGAATTACATGATTTACATGGGTTAGAGTCCCATTTTTGTGCTCATAATTCTGGACATAACTGCACTCTGACAGAGCAATGAGGCTCTCCTGTTTAAATTGCTTTAAGAGAACTGAATCTCCCTGAGGACAAAAAAATTACACCACTGTTAATACATTACTCTGAATTTGCAGACTAATTGATGAAATCAGATTGTACCTATCCAAACGTACTTCAACATGAAGCACTGGGCACTCAAGTAATATTATTATTTATGTATTTACAATTATTGTTATATGTATGCAAATTATTATAATATTTCTGTTTTGGGGGATTTCAACCACCGAAGAATTCACAACTAGCCGTAGATAACCCCTTGGTTTATCTATTATGATCGAAGAGCTGTAAGGTGTAATTATGAATATGCTTTGGAGAGTTTCCATGTACTTTTTATTAAATCCATATGACAGATCCTTAGTTATATTTTTACTTGCCCGACAAGAAAACCACACGAGGAAGCTTAATTGAAAATACATGTCAAGTGTACATAAGCCCAGGCTCTAAGCTCAGACTGTGCTCCATGAATACATATCATTTGATGCTCAAATGGAACATCTACTCCACTGTAGAGTTCATTGGAAAGTTCTACTCCTCCTACATACTGACTTTGTGGGGCAAGAATTCTGTAAGACTGACTTATCTATCAAGGAAAATCACTCGATAGCTTTCCAGAAAGCACCAGCTAACCACAAAGTTGGCCCTATAAATTCTCTAAGAACCCAAACTGATTCTTCAGTACATAAATATTAAATCTCATCCTTCTTTAAGTAATAAATTTGCTTTAAAAACTGAAGTTGTTTTTTTTCCTCCATCATTCCATAAAAGTGGATGAAATGTTATTTGTATATTTATGCTGTGAGCAAGGAAAGAGGCCACAGAAGCTTCCTGAAGTACAGATGATAACGGTGAGAAGGCAGCAAGAGTCTGAAAACGCAAGGCTAAAGAAAAAGGAAGGAGTTTGGCAAACCTTATTTAGATCAGATTAAACTGTTGTGCAACTACATACTAATAGAGCAAGATTCAGATACTCAGAGTATGAGATAGTCAGGGCCACTGCTGCATCCTGGTTGAAGCACAACCAATAACTCTTTCCTTGCCTGACTCGTAAGTAGGAGGTGCTTGGTGCTGTGAACAGAGTAGATGCATTTGTGCACATATACTTACACATGCACTATGATGTCTGTATTCACAGAATGAAAGTTATATTACGTTAAGATACAAACTATTAGCCTAACTCCTGTTGATCTTTTCTTCTGCACTCTTTCGAGAACCTTTTCTCAAAAAACTGAGTAATTGCAAACTGGTAAATTTTGTGGATGTGTGACAAAAAAGACCATGAGCATATTTTACTTTAAATGTAGCTGAAAATAGTGTAAGTCTCTTCTTTTAACCAGTAAAAGAAAAATCTTCCACCTTCTTGGCCACTCTTTAATGAAATGAAGAGAGCAGTTTCTGTCCAAAGTGTCTTTCCAAACATGCCACTGTGTGATATATGTCTTTCTCTTAGATGTATACATTTGTCAACACATACAAAAATTTTTAGTGGTAAATTTCTGTATCTGTGGTTTAGCACATCATTGTCTTATAATCCAATAAAAATGAATCACTAATTCCACTGGCACTATAAACGACTGAAGTTGTATATAATTATTTCAGTTTTAAAATGAAATAACACTTCAAAGGGTATGGACTGATAGAAAAGGTAAGAACTTTGTAAACGATAAAATAGAGGATAACTTGACCTTTGTATGAAAGTTGGATTTTGGTTTAGCCTAATTATATTGCAAATCATCTCCTCTCTATTCAGGGTAATTTACTTTAAAAACATGAAAATAGGATGTTTCATCTGAGTGCATGTTGAAACTACATAAACAAAATTTACATCAAGAGCCATCTAAAAGGGCTCAGAACCAGGGCATTTAGCTCTTCTATATTCATGATGCAGTTATGACTCACAACAACCTTATCTTACATCATTTAAGCTAACTTGGACAACCTTGCATAAGGGCCACCTGTTATCTGCCTAATCATCACTTCATTCGCAGTCTCTTATTGCCATCTTAGCCGCTTTTTAAACTTATGCTATTATTAATTCTATACATAAAAATGAGTTCTGGCAATTTCCTGATTTTCCTCTCACCTGCTAAGTAATAACCAGGTTGCATAAGGTTTCCTATTAAACAGAATTCTTTTAGATGTTCAAAGTTGAGAGCTGATTTTAGCACAGGGAGCAGATGTTAATAGCTTCTCATCATCTTCTTCAGTTTGTTTTCTGCAGCATGCTTCTAGTTCAGTATTACATATTCTGCTTCTTTTCCTTTGATTCTTTATTTGAAACTTTTAAAAGTATTTTATTGTCTCTTTGGGAAAATGCTATGGAATTTACTGGAGCTGAACCCAACAGAACTCTAGACAGCTTTAATTATTAAATATAAGAGATATCTTACTGACAAAAGTTTTAGAAACACTAAAATTAAAACGACATCAAGACTTCACTTTGATTTGCTGGTATTTAAAAAGAAACAAACAAACCAAACCCAACCCTGTAAGATACATATATTCTACATTACACTCTACACATGCACAATTGGTCAATTTTGTGCAGGGGAAAGGAATGCTCACCAACACAGCTGTTCAAAGTATTTGGCAATGAAGACCAGAATAACTACATCAGGAAAAAAACAAACCAAAACAGGAAATCTGAAAGGCTTGTGCCTTGAGTTCTTTTAAGCTCCCCATCTAAAGGTAATCATGCTCTGTGTTGTTTTTATTATGGTTATACAGCTTCAAGTTTACAGATGACTTGTGTCCAACCAATATAGGTAGATCAAGAAGTTACTGGCCCACTAATATCATGTGTGTTTACAATGGACCTTGATTACTGTTCTGCACAGGCTCAGCTTCAGAACACAATGCTAGAATTCCTGTGGAATCCATTCCTCTTAGTATACACATCTGTCAGATTAGGCACTGCAAAAGATGGACTATCTTAAGGCTTAGTGTTCAGATACATACCAACCCTGAAATTGGGACAATTCTGGACCACTTCAGGGCCAAATACTAGAATCCTTTAGTGAACAAAAGCTTATTAGTGATTTACAGTCATTTTACTCAAGGATGTGATATTGAACCTCATAACTCATACAAGGACCTTCTAAGGATTATTACTTTCTCAAAGTAGTAGTAGTTTGCTTTGATTTGTTTCTCGTATCATAATAGAATATTGCCTTTGAACAGGCATCATGGTAGTTAAATGCTTCTAAAAATCTCACACAGTTCAAATCTTAAAATATGTTTTTACCTTTACTCTTCTTCATACTGTAGGACCTACGTTAAAGGAGAAGTTCCAGTATCTATCTGTAAGTTGACTATTACAACGCTAAACTAAATTCATATACTAACTTAAAGTACCTGGAACCCAAGATATAACATCACCACCTTCTGTTTCATACTTAGTATTTTCCCTATGCTAAGGAAACTGAATCCCAGACATCTTATGGAACAAAACATGCTTCAGATGACTTTTCAAATACAATATTTAGATTTTAAGTAATACTGGTTATGAATAAAACATTTCCTGTGATATACAATAGCTTTGGGGTTTGTTGTTTGGGGTTTTTTTGAAAGCTTCTTTTCTTTTTTTTTTTTCCACAGCCCAGCCATTTCCAAGTTGTCAAAAGATGCTTAGTCTCTGGGGTTGCTTTGTGGCAGAAGGTAAGATCAAACCAATGAAAAAAATACAAATTTGAACCAGAGGCCAACTCAGCCATGCAGCAATAAAAACAGGAACAGTTTTTCCAAAGTATCTGACAGGCTTCATTTGTCTCCGAATAGACTCTGCCATGTCACATGGTCACGCTTTCCCATCAGCCTTTTGCTGTGTTGCAGCCACTCCTTTGTGTGCTGCCAAAGAACTATGCAAAGTGAGGGAGAACGCCAAGAGATTTTCAAATGAATATGACTTTTAGGAGAATGTGTAAGTCAAGGACCCCAAGCAGGCATCAATTCCTCTCTCTCTGCCAAAGAGCTGTCACTTCCTTGGAAAGTTAAATTTGTCACGAGGAAAGAAAATTTCACCATAGTCTGTTTAAATAACTTCGGGAGTAGAATCTTTTCCCAGGTGCTTTTTCCACACAAAGCAAATGTATCAATCATTTTATTCTCTGAAATAACAATTTATTATCCATGCAGGAGGCCTTAGATTCAATCTGCACACTGTTCTGAGTGTCGTGTCAGATACTAAAATCTGTCATCAGTCTTTATCAAGGAAATCATTCTGTTCTTGTCATCAGTTTATATTAATAAGACTATTTATTACTTCAATAATTAATTATGACAAGTAGTCTGCCATTTGGATAATGAATAAATATTGATAAATTGCATGGCTAATACACTGTTGTTGTATAACTAGCTTTGAAAATGTGAAGACCTAAATGGTACTAAAACAAATAATTCTAAATTAGGTATCACACAGCTAGAACTGAACATATTAAATTCAAATAAAACAGTCTTTTGGATTACACGTAACTTACAGAGTGGTGGGATTGTTCAGCTCTGCACATCTTAAAATGGCTATTTTTTGAACCTAACACAAAAATTTAACTCCTGTATTTAAGACATGTTAAAAAAAAAAATCACAATTCATAAAAAATTTTGCTTGAAGGGCTTAGATTCCAAAAATAAATTGAAACAGAAGATCTCATTCCATTCCCCATCCTCTCCCCTTTAAAGATTCTCTCAATTCTCTGTTGACTGGAAATATGGAGCTACTCTGGGCAATTAAATTTAACTATCACATGAACCCACATCATATCTCTCCTTTGTCTCAGGTAGTAAATAAACATAATATATCTCACTTTTAAGTCTAAAACTGTTTTTGGAAAATGCACTGCATCTTTCTCACTGAATAATCACAGAATGTAGCTGAAAGCTTCCAAAATTCAAAATGTGAGGAAAATCTTATCAACCTATTTAGAAAATACAGAACTTTGTGCTGTCAAGAAAAGGGTACAGAAGTACACGTAACTACGGTTGTATACGACAAAACTCTCCTAGTAAACCTTGAGGATTGTTACATAAAGGTACATACTGTCACCATACAATCTGTCTAATGAAACCATGAGCTATGTATGTGCACTATGAAGCAATATACCTACTCACAATTTTCCCCCTATTTTTTAAATGAGGAAATTACACATATTCCTGTAAACTGGGCCACAAATTAACATGACAGCAATACTACAATAGATGAAGATCTCTACTGTATAAATTTACATCTCCAAAGAAAATGCCAAATAAACCTGAGCATATAATGCAATCTACAATTCATTACTTCAAGTAAAAAATAGCCTGAATACCTATTTAATGGTTATATATGTACATATCCTTTAATATACGATGCTACTGCAAAGACTGAGAGTGTCGTTAGCCAATATTTAACAGATATGATTTATTACCCTATAGGATAAACTTATCTATGATTTATCTAGAAAAAGAACCTAAGCAAAGGGGCAGCCCGGAACCTGTAGCATAACAAAACTGTATTAAACTATCCACATTTAATTATGCAATCATATTTTTCATAGAACTGTGAAATACACTGTAAGAATTAAATTAAAACTTCACAGCAAATTTGAAAATTAAGTAACAGTACAATTTTCATAATTATTTAAGATCCATTTAAGATCAATTAAGAAGCAACTTCTTTGCTTAACATTAAGTCTGATGTATTCCAACTACATTACTTCATGTACAGAAGAAAACTGACAGTGGAATTACTGATTTGAACTGTATTAAACAAAATAAAAACATGCCAGGAAAGCATCTGATAAATTAGATGCTGATTTAGATTTGTGGCATAAGTTAAGATCTGTGTCCCTAAACTTCCTCCTTCCCAAATATCTGCATATCTTCTCTCTCAGCTGCAAGAAATACTTACAGCCTTCAATACAGAAGATGTTCTAGACCATTAATAGCATCGTTTCACAGTATTTTTTCCTCCTCCATTTCTGTCACTAACATTGTTACACGAGATTGGGAGGTAGGCAACCACAGAACATTTCATTCTCAAATCATCATCAGTTTGACATGCCCATGTTCTCTGTTTGAGATGTACAGCATATGCTGCACCAAAAGCATAGCAGACAAACTGCTCAGACTGAAAATCACTTCCTCTTATTGGAGAGTTCCATGACGTCTTGGATTGTTTCCTACTTCCTTTTTCTCACATCTGTGTACTTTAAGTTGTGGACAAGCTGGAAAAACTACAAGCAGCAAGAACGTTTATAGATCTAGAACTGAAAGGATAGCTTGAACAAGTTTAGGTTATTCTAAAGGAAAAGTATTACTCATCCTTAAACACACACAAAAAAAATATTACTCTTAGGATAAAAAAAGTAAAATGAGATTCATATTTTTTTAACTATAAAGATAGGAAACATTGGAATTGATCATATACAGTGCTTGCTGGGTTTTCGAGTCCTTATAAAAAGAAATTTTTTACTGGAGTGGTGTTTGAACACTGCTGAGGAATGACAGCAAGCGTAGCTGAGCATGCCATTCATCAACCAATATACAGAAGAAACTTAAAAGTTTTTGTCATCTGTGTGGCGGTTAAAAGGGAAGAATGAGTGCAAAATATTTCACAGTGTATTGGCTAAAATGCACAGAACTATGCTATAAAGACAGAACTATTATACAGTCAAAATCAGATAACCTTATAATAGAATACAAATCTATTTCTCCAAGGAATGAAATATCCTAATGTCTTTCTTTCACAGTGCTATACTATAATCTTTTTACAAGTGGAGTCTGTAGTGAAATATAAAGGAAAAATGTATTTAATAAAAAGATTAATATTTATCAACATATGTTATTTAAAATTCTAGTTTCATTATCTGAAATGTATCATACATAATGCAATGGCACCACATTTAGTTCTGAACTAAAAAATATTACAGCCTCAGACTTTTAAACAGACGTGATGTGAAAAATTACACTGTAAAGTTAACCTTAGTTCACTTAGGCAAGTGGTTATCTTACCTGTCCTTCACACACATATTTGTATTATCACCACATTATTAGAATTACGAAGTAGCATCACAATCATCATGAACTGCCAAATAAATAGCCATTCAAAACCCAAGTAATGCATGTTTTAAATATACCAGCTACACATACCTTTAAAAAAAAAATTGACATTTCTGAACCACTGGGCAGTAATATGCAGTATACTGCATGCTCCTTTGGGATACAATCTTATTGATACTTTGAAAAAACTCCAGGAGATTTAATGGTACAGATCCTCCATAAGATGACCTTTCTCTTCTTGAACTTATTGTCACCGCTTTAAAGTCATGTCACTCAGAAATTATGCCATATAAATTGAATAATTTCAAGCTCAGAATCACCTCAAAACTGGAACATTCTCATTGCCTAAATTCCAAAATCAGGAACCTGAAAGGTAGGTGAGTTACAATTTTGAAATGTTTTAAGACTTCAACCACATCTATTTAATATATTAATTAAAATTAAGTTACCATGCAAATTAAATCATATGTATTTTCTAAGATAGCCTTCCCAAATGATATAGAAATTGTTCTACATTGAGACTAGCTAAGATGGCTCTGTGAAAGTAACAGTGCATACATAGTTTCAAATTTACCGAGGTGACATATGAAAAACTGCTTTCAGAAAAGGCGGTCCATGAAAAATTTCTACCTGTATTCCAAAATGCCACTATTTAGAATTATGTTAGAGGTGAATTACAGTATTTCTTTTCATATCAAAAATTTACCATTGCTCTCAGTTCACGGTAATAAATACAGCCCCTTCCTATCCTTACAATGCAATTTGAGACATAACTACTTAAGAGTTATATGAATAAACTGAATTGTAAAATACTTTAAATAATGTCTTGCTGTAGGACTAACCACCCCCTAGTTATTTTCTACTGTATTGCTTGTAGTATATCAGAATATGGGAGAGTAGAATAAATTTTACTTGGCATGTGTTAATTTATTTTCTCGGCAAGTATTAATACTTAATCACTATTGTGTATTGTTTTGATACAATGGAGAGTTGTTACAATTACAGATATTTTTTTCCCACCGGGTAAACTTCTGCCTCAAGAACTGAGGGGTTTTTGCCAGTTTTCTATAGTTTGTTCTCCAGGTGAGATATGACGTGGTTTAGCACTCAAAGATACATTGATAGGAAAGCTTTAAGACTAAAAATAGGGTTTACATTAGAAAGTCTGACAATCTTAACAGCAGAGCTGTGTGTGTGGCGTTATTAATAGGGGCAAATAAGGAGTACATCAGTAACATGACAACAATAACAACTTTCACTTCTTCTAAAGACTTATCTACTAAGGCATCCCAAAGCACTTAGCAAGTATTACCCTCAAAATCACAAAGAACAAGAAGGTTTACAAGATTAGAAAGATTATAAAAATAAAATTGTATGAAAATGCAGGTAAATTGAAAAAAAAAGGCAAGAAACAAAGATATAAACATACTAAGAAGTCATTCTCACTGTTCTTGTGAGAAGAAAATAATTCTATATGGTAACCATTGTATGATACTGTATTATATGCAGTGATGCCTGAAATGCTTTTAAGCAGTGCGAGAACCAACAGAAAATTTGCAGTAGTCATGTACATGTCTGCATCCACGTGTGTGGGTTTATAACAGAGGGAATGATACTGTAAAAGCAATGATAATATAGGACATTCACTACCAAGGTAATATTACCAGAATGAGAATATAGGGTTGCTTCTATGTTGGAAGATAGGAAGAATGACAAATAACTTGCAAAGGACCTTGTAATTTTCTCCTACACTTCCCTTTTGCTCTCAGCCTCACCTGACTCATGCCTACTTCTGCCAGCTTGGAGACAGACTGCAAAATCCCTTGTGAATGCTACTGAGCACGTACACAAATGTGTACACACTGATACGTGTTCAAGTATTAAGACATAGAAATTTATTTATTTACCTGTGAAAACTTGCTATATATGATTATCTTTACTCCTTTTTGCTCCACTGAATACTCAGAAAGGTTGCAAATCTGCCATCCTTGAAAACACTATTATTAGGACAGAATGATGTAAGACTCCAGTGAGAGTTACAAAATCTTGATCAGAAAAACCCACTTCTGCCAAGGTGAAAGCCATCCTGACAGTACATTTGAGAACTAAATCTAGAACTGAGTAGAAAAATGCTAAGAAGACAGTAACACACTTTACTGAAAACAAAGTACAACAGTAAAAGAGCTTCAAAAAAAGTACAAGTTCACTCATATTACTTTAGAAAATACCACCAAAGAAAAAGATGATGAAGAAAGACTTCCAGGGCACTATACGATACACAGAATGAAACAAATTTACAAAACTTGCATTGTTTTCAGCTTTTGTCTCTTAATAAAAAAGAATGTTTCCTGCTCCAAGTAATGGTGGTGATGTTTAAGAGAAAATCAAGGGAAAGAAACTTTAAAAGGTACAATTGTGATTTTTCCAAACATGACCTAAATCAATAATCAATGGCCGGCATACAAAGAAAGAAAACAAGCAAACAAACCCCAGTGGCTACTTTTTCAGATATTAAAAACATAAAAAGAAGTTTTGCCTATCTGGAACTGGAGCATACATTCAGCAGTTTCCTACTAGCATAAGATAAGGAAAAACTCTACCCTTTTATTTTTGAATCAATTTTTTGATCGATTTGAATGCTTCCCCAACATAAATGGGAGCAAACAGAAACTTATAAGCAAAACCTATTACAAAGTTGTTTACCAGGCAGACCTTTTTCTTCTGAATATCATCTTAGGAAACAGATAATATGTTTATTTGAAATCAGAGCATCAAGAATCTTTTCTCAACATCTGATAGTTACAGTATCTTTTCCTTTTTAACATTTCTACTATATTTATTTCCACATCCATAAATGCTGATATACTGTATACCTAGCACCAAGCGTTTCACATTGTGTTATCTAAAGGTCTGAATGTGTCTAGCGTTGCAACCACAGCAACACATGCTGATAGCAGACATCATCAAGAGAAGATGAAGTGTGCTCATTGAAGCATATTCTTAGTATATTTTAATGTCTAAAGTTTCACCACTCTGTTTATCAGAACCAGCATGATTACAAAACTTCACTATTTATATCAAAGTATGGAATTACAGTTTGAAGATTTGCCAGATCCTCAAATAATTCCTATACGAGCTGTAGTTGTCGGGTATTTGCAATTATTCATTACTATACAGTGTATTTGTGTGCACACATGTATAGGAACACAAGAACAGGAGGAGAAAGAATCAGAACTTATTACTGGGTTATATTTTTCTTCTATTTACTTAAACCACAAAAGATGCGAGCAACACAGCTACCTAATCTTCTGATATATTACTATCTATGACACTTAACTGTCAAAGAAACACTCTGGTCTCCCTTGTAGACAGACCTATCACCTCACTATAATTTATCTATCCCTATCTATCTATCCACTGTGCACAGATTGCCTATTTGCACACAGTGCATTTCATGTCTGAATTATACCATAATTACATATAGCATGTATGTAACGATATTAAGATCTGCATGATTAAAAAAATAACCCATATTGAATTTGTCGTACTCCTGGATTGTTCAACAACCAGTAGATCTGCATGCATCAAAGGAGAAAAACAGAAGTTTGTAAAAGGGGGTACATGTGGACCCTAGGTGGACAAATTCCAGATGGTGACAGTCATATGTTCTGCAGGGACTTGAAAATATGCCCTGGGGCAGTGATGAGGCGCACATTGGTCAAATTCCTGATATTCAAACTACTGAACGTGCATCTGACACCAGCCTCATTTGTGGTTTCACTTCACTGGAAATTCTGCCCTTGCGTTTGAAATACAAAATCACTCGAGATATTGTTGCTGCTATATACTTTTGTCATTCTTTCTCCTTCCTCCTATTCTGTTTACCAAACAGTAACATAAGCCTGCTCAATTTAATATTCACACTAAGTTCATGGGTTAGCTGCTACCATGCCTTCTAAACCAAAAATAGTGAAAGCATGCTGGTTTACGTTTTCCCAGCTTGATCTTTACTAAGCATTTAGGAAGACACATTTCCGAATAAATTTTACACTATCTAAACTGAATTAGCAAGTATCAGGAAAGCTCTGTGTGCTTAGGCAGTGTAGAGGTAACTTAGTCAAATACACATTCATTATGTACAAACTTTTAAGTCACACTGTGATCTAAAGATATTCCATTAAAGAAATTCATAAACCATTAGGTCCAACCGTGTGTGTTCATAATACATTGTATTTTTCACTCTCATTTTGCACAACTGCACACACACAAAGTTTATATCTCTCCTTTCAAACATAAAGGAAAATAGTGTATGAAAAGCATTTGATATGGAGCTAGGGTTGGCTTCCTCCTCATCCCCAGTAGGTAGGTTATGGTGATGCAGATACATTGTCTGGTTTTTAAATTTTACAGTTTACGTAATAACATTTTCACATTTCTTTCACTGGTAAATGTATCCTGGATACATTTTAGTCTGATGAAACTTCCAAAGCAATTAAACAGAGATGCAGTCAAAAGTTAATAAATGCACAGATCAAATTCTCTGCTGTGCCTAAATTTAATTATATGGTACATGCAAGCATTTAATTTTATGAAGATGAAAATGGGATACCTTGCAATAAAAGGACACTGGCATCAAAGTACTCAAGTTTTCAGATTTAACGTGATTCAAAATACATTCATTTTATCACCATGGAAGAGAGGCTTATACAAGAGTATCTAACTATTAACTTTGACACAAGAATATTCATTTTAATAGCACAGAATTTCTACCAATATCAGAAGATTTAGACAATAACTGTGAGAGCTAATCTTACACAATATCTAAAAATACAACAAAATGATACCTATACCCAGTGGATGTCCTATCATGAATTTCAATGGCATGCTGGATCTACCATCCAGATTCAAAAAGAGTTATCATCTGATACACCGGTCCTATGAGTTAAGTAGATATACATAATGATCAAAGGATTATTTTTCTTAAGAAATGAAAGGACAAGTACGTATGTTGTCCTATCAACAAATTTATCCTGCACAATCACATCCTCCAATAACTCCTCCTCTATCAAAACAGGCTTGTCTAAACTGCCGTCTTGGCAGATCAGGAGCCTGGTTTAGAAACACTACCACGTCTCACAATATGAATACAGAGTATTTTAAAAGTTTTTGCTGTTGTCTCCATTGCTTCTTCCTAGCTCCTCATTTTTGAACTCCTCCTTTGATAGGAACATCTTTCCTTTCAGTAATTTGACTTCTTGCCTGAACCATGGTCCAAGAGATTTCTGCAAAGTATTTATTTCAGAATTCAGGTTGCTCAGTTTGAGTACAAGATGCTGATTTTATTACTGCTCCTATTCTTCTTCATATACTCCACTGATGCAATTGTGAAAAAACATTAACAATCAGCAAGAGAACTACAATTTTAATTTCAGTATAACATAGTTCAGTATCTGTCTTCCAGAAGAAAAATTCAACAATGAACATGATTAAGAGAATGGAGACACCATAAAAGTTTATGCAAAAAAAAAAATAGATACTATACTTATATAAATGGAATCGTAATACATAGAACTCAATGGAACATGAATTGAATTTTGGATTGCCCTAGCATATAAAGAAATATCTCTTCAGTGTCATGTACAGTCCTAATTTTAATCACTTTAAACTCAGTTCACTAGTAATTCCAATTACATATTTATTATCTTTACAATTAGGTATATTTGAATGTGTAGCAGTTATACAATTCAATTATTCCTTTGCCTTCCTTTTTGCTTTTATTAATAATTTTCCATAATTCAATTTTTTTTCTCCGTTTTCCCTCCTTTTGTTTTCCTATTACATCTGTCATGACATTTTCTGTGCTTGTCAATGCAAACAGTCTTGTCTCTGTCTTTCCAGTGTTGAGTTCATTTTTATTTTAAAACTTTGGGCAACACCATCCCCTGAGGCCTTCCTTGACCTTCTGAACTCCTTCCTATTCCAGGTGCAGCCCCTACAGCACTGCTGCTCCCACCTGAGGGTCCCATCTCAGTCCAGTAATATTGCTGAATATACCGGGCTCCTCCTACAATCCTTTCTCTTCCTATTTCTGGCAGTATTTGGGTACATTTTAACATTATAGATAGTGGGATTTGTGTAATCATGGCTTTCGGCCATTTTTTCTTTTAATTGTTCTGGCTTCATATTTTTCTTTCTTACTATTGAAAAAAAATTGAAGGTTTATAATCATTCTAATTTGACGTTCTGAGCAAAAGGTAAAAGCTGGTCCTGCAGAGGGCGAGCGCTGCTGAAAGCTTTAAGTGAACTGACAGCTTTTAAAACTGATATCCATGTGATGGTGATTTTCAATAGTATTTAATATGTTCATTTAAATACTGGTTTTAACCACTGCATCCTAGCAGCATGAGGCATCATTAAAGCTGTAGTCTTGACACAGCACTAAGCAAGTAGCTTGGAGAGCTGTTATATATAAAAATTTGTAGGTTTTGAGTAATTATTTGGATGTTCACTACAATGTGCAACAGCCAAAGTATTATCTCAGCCTATATACCTTCACAAAATAATTTATTCTAACTTTCTAATCATTTAATTGGCTGATTATATGGTTGCCCAAATGCAACTCTGACTTCTTTCTACAGTTGTATTAAGTCTTTCCACAAAACCAATATAATACAATAATGATATGGCTTAATCTACAGTATTCTAGTACTTCCTGAGAGAAAAATAAATACAAAATTGTAATTCTTTAGGAGCATTCCTACACACTGCAATCTCAACATCAAAGCTAAATTTCAAAAAGGCTACTGATGTTGGCATTCACCATGTCACAGAACGCAACAGACTTCGGAGATGTCTGAGGTAATTTTCATTCTGGCTGCAGCTTTCTGTTGCATTTTTTTTTCCACATGCCCGAGAACTTGATTTCCTTAGAACAAATCTTAAATGCGTTATAAAAATCTTAACAGTATGGAACTTGCTGTGGTAGTCTAATCTTTAGGGGTATCTGAAAATTAAGATGACAATTTTCTTGCAACGTACAAGGAAATGTTTTCTTTCTGACTTAAAGACTGTCCAATGACAGTAGTGGATCCGTAGACTTTAAACACATAAATATCATCTAATTGTCTTAAATTCTCACAGCCACTAATACAGACAATACCCTTATGTACCTTTTTCCTGCAACGATTTCCATTGCACATGAAGTCTCCTCTGTTCTCCCAAAGCACCAAGGGGCTACTAAACAATAGTCCCCAAGCCAATCGGTTGCCCAACTGAGACTAGATTACAGAATTGTCTAGGTTGTAAAGGAACTCTCAGATCAACTAGTCTAGATATCAACCTAACTCTGATAAAAAACCATCACTAAACCATGTCACTAAGCACTACGTCAACACATCTTTTCAATACCTCTAGGGATGGTGCCTCAACCACCTCCCTGGGCAGCCCATTCCGATGCTTAATAACCCTTTCAGTGGAAGCATTTTTCCTAATATCTAATCTGAACCTCCCCTTGTGCAATTTGAGGCCATTTCCTCGTCCTATTGCCTGTGACTTGGGAGAAGAGACCAACACCTGCCTCTCATGTTTCTATCAGTGCCCCAAAAATGACAAATTTTCTACTGCTTCAAACCTACCTGCTATAGCTTCATGGATTCTTGCAAAATGAAAATTTGAACTTCATTAGAAACACAAATGCAAAAAAATACTTTGTTCATGCGAGCTCAGTCCCAACAGTGTATTCACAGCTACCGCTCTTGATCATAAGCGGAAAGCACGTGAGCATCAAGTAATTAACATAAACTTTATACCTCTAAGACAAAATCTTTTAAATATTTTCACAAAGTAGGAATTCTCCATATTTGGTTTTTAGTTAATCAGATTACCTCTAAGGATTATAAATATCCAGTTATTTACAAGATACAGATTTATGCACAAATACAAATTATGATAGCATCACCTGTATTTTAAAGACGATTGTTTACATGTTGCAGGATTTCCAGGAAATCTCTAGTAAATACATACAGTTGTAAAGAGAAAAAGGTACTGTATGTCTAGGATTACTTTTTTTTTTTTAGTGTTTGTATTTTTTCTATATATGTCAGGTGGTGGGTTTTTTAAAATCTTGCCTGATGAAGTGCATGTCTTAGATTCCATTCTCAGGCTTTAGGCAGCAGATCACCTTTATCTGGAATGATTCAGGATGCATTTTATAATGCACCCTGTTTGAAGAAATATTTTTTGTTGTTGTTGTTACTTGAATGCTTCATTAAAAAAGACAACCAAAGGGCAAAATTGCTTTCCCCACTTACCCTTTTCTGAGACTTTTCCCAATAGCGCACAAACTAGTAACTAACAGTAACAACTGCGACAAAATCAGATTCCACATGACCAAAATAGAGAAGTTACATTATATTCATCATGCTTCTATAAACTAGTGCTGGTTTTAACCTATTTAAAGCTACGCAACCAAAAATATAAAATGGGAAAAAAGCAGAGATGAAAACCTTAATTTTAATATTATTAAAGTAAGTTTCAACAGAAATGTTATAGCTATGGATGCTAAATGAAGATACAATACTAATGAAGCATTATTTAGACCATTTTATCTGCATAGCATGATATTCTATCTTTTGCAAAGTCTACCAGCACCTTAAACAAATATGGTCTTAGTTTACAAAAGATCATAACTACTTTGGGGAAGTTAGTACCTTTTTATCAAACTAGGTACAGGCTTCCAAAAAGTCTTTGAACAAAAAATAAACAATAGAAGAAAATGTTAAATGTATTTGCAGATTTTACATTCTGCTAGTAATAGAAAAGAATCTCTCGCCAACCAGATTTTCAAGACAGCTCAGAACCCTCCACCTACCATCAAAGAAGCTACCATAATATTGATAATATGACTTGTTGGATGGCAGGATCTGATCTCAAAGACACTAAAGTTCCTAGATCTCTGTTTAAAACTGAAAGCATCAGTAATTAGATGAAACTGAGCAGAGTGTTTAAATTTTTATCTCCTGACTTCCATATTCTGAGTCACATGGTATTAAGTGAGTGTTATCTCATTTCAATTAAATTACTCATGGATAGGTAGATAAATATTGTGATTTATACGCTCAAATATACAGTCTCTTTATGCTGACTCCTTGTTACTATTTCTGGAAATCTTACATCCAACAGCTAGCAAACGTTCAGTGTTGGAATAAATGTTTTTCATCCTACAGAACACTCAGTATACATTGTGCCTTTCAAGTGTTACGCACAACCAGCAACAAATTCAATACAAAGACAGCTATAGAAGTTAAGATTAGGGCTGTTACCACCTTATCTTCATTTCAGTTTTGCACTACTTTAACAGCTTCTGTCACAGTATTTCTAGCAGATCATCTCTCATAACACATTTGTTCTGGTTTCTGAAAGCAGAACAGTCATGTCCCTGAAGAGCCACACAGGATGCAGAAGAACTGCACTACAAAGATTAAGTAATTGAGTGGGGGGAGCAGCCACAATGACCCCCCCTAAATTAAACTCTATAATAGACATGTTATTTTAATGCATGAATTGGATCACTACACGTTGGGGTAGCCACGTTTTATAATTCTGAGAAAGCATATCTTGGATACACATACTCCCCATAGAGCATCTGAAGACAGGCGCTATGGTAGCACAGCCACTTCTGCTAGAAACTTTCATTCTATTCTGAAATATGCTCTCTTTGCCGAGACACAATGGGCAAATATGAATTTAATATTAAACCCCACAATGTATTCAATATATTTTTAGTGTACTATTTTTAGTGCAATAGTTTTTAGGTCCCTATAATTAGACCAGTCTAATTCAGAATACTAGGGATAGATTAAGCTAGTAACAAAATATTAACAGCATGCAGAGGCATGGACATGCACACTGCATAGTATTTTCTTCTCTCTGCTTAATTGCTCTTCACCTTTCAAAAAAAGAATATGCTATTATAGAAATACAAAACTGGGGATCTTTGCAAACTCAGTTAGGCAAATCTTTATCTACTCTAAGCTGACTTGGCTCCACTGGCTTTAACTACAGCTATTAATGTCATCTGAGTCTAGGGCACTCCTTTTGTTAAATCATCATATCTAGCACAGTACTTTAACAAGTGGAAGTAGAATTAGGGGTGCAATTTTTCACCATCAAGAATTTCTCGGGTTTGCACAATACTCTGTTGACCTGCACTTTCCTCCAAAGTAATATTTCTCTTTTGTCAATACAACACATTTTTTCAGGAAATCCTTCGCTTTAGTCTGTTAACAAAACGGTTTTATTAAAATTCTCATTACATTCCATTAATACAAACCATGGTGAGTCCTTTAATTTAATTTGTTAAAAACTCCTGCAATTTAACAATACCCACCTGTAACTCTGCTGATAAAATGCATTTAACTCAGTCTTTCTGACAATAAATAACGTACTTGTTGAACGGAATAAAGGCCAAGAGACAGAGAATTTCATTTATTACTTCATTTTGTGTGCAAAATGTACCTTGTATCAGATTTCAGATCAACAGGCATGACCCCAGGTTCCACGAGTATGTCCACTGCTGCATTTGTAAGTGAATCTGCCACTTCCACTCTCTGAAAAAAAGGCCTTAGATATTACAAATAGATGTGTAAGACTGAAAAAAACAAACCAAAGCAAACCCCATGCGTTGGGTTTTGGAGGGGATTTTTTCAAATAAATCATAACAGGAGAGTTATTCTGATTGTTTTATTACTAAAAGACTAGAAGTCAAAGACAAGCATTAAGCACGTATACTTCACTGTAGTCCTAAGTGATCTTCAAAAGCAAAGAAAAGCTAACATTATAAAATTAACATGTTGCCTCCCAACCCTTCTTTCCTACCTCTGCCACTGCAGGAATTCAGCAAGAGTTCAGGTGCCATCATGCCTAACCAACTACTCATCAAATATAAATGTTCCCTTTCTAGACCAAGACAAAATACCCACACAATAACAGGATATTAGTGTTTTGTGGATTTAAAATGACTAAACAGTATCTGCACAGACGGCACTGAAAAATGTATCTTGGTGAGGAGGGGTAGTGCTGTGCAGAGGATGAGTACTTAAGATACTAGTCTTATCTCTTAAGAAATATTAATTTTCTAGGTATTTGATGTTCAAAATATGGAAGTCAATTCATTAGTCAAGCATTAATTCGACAATATGAACAAGATGCTTCACATGATTAAGGCTGTGTACATAAGTGTTATTTTTGTACCACTCCAATAACCTAGTTGTCCTGATAGTCAGTAGTTTGAGATAAAATTGCTAAATTCAGAAATTTGATAGGAAAGCAAAAACATGTTAAATGCTTTACAGGTATGTAAACAGCATGCACACATGGAATTTATGTATATATGATGTTTATTTCTATTTGCAGTTAATAGCCGCTGTATACTGTGTAAATACTAGGCATGCAGAAAGCTAGTAACAGCCTACAAAGCACTCAAACTAGTTTATAAATGGAAGTAAACTCTTATTTCCTTTTGGACTGATATATTTTCCTACTGATAAGCACAGGCACTGGATGAGACTATCTTCTTTGTAATGTGTCAAGTTATTCAGTTTTGTATACTACAGTATCTCTTTCCAGTAAAAAGATGCTGCATTAATGCATAATTACAGCATTATTAGCTACAGGATATTATTAGCTACAGTAAAACTGTAATAAATATACTTGCTGTTCAACAGGTGACTGAATGTATCCCTGCTTTCCCTCCAGAACTTGGCAAATGCTTTTGATGCTAAGACCTGTTGGAATACTGAAAACTACTCTTTTCTTTCCTTGTACAAATGTCAGAGCTGTCAGACAGCTGAAACATGTCTACACACAGAAACAAATTGCTGACCCAAGCACCATTTCTAGGTCCTGAACCAAGGCTTTTTCAACATGAATCTAACTTATTACAACATTTGTTGACTGACCCACCATGCTGGCCCAAGCATTACTGTTCGCTAGGAAATTAAAGTTGACAGAGTTTATTCTGGGAACTGATTAATTAAATGCCTTTCCTGGCAGATCCATTAATATCAACACAGCATGGCATATATATTGACACAGTGAGAGAAATTGCTTTCAACAATAGAGCTCTGTTGACAAAACAGTGTAACGTTTGGACCATTAGTAACAGTACATGAATCCATCTTCTCTATCAATTGTATTTTTGCTGACAAAAGCCTTTAGCAACAAGACAAAAAAAGGGACAGGGAAAATACAAAATATCCACATGTGAATTGTACATTTAATATATAATTTTGAAGTAAATATTGTGAATAGAAATCATGAAAGCTAATAGTCTTTGCACGGGAAAAGTTGGAAATGAGGGATAGGTTGGAGGGAATAAATAATATCAAAATAATTCTTCTGATGAAGCAATCAGCTAAAATAAACTCTTAATTAAAAAACAAAGTAGCAAAAAAAGATAAAAATCTGTAAGGAAAACTAAAATTCTTAAATCCATCCTTTATCGTGATGAACATCAGGAGGATGTTCAAGAAAAGCTGTCACCACAGAATTCTGTTTGTTTTGTGCCATAAGGTGCTGGTCTGCTTTATTGCCCGCAGCCTAGAGCTGCGGCTGAAGAATTCTTTTTAAAATATGGTTAATAAATTTACTTTTTTCAAAATAACACACATGCACCACCAAAATATCCTGAAACAAATATCCTCATTTCAAAGCCATGCTCTTCACTGGACATAGCAATCCTGATTTCAACTACTTCTATGGCTGACTCCTTCCTACCACTCAACAAATGGAACTCCCATCCTTACAAACTCTTGAAGATGAGAAATATTCAGGGAGGATATCTGTTGCTTTTCCTGTTCTTACACTAGTCTAGAAAGAAAACAGAACATACAATGGCTCAATCCCTCTTTTAGTGTAATTAAGGTATTTACAGAAACTATCTGCATCAAAATTTTTAACCAGGGATGTTTCTGACCGTAATTTTAACTATATGCAATAGAACTGATTTGTTTGTTTGTTTTTTTGAAACAGATACAATATGATAGGACAATACAGAACAGTTTAACAGGGTTTGGGTATTGCCACACTACAACCAAAAACATTTTAAAGACTCACACATACAATTTCCTCACAATCTCATGACACTGTAGGAACTGATTAAGCATTTGCATAATACCAGCAATTTATACATATTTCTCCACAATTTAGCACATTTATTAGAATTCCATTCTCACGCTTGTGACAAAAGATTTTTCAACTTCCTAACAATCAAACCCCTGTTTTTCACCAACAGGGAAGTCTAATCAAGAAGGTAGTGAGAGCTTCCCTGAATGGCAGCAATTCTTAAAGCAATCAGCAGCAAAGACAGGGGCTCAGCACCTCAAGAAACCAGGCTATGGGAACATAATATTAAGATGTGCCATCTGAGGCTTGGACAGATTTTGCTGGCCATTTCAAGATTACCTGGCTATTTAACAGACAGACACACCATAGAGTTGCAAGTGCTTGCCAGCTCCAAAATTCAGACCACATGTAGGTGCCTAAAACCAGGCAGGTAATTAAGGCTATGTTTCAGAACTTAAGGCTTCGTAAGTACTTTGTCATTGGTTACAGTTCAGTACCCCTAGGCAATTGCTGATGTTAACAATTTGAAGATTTAAATTGGATAA
The DNA here is from genome assembly GCA_026546715.1 of Gallinago undulata. Taxonomy (NCBI): domain Eukaryota; kingdom Metazoa; phylum Chordata; class Aves; order Charadriiformes; family Scolopacidae; genus Gallinago; species Gallinago undulata. The sequence goes on along the minus strand of JAOTQQ010000063.1, from coordinate 37,499,107 downwards.
CTGCAGGCAGAAAAAAATCCCATCTCCCCTTTTTTGTTCTGTAAAAGTGGGCTGGAAAACTTACCAGAGCAAGCCTTTCCCACAGTTCTACTCTCTACTTCAGAAAAAGACTATTTGAACAATGGTCTGGTGGGATTTCGGTATTTCTACATTTCTGAGAGATGAACTTTAATTATGAGGATTGCTTACTTCTGAGAGATAATTACTTTTTCCAACTAAAAGTGTCTTAACATAGAGTCCAAATTTTAGATGAGAGCTGTTATTTTGTTTTGATTACTTAATACTGTACAAAGTTTCA
>JAOTQQ010000063.1:37442431-37498709 GCA_026546715.1 Gallinago undulata | reverse complement strand
GTGTCTTAACATAGAGTCCAAATTTTAGATGAGAGCTGTTATTTTGTTTTGATTACTTAATACTGTACAAAGTTTCAAAAGTATCCAGAAGTATTCAGAAGATACTCTGGAAACTTCTGTAACTTTGCAGATACATAACAAAACAAGCTTTCAACAGCACAGACGGAAACAAAAAACAGACTTCCAAAGTTACTTTTTTTCAGTTCAAACCTCACTGCAACATGCTATCAAAGAAATGAAAAAATGGATTTATTTGGACCAAAGTGACTATTTTTAAAAATGTGATTCAACTTCTCTTCAGTGTGAGAGTTCGACACACACAAGGCAGTCTACCACAAATCCTGCAAAACTCAGATTGAAGGCCATGGAACAAAGCCAGAACCTGTTCCGTTTCCTGCTGTTTTCTACTAAATCAGAACTCAGTAATTTCTGTTACTGTACTGTTTAGTTATTATTCAAATATGCAGTTTTAGTTTACTAAATATTTAAATGTTTAATGATGATCATTTTAGGTATTTATGTGGGTAAAATAAGCACCCATTTTACACTTAACTGGCTAAATGCATCCTGCGGCCAAGGGATGTGCGTGGCGCAGCACAGGTCTGTAAGGCCAAGCTGTACAAGCAGCACAGCCCAGGCTTGTGGCTGCTCCGGGTACTAAGTATGGATCACTAAATTCCCAATGTAAGGTGGACTTCCAGTCTGGATCACTACAACAGTTGTACCACAGAGACCACAACTTCTAGCAATACACAAACCCCAAAACAATTTCACTGAATCTGATAAAACAAATGCTTTTTTAAAGTGTGAATTTTAACTACAATGTGCTGGAACACATTTTCCAATGTACAATCTAACAAATGAAGTTAACTTAGGTTTTATTCAATTCATCACATACCTGCCATTTTTTCATCATTACTGTATCTTTTCTTTTTTTTTATTAATGATACTTAATTTGTCCCTTTCTGCTTAGGTTGTACTTTCATTGTTTCACAATACATAGCACTCAAAAATATTACCAGAGATAAACACACAAAGACACAAGTCACATACCCCTAAAGAATATGGAAACACAGAATAACCTCAAAGGAACATAAATAGAAGTCAACTTTTTGGTGTGCTGACAAGGAAAATGCAAAATGTTGCAAAAGAAAAAGCAGAGCAGTTAGACTAGTACATATCTTTTCTAATATTTATCAAATCTGGTTTCTGTAGACAGCAACATGGGCAGACAGTGGAACTCAAAAGACTGATTTCTGCTCTTCGTCCTGATCACCATAAGAGCTTTGCTAAGTCTATTTCCTTTGATTAATGTTTTTCTTCTGTAAAATGGGTTGATAACAATCAACTTCCATTCCATGTTCACTGTGAGCTGCTGAAAACACGCTATGTAATAGCCAGGCATTATTTATTTAAGTTTAGACAAAAGAAAACAAGTCCTTCTCAAATTAGTGCAAGTGACACAGCTCTGAGAGAAGATTTTACATTTTCTAATGCTTCAAACTGACTAACGAGAGAGAGTAGATAGTACAAGTACAAAGATAATAGTGGAATGAAAGAAAAACAGAAAAAAAATTGTTAGGTATCTTTTGGGTTTTCTTTATAAGACTTCAAAATGAAAACTTATTTCTAGTTAAAATGTAATGCAGACCCAAGAGTTAGACAACCCAGAACCATTTCAGAACAGAATATTCAATTCTGAACGCACAAAGATAATAACAACTAATGATGTTATATGTTATATAGGGATACTCTTACAATCTTCAAATTCTTAATAACTACGGTTATGTCTTTAGCCCATGATAGACAGTGTATCTATAAAAAGAGGTATTTTTGTGTGTAACAAATAAGAATGTGAATAGCTTTAAATGCCACAGTAATTTTGGAAAGCAGATGTAAATTACTGAAGTTTGTCATACTCCTAAAGGAATTAAGTGATCATTAAAATAAAAGCTTTCAATTTTTCAAAACAAAAAACAGGAAATCCAATCTCTCATTTATTTCACATAATTTTCCTATTTTTATAGCTCATGTTGAGGTCCTATAATAACATTATGTCTGAAACAGATAAGCAAATGCAAGAAGAGAGAGTCTTTTTCTCAGGAGTATTACAGTGCTGTACATTAATGCAGAATTACGAGAATAAGAAACTATGGAATTCAGGCTCTGTTTATTCTAATTATCTGAATTTCTCACTCTTTACACTGATCCATTAATATTTCCATATTTTTTTAAAGGTGTGGTACGGCAAACTTTTTTTTTTAATCTTCTTAAAGAAATCTGTCACCTTGCATAACATTGTTAACCTGAGAATTAGAGAGAGCTAAAGACAACCAGGCAAAATGGTCCATGAAGGGAAAAAAGTTGGATCAAGTCAGTTGCTGATTTCCCCCACCTGAGTTTCTTCTCCTTGACTTAATATTAGCTTTCCTTTACTGCGCGTGTCTGGAAGGCCAGAAGAGTCACTGGGCACACATCTAATACAGTCATTGACCTGCTAATTGGAATACAGTTTAAAGGTGAAAGTGTTGGTCAATTTAAATAGTTTTCAATAACAATTAACACTCAAATATGAAATAACTGATCAGACAGACCTTTCAGAATTGAAGCATCAACCTACAAGTTCTGCAGTAAAAACGGTATTACAAGTACAAGAAACTGGCTTTTTAATATCTGACCCTGCTTTCACCTTCTGAATATTGAGTTTTGACAGGAGCTCCTTGCTCATGCATGCAGGCCTCCTGGTACGTTTGTCCAACTTGCTGCTTGTTGGGATCAAATGCTCTTCAACTTTAATTGCGAAAAATCCAGAACTTCCAGAATCAGACCTGCCACACTCATTAGTTACATCTAACAACCTATCTACAAATACAATGAATTTCATTTTCTTGTCAGAAGCAACATGTTCGCAGCATCCAAATTACACTGGAAATTGATTCCCTAAACAGTGTACACCAGTGATACTCCTAAGTTTTACACCAGTATATGCCGCTTACACAAGTCTCTTGCCAGAACAAATGCCACCAGAGAATGAGTATTTCTGCTAGCTAACACATAAATCAGAAAATGGGATGGAGATAAATTTACTAGTCTAAATCATTCTTCAAAGATTAAGATATCAAGTCTAAATCCAAATTAGATTCTTGTAGTCTTTTCAGGGGAAGAAAAAAAAAAAAAGAAAGAAAACCTTCCTCTTATTCTGAACTTGGAGCTTTTTCAGTGTTTGGGAAAACACTACTACTACACACAGAAATTTGTGACTGAAGAGCTTCCTCACAGTACAAGAACTATTTATTTTTGCTCTTCCCTAACAGAAGTAGTTCAACTATACAATACTGGTAAACAAGTTTCTGTATGTACAGTAAACATTTTTCTCTTGAGGGCCATCTGAGAATATGAAGTAGTAATAGAAGAATTATTATGTTTAAGTATCACTTATATCTATTTCAATTTAAAAGGCACCTTTAGGATATTACTTTGAATCAGTCACGATCATGGCATTTGAATTACTTCATGAAGTTCTACAGAAGATAAATCAGGATCAACAGGATACAGATCAGGATTTCCAAAGCACAATCAAGGAATTCAGTATCTTACAACCAGTGGGTTAACTGGCAGGATTAATTCTGTCTTTAGTATTATTTCTCTGTCATTCTATTCTTACTTACAGCTTTAGACAACTGAATAAGGCCATAACCTCCCACAAATAACTTATAAAAGGCTGCTTATCTGAAGACAACTGTAGCTATTAGAAATTTTAGAAGTTCAGCTGTTTTTTCCCTCTGAACCATTTGCAAACCATTTCCAAACTATTGTAAAGTTGTTTGGGTGTTTTTCTCCTTTATTCTTCTTTGGAATTAATGGAGGCATTAACTATCTATCTGCAGCACCTTAAAAAGCTCTGAAGAAATACACCAAGTTTTAGGATTTAGTACCAGATACCTCCAGAATATAGCACTTTTAAAGCAGAATACAGTGTAAAAAGAAGAATTTAGAAGCGTCTACTGCATATCTAATTCCTAAATCCATTTCTTACTAGGATAATGTATTTCAGTAGTTTCCTTTTACTTTCAGAGAGGAGGAAGATACTGTATAGTTACACTGTGTGAGCTCAAAGCTTTTCTCACGTTTATTAGCCTGGGAAGAAGAGAAAGGTGGAGGGAAAGTGTTTTAAGATTTAGTTTTTATTGCTCATTATCCTACTCTGATTGGATTGGTAATAAATTACAGTATTTTTTCCCAAGTTGAGTTGTTTTACCTGTGATGGTAATTGGCAAGTGATCTCTCCCTGTCCTTATTTTAACCCATGAGCCTTTCAGTATGTTTCTTTTTCCCCCTGTCCAGTTGAGGTGAGTGATAGAGTGACTTTGCTGCCTACCTGGCATCCAGTCAGGGTCAACCCACCACAATTAACTGCTTTCCAGTGCATCAGGAATGTGTAACTTTACATACAACAAACTAATTGCTTAGCTTTCACTGACCATTTTACTGTATTTGCTCAAAAAAAGCAATGCTTACCTTCTGCAATACTGTCACTTTAAAACAGACGCATAGTAATATGTGTTTTTGTATGAGAATAATACATTAAATTAATAACCACATTACAATCACACAGATTTAAAATATTGCTTACCCATGGCACTAAGAGGATTCCTTTCATCTTGAAAGAATATTTAAAAATTAAAATATGATTCCACAAGCATTAATCTGTTTCTTATGCAGGCCCATAAGGCACATTACATTCTAAGTGCATTAATGCATCCCTGAGCTGGTGGTTTATATGATAAGATGAGGTTATAATGAGCCACTTCCTAACAATACAATGAACTTGTGTGTTATTGCTATGTATCTTTGCTTGGGATCAATTTGGAACTCTCATAAAAGAAACAGCTATCACCAACGTAACATAAAACAAAATACAAAGTTTTATACTGTTAACCTTTACAGATTATGATTTGTATTATATTTATTGCACATATAGCCTTTGTTTCCTTAGCAAAAATTAGCATAAGTCTCACGATCATTCCACTTCAGAATCTTCTCACAAGTGAAGAGCTTCTTAAGGAAAAAAAAAAAAAAATCCTGTACTTTGTAATGCATGGTTGCTTTTGGGACCTCAGAAATCTTGTCACCAATTAAGTAGTACAGATGAGACTTCACATCAGCTTCGTAAGTTCTTCATCAGACATTTTGAGCTGTGTTAAGGCTCCCCTACAATTAAAATAGTTCTGCATCTAACTAATGCAGCCATTCACATCTTAGCATAAAAATCCTAATGTTTTAATAGTCTAATGTACTAGGAACTGTAACAATGTCCTTGTGACAGTAGTCACAAATAGGGGCCGCTAAGCTTCATTCCTCATTCAAGCATACAGCTACTGCAATAAGGCACTAGACTGCAAAGTATGATCCTTTCCTTTAAATAGCTTAACTTTTCTACATATTCTTTAAACATAAGTGAAAATACTTTTGATGTACACCAGGAAAAACTAGTTTAATCTGCTGCTTTACCAAAAGTTTCCAGTAGGAAACATGCATTCCAGAACTAGTGTTTGCGTTGGCATAGAAACGAGGTTTGTGTCATAAACATTACATTCTAAACCATAAACATTATATTCAAAATAATATTATTACTATACCATAACAGTCGCTTTTAAAGTCCCCTCACTATGCCACTATAAACTACTTCTATCTTTATGCCTCATTGTCCAGGAAATATGAAACTTAAATGAATGTATAACTACTATTAAGAAGAAAGTTTTAATATACCTAGTCTTACTTTAAAAGGGCTTATACAAATTATCATTGCTACACCTCCCTGAAATGACCTAGTCTATAATTGCAAAAGAATCAGAGGTTTAGAAAAGAAATGCAAGACAAAGTGGGAGGAAACTCTTCATCTCTAACGCCATCTGTTATCAATACAAGAATAATCCACTCTTACACAAGTCTTGTGCACACCCCAAACTCTAACACCTCCATGAAATGCATTGTGCTCTCCACTTTATATGTATTACTGCGTGTAGGGACTATAGCTGTGCCAGATTAATGTAAAGATGATATGGAAGGAAAGTAGAAAAATACATGCAGGTTGTGCAGAGCTTACACTGGAAATGGCAGAAACTCTTTTCTCTATAAGTTTTCCTGACCTTATTACAAAGTGATCAGTTCATAGCATTCGTTAACAATGCTGTACAATGATTTCACACTTAACAGCATGTGCTCAGGCTCCTTTCTCCCATTTAGTCTCCAAAGGGGAGGGGGACATTTTAATTTTTATAGAATAGAAAGATTCCAGGAATATTAATTTTTCAGTTTACATTTACCATTCCTTGATGAAACCTATTTTATCCTTTTATAGCTCCCATGCTGTAGACTATGCCTGAATGTAGGTTATTCAGGGTAAGCCTTCTATCAAAGTGTGGATCTCTACTGGAAGCAGCAAGTCCTTGTTGTTGGAATGACTAGATTTTATGTGCTTTAATAAATTTTGCATCCAACTTGAAATGATGACTGAATCCTTATCATTGCCACTGCTTCCAGCTTAATATATATAAATATATCTTTTAGCCAATAACATCAGATCACACACATTGAACAATGACAGACTACAAAGATTCTTCCCAGATGTTCATTGTAACAACAGGTGACTTTTGCAACTCCTCTTCTGTGAAAAGTAGAATTACTTAGGTCAAACTTTGAGGAAATATGCTTTCCCTTTCCCCTCCAGAGAAAAAGAGCTGGTAAAGAAAAAAAGGAATGGAACCAAAGACATTTCTGCATGCTCAAATGAGATGTACGGTCTCAGAAGAAGCAAAAGATTTCTTTCTCCCAGCCCAACAGGGAACCTCTGGGAGATGTGCTGGTTTGAAGCAAAGCAAACCCAGTCCATAGATGTGAAAAAAGTCACAATGGGCACAATCAAATCTGTGTTTTCTTCATAATCACATCACGTATTTGTCCAGTAGATTCTCATCAAGAACTACATCTAAATACAGCATAGTCTTCAGAGTAAATACTGTATTAAAATATTTTAAATGTCAAACATATATAATAAGTATAGCATCATGTTGATTATCTTTTTATATATTACAGTTTCCTTTTCAAAGATACAAAAATAAAGATCACACGGTGACTCCCTTCAATACTTGTTGCACTAACAAGCTAAAACTAAGATTATAGCACCATCTACTGCTTTAATTCTTAATTTTTGTTTAAACTACAATTTTAAGCTAACAAAAATACTGCTAGCAGAAACAAATTTATATTAATATGGAAACAGTTTTAACAATCTGAGCAAAAACCTCCCAGGTGACAACAAAGTTTTTGTTTGGGAGAACAAGGTATTAATACATTTCACTAGCAAGTCATTAAACTAAAAACAGAGGGTCAAAGAATTCAAAATAGTGAGAACCAATAGATAATCAGCAATTTTTAAAGCCTGGATACTATTAGAGTCAAGACAGGTATCTGTAAAGGCATTACAGCGTGTAAGAAAAAAATAGAAAAAAAACCACTTAATAAAAAAAAACATCCCAAATTAAAAAAAAAAGCGCACAACAAACCACAAACCCAACATGCTCCCAAGAAAACAAAGACCCAAAAACCCATGTAAGGTAGAACACCAGAAAAATAGATTCAAAAATTAAGTTAGAAGTATTCATTTGGAACCAGGAAATGCTGCAAGACGTGCTTCTTGTAAAATTTTGTTCTTTTTAAAATTCCCTCCTAGAAACAATTGCCCAGCAGTGACCTAAAGCCAAACCTAATGAAGTTGTTTTTTAAAAATAGGGTTGGTTGCTGTGGTTGGCTTTTTTTTTTTTTCTTTTTAGAAAGTCAAATAGTTGTAGTTCATTTACCACAGAATCATGAAGAAAAAGGAAACACTACACGGAATTAATTGGTTGCTATGACTTCTTTTCCAGCTATAATCCTTTCAAATTCTACACAGCAAAAATTATCTACTCCTGCTATGAGACAGACATTCAGTAGTGACCCATGAAAAATGCTGCCCACTTTAATCAGCAGTCTCAAGATTCACAGTATTCTCAAAAATACTTTTTTATTTCTTTTTTAAAGGAGGAACTTTGTGGATCTGCAACATTCATAGATGCTTTTGACAAAATTATCAAAGTACCAGTGTCTTGTCAATGAAATGAACTGGCAAGGCATGAGATCAGTGAGCGACGGAAGACAACTCCACATCAAGGCAGACATACCCAGATTTCGACAAAACAGACACAGCGAGCAGCATTACAGGTCATGCACAGAGCTAAAGGCAACTGCAAACGAAGCTTTCAAAACAAAAGCTTCCAAGCACAGCATTAGACTGTAGAGGGAAGCTACGAACTGGGAACTTCTCTGTTAACACTTGGAATCTAAATGAACTTTTGGAAAATTTTGCCAGGCTGCTTCCTCTCCCCCATATACTGCTACTGGAACCTGTAAGACAATACAAATGCAATTTGACTTTAACCAGATGTTTCAACCTAAGGCAACGTGAAATTATTTCCTATTGCTGAGTGTTGCAGTAATGGATTCTCAACATCATTAATGCTTTTATGGAGTGCTCCAAACAGACAGATTTGACTGAAGAAAAGCATGTACCTTCTACAACAGTTCTGAAGTATTTCCTTGTACTAAAGTGAGGAAAATTCATCTCCAAATGTTTCAGAAATCACAAATCTAGAAAATAAGATATTTACTTGAATTGTACAAATAAGCCATGCTTCCTTGGAATCTCAGCTATCATAGAGTAGAACTGATACAGTTATCCTCAATTTCATCATTGTTTTTTGTGTTGATCATTGAAATGCAGAAATACACCACTTTCTAGCAACTTCCCCTTTTGTTTTTTGGGTTCAGGCATTCCGTCTCATGGCCAGGCTTCCCAGATTGTCTGACACACTGGAAGCTGTTTTGCTGGCGAGTGCCAATTAGGCAGCTGTAAATGAGTCAGTAAGCTACGAGGCCCCTCCACACAGTGGATATACATTCTCCCTGGCTTGAAACATCTGAAGCCCCCCAAACTCTGCCACAACCATGTGATCGGATCACAGACTTCCTCAGAGGCTACAGTGACAATCTGAGCCACTGCTACAGCTTCATGGAATGTTCTACTGAAAGTAATTATTTCCATATATCATTTTTAACTTATCAGTATTTTCTATCAGAAAACCCTTTAATAAGGAAATCTCTTATGAGCCCTGGCTATACAATCTTTAGAAAACAAAACCAAAACAAGCAGAAGTTAAAACAAACAAACAAAACCGAACTAAAACAACCAAAACACCAACAGCAAACACGTACCAACAAAACCACACAATCAAAAAAAGTCACATGTAACAAAAAAAGCCCAAACATGCTCTGGATAATCCAGACTAATTGCTTCTGATTAATACTAGCATCTTACATAACTCCTGTGAAAAATCACTGCCCTTGTAATAAGTCACTAAACTACTGGCTCAGAAAGAATATTGTCTCAATTTTTCTTCTGATCTGTATTTAAAACCTGCCATGGTAAGGGAGGTTTAACCTCATCCCCTGAAGTCCATCCTTCCCCCCACTCTGCTTCCTTTGTATGTAGCTTCTATGCCCTTATTTCAAAATATCTTTAACTGTTACGAAAATATAGGCTGAACATTTAAGTATTTACATCTGTTTATTTAAACCAAAATCCATATTTTTTAAAAATATAAATTCAAAAGTAGCCTGGAGTATGCATGGCAGAGGCTTAGCTATGGCTGTAAAATATTAATACATTCATTTTTAATTCTCCAAATAATATTGCAAAAGCAAGCCTGCAATGTTTATCTTTAATGCTTATTTTAAACTTTTGTTTATGTTAACTTTATGGAGACAAAACTTCCTTCCCCTAACAGTTTTTACATGTAGGTTCTCATTCTTTTATTCCTTCTCTTTTGTTGATTGCAAACACCATGACCCCAACGATCCTGCACAGAACACTTCTCATGGATATCATGACAAGTGTAACAATGCAGACTGCCAGTTCCACTGCAGTCAAGAAGTCGCAGGAGTACACCAAAGGAATTTCAGATGTGCTACCTCCAGTATTTTACTATGTGATGGAAGTGTTACCCAACTCTGAAATACTGATAGCCTTGAGAGGTCGTTTCAGCAACAAAAGAACGAGCTACAGTTTTCTGTATGTGTTAGGACTAAGACACAAAAAGCAGGAAATCATTCTGTAGAAAGAAATTATCAAGGACCATTATTCTCTATTTCTTCTCTATTTATTCATTTATTTACCATCGGCATTTTGCATTCCAGTCTTTTGCTAATTGCAACAGTCATAATTTGTTTCCCACATCCCTCCCACTGTTAAGTTATTCAGATCCTCCCTCATGCTTCTAGCAATTACAAAGAAGCATATGTACTTCTGCTGTTATCCACAGTAAAAATACATTGCCTGTGCATTTACTGAATTTTACTGCTTTTTGTGTTCTAGAAACTTAAGCCTTAATGTGCAAATGCTGATGCAGTTACATTATATTCTATCAGTACTCCACCATCTTGAGCTAGCACCTCTCCTAAATCTACAGTATTTGGCAAACTATTTCTCAACAATTCAGCATTTATGTCACTAATGAGGAAACTGAATCCTGAATTTATCTAGAATTTTTTTTTGATGCTGGGCTTTTCCTCTTAATGCAAACATCTCAGACTTCATGTGCATAACTAAAGGGGAAATACTAGACTCATGCGTCATTCTACAGTCTGTACTGTTCAGGTCAGAGTAATAGTCACAAATAGGTCACTTCTGTAGTAAACAACTTGAATTTCTCAGTGGAACCCTTGCTAAAAATTAGAGGATGGCAATGTTTTTGTTTCATTTTAAGTACAACTGACTTGTTCTGGGGAAAGGTTCTTGACATTCGGAATGAGTTGTGGGACTTGGAGAGTGAGCTGAGCCTGGCAGAATGATAAGCGAACTAACTGGCAGTAATAGATTAAAAAGTGTAAGAAAAATATGATTCAAATCAGACTTGAAAAGCATTTTAAGGCACCCATGAAGTATGCATGTTAAATCAGAGAGGTGAGAGAATTAGTATGGCTCTTAACCAGAAGACAAGATGTTTCAAGCTTTCCTATGTCCATTCAGAAAGACATCTATATGTGGGAGTGAAAATGTCACATAGGGCAAAAGAAGGCCACGATATATTAGAAAGGCTATTAAACTCAGATATTTTTTTTTTTTGGGGGTGTTTCTCACAACAGAGCATATATTTACTTTTAGATAGCTCTCAAGAGACATCAGCTTTAGAAATAACACAGTTGAAGTCCCCTAAAATCATTAATGGAAAAAATCCTGAAGTGGTATCTATAAATGTATTTTGAAGAAACTCCTGAACTCCCTTTTCTTAAAGTATTTTCTAATATGGGTGAAAGAAAATTAAACTCTTTTTTTAACACAAAATTTGACAGCATTGCCAAATATTTTTAAAAACAATGCAGTATAACTAACTGTCAAGACTATTCAACTGCTTAGAATTTCTTTAGGTGTTAGCTTTTATTCACAGTAATTGCTAGGGACAATCACTTTTGGCATGTTACCCATGTTCCCAGTTGGCATTACAAACATCTACCTCATCTGAAGTCAGACGCTAAGTAACCATAAGCTATTGAAAAATTAACTATTCCACCACCACCAAAGACAGCTACAATAGACATAAAAATAAATTATTTCCACACACACACCCCTCAGCCTGAAAGGAAGCAATTTCAGGGAAGACATGAGAGTTGAAAAATCCCATATAAACTTTAATGAAGACTGTTAAACTTATTTTCATATCTGTGAAAGAAGTTTAACAAATGACTCCATTCATTTACATGATGAATGACTACTCACATGCAAGCTCTTTATTGTATCTAGCAAGAAAGAAAATAACTTTTACATGTTTCTGTAGTTGTTGTTTTTCCCCTTTTATCCTGATATTTAATGCTTATATTTTCAGTGGGAAAATATGACAGCTATTGTACACCAAAAAAAGTGATAATTAGTCTTATAAGACTGTCTTAATGTTTTCATGGCTTTTCTAAACTCTTTTTCACACAATTACCTAATCCATCACTGCATGGCCTCTTAAAAAATTAAACTTATTTTCTCCTGGACCAGAAATGAGAAACCTGGATGTAGACAAGCATCCTTAATCTAAAGTATAAAACTAAACTTCTAAACACTTACCTTGCCATGAGGTTATTAATATTTTAAAGATCATATTAGCAAAGGAAAGATGTTCCGAAACTGCTAGAAAATTGGACACAGCTATTTATGGAATATCTAACAACTTGCAAAACTCACTAATTATTCCTTTCTAACTTTTCCATTCAGAAATGGGTAGTGATATTTAATAATAATAAAATTAATGGAATCTAGAACTTGGATTAAATTTTGCGAGTTTGATACTGAACTGCTCAAAGCCTAATACGATTAGGGCATGCACAGAAAGAGAACTCTACAATGGAGATTTAAACACTAGAGCTTTAAATGGTAGACAGCACCTGATGTTGATATTTCTACACAGATTTCTGTGATCCTTTAGTCAATCTGGTTCACAGACACTGAAATTCTGCTCCTGCCTCACTTTAGAGGGTTTACACCATTTTGGCACCTGGGTCTTGAGATTAAAGCAGTCAAAAAAGCATGTAGGTGCTTTTTTCAAATTAAAAAATAAGAAGTAAAAAAAATGATGACTTCACGGTGTGATCCTTGTTACCTTCTATAGACAACACAGATACCACTACTTCAACGCATTGCTTCTGTCTGATAGGCCAAGCAATCCTAATAGTATGCAGTGTGGTTAACTTTTCAAGTTTTCTCTCTTTCCTATGAAGTACCTTAATATTGTCCAGATCACGTAAGTCAATTGGACATCTTACTGTAAATTAATGCATCGTTACAAGATGACATCCCATTTAATATTTCTTTAATAGTTGCTACTGAATGGAGATTTCTGCATCATGACCAGGTTGAAATCAGTATTTAAATTAATTATGACAGCCATATAAATTAGACATAAGAGACTTCTAAAGCTAATTATAGTCTGAGAGTTTTAATTTGATGTCTGTCTTGGTGTAATATCTGCTTTATGGATTAAATTAATAAAATTAAGACTGCATCATTATAAATTTCCACTTTCATAGTTCCATAAGTTTTACAATTACATGCCATATTTGAATGATAATTGAATGAAACGAAATCATTATGTTCATGTCTGCTTTCCTGCAGACTTTAAAACAGTATTCCCTATTTTCTTCCATTCATAAAAGTCATAGCTGCTATAGTGATCATAACCTAAAGAGCATTGTACATCATTAAATTTGTAGTTCACATATCTGAGTAAGAGAGCCCTAGATTGCAGGTATGGCACGCTCTCAAGGCTTGTGAGGCACTGTGTATATCCCCTGCCTGCAGCATCAACTTGGTGGGCCAGCTGTGACACAAGAGCCACTGTAGGCAGCTCCCACTTTTTACCAGCAATAACACAACTTGTGTCTTTTGCCTTTATCTAAAAGTGCAGCAACAAGTTCTTACGAGACCATCATTTTCATCTGAAAGAACAAGTAATGAATAGAGTTATTTTCTTTCAAGAAAATCCTTGAAAAGCCCTGGAGACCCGGAAAAAGGGGTCCTCTTCATGGACAGAATCTGCACAGAATGCTGTACCCTAACCAAAGACTTGTTCAATGCTGCACAAAGGAGGTTTCTCAATACCCGAAGGGATGTAAGATCATCGATACTATCTTCTTTCTTTATTGCTTTAGGTTCAATAAATGGCATTTTAAAGAATATGTTCCAGTTGAAGTGTCTCTCTTACTGCGATTATTATGAACCAGCACCTTCTGGTATGAAACAGCTACTGAGTTATATTTAGCACATCAATATGCTTAACTGTGAGGATTTATGTTAAAGACAGCTGGAATAACAGGAAATATGTAAGAATTATAATTAATTAAAAAGCAGTTTAGGGTCAATTCCAGAGCGTGCAGCATTAAGGACAGCAAAGATTCATTTATTTATATCCACTAAGAAAGCTTACCTTTGCCCTTAGTTGATTCTGAGTTCTCTACGTAAACTGTATATCCTACAATATACATTTTAAACTATACATTATGTTCAATTTGATGTACTTGCCAGATGATCACACATCAAAATCTGGACATATAAAGCATAACAATTTCTGATATGATACGTAACTCGAGATTGTCTTCTATTACCAACTACACTGTTCAGTACATACGTATCACAGCACAGGGTTTTGAAATTAAACTTTAGAATATTCTGTTGAAAACATACTTGAAGTGAAGAAAACGCTTATTTTAATTTTAAATAGGGACAAAACATCCTGTGACAGTGGATCACAATCTTGGCTTGAAGATTTGATTTAACATTTGTGTTTTCACAGGCAATTAAAATTTAATTTGGCCAATGATGAAAAGCAAATCCTTTTATCCCATAGTTGCAATCACAAGAGGAACATATTGCATTAGAAAGCAGCACTGTAGCTTCAGGTTTCACATTTGACATTTGTGACATTGTAGAAAAAAAAATAATAGGAAAGTCTACACATGCACACCTCATGCTTAAACTTTCCTATCTATTAACTAAACGCGATAGTCAATAGTATTTCAATATACAAACTATTAATTCAGATTTTAAGTAGAATGTTTAAAGTGAGGGCTACCTTGTCTATCTGAAATTCTCTAGCATCTTATCATACCAAGTGAAAGCTAGGAAAATAATGATGGAGCCACTGGATTAATAATAAATCCAGAAGACTCTTAATTCAAGCAATAAAAACGTTCTCTATATCCCAACCAAGTATTAATTAGGTACTAGTCAGAAGTGAATCTACTGACGTTTTATCAAAAGCTGCAAACCACCTTGCCAATTCACACTGCACAACTTCTTTTTAAAAAGGACATAGCTTTTTCTGAGTTGCCAAAATATCCATCTTTGCATCAGCACCTTCATATTGACAAATAAACTGAAAATAGAAAGTGCACGAGGGTAGTCAGCTACACAGCATCTAGAAATCTACAACAGGGGAAAGTAGAGTAATTTACATATGGTCATCTGTCCAATTTCATTTCAATTATCTAGGACATCAAAATGACACACAAAATTGTAGCCAAGCATCAAAGAGAGCTATTCAGTGATGTGCACAGGCCCATATTTAGAAAGATACTACACAATGACAACCACTGACAGAAGATCTTGGCAGTTACTATTCGTTATCCTTGGTCAACATTCTCCCATATTGGGATAAGATACAGACTAATGAAGCATTCCAAGTAAGAACTTACAAACCCACAAGAACAACATGAGGGAGTTGAGTCCTTTTTGCTACGAACTAAAACTGCATCAAAACTGTTCTAGAAATAAGCATCTCCACTGATTCATGAGAAAAGCAGCCAATTTTATCTCAATGAAACTATCCGTATTTATGATTGTGGCACAATCTCATACACACAAGCCACAAAATGGCCATATCAGGTAACAACAACAACAACCTTATTGAGTTTAGATGGAATAAACAGTGCACCTCAAGCGGTCCATAAAACAAATACATACATATATGTAAATGGGGGTTAAATGCTACCATTCTAAGCAAACACCTGTATGCATTAATTAGAAATACTATTAGAATTTACTTTATGCTATAAGCTGTTTCTAGTTTCACTAAGTCGCAATTTCTTTTTTCTGGAGTTAATATTGTTTAACCCCCACCTACAAAATAAACCTGGAGGTTTCAGTCACATACTCAAAGAACAATAACTATGGACCGAACTATCTTCATTTTCAAATCTCAGCTAAAATCTGTCATGATTTAGTATTCTCCGTGGGTTCCTGAAACCAGTTGCATTAAGCCTCTCATGTTGTTTTACTGGGGACAGGATCCTCCAATAATTAAGAGTCAGTCTGCTGCAAATTCACTACAATTCAAAGTCTGATTACCCCGTTCAGGATACAGACATGTCTGGTACAAAGAAGCTAATACATTTCAGTTGGTCCATTAGTGAGATTTCTATGAAAACTCTAGCAAAGGTATTGCCTAGAGTAAGCACTAGAGTTCTGAACCAAATATCCTTTGTCTTCCAAAGACCTCTTTTTATTGGTTCTGCAACGTGTTTGATTTTCCTTATAAGTAGATTTGAATTAGGTCCAATTCTCCTA
Organism: Gallinago undulata; assembly: GCA_026546715.1. Classification (NCBI taxonomy): domain Eukaryota; kingdom Metazoa; phylum Chordata; class Aves; order Charadriiformes; family Scolopacidae; genus Gallinago; species Gallinago undulata. The sequence goes on along the minus strand of JAOTQQ010000063.1, from coordinate 37,482,511 downwards.
GGTTCTTTCAAACATCACCTGAGCATACAGGTGTTCATTTAACTCATTTGTATGGCCACTTCTTGAACAGAACATTTTGTTTTCAGTGGGCCTGCAAATCATGTATGCAATTCAGAGGATTTGTGCAGTTTATGTCCAGTGCAGTCAAGGTTAATTAGAAACGTTAGTAAGTTTAATCACTAGGAACTCATTTAGTACTGCTGTGGATGTCACCTCTAATTCCATATATACCCCATTGTAATTTAGCATTAATTAATGCCCATTTATACAATGACATTGCCATAAATCTCAACAAGTGTGATGTATTCTGAGATAAAAGCTTACTTATGACAACAGACCCAAAACCATAATCACCGTATCATCTTAAAATATTTTTTTAAAAATATGATATTTTGCTTAGAATACCAAATAAAAGTGATATAGAGTGGTAATTGGCAAAAATGTGTTGGGTTCTGAGAAATTATATAAAACATTAAGAACACAGATTACTATTCTTTTGCATGGATGACAGGAAAGAGTTGTATCTGTTCTTATCACTCTGCTGCAATAGGCAAAGCAGCTAAATTTTCAATAATAATCAGAGTAACAGCCATATTCATGTAAAATAAAAGTATTTTTCCTCATGTAAAATGCTATTAGCCATATTTGAAGGCATTATGTTCAGATATCACTTTTCCATTCCACTAAATGACAGCCATTAAATGCAAAGGCAACTGCATGACAGGGATATTTTTATTACTTCAAAAGGAAGAAAAGGATTAAAATGAGTTTATTCAGAAGTGTGATTTGTCAATTTTTTCTTATCAAGGACTGTGTGGGACAGCTTTAAACCTAAACACTGTGATCTGACCTCCTATTTGAATAAGTTAATGTGATCCAGTGTTCTTAGAAAAGTAGTGAAACCTATCTTTTATATGCAGAAGTCCCAGGAGGAATTTATGCTTTTATACGGTCAGCTGCAAGGTGCCATTTCCTTTTCATCATTTCTGCTTTTATCATATTGTAGTTCTTGACAGCTTAGAGGTTCTTTTTAGAATTTGGTGTATGAGCAACTATATAGAGACATTTTTTGTATGAAGGATTTCTTTCCAGCCTCCTAGGTTTTACAGTCAAATAGATTTCTGCTGCCAGAAATCCCTCTCTTATATTCAAGAGTGACTAATCACCATATTTGATAAAGCAAGCATCTTACCTAAACATCAAATAGAATTAAAATTTACTACCTTAGAGCATTAAAGAAGGATTTTAGACGTCAGGTTCTTGCATCTTAGGAACTGTAGTGAAAATAATTTCACTTATGTACATACATAGAGAGAGGAAACATTTAGCTGGACAAAATACTACTCATGAGGAATCTACTTGGAAGGATTATCCTCCTCCCAGCTGCTGTTTTTCACAGAAGACCCTATATGGTGTATAACTGGGGTGTTTTGGTTGATTTTTATAGTGTTCTCGGCACATACGCTCCAAATTGCTTATACTAATTTACATTTTAAAGCATTTATATAGAAACTTGTGGTAATTAAAAGCCTATTACCTATTACCTATTGTACCAAGAAGTACACATTTATTTAATATACAACTATTTTAAAGCTCTTGCATCTTTTAGCTGACTTAGTGTGTGTATAAGCTTGTTCCTTTCATAGTAGGAAATTGACAAGACTTCAGGACAGGACCTAAAAGTTATGCTGGCCAATATTCTCAGCTAACCTCGTTCAGCTCTGTTGACTTCAACAAAACAATGCCAATTTCTATTTACTCCAAATTTCATTCTGCTGAAAGCAAGGAGAATCAAAGTTACATAGAGTAATATTGGAATTTGGCCATAATGAGCAATCCAAGACAGAAAACTTGAAAATGTAATCTCTCAAACCAAACTATTCACAGATTATGTATAAAACTTGTTTTTAATGTAACAATTTTACAGTGCATAATGTAAAGTGATCAATTTTTCAGCCTGCAGGCCAAGTAGGTATTTTGGTATAGAACCACACTGCTAAAAAGTTACTCCAATGCCATCAAATAACGAACAGACTAGTGTGGAATAACAGCAGAAAAACACGTGCCATATCCTTAGCCATTTCTTCTGCTATTAATTTGCTACTACATATTCCAGAATTATTATGGTACCAAGGATGGACTTTCCTTGAACACGTTTGTTACTCAGGGCTGCAGACAGATATTTTATGCTCAAGTTCTACCTAAAACATAGCCTATTTCTAACTCCAAGACAGATGCAATGTAGCTGGAAATGGTTCCACTGAATCCAGTTCAGCTATTCTGATTTGAACCAGAGAAAAAGTGTGCAGAGCTTAAATTCTCCTATGATAAAAAAGGACATGGAAGTGATGAGAACACAAGTGTTAAAATACATTGTTATTACACATTGTAACTGATTCCTCTTCTGTTCAGAGTTTGCCTTGGTCCCATGCAGAAAGTGACATTTCAAATGATAAATCACCTGAACTATACCATTCATAGGCAAGCACTTGTGGGCACTGCAGCTAGCACACTACAATCAAATTCCAGTACCTCTCTATGGGCTTATGAAAACCAGAGATGAAGGGGTCACATAGTAAAGACTACCTTTGTCTAAGGATTGTCAGAGAAAAGCTTTCTACTCCACTTTGCTTTACAATTTGTTTCAATTCTTGACAAACTGTAAACACCTATTTACAAAAAGTAGTTGTTAACTTGATGAAGCATTCCTGACTAGTTTATACTAGCCAACTTCTTCTGCATTTCGTAACTTGGATTTGAACATGTATGCTCTGTAACCCTCATGGTCCACAACTCAGCAGCCAGTCTCAGGTGTAATGTATGCAGTGATATGCAAACAATGGAATCTCACTGTTTGAGATAACAAACAATGAGATCTGAGCACATTAGTTCTTTGCTAATCAAATGTAAACCACAGATTAGTGGAGACGCCCAAATAAATACCCTTGTTGAACATAAAAAAAAATAATTCAAAAAGTTTAAGATGTGCATTCAGCTGATGAGAGATGCAGAAATTAACCACTACAACAGTGACAATTCACAAAGACAACTTTTTACTTTTAAACAGTCCATATTTTATGCAGAAAGAAACTTACTGGTAACTTTTTTTCTTAATGAATGCCTTTTATTGTCCTTTTTTCTGTACTTGAACATGCAAACTTTCTTGATAAAATAAAGGAAAAGCACTCCCAGCTCTCAATCTTCTAATGGATTTGTAGGCTTGCATTCTCCACTATTGAAGCGATGTGTACGTGTGTGTGTATACCTACACATGTACGTGATACAGTTGTCACTTAGGATTTCCTTCAAAAGTCATGTTGTCAACAAAAAGCCAAGCAATATTTTATACATTTCTAGACTGCACATAGCATCAATAGGACACTACAGATTTTTTTTTGTGTAACACGCAGTATTATCATTATCAATATACCACACTTTGAACTCCAAATGATAGTTTTGCCATACTAGTGAATTGCAGCAGCTTACATCAAAGTAATTTTCAATGATGGAAACTTCTCTGTTACTAACTTTTTTTTGGTACAATGCATAAAGTCTGTATTAGAGCAGTTACTGATTACTGCATGGACATAATAACCTTACCACAAGACCAACACTGAGGTGCTGGAGCGGGTCCAGAGAAGGGCAACGAAGCTGGTGAAGGGTCTGGAGCACAAGTCTTATGAGGAAAGGCTGAGGGAGCTGGGGTTGTTCAGTCTGGGGAAGAGGAGACTGAGGGGAGACCTTCTTGCTCTCTACAACTCCCTGAAAGGAGGCTGTAGAGAGGCAGGGGTCGGTCTCTTCTCCCAAGTCACAGATGATAGGACAAGGGGTAATGGCTTCAAGTTGTGCCAGGAGAAGTTCAGGTTAGATATTAGGAAATATTTCTTTATTGAAAGGGTTGTCAGGCATCGGAACGTGCTGCCCAGGGAGGTGGTTGAGGCACTATCCCTGAAACTATTCAAGAGATGAGTTGACATGGTGCTTGGGGATATGGATTAGTGTTGGGTTGGTGTTGTTTAGGGTGTGGTGTGGGGTTTTTTGTTCGTTTGTGGGGTTTTTTGTTTGTTCATTGGTTGGACTAGATGATCCTAAAAGGTTGCTTCCAAGCTAGGTGATTCTCTGATAGCCTATATATAGTGGTTTTGCACAGATCATGGTCTTAGGCATCAAAAAGCTATGCCAATAATAAGCAATTTAATTGTGGTAATTAATATGATACATGCTTAAATAATGTATTAATGGTATAGGAAATACACAAAGGGGAGTTGTGTAACTACACTACAGTCTTATAAAATTTGAAAGTAGAAGTTGTCAAGTGAATGTTAACTAAAAAATGATGCTGACAGTGACCCTTATAACCGTAAGATAATTTGGCAGACAAATCTCCCTCCCCACCCCCCACCCCCAATAAAAGCCTTAATTACTACAATAGATGCATTTATTTCACAAGGACACATTTTATGAGTAAATGTGTATTTTATTCTGAATTCCTTTTTGAAAGATCCATTCACCAGTATAAAGATATTCTATCAAAACCAAAAAAGTCCTATTGAACAATATTTACATCGTTTTACATGTGTACTTACCTAAAAGATTTCAAACTTATAAAAAAAGCTTAATTCTAGTCAATGAAAACAGCATCAAAACAGTCATACGTGTCAGGTTTGATAGCTTTATTGTTTAAGTGAGTAAGATAAACTACTTACTTGTTGACTAAACCATTTCTAATCATAACTTCTGTATGTGTTTGGACGTTTCAATTTAAAATGACAGCAGTACAGTCTGTCCAGAAGTAATTGCTATAAATATGCCAGATGTTGTAAAAATCTAAACATACCCATTGTAACGGAAAAAATGAAGCAAATACTGTAAGAATGCAGAAATGCATGACTTAATGATGTAATCTATGTTTTTGGTATTATAGGTCAAAGAAATAGAGTAAAAGATACAGAGCATTTATTAATATTTATTAATATTGCAAAAGGTTATTTCTCTATACAATTTTTTATAGTATCTTGACTCTAACAGAGCTAGGTTTGGCTGGAAATTTGAAGGCTTGCTCAAAGGGTACTAGACCATGGAAAAATAATAAAAGCTGAGTGAATGTGTGTGTATCTGCACTCACACACACGGGTAGCAGTAGTAAGGTTGTCCTATTTTTACTTCTTATTACTGCTAATAGCATGTCTATTAAATTAAAAAAATTATAAATAACACTCCAACAGTCCTTAAGATATTGCATTGTATCAAGCATATTCAAGTCAGAAATGAGATCTGAATAAACTCAATTGTTACCTGAATTCAAGCACTGTGACCTTGAGTAATAACTACAGACAGAACAGGAGTGTTGAACTAAATTCTCTTTCCCCTATAAGCTTTGTCACATAAAAAAAAAACCCAAACACATGAACAGCAACGGAATATATCCAATGTATATTTATCTGCACACATACACATGCTTTGTATTTCTAAAGAAGAGGCAAGCTTTACAAGGACTACTACCATATTTATATTTCAGTAAATTCAAATAGATTTAATACCTAGAACGTACTATCTTCCTATGTCACTGTAAATTCTGAGGTATCAAACACATGCTAACTGGCTAGTATATTATATATTGCTACCTTCTATTGGTTAAAGGTAAGACATGGCCAATTGTACAGGTGTAAGTTATACATCATTAATCAGGTAGTGGAAATTTAGCTTTAGGTTAAATAATAATTAACTCATGAGCCAATAGAATCTGTTTTGCTTCCCTTGTCTTTGGTTATCACATGATAAATTACCACATTACAATTATTTATGCTCAAACATTCTTCTACTACTGTTAGGGCTGTAAAGCTAAGGATCAGGGCCAGAAACAATTAAATTACTATCTACAGGATATTGTTGGCTCAAGTCAGACAGTACAACTAATACAGACATCTGCACGCCATCGTTTATTTTAAAGAAAGGCTTCTTTTACTGTAATTATGAAATGCTTCCAACCCACAGTCTGTGCACCTGCTATTATTCTACACATTCAAAATATTTATCAACCATTAGCATAGAATATTTGCATTAATTGCCCTTTAGGGGTCCACACCTATACAATTGACGAGACAGACACTCTTTTAGCTCTCATGGTTTCTTCTCAACCAGATCCTTTAAACCCAACACATCTCTTCACAATATTTAGGGGGATTCCCCCATTGCATATTTTGTTGCTGATGCAGAATACCAGATAACCTCCCACAGCCTCATTCAAACACATTGTTGATTCAGAACATAATACTGTTTTCCCCCACAGGGAATGAATTGCTTGTGAAAACAAAAAGAACTCTTTAAAAGCTAACTCATCAGGTCATCCTTAATGCAGGTCCAGAAAGTACAGTGTCGATATCTTTTTAAAGGTATTCCTCCAAGAAGCATAAAATACATGAAGTATTTGGAAAGCAAGTATGTCAAATACCTAGATTTCTCAAGACTGAAAAAAGAGTGGTCCGAAAATCCACATTGAGACAACAAATGCAAATAGATAATATTTGTAACTGATGCTGACCTGCATCTAAATGTGGTCACTTAAAGCATACCAACAAAATTCTGATTTTAACTTACATGTATCTAAACCAACCTTATACACAAAACAGTTTAATAACAAGGTGCCCTTCAAAACCTTTTAGTCTCTTCAACTTACCTATGATACAAACCACATTTTTAATGAGAATCTGTGATCTACTCCATTTTTAATGATGCCTAGATAGATGGTTAAAGGATGTTCAACTTCCTTTTCAGTCCTGACAGACCCCTTCCTTTGCAGTGCCACTTATTCCTGACAGAAAACTGACCAACTCTTCCTCCAACCCAAGGGCAATCAATCTCAGACAGTGAACTCTAAAATATCATAAACACCGAATTTAAATGGCTATTTTATCAAGGTCTATTTTGAATGCTCTTCATAATGTTACTAGATTGCAATAGGTAAGCTTAATGTGATAATTAACTTACATAAGAGGCCTATTACAGACTGTTTTACTGATAACAATGGATGATTCTTAAAATAATTCTTTCTACTCATAAATGCATTTCAAATAATTAAGTCATCTCTCAGCTCTAACAAAAATGTATCTATCCAAAAGTGAACCACACTGTACAGAAACTTCGTGAAGAAACACTGTTTTGAAACTGGTACAGATTCCAATGGTTTACAATTTTATAATAATTTTAAAAATATTTTATCCTAAAATTGACTTCATTCAGGAACCAATTCACTGATTCAATGACTGATTACAGGAATCAACCTCTTCACAAGATGGATACACAAAAATATTGTGGGTAAATTAGGTATTTTAAAACTTACCACTAATTTTACTTTTCAGCTAAAGCATAACGTTATTAAGACTGCAGTCAAAGGCTAAGAACATATGTTATTTGATGTCTTAGATGAATCATGCTATGCAATAGATGTTCTGAAGTCTCATTTTTAAGAGGATCATCAGTGTGAAAGCTCTTAATACACTGCTTTACTCTGTCAAGATTTCTAATACCACCAGCTAGACTGCCTGATATGCCTCAAGGTAGATCTTCCTTGTTCTCACACAATCAAACACATACAGCATCATAATGAGTGCATGAAAGACTGACATCCATAAGGTGCCCCCTGTGAAACACTTCTCTAAAGTCTGATTATTCCAGGACCCAAGCATAACAGTCACAGTTAATGATGTCAGCTGCCACAGCATGATGCCTCAGGCATTCCTCTCCAAGGTCATCCAGCAGTATTTCGTGTTTCACATCTATATTATTATTGCCTTTAAGCACAAATACAATTATCTGTCCAGTGTGTCCAGACTTCTGAGGATGCACAATAGAAGCCACTAAATGCTAAATTACAAAACGCAGCAATCCTTACACCTCAAAACTTACAACACTTCTGTTGCTCTCTCTAAAAATTAAAATATCACCTTTAACATTATTTTATTCTCTGGTTTTACAGCACTTACAGCAAAGATTACTTAAAATTGCACCTCCCTGAAATGAGTAATGCCTAACCCTAAGAATAAAGGTTTAGAGGTTGACAGTTAAACAGCAGGTATACATGAATAAGAAACTGTGGGAGTTCAAGGCCTATCAATGATCCAAGGCTAAGGTACATAAAAGCTTACCACTGCAACAGCTTAGCTTTCAAAAACGGGGACAGAGAAGGAAGTAGAGTCACAGTGAGCAGACTATTAGGAAAAGACAGATAAAATAATGGACCAATGAAATAGGTCCAGCAAGGAGCAAGCAGTGTAACTTTACCAGGACAGCATACTTAAACCAAGTATGTTTTAGACAATAGTAACATGTCTTAAGAGCCAATGGAGGTTTCCCTATCTCCAAATATTCAAGAAAAGTACTAAATCTACAAGGCAGAGTTCTACATGTAGCTAGAAGTAGGAACCTCAACCGTGGGTGGGGGTGGGAGGAAGACAAGGCCTTGCTTTTGTTTTACTTTATTGTTGATACCTGGGTTACATTCCTGTGACATTTTCATTTAAGGTCTTCAAAGATTTGTTGTGAATAATAAACTTACTGGTCACACTTGTCTATCTAACAAGACCTAGTCTTTCAAAGATTACGCCAGCTGTCTAGTAAGAGTGGTCTGATTATCTCCACAGAATTGAAAAATATAGAAGCTAAGGTCTTCCATAAGAACTGCAGCTCATTTCTCTTAAGACCCATTTCTGTATATCAAAGTGTTCCAGAGCAAAGCACATCCCAGACAACTAACTGCAGCCAATTGCGAGAGTTTCAATCGGCACTAAGCAAATGTTTGACTGCACGTGTACTTGCTCCCCCTGGGGCTTTCAGTAAATAGTAAAGTATGTCACAACTAAACTAGCAGAAATTTCAAAATACTTCTCAGCTGTGGAAAAAAAGATAAAGCATAGATAAAGTCCCACAAAAGAACTTTAAGCTGTTTTGTTCAAGCCACAGGAAGTTATGAAGAGTAACAGAGAAGCATGCAATACTCTGGACGCAGAATCTCACTAATTGGCTTATACATGTCAGAACAGCATGGAAAAGAAACATCTCAGAAACCACTGTCTCAACTCCCACACGTGTTCGCATGCTCAATGGAAGCATGAGGAAACCTGCAGTTATGATGTTACTGTACCCATTTGAGAAACAAATTGTGACAGACATTATTGCCATCTAACAAAACTGAAAAACAGTAAAGTCAGAGGTCATGTTTGCTTTCACTGGTAGCATGGCAAGGTCACTATAGGAGGCAACATCAAAGCATTTGACTTGCTGTTGCTTTGACACTGTTTTCTCAGATATCACCCCTTACAAGAATGGTTCCATTAATTTTTAGGCACCCACAGTGCTCAGTTTACACTCACTTCCAATCTCTTTCTTCCCTTATGCCACTTTTTGGGAAAGAGATCCTTTTTCACTTTTGAGAGTTGTGGAAGACCACAATTTGCTGTCATTCCTAGTTAATAATTAGATTTCAGTGATTAACACTGTGGGTTCTGATCCACTGTGATATCTGATTTAATCCTCAGGAAATGATAATCAAAAGGCTTCTGAATACTTGATTCAGAAGATGGTGAGACAACTGTGTTGGTTTTTTTCCGTATATTCCTCCACAATACAGAATTACTGGTCCACTGAAAAAAACCACACATCCCAGGGTTTCATATATTTCGCATATTAAGAAATTAAAGCTAGAAAGCCAAAAAGAAATTTACTGTTTATGAATTAATAACACCTAGGACTAAGCAAACTAGTTAAAGACATAAATGTATTAAAGTATTAAAGGAATTGAAGTAACTGTGATTATATACAAATAACTAATCCATAATCCTATGATGATTGCTATCTTAGTCCTTTACCATATATTAATGAAAGCTAGAATAAGTGAATGATGAATTTCTCTACTTAAACAGACATCTCACTCCTGTTAATGGAACATAAGAAGCAATTTGCCTTGTAGCGCCTTAACAAAGTACTGCATTTGAAACATCAAAACTAAGTAATAAAGATGTTTTCAGTATCAGTGAGATCAGGCTGTTTTCCAATAATATCTGTAAGGCTAATTTTAAAGAATGACTAAGATGACATTAAAATTTAGGAAAGGTGCAATAGACAGAATATAGTCAATAGGTACACCTTATAAGTGTCCACGTTTATTAGTGCAGGGAATAAAAGCATGTATTTAACAAACTAGTTAAAGGAGATTATATTTTCCTTGTAAGAAAAAAACCCCCACAATTTGTATCAATTATCCATCTGCCTTTCATTGTATGAGAATTGATCAGCCTACATTTTATTGCAAATGTATTTATATGAACAAATAAAGCATTAAATGTTTAACTTGACTGGTTTTATTGTGCAGTCTATATTTCCCTTAATCATTTTATTTATAATGAACCTGAAATCTCAGTAAGTATTAAAAAGAAAAATTAATTTAATTGATATTTTACTGCCCTATACCCTTATTTGTTAACACTTGCTGAGATTGGTTTTTAACCAATAACCAACTGCTAAATTAAGTTCAAGTAATAAAGTTACAACGAAGGGGGGTGAAGGGGAGGAGGGAAGAGAGAAGAAAATAGATCATGTCTGTGTAATGAATGTATGAATAGTTCTGTGTAATTTCTTTAATTAACATAACCTTCACCATGATCCATTTTAGCACAACAAACCAAAATGGTTAATATTACTAGAAGTTATACACAAAAGTAGCTCAAGCTACTCTTCTTATATTTCTTCTATGACTTCTGCTTTGATGAAAACAAGTATTTTGATTTTTCAGATTTAAAAATCCTCCTACTCATATCATTGGTTTCTGATGTAAATCCATTGTTACAGTACAGTTCAAGAATGTTTGGCCAGAGGGACAAATCTCGCATAGCTACAAACGTTTGTCACCTTGTTCACCTCACTACATGACAACATTGAGTAAAACATTCAGTCCTGCAAGTTCTTTAGATGCAACCCTAAGATCGTCTTTTAAAATCTCATCCCTAAGATCATGAGAACTGAAAGGAACTGACTGTTCCTACCCCTGATAGGATGAAGACTAAGCCACAGTTTCCTTGTGTTTACAACATTGCTTTGTGTCATAACTGATGCTTCCACCATTTGCCTAGTTCAGTTGTGACAACAGTTACTGTTCAATTGAATCAACTGTACTGTGGTGCACTTTTATAGTATGTTGGTACTGTGTAGTGCAGTAGAAGTTGCAAATTCCAAAGTCATTTTTGTATGTCTTTCTCAGCATGCCAAAGCATGTATCTAAGAGGCTGCAGAGGATCTCTCTCCTTTCAAGGCTTACATTCAAACCTTACATTGAATAGCCAAATAACTTATTACAAGTAATTGCCTTATTTCATCATGGTTCTAGAATTTTTCACAACCATTTTGCACGGCATTAAAACAGCACTCCCATTGACATCATAACCACTCAGGCACTTGCACTGACATCATAAAGACTCCTCTGGGGCTGTTATCCCATCCAAGGAAGTGTAAGAGGCACTTCACTGTCACTGTAACAACTCCAGTGCCTGGAATGTGATGGTAATGGCTCCTCCGGGGCTGTTTCCATATCAGTGGAAACATCTATGAGGCCCTTCTGTTGATGTATAAAATGCTTACACCAGTATCACAAGCAAAACTCTAGAAACTTGGCAATAAAAACGAAATTATCAAGCTAAACAGAAAATTTTAAAGGGCTCAATGAAAAGAGAACTTTTCAGGAGACTTTGTATGTTTGTATCATTTTGACTGAAATATCCTCATACATACAAATGTGTCCAGAAAAACACAAATAAATACCAAACTCCTCCCAGGTAAGACATCAGCAGGCACAGAGGAAGAGAGTGCCTTAAAATAACAGTGAATGTACTGCCCCCTTATGAATTGTTCTTGTAATAAACTTTGTCTTTAAGTTAGCTCTTTAACAAGAAATGTTTTAATTAATATTTAATAACTTCTCAAGTAAACTAATGAATAGCTAGAATAAGTCAGAGTAAGTAATTTTCATTCTATTGGTTTGTCATGATTTACTTGAACTGCTTGATGAGTGCTTGTTAATAAAATGTACATTTTGTAGCCATCCTTCAAAAACTAACGGTCATGGGAAAATTACTAATGCAATGAATTATCTGAGGTCACAAACTAATTATCAGCCCTCGTGCAATTTGTTAAACTAAAATAACAAACCCAATTAGCTTTCAACAGCTACCTATAACAACAACTAAGAATTAAGAAACCATGAATTAGGGACTTAGTGTTTATATTATTTTTGTTACAACATCTTCAAAATTTTCTCTTTGCATCTACTTTATGGATGCATTTTTTCTGTTAAGAAAATCCCCTTCAATAGATTATCCAACGACTGCTTTTTTAGATACTACAAGATTGGCAGGATCACAGACCTAGTGCTGAGGGTCCACGTTCTACAACCTAGAAGATGTCCAGAAGTAGTTTTGGAAAGCTCACAACAGGCAATGAACACAAGCCAGGGCTGAGCTAGGACAGAAAGGATAATGATCTAGCATTAAAAGCAATGGGAAGGTTATAACATGCATACACAGCAAATAAAGAAATCATGTACTATCAAAAAAATGCCCACAGACACAATTTCCAACTGACTTCTCCCGTCCTGTACATCATACCCATACAGTCATTCTGCTATCTAAAAGTTAAACTTCTATGTATTAACTTTGAAACTGTATGATTTAAGTTTCTGTAATTGTAAAATATTATTAGCCATCTACTGATTTCAGAATTTGTTGCAAGATTCAGAAAACCATTCATATAAAAAAAAAAAAACGATTTTCCATGTGTGGTGCAATGTTTGTGTTGTCAAGCACTTATTTTTATTCAGAAATTAACTCTAGTCAGAAGGAACCCATTAAGATGATATAATCAGCACTGCATGTGGTAATGCATTAATACCTCAGATGCTACTCACATTTTGCTATTACAATCTTACTTCAATTATAGGGTGGCTGCTTTTGAAATCTATTGCTTTCTTCAATTCATTTTTTCTTTGGTTTAGAATTTTCTTGGAACTCTAAAATTAAGTTTATTTTTTCAATGTTATGCAATGACATTGGATTGTAAAACTCTGTCTTATGAACCATAACATTAAATAGTTTGGCCTTGGGTACAAGTCATCTGAGAGACGCTATAGAAGCCCACACTGAGCTACAGAGAAATCACTGCTATGCTGAGAATGAATTGCAACAGCAATACTTGTCACACACCAGATTATAACAGGAGTAAGAGAAAATAAAGAAAAACAGCCTTAGTAAACTGAAATTAAAACACCTTTCAAGGGAAAAAAGTCACTGGAAATATGTAAGACACCTGAAATAAGTTCAAGTAAAATTTTAACCTAGTTGTGCGAGTAATGAACACTCGTGAAAAGAAGGCAAAAGCTACTGCTTTACACATTCATACTTTGTGCCTGTAAACGGGGCTGTGAAACTCTTATACGCACATCTGAGCTGTACTGTGAAGGAAAACATTGGCTTTATTTTAAGGAGAAGCTCCGAAGGCAAGCGGAACTACGATTGAGCTTTGTAACTACCCACAGCCTGGAGACCAGGGCATCCTTCAAAGGGGAAATCATGATGCAACGCTGCATTTGGAAATCAACCCCCCCCACATGCACCCAGCTGGGGGAGAGTGGGGTAGGGACTGCAGAAACCCCAGAAATAAACCCAACACAGGTATATTTTTCCCTGCAATAGAAGTTCAAGAAAGGAAAGAAAAAACAACAACAAAAAACCACACTACCCCAATCAAACAAAAAAATTCCACTAGCGCTAAAAGAATTAACGCCAATGATTAGATTAGAAGCCTATCAAGTCCTTGCTCTTATCAACAGGCTTCACTTGTGGTACAGGTGGGGTCAAGATAACTCTGGAAAAAAAAAACAAAAACAAAACAAAAACAAAGGAGAGAAGGAAAATCAATTTGTAGCTTGTGAAAACAGGGACTGTGTGAGATACTGAACGTGTTTATTGCTCTTAAACTCATCGGGTACAAGAGTCAACATATTGAATAAATATCATGATAACTGAAAAGAAATAAGAATCCAAAGTTTCTAAAAAGGTGTAGGAAAAACAACGAGATGAGAAAAAAAATTCCCAACAACTGCAGAGTCACTGGGAGAATAGGAGGGCTAGAGCTGACCTAATTCATATATTCTTAGTGCACAGTTATAGAGACCAAAAAAAGAAAACATGATTTGAATATTTTCAATAACTCTTTGTGACAATCATTTTACTACAATCTCTAATTTTGATTAAGGAGATGTATCAAGTGTTTACACTCATGACATCTGGACGAAGTGAAAAGCTACTGAAAAAAACATCACCAATTCAGTAAAACCATTAACAAGCACTTAGGTTCAGTGAAGAACTTAAACACGTGCCTGACTGTAGCAACCCTTAAACTTGACAGAAACCAACATGACTTCAGTAGATAACAAAAGCTAAAAACAAATTTCCGGACAGAAATAGACCAATGGCTTTATCACCAGTAGCTTTACCTACAACAACTGCCAATTTAAGCACAGAAAAGACTGAATTTTAACACTTGCCCAAAGCATACGGACACAGAGCTAATTTCAGCGTGGAAACAGCTAACAAAACCAGCCTTAAAACGAACAATCAGCAGTACTGGCCTCTGCAAAGCATACCCTCACACACACTGAAAGACGCAAGATCACTTTTCAGCCCAGCCCTTCGAGCACCGAGAGCCCCCCAGCCCAAAGCCCATAGGCAAGTAGTCAAAGGAAACCAACATAATTAGCCACCATACCGTTAGCAAAGGAGAAGCGAGGCAAGGCAGCAACATCTTCAGCCGGCAGTTTCGATAGCTTCCCGGACCGAAACTGTCCCTTGAAGCTTCCACAGCCCTCACACAAGCCGCCAGCCCGCCCAGAGCCCAGCAGCTGAGGTGAGGGGCCGGGCCGAAGGGAGCTGAGGCGACGGAACCCGAAGCAGCAGCGCTCGCTGAGGCGAACTGAGGTGAGCGGCTCAGGTGAGCGGCTGAGGCGACGCGAGGCGTCACGAGGCGTCACGTGCCACCGCCCCGCCGCGCGCGGCCCCGCCCCGCCCTTCGCCTTCCAGAAGCTTCGCGAAGCTTCCAGGGGGAGCGCTCTGAGGTAACTCTGCGGCGGGGCGGCCCCTCGCCACGGGATGAGGCAATCGGGGGTGGGGGGGTGTTTCGTCTCGTTTTTTCAGCTGGTTTGAATCAATGATGAGGAAAGGGAGAACTTTTACTTCGTGTTTTCACACAAATAGGGTAGATGACAAGGCAGAGCTGCGGCTTTAACATCTCCTGTGAGGCGTTTGCTGGAGTTGAGGTAGCAGGTTGCTGGCGGCCCTTTGCTGAAGGAATTCCTGACTCTTCTGGGAGAAACTGCTTCAGGTTGCAGTTGTGCTGAGGAAAAGGCATTGCCTGTTGCCCCAGGTAAGTCTGGAGTGTTATTTAGTACCAATGTGGTGCATCTTTCACATACGTGAGTGCTGGGTTACTGTTTTGCATGAGGTAAGTACTTTCTTACTGCTTCCTGAAGTTTAAAGTTAAGGCTCTGATTTGTAGCGTTATTTGTGTATGGAAGTTATTACAAATCTCCTTCGGTCCAGTGTTTTGTGTTTAATTAAACTCTTGGTGCAGACTTACCATAGACAGAGTTGACTTTCTGGGGAAAAAAAAATTCTGAACCTCTAAATTTTTAGCTAGAAATGTTGGACACAATGAATTTCTAAACGAGTTGTTGACTTGTTCCCATTGAATATGAAATGATACCCCTTTAAAAGCTTAGAAGCCGTCCTAAAATGAGTAAGTTGTTCTCTACTAGCTGTGTGAAAAAAGCTAGTGTAATTTAGTGGTTTGGTAGTCTGTTTCTTAGCTACTTGAAAATTAATAATTCAGGAACATAATAAATGTTTTAGGTACCGATATCATTAATACCGATGAAATATAAGAGGTTATATTCATTTTAATGCTGGATACTTGAATATGTATTGGCTACTGTATGCATAATATAAATTCTATTTTATTTAGTGTCACAAACTAGACGATAAAATTGTTTTCATAGTGGTGGTGAACTTCTCAGGTTAAGGTATTACAAGCTTCAGGCATGTGTTATGTCTGCTTGTGTAATATTCACACTGTCTTTAGATAAGTTTTTGAAGGAGGTATTTTTATTTTTAATTATTATTTTTGTTTTAAACATGGGGATGGCTCAGTGGATTGCATATGATACAAGTGCTATCTTAAGAAAAATATGATGATAATAAAATTGTGTGATGCTAGAGAACTTAGTATATTATAATGCTAAAGTTTACTGAATGTGATATCTTATAGATAAATCTTTTGAGGATATAGGTAGTATTTTATTTTTACAGAAGGTGGAATCAACAGTCACAATTACACAGTGGTAAAAATTCCTAGCTTACCGTCTATCAGCTTCATGCAGGCAGCATTACCTGTTTGTCTTGTTTATGTGCTAACATACAGACTATAAAGACCTGCGAAGTTTTCAATGAAAACGTTTTATTGTATGTTTCATGCATCTGTTTTCAAATGCTATCATAGTAAAATATCTTAAAATGAAAAAGCTTCACATTAATTTGCCTAGGTAGTTAAAACAAGAATTTGCTGAAAAACTTGTTTATTTCTTCATAATCTCCTTTGGTATTTTGATATTTATCCTGCACTTGTTTCTTTTGGGGTTTGGAGCTTTATTTTAGGCTTAGACCAAAACACATCCTGTTAATTTAAGATAGAAAAATTTCTGCCCTTGCTACAATTCTTTCATGGCTGTTTCTATTACTGTACATATATATTATTTTCAGGCACAAAATCAGCTTGTACACAGTAGGTTAAGCAAGAAAATGATGCAAACATTAGCACGTTTGTAACTGTCATTCCTTTATTTACCATGCAGTGATGAAGACATGTAATCTCCACAGCAAAAGTCTGTGATTCTCTGCCAGCTGGCTGCCTGCCTTAACTTAAGGGAATAGTAATAAATGGAGCCCAAGCAAATGGCCACCATCTGGGTAAAGCTCAAGTGAGCTTGTTTGGACAAGGCTCCAGGGTCATGTAAATGAAATGGACTTTAATGTTAAGATGCATCTGTGAACATACAATTTGTCCTTATATAAAGTCTGTCTTGATTCAGTGCAGGTGCAGAAAGTTGGCAGTATTTATAAACTAGATATAATTTAGTGTTTTTTAAAGATGAACATTGTTTATGCGTATGAACAGCCATCTGATGCCCATCTTCCAAAGCAGCCTTGAAAAGAGAAAGACAATTTTAAAAATAAATAAAAAGGAAAAGGGCATGGAGTAGCCACATAGGTAATGCCTTCTAATGGGCTTATTCATGCACGTTGATTCTCTATTATTTTTATCAGTAAAAATAATACTGATGCTTTCCTGTAAATAAGTACTTGTACGTTTGTTAAGATTTTAAGATTTTTGAATGCAAAGAAAAATGTTGCACTTATGCACACTTCTTACCTGATGTTGTCTTTTTAGCAGCTACAATGTAATGCATTGTTAAACCCGTGGTATTTTCACCTCCTTGCTCTAGTTGAATCCAGATTTAGTTTTTCTACTTCTGATTGCTGAAGTGTTACATATTGCTACATAATATTTTAACCTTTCTGGATTAGTTCATATTTCGAAAGATACTTTGTATTTGGCTTTTGGATCTCATTCACTAAAGGACTAACTTAGCTTTGAGAAGGTAGTTGATTATTTTTTAAGTTAATATATTAATTGAAGATAATACAATGCATGACTTTTGGCAAGTTTTACTTCAGTCTGTGCTTGTTGGTAAGTGTTTCAAAGAACTGGTTAGTGCTTGTCTGTATCACTTCTAACATTAGGAATCTTACCTGACCTTTAGCTGTAGTTCTGAGTCATTGGATGATCTTATTGTTGCTTTACTGACCACGTTTTTTCAATACAAAGCTGTTAATTTTGGTACAATTTTTCATTTATCGTTTTACTTGTATGTATCTGTATTATGCAATGTACATACAAACAAAATTGTACATATGCATGTGCTCCGTGTTTCAGCAAAACAAAACAAAACCTGCATCTGCATACTGTTGTTATTGAAAATACATAAACATACATGTAATAGAGACCACTGTAAGTCTATGTAGTCAATTATGGGTGATTCAAGCTTTATCAGCTGCCTTAAAAATATGAAAGAACCTAAATTCCCGGTTTACAGCTTAAAATTATTGACAGATTCAGACCATACCGTGGCAACTATGATCAGCATTGCCATTTCCATTCCCTGCCACACACACGCCAGATGAATTTCCATTTATGCTTTTTCCTTATTTGTACAGGACCTTATACCTGCACTGTAAGTTGCTCTTGTATGTGTGTCGAGCAAGAAGAGAGGGGTAGCCTCTTTCTGCCAATTAAATTCTCTAGTACCATGCTTTTTGCTGAGTACTGCCTCATCTGGACTTGCAATGTATTCACCCTTTACGTTAACAGAACTGAGACACAAGCGAGGACTCTTGTGGCTCATGAAGAGCAACTCTTCCAGCTGAAATAAAGGGATCATCCTTTTCATTGAGCCAGTGGGAGCTACGCTAAGCTTCTTGGCTGGAAGTCTCTCTTTGCATCTTGCAAGAGACTGATTTAAAATCATTCCTTTGAGGGCAGCTGGGGTGAGGAATTTGTTTGGGAATTAAGCAGATGCCCCTCAAAACTATGCACTTACTTTTAAAATCCAGTTACCATAACAACTGTACAGTACTTCTGCTCTCAAACAAAGCGCTTTTTTTGTGTATTAGGAAGCTTGCACTCCAGGATAGAAGCTGATTTACTTTCCCCGAGGAAACACACCATATGACAAGCAGAATGTCATAGAGTGATAAATGCAAACTGGAGCCATAAAACCACATTAGAAATAAAATAGCTTATACCCTTTCAGAATTTTAAACTTTTTTTTCCCTAATAAATAGAAAGATTAAATCAAACTGTACCATTAAAGGTATCAAGGCGATCATAAATAGGACAGATTATTATGGCAGTGGCTCTCATAGGTTATGAAAGGGTCGAATGCCAGACCCTGGTACCCTCAGGCAGATGTAAGTAGTCATCACAAAGAAGTCTACAGATGCCACATTTATGTTCTATACCAAGATACTGTTGTATGGTGCTGATTGGCAAATACAATGTAATAATGATCAGTGTAGCTTGTGCTGAGCTAGTGAATACTATATGCAATAATTTACGGATCAGATTCTTATTGCCTACTGACAACTGAATAATAGTTTCAATTTTA
The DNA here is from genome assembly GCA_026546715.1 of Gallinago undulata. Classification (NCBI taxonomy): domain Eukaryota; kingdom Metazoa; phylum Chordata; class Aves; order Charadriiformes; family Scolopacidae; genus Gallinago; species Gallinago undulata. The sequence continues at coordinate 37,463,193 of JAOTQQ010000063.1, read as the reverse complement.
TACTTTCCTCTGCATTAATGTTATCCCATTTCTGCACACGTTACCGTTATCCTTTCTTTTCCCCCTGTTCTGTTGTAGTACGGCAGTTTTGCTAGTATCTGTGTGATCAGTTAGTGATTTAATCTAATTGAGAGCCTTCCAGTAATAATAATCCAGTACGGTAATGCCTCCATAATGTGTAGTGAACCCCTTATCATCATTATATAATTCCAAGTTGTCATAAGCATACTTTGTCAGTTTTAACATCAGAGAGGTCAAAAATTGCAGTCTGAGAAGATGTAAAAGGTGAGGCATTCCCTAAGTTTTGCTACTAAAAGAACACTGTTTTCTGTCATAATTTGCGGTTACAGATCATGTCAGTAAGTGAGAAAATTGAAACTTATGTCTCATTGTTACTAACGTTATTGATTTTGCTGCCTGAGAGTTGCTCTGAGCACCTCTACCCTTAGTTATTTTATCTTAATGCAGTTTAGTTTGCAAAGTGTTTGAAAAGAGAAAAATTAGCACTTCTTCAGACAATAGGCAATGAGCAGGTAAGATTTCTGGAAAAAATACACAAACCCAGCACCCAAAGCAAAACATGCCAAAAACATTTAAAAAAGAGAAACACGGTCATTTTCTTATTTGAATTTAGTTTTGTAGAAAGCGTTGGTGTCATAACATCTGCAGAAATTAATTGCTTTCAAAAAAGATTAACCAGACCATTCTGAAACTTTGTTAGAAATACTTGACACTGGTATATGCCTTCCATGTGTTTACATTCTTTTTTTAATGTATGTTTGACATTTCTTACACCATTTGGTATATCTGCATTTTATGCATGTGAATGTGTATACAGAAAAAAGAGCCTTTGTTGCTCAATGCAAGCAATTTCATATGTCTGAGAGTGTGTTAAATACATATTCTAATTGTTAGAGGTTACTTAAATCTACAAGAAATGAACGTAATTACCATTTAAATAACTCTAAACCAGATTAATCAACAAATGTATTATTAGGTAATTATTACCTTTTTACAAGTCCTGTTGTCACTAATAGAATTCAGAATGTAGAACACAAGACTTAAAGAGTCAATATGCCATTTGGGAAATGTGTGGAACCATATAATTGACATTTCAAAACGTACCGACTACCACTGCAACAAGATGCTTATGTAATGTACAATTCGGTGCCATGTCAAAGTATTACGTACTTTATTCTAGAAACTTGTATGGTCACAAAGGCCTCTCATGCTGATAAAAGCAATCGAGTTGCAAATTACCAGGACCGCTTATGGAATAAGGAAACATTTATTAAGGTACTGTTTCTGCTGCTTGCCTACTAACATTTCTATTCTCATGACTTCGGTTACTTTCTCTGCTGTTTACTTGAAAGACTAATCACTGAGTGGTACTCATAGAGCCAGGTACTGGAACATCAGAAGAAGTGTAGTTTGACTACTGTGGAAATACTCATATTACTCTATTATTTTTAGTCATAACTTTGGGTTTTTTTCTCAAGTACTTTGTTTTGAGTCTAGTATACATATATATATATAGGTGTGTTAAGGACGTCCTTAGGGAGTGGTAGCTTTGTACCTCTTACTGGTAAGCATTTTTTAAAATTAGATTAGAGCTCATCAGAGAATAGTGATTAGCAAGAAAAGAGGGTTTAAAAATTGAGCAACAAACCCAAGAACTTCACAAGTAAAATTTTTTGATACATTTTTCAATTTCTGTTCTTTGAAGAAAGGCAAGTATTCTGCAACAGCAAATGCTATTTATGAAGGGCTAGCCTATTAAAAAGAATATTTTTATTCTGCCATAGGTTAGAAGGTTCTAAATTTTCACGACTGTGTCCCCAAAGTAACTTCAAAACTACTTTATAATACACTTACAAACTCTTAGAATCAAGAAGGATTTTTATTTAATTAGAATTATACAGGTACACTTTGTCTGAAGCTCCTTTCCCAAATTTTAAATAAAAGGGGTTAAATACTGTAATTTGTTTTGTGATAAAGCTTACTAAAAACTGAACCTGTACTATCAATGCAATAAAAATAGGTATATAGCTTAGCAATAAGAAAAAAAAATAATTTCATAGCCCATATCAAATAGCTGCTTCAAATTCAGATATAAATTAATTATAGAACCCTTGAAAAATATTTTGAAAAATGTTCAAGCATAACTAAGTCATTTTAATAGATGTATGCCACCATATTTTCATTGTTTAGTGTTTCTTATGTAAAAGATTGTTTTTATATGGTGCAGTTATTGCCCCTTTATATAATGAATATATTGAATACTGTTTCATTTTAGTTCTTATGAACAGTATCCTCGGATCATCTTCTTCCAGTTAGCATTGTGCCACCAGTCTTTTTCACTATGCTTGCTTTAATGGTAGGAAGTTGTTAATATACTTCCACCTACTGAACTGTTACCTAAACAAATTGTAACTAACAGAATGTTTTCTAATCTGCCACATAAAATCTGAATTATAGTGTGTCATGTATTTTGCATAATAGAAGGAAGCAAAGTGGGAAGGTCATTTGTGTTCTTGGAAGATTACAGTGTATTAGAAGAGGGAGTATGGAGGGAACGAAAAAAGATCTTACAAGCAAATTCATCTTTTGGAGAGTAAATCAAATACCTGCCTATACAATTGGTTAAAACTGCAAGACTTGACCTTCACATCTAGATTTGAGAATCCACTAGCTCTGTAGTTGAATGGACAGTGAGCATGACAAAAAGCATGAAATGAGTAGATTCCAGATTTGTAAACCTTAGCATGTGATAGTAGAGGCTGGTGATAAGCTTTTTACACCTCCTGTGATACGTCAGCTCTTTTTTGCACATGTATTATAAGCTCGGTTTGCGCTTCTGCCTCATTCTTCTCCAGTCATACTGTCTGTGTAATTTTCCCTTCTGTATTTAGAGTGCTCTCCTTCACTTGGTTTTACTTCACTTATTTTACTGACAAAAAGCAGTAATGACTTTTCTAGAAAGCAGGCAATGTCATATAGCTTTGTCTGACATAGTCTGAGCAGAATTAGACTTGCATGTATTATTTATGAAGTAATACGCAGCAAGAGCAAATGCTGAAAGTAGCAGTGACCCAGACATCTGAAGACACGGGGATGCCTGACATGCACTGATTGGAAGGTCTTTACTGGGTTGCAGTAGGCCTGAGAAGGGTTCAAGTCCACATTTCTAACAAATTTAATTACCTTGAGATCAGAAGTTAAGTGCTTCTTGTGTTTGCCTTGGAAGTCATTTGCTACTTTCACTGCATCTTTGCTAACCCATGTACCCCTGTTTAAAATTGCCAATCTATTATAAAAGAAATTAATCTCATCAGTATGTGCACACTATGTGGTCTGTCACTGAGAAAGCAAATACCTGTTTATGCTTCTGGCTTCATTTGTTTAATTGATAGTCATTAAATATAGTGGCTCTGTTACTTAGTAGGGCTATTACACTTCTCACACATGCTAATTTAATAACTGTGACTGCCTGTTTTTTCATATTAGTTTCTTCATAGAACTTAAACTAAGTCAGGGGCTTAGTCCTTTTCCTCCAGAATAGGATTTTTTGGGAGCACAGCTGGGCCACTGCTCTTGTCTATGGAAGCAGATGGTAGCCTGAAGTCTGTATTGTGCAGTAATGCAAAAAAATACCTGAGTCCCCCCAAAATTGCCACAGAAAAGCAGAATGAAATGGTGAATCTCATTCAGTTTGGATGAAGGGGAGGTGTAGGCTATACAAATATGAAATACAGATTATATATCCAATTTAGACAAGGTTTTAGGTTTGGGGAATTGTTACCTACTTTTAGATATGTAGTTGTGCCTCTTCCTCATTAATACCTCTGAAAAGAATCAATACAGTAGTTTCTTAAGAACCCTGAGCATTGTGATCTGTCATTTGCCAAGAAATACTGAAGACACATTAAAGCATTCCCAATGTTCTAACAGATTTATGCAGGTATCCTTGCTATGGTCTTGTTCCTTGTCAGGCTCAGGAGTTTACATACTATAAACAAAATCATACACTTTATACAAGCAACTGTTTGAACAATATGTTGGAAGTAGAGTAGAGTGTACACAGTGATCTATGAAAGAAGTCATTTTCCTTTTTGACCTTTACAGTCTGTAAAGGTCTCCTGTTTACTCAGTGCCAAAATTCGACCATTAATTTCTGTATAATTAGTGTCTAAAAGATCATTATCCTTTTAGAGAGTAATATTTGAGGAGAGGTAGGGAGAAATGAAAATTTGGGGGAAAGGCTCAGTATTTTTCATTCTGTAAAAACATACTGTGAGAAGTGCAGGACCTCAAGCATCACTCGACGATTATTACAAACAAGTAACCTTTCTTTATAAAGCTATTCAGCTGCTAATGGGTAAGTCTAAGTCATACACATAGAACTGTGTCTTATGTTATCAATATTAAATTAGAAATGCAGCATAAATGAATTACATCTGTCGGACTTTTTTTGTTCAGTTTTAATTTACTGAGATTTGACTAAAATCTCATAGAATATATTGAACCATTTAAGCATTTTCCATGCATTATTTACTTATCCCCTAATGTATTTTTGTGAGTTGACAAAATACATAGCTAATGGACTATACAAGAAAGTAAGTCAAGACAAAGAGATAAAATGCCTGGGAAACCCAACATAAATATATAAATATTTTACCTGGCTTTTTGAGTACTTTCACGTTACAAAATAATAAATATTTAAACAAGTAAGTTTGTAGCAGATTCCACTGAATTTTTTTTTTTTCATTGCGTAGGAGCAGGAGACATAGGAAAAAAACCAAGAAAATTGTTTAAGCCATAACATATTGTAATACTGCTGTTTTTAAGATATATGTAAACAGAATTCACTTTGAGAGAGGGAGACAAACAAAGATACAAAACCAACAAATTCTGCTTCTAAAGATACTTGCCATCCAGCAAAATAATGCTGGCCCTAGTACATGTTTGCACCGAATTTTAGAGTGATACTGTCTGTGTTCAACTGGTGCACTGAGAGTCTCCTTGAATTGTTGAGTGAAAACCACAAGAAGAAAGGAAAAAGAATTTACATTTTACTTTAGATAAGGAAATAACTAAAAAATACAGTTTGTGATCATCCTTTGAGGGATACCATAGCTGTATATTATGTTTGAAAACCACTAGATTGTAAGAATTATAGTGATGTCCAGCAGTTTTCAAACTTAAGCTTAGGAAATCGAGTAGAAAATATTTCTACCTGTGTATTTAAGGCAGAACTACTTAGTCTTGGGTCAGTTACCAGGGTGAGTAACAAAGGTAATCAGTGCTTCATTTCGTGAAGGGCTGTTTCTAGTCGCAGTTTTCCTTCCAGTATATAGCTTCCTTTCTAAATTCTTTTTTTTCCCGTCTTGAAGAAGAATGGATCTTTACTACAGAGTCGATACATGCTTTACTTTATTTTTGTAATGGAGTTAAATTTTTATTTCCCTACATGTAGTGATTACATCACTGCTTTTTGCAGCAGAGGTAAAACATTGGCATTTCTGTTTTTTGTGAGATATTTTAATGTCCGTGGACAGTGGACTGTGAGGGACCGAATGCTTCATGCAAAAGAGAGGAATGGATATGAATCTTCAGTTTCCAGTGAATTAGTAAGTTGTTGAATAACACACGTGAACTAGGATCAGATGCTGGGTATGTGATCGCCTCTTGCAGAGATACCATGCAAGATCATGATAGTGAAGCATTTAAAATTGTAATTTTTCATGTTAATATTTTGTTAAATTAGATCGTGTAAAATAATGTGTTTGAGTAGAAAAAACCCACATATTTAACAGTTAATAATCTATTCAGATGAACCAGAGTTAGTCTCAGTAAGTAAAGTTTAGTCCTTTTTAGCATGATTTTTAAAAATTTTGTTTTTTCATTTACTATGTTTTTGTGAGCGTCATATGACATAAAGCATTGAGGTGTGTCAGCTTTCAGAAGTAAAAAGATGTATTACATTCAGTCTACTGATGAAAATACATCTTAGCAATGAACGCCTAACATCACTTCGAGATTGTTTACTATTTCAGATAATAATGTATGGTACTAAAAAAAAAAACACTCAAAAGACAAAATGTATTTTATGGAAATGAAAGGAAAATTCAACAGTCTTTTTTATGATTATTTAGAAACTAAAATGACTACCGGTCATTCTTTTCTAAAGGACATAGATAAAAATAGATTTTAGGCTTCTGTAAATTGAATATTCTTCTCCAGAAATGCCAGCCACCAGTAGTAGTCATACAATAAAGTAACATGGGCATCAGTTTGAAATAATAGCAGTGTCACATTTTCTTGGCTTCCTGATGCTTTTCAACATGATCCATGATTACAATTAATTTAAGAATTCATGTTAATGGAGTCAGAAAAAGATCTAGGATGTCTTCACAGTCATGTTTACATTATCTTCAAAGGAGGATGCAAACAACAAAAAAGGAAGAATAATTGGTAATACAGATTCTTTAGATGTATTAGTACTGCCATTTTGTATGCAGAGAAGTGAGAAAATAGATTTTACGATTTCAATACATGTGGGCTTTTTCTTCATTGTATATCTTAAATATAAATGACTTTTTTGTTGTTTTTTACATCCTAAAAGAAATGATTTAAATTTCTTTGTATTCAGAAAAAAGGAAATTATATTTGGTATCAAATTTTGTCTTGATGGATAGAGCTATCTCTATTAAAAATCAAGACAGGTAGCATAAAAAATGTGTCCGATTGCTTTCTTAGCAATTGCATTGTTTTCTTTCTGGTTTCAGAAAATTGTCTTGGGATTGGATTTCCCCTTACTCCCCTGTACAGTAGTGTGCAATATAAAGTAATTTTTTTCTTTCAAATACATTTTCTTTTTGATACTATGAAGGCTTATTACATAACACAGAAACATTTCACCTTCAGAGCACAAAAAGAAGTGCCTACCTTCTGGGCTTAAACAAAACTTTTACTAGTGAATCATCCACATAAACAAGATTTCATTTCTTTTATCTCAGATGATGTGGCCATCTAATTTCTTAACATCAAAAAACCAAAAAAGACAAGACCCGTGTTCATTGTGTATATTACACAATGAGCATTGTCAGCTTGCTGAGAAAACAAGAAGAAACATTGCTCTTTTCTTGCATTTTTAACTTTGAAGATGAGAAGCACGAACATGTGTGTCAGCAACGGCTGCCCAGGATTTTGAGAACTCCATGTGTACGCTGTCCTAAGTGCCTGTTGACAGCGTAGAGCCTCTATGAATTCCAGTGTTCAGTTAATTAAGTGTTAAGAAACAGGACCAACTACTGCAATTGGTTAAAAAAGAATTGGTGTGGAAATCCCTTTATTAATCTACTCAATTTTAAATGCAAAGGGCAGTGATTTAAATTTTTCAGTAAGTATCTACTTAAGAACGTATATTGCCAGCAACTTCTCGATCTCATAGCTGGGATAAAACAGAGTATTTGAGCAACATCTCATATATTTTATTATAATTAAGCCAAACTATGTTAAGAAACATTACTGTCTGTTCCCTTGCTGTAAGTTTATCATCAGAGTGAGGAAGAAAATATTGTATTAATTGATAACTAAAAGGGAAGAGTATAATCCTGGTTATGCATTGGGATGTCAAAAATGTTTATGGTATACTGAAAAATTTTTAGTGTCATCTTTGGCATTGTGGATGATAGAGTTATAGGCTATAACAAGTGTGAATACTATTTAGTATTTCAGCTAAATCACAAACTATGTAATAAAATTAATGAATACTATTGTCTAATTAGTACAGTTCATCATCCTGGAAAAAAAAAAAATCCTCTTTGATACTGAAGTAGCATGGCACCTCACACCTTAATATGGCAATTTAATACAGGGATGCATGTATGTAATGTGACACACAGCTTGCTCTGATCTACTGTAACAGCTGACTGTTTTCTGTTTATGAATGCACTAAGCAACTCCTACATTAGTACTAAAACCCACATAAACATACCATAAAAAAGTAACACCCTAATGCTACAAGTTCCTTAACAAAAGCTATTTATTGGATTTTCCAGTAGTCTTGCCTCCCTTATTCCAGTGCACCTGCTTCTGTTTACTATATATCTTCACCTTTTTTTATTCTTTTTATATAGTATCTGCATTATAGCATAAACAGATTGTCTTCGATCAGAAAGGGTAAAGTTAAATAAACTGTCAACTTTACAAGTTAAATAAAAATGTTACTTTTTAGCTCTGTTCTTAACCTTTAGTGCCAAATTGCACTTGGCATTGTTGCATAATGTTGTTGAAAAGTGTTTAGAGCTGTGAGTGCTGCTTTTTAGCTCTGTTATAAAGAGCAGTAGCCTTAAATGTTATGTAAATAATTCAATTTCAAATGAAAAGAAAATAGTAACAAAGCTTATTCAGTGACAGGTAATTATAGGATCCTTTGTATGTTCCTCAAGGGAGAGTGGTCCTTTAGTGCTTTTGCAGCTCATATAATCAATATCTTTGATGAGACCTTTGCAAAGTGTTATTCACTTTAAGCCATCACTGTGATCACTTAAAAAGTTCCTTCTATAAACATGGAAATTGTTTTCTTCCTTTTGTTTAGTTCTGAGACCCCAAGGCCTACACTTCTGCTTATTACCACAAAATAAAAGTTCTTACTAAGCTTTCTGAAATAACTCTGTTCAGAGTGCCTCCAGCTCATGCGTAGAAATATATTTTGAATTGCTTCAACAGTGCTTTGTAATAATAGTGTGACTTCTCAAAATTACTGAGATAAACAGAGAATGTGTGTATACCTGTATAAAAATAACAGTGTTAGCAAGTAGTTAACCAGGTCTCAAGTATAACTTCTTTCTTTTCTGTCTGTCTTTCTATGACATTCCATCTGCAGTCAATTATAGTGTATGAAAAGATCAAATGGAGGTAATTAATGTATCCCATGTCAGTGGATTAGTTCTATAAAGTGAATATTTTAGTACTTTCTTGTTGCATATTAAGCTATTTATTGCCTTGGGTATTCCTTATGGATCACTACAGCAACTTTGCTTTCTAACAGCAGCATGCTCACGCTTCAAGGTTTCAGCTACTTAGAATCATAGAATCACATGGGGTTGGAAGGGACCTTGAGATCATCTAGTCCAACCCCCCACGCCAGAGAGGGTCTACCTAGAGCAGGTTGCACAGGAGGTTGTCCAGGCGGGTTTTGAATGTTTCTAGAGAAGGAGACTCTACCACCTCTATGGGCAGCCTGTTCCAGTGCTCTGCCATTCTCACAGTAAAGAACTTCCTCCTCATGTTTAGGTGGAACTTCTTATATTCAAGTTTGTGCCCATTTCCTTTTGTCCTGTCACTGGGCACCACTGAAAAAAGACCAGCCCCGTCTTCCTGGTACTCACCCTTTAAGTATTTGTATGCATTGACCCCCCTAAGTCTTCTCAAGACTAAAAAGACCAAGTCCCTCAGTGTTTCCTGTTTCCTACTAGACTTTTTTTTTTTTTAATTTTATTTTATTTTCTGTACGGTGGAAGTGAATTATTAAACAAACAAACAAACAAAAAGCTGTATTACCCGCTTTTTTATGAGTGAAGTTACTGAGGAACTTCTGAAGAATGTGTGCAGGTAGGCTACACTAGTTTGGGGCACTAACAAGATCATACAATTTTTAAATTTTTTAAGTTTTTTTTTTTTTAGAGGGTTGAAGGTGGTAAAGCAGAGGTACGTGGCTGGCAAAACCAGAAATAAAACATGAAGCAGAAGATGTGTTTGGTGTGTACCTGTTAAGTAGCTCTGTGTTGGTCAGAGGACAGTACATTTGGATTAGGACAGTACATTTCTTGTTCCAAAGGTAAAAATACACTTAGGTCTTCCTTGCTTCTGCAGTCAGGAGGGACCTGGTGTGCTTTGCTTTGTGTCAGTGAGACAATACTTGGAAGAGACAAACTGAGTGTTTTGGTATCCTAATAGAAGTATCGTGTTATTGACAAGTATATCTGGATTGTTTATATCACTTCTAAGATGTTAAATTCTTTCAAAGTGTAACCTTGATAAAAATTCTAGCAGTTTAGGTCAAATCCATTGTTAAAATTTTATAGAAACTAGAATATCTTGTGATGGCTAAATTTTGCTTTGATAAAGACAAAAATTTTAACTTGGGTGTGGGTGGCTTACTATTTGGAAAGGACTTAGAATACAATTTAAAATGTCACTTAATGGCAATTATTGGAACCCTCCTAAAGCTTTTAATACTAAAGGTGGAGTCACCTTCTCTGGGGATCTTCAAGACCCGCCTGGATGCAGTCCCGAATGATGTGCTCTAGGCGTTCCTGCTTTAGCAGGGGAGTTGGACTGCATGATCTCTAGAGGTCCCTTCCAACTCTGACAATTCCATGATTCCGTATATGCAAACTGGACACTTACACGGCATACAAAGATGGAGTAAAAAAACCCCAAAACTATAAAAAAAGTTCAACAAACAAAAACTGTATAAAGCCATATTAAAGGAAATCATACTAAAACCTATTCTGATTTTTCTTCAACATAATATCAGTGCTTCCTAAAAGCATGTCGATACTCTCCAAACAATAAGCAAATTAAAACAGAATAAAGCTACTGGTAAGATAATTGTTTCAGTCTAATAATGTAAATTTGGAAGATCAGAATATTTTTATGAGCACCTTAAAAATCTTGAATTAATCTTTTAAAGTTAGACCAATACTATGTTAAGACAATTTCGTGCAGGTTGATAAACACTTAAGACGTACTTTAAGATGCAGTATGTCATCAGAGGACTGCTCTGTCCCATCATAAGAATCAACAAATGTTTTGAGTATGTTCAGGCACAGTTATGATTCTTGAATAGAACTCCAGAGGTTACAAAAAAAGAAAATCTATAAGCAATTGAATATGACCAGCGACCATATGCCACAGGAATAGCTACAAATATTGGCAAGAAGGCTTTCAGGGTAAAAGCAGCCCAATGATTGTGCTGTGGTTATAGGACTTAGGAGGTGGAAAGATTGTATGAAAATATTGGGAAAACAGCTGAAGGAATTCAATACATCATTATTCAATACATCATAAACTATATAAAAGGTTTAAGAGACTCAGGGCTTATGTAGCAAAGGTGACTTTTGTTTATGTTAATCTGTTATTCCAGAAAAAATAAACCTTGTTAACATTTTAGATTTGTAAATCTTAGAGCAAGTAAATGTGTGCATGCCGCAGGGAAGACTTGAGACTGGCTTTGTTGGCATTATGGTCTTTGTTAAACAAACCCAAATATCTAACAAGGAGTACATGCAGGTATAATCACTATGGAATTATTGTGGAAATTAAAGTCTTTTACTCAGCTCCCTAAAATGTTTGCCTTTAATTCTTATTAAATGACAGATGGCAATTTACAGGAGAGGAAAAAATGTTGAAGTTATTAATTATGATTGATTTTTATGTTTACAGATGTAATAGTACTAGTGTTTTATTATTTGATTATCTTTCACAAAGAGGGGAACTCTTTTCTTTGACAGACTTTTTTGTAACTATGCTATACAGTCAAACATATTACTACAGTATAAACCCTCTAAGATTGATAACAGATGGAATGAGATGAAAACTGGAAGACTATAATACTCCTCTTTATTAAAATCATACTTCTCATTCTTATCATTTATTACGTTGTCCTTTTATTTTTGCTCATTAATTTAAATTCTCTAATTTTAGTCCTAAAATGTTGATACGTATTTGTTAGTTAAACACTTTTTCTACTATACTATGTTAGTCTGATAACAAAATAACAGCTATTCAAGTTTTTTTAGTACCATAACCTTCAAAAAAAACCAAACAAAAAAGAAAATACCAATGGCATATTTTCTCTTTTTTATTGAATATTGGAGGGAATTACATGAAGTGCACCTGTCTTACATTCAATGAAGATAAAAGACCAAAGCAAGAAGAGTCAGTTATTTTTAGTGAATGAAGAAGGGTTTACATGCTACAGAATGGAAAAATGGTAGGGAAGGAGTATCTAAAGTTTAGTGAGTCCCAAAGTTCTCCTGCTGACTCCTTCATCCAGAGGAATCCAAGAGGCATAGAATAGATATATGTGGCTTGAAATTGACAAAGACAGTATTGGCTAAATTGTAGAGTGCAAATACTGATGTATAGAGAAATTGAGTTTCAAGATGAAACTTCAAGGAGAATTTTTCTTATTGATAAAGTATTTCTGAGAAAGAGATGAAAGACTGCTTAGGTAAATATGACAGAATATGGTACCCAGAAAATATGATTCATTATTTCACCATACTCTGAAGGATACTTTAAAAGGATCTGCTTTGTTTCCTGCTTGCAGAAACAAAGATTTACATAGCACTGTGTGCCAACCCTTCCAAATTTTGGAAGTACAGTGACAGATTTCTTCTCTGGAAGAAATTTATCCTCAATAAATACTGATTATCTTTCTTGATGTATATCAAGACGGTGATGGTGTTCTTGTATTTTCTCAGACTTTTCCTGTAAGGGCTTGCGTTTACCCTTTAACACGAAGGGTAAAAATAGTTGAATATACTCTGAATTCAAACTCCGGTGATGTTTTCCCCAACCATTCCTTCTGTAGTTTTCCTCGTGTCATGCACTTTATTTCTGTTCTGCAGAGAACCTTACCTTTTTTTACAGGCATCCAGAAAGAAAGTCTTGGTACAAGAGAATGAATAAAAATTCCACATAAAAGGCATTGGAACAAATAAAATTTTTAAAGCCTTATGAAGTGTTGATCTTATTTCACAATTGCCTAATTTGAGCTGTAATTTATGTAAACAAACTGGATGCTTCTGCTGGTTTTAATGATACTTTTTTTTAAAAAAAATCCTTTTAGAAATTAAATTAAATATTTAAAAAACATTTATGTATTGTTTTTGCTTTGCTATCCTTTACATTTTACAGTAATGATAAAGGACTAAGGCAAGATTTATCCATTCATTGCAGAACTAGTTCTCATGCTGTTATTTCATGGCTGGACTCCTTGCATGACTGTATAATATCACGTTTTTATTCTGGCAATTTATGTTTTTCACTCAGTTACCTTCAGACTTGTTCCTGAGTGTTTTACCTGATTAACCCTTTGCATTATCAGTGTTTTTTTTCCTCTGTCGTCTCCCTAGCTTCTGTTACGCTTCTCTGTTCCTTGCCAGTTCTCAGATATAGCTACTTTCTGTCTTCCTGTGTGATTAAAACCAATTGCATACTCACATTTCAGTCTTAATTATTGTTTTTCTATCTTGTATGTCCCCAAGGATATACCCTCTTGGGCATTTTTGCTACAGACTGAATCTGTTCTGTCATATTGCAAATGCTGACCTGTTGTTTTCCTTGCACCTTCATCACGTGCTTCACAGTGTAATACTTCAGGTGTTCTTTCACATGATAGCCTTCTCTTCGCAAGTCTTGTATTAGTAGTTGTTCTCCCACAAGAGACAAAATATTCTCTACTTTTAACTTTTCAGCAAGTGTCTGTAAATGCTGAATTGTCTGAATTAATGCTTATTTCAAGGCATATTTTTGATGTGGGCTCATCACTTTCAAGTTATGTAGTTGTTTATGCTCTCATTTTAGGATGTTAGACTAAATGGTCAATTTCATTTATCATTCTACACCAAAGAACTCACAATAACTTTTTTTTGATGTCATGGAGTTACATGTGGAATACATTTTACAATTTACAGTGGTAAGTAACTATGTACTTACATTAGCCATGAATTGTAGAAAGCATATTGTCTTCTCTAGTACCAAACTGTTTTACTATAATATGTGGGAATTTTGGTGGTTGGTTTGTATGTTGCTTTTTTGAGAATCAATTCTTTACTTTTCTACTGATGAGGATAGTTCACTTTAGTCTCTATCAGACCCAGCCTGGAATCCTTCCAGAAGTATAGGTTAATGTATTTTAGCAAGATACTGGAAATTTTATTCTGCTACAACTAACACCAGGGGAAAAAAAGTTTTTTTACATGTTATTCAGCAATGATTAATCTAATGTTGAAGAGTAAATTTTTAATTTCAGTTTCTTGAATATATTTATTAATTTACCTCCTGCTAATATGCTGCTTTAGATGCCACTATTTTGAATTCCTTTCTGTACTTAAGTATCATTTGCATAATGGCATTAAGAGGTCCACTCATGAGTATTTGGTAGTGGTATGTTGGGCAGAGTGGATAGGTTGCAATTAGTGGCATCTGACCTTCAACTTCATTAATATGCAAATAGAAATACTCCAGGCTACAAAAGCATGGTACTGTTAAAACAGTCACTGCTGCGTGTATCAGATATTTCAGTCATGGTGGCTTATTTTTTGTATATTTATTTTATATAATATGCCCCCAAAGAGATATGTATATGTAAATATACATGTGGACAAGGAAACGTGAGTTGGCACACCTTATAGCAAGAAGAGAGAGGCTAAATAAACACAGTATGGACATAGATACTTATTTTTGTTTTTTCGTACATGACTCTTCTTTCTCTGAGATCCAGATATATCTAAACCATATTCAGCAGTAGGAAAGGTGAAGGTATTACAAATTTTGTTATTGAACTACTGTGACTGAAATTCTACCAAAGCTTCTGCTATGTATCAGATTGTTTTGTTTAGTTTCCCGAGGAGCAGCTCAATTGTCAGAAAAGATTAAAAAATACATTTTCTCAGCTCTATTTTGGTGTTTTTTGTTCTGCATTCCCCTGTGTGCTGTAGGTAGATAAGCGAGATATCTGAAGATGTGTCTTAATTTAACTAATTTTATTTTAAAAATACATTAAGTTAATCTTGTATATTTCAAAACATACTTAGTTTTGATCCTCAACTTACTTGATGAATGTAACGTATGTAAGGTCTGAAGAGGACCTCAACACCCCAGCTAGTATATATGAACCGTAAGAATCTTAATCTAAGACTTTAAGCCATTTTTTTATCTGGTGGGACAGGAGATTAGTAAAAGATTGACTTTTTCCTGCAGTTGGATTAATGAAGAGGTGTTGCCATCATTAGCCATTACCAACTCAGTGACTTTTGACTCCAAAATGACTAGCCGGATTTTCTGAAGTTAACATGATTTTTGTATTTTAAGTGCAGTCACGCTGTCCCTAAAGAAGTCACAAAGATTCCAGGGTTTTGGGTGCAAAGCTCTGCTTATTGGATTTCAGTAGAAAATAGTTCTGTTTTAATAAAGAAACTAATAATACACTCTTGAACTTGATGTGATGTCTTGCAAATAAACTTAAGTGACCTGATATTTTAAATTTTGGAGGCCTGATTCCATATTCATAATACAAAAATAGCATAACTGTGCAAGGAATATTAGCTTGTTCTGTTTGAATAATGAAGTTCTGCATCTTTCTTAGTAGAGATAATCACAAAGAAACAATCTTAAGTAGAAAATAATGTTCCGAAATTGAAAGGCAGATGTGCCCGCACAGTGTGTTCATGTTTTTTTGAAGATCTTTTTGACAGTGGTAGGAAGAATTTAAATGAATCAGCTAAGGTAATATATTAACTATTTTATATTTCTTCAAAGCAAGTTTCTTCACTGTTTAGCCTATTAATTTATTTTTCAGGCAGCCTTTTACTTTGTGAAGACAGCTTTTACTCTTACAGATA
Organism: Gallinago undulata; assembly: GCA_026546715.1. Classification (NCBI taxonomy): domain Eukaryota; kingdom Metazoa; phylum Chordata; class Aves; order Charadriiformes; family Scolopacidae; genus Gallinago; species Gallinago undulata. Next base: position 37,447,552 of record JAOTQQ010000063.1, on the reverse strand, counting down.
CTTTATGGGGTTGGACACAATGCAAAGTCAGAACTTGAAGACAAAAATTAATATATATATAAACAATGCTGCTGCCCACAGACACACTCTCTCTCAACAAACTTAGCCAACTCTTAAGCCCTGTGCACATAAAGCAAGCTTATTTTTAAAAAAATCTGGATTTCATAGTATATGATTACAAACAGATTTTCATTCTTGTATGACTAATTAGTGTAAGTGAGAGACAGATGGCAATGTGTGAATTTGTACAGCATTAAGGCATATAAGGATGCTCTTAATGTGTAATTTAATTAGATCTTAACATGTAATTTAATTAGAGCTAGCATTATTTTTACTCAAATAAAAGGAAAGCTCTGAATCTCTTCTTTAATTCATTTGGTTGATACGTCCCTGGAAGTGTTCAAGGCCAGGTTGGATGGGGCTTTAAGCAACCTGGTAGTGTGATGGATATTTTTCACCTCAGACGTGGTCCAATTTTGTATGTGACTTTGGAAAACTGCTTTCATCTAAGTAAAGTGATGGTGCACTCTTAGTTCTCGCAGATTGTATACCTTAAAACTTAAAACAAACCTATAATAAATTTCAAAAGAGAGTTAGCTGGAAGTTACTAGTCATCAATTGCAGCTGAGATCCATCCAGCTAAGCAATAAACTTCTTTGAGTTAGTTTAATCGAACTTACAATGAAAGGGTCATTGTAATCAAATGAAAAGGAAGCATGAGTAACAGTGTAACTGTGTGGGACTTCAATTCCTGGAAAGAAAAAAACAAAAAAATAATGCCTGTAAAACTTAAGTAATAATTCCAAAGAGTTTTGAAATCACAATCAGTATTTTGGAAAGCAAGAGTGCAAGTTACAGGGAAACAAGTGTGTTCTATGACTTTACAAAGGCTTATTCTACACTTCATAGAAAAAACAGCAATAAAGCTCACTGAAGGTCTTTGGCAATAAAGAAGTTTCCAGTGCATGCATAGAGAAAAGCACACCTGTAACCACCGTTAAAGCATAATCAGGTTCTTGTTAGCGTGACGTACCTTCGTGACCAATGGGATAGAAAATTGCAATGAAGTTCGTATTGACTTGTCAGTATATATGCAGTAGTGACTACCAAAAAAATGTGATTGGTTATTAGCATGTGCAGCCTGACGTGAAGAGTCCAGGTTTTGAATGCCTACAGACTGCACATTTATGGGAAAGTAAGAACATGGTACATAAAATTATTCTCTTGTAAAATGTGGGTATGCACAGTGTCGTGTGAAATAGTGGTAAGTGGGTTTCTCGTATGTGAGAGGGTGACTGTGGGTGAAGTGATTTGTGATGCTGTTCTCTGTACTAGAAGAGCTCTATTTTGGGGGTTTTTTTGATTATTGGAAAAATTCTCTGTTCCAAAAATAGCGAAGAGTGGGTTTTGCCTGTGAAAGTCATCTGTCTTACTCTTGAACAAAACTGATTCAGAATCTACTGAGGACAACGTGAAAAGGACATTGTAGTTCAGTGATTTCAGGTTCTTAGTCACACTGTGAAGACTGTATTTTGAGTGTGGTCTTAAGGTGAAGAGAAGGGAGAAGGGAAGTAGGAGCCCTCCCTCATCACCTTCCTTAGCCATCTTACACAAGTAATAGCCAAAGTAGTTGCTGTGTTCAAAAGGTTGTGCCTCTTGTGCCTGGGACCTTTGGTATTAGTATGTTAGCTTCCTTATTATTAGGCAGCATACCAAGAATGTAAAAGGTACAAGCCGTTGTCTTTTTGAAAAAGACAGTTTTTAGTCATTTCTGTCTATACAGGCACCCAGGTGCTATATTCTCCAAGGAGTTTTCAGTGGTTTTGAGATGATTTATTAAAAACTTTAAGAAATTCTTAAATGAGAAGATACTAATTGAAAAGCAAAATTCACCTAGTGAGTTCAAAATATAACATACAACCTTAAGTAGCCTTTAAGAGTAATAACTTGAATTACTACTGGTAAAATAAGATACTCTTAACTGTCACTCATATACTATAGAGAAATTATTAAAAGTATGGGACAATTTTTTAACCAGTATCATCCTGTACTGTACAGAAACTGGACTCCATCAGAGATACTTTATGGAAATATACCTTACAAATAAAAATCATTAAGTAGTATATATTTCTAGTTCTTTTATGTCATCTTTCATATAGGTTATTGCAGAGCACTTAAAGACGCTGTTTGAGTCACAGAAATAAAATTGTCAGAAGTAGAACTTAGAGAAGACTTAAGTGGAATGGAAAAATTCTCAGAGGAGTACTTAATGCACGGCATGTATTCTAATGCAGTACCTTGAATATTCCAATGTCTTACATAGACAAGGATTGAGTATTACTTTGAAAAAGGTACTATCTGTATCATGTACCACATTAAGAATAATCTTTCATAACATTTAGTTTACTCAGTAAATAATGCAGTTTAATAATCATAGCTGTGTTTTGCTTCCATATAAAAGCGTGTGCATCAAACAAGCAGATGTTTACTATAATACTTGTGCCATCCTTCAAGATTTCATATCCCTTGGGTACTTTAGCTCTTATGAGCTTCTTAAGTGCTGGAGAAATGTCAAAAATGTTTTGGTTTTCATTTTGAGTTACTTTATTTTTGGAGGGTTAAACGACACGTTCACATCCATTCCAGGCTTATGTATCAGTCATTGATATAAATCACATTGCAAAAGCTCTCCCTTATCTGTGTGCACAGCCAAGTCAAAATAAGTTCTCTTGGATCAATAAGCATCGTTTCACTGGAAACGCTCCTCTCCCAAGAGGATACAGCTGGATTGCTGAGTTACTGCTAGATTGCTGTTACTGCTGTGTAGCTGTACTCACTTCAGCCTAACAAAAAGCAAAGCTTGGAAGGTAAGCAAGAAACTGCACAGCTAGAGGATGATCACGCTTCTGCTCTTTAGAAACAAAATATTAGCATTTTGGGCTTCCTAACCCAGCTCTTGTTGCCTTTGGCATGATCAGAGAAGGTGTATCTTTAATTGTTATTCAATGAAGTAGAATATCTGTGCCAGCTGTTTCAGGCAGTATTAGCACCATGTAATAAACAAGAAGAGTTTGACTTCTCTCCCATGTGAAGGGATAGGTAGATTATTAATGGTCTGTACTTGGGTTTTTCCTCCATACTTTTTTTTTTTTAAAGGGACTTTGGATCACTTTAGATCAGTAGCTGTAATGTAGATTAGTTTAAAATTAATCAGATGTAAGGTAATGTGAAGAGAAAGTTGAGGCTTAAAAAAAAAAATCCCATATTCCTGCTAATAATAGGTTTATATTTTTTTTTTGTTTCAAATTCTGAAGGCCACATGACATCCAACTGCCTGCATCACTGAGGATCAGGAAAGAACTGTATAGGTTTTTTTTTTTCCTTTTCTGACTTCTCACATACCCCCTCCTTCAGATTGTTTTGCCTTCTTTATGGAATTAGCAGTATATAATTTGTAAGATAATTATCTTTAGCAACTGGTTTTAATGTAGGGGATGTAATATCACATGGCATATCCATTAGAAATTCCTTGAGCAGTTAAAAGCCGAGACCTATAATTAAAACCAAAGTACTAATGGAAGGATCTGATGGACCAGTTAAAGTGGCAGATACTAGAAAATGAGTAGGTGGAGACAAAGTTTCTTTAAACTTACCAGGTAAGATACCTTTTTGTATTAAAGTATTTTGATATCCGATGATCACAGATATTTCCAGGCACAGTTTATACCTGAAAAATTTTTATACAGATTATAAAGTTATGGTATTTGATTAATGTCATGTTTTTTATTTTCACCTAAAAAACAGAAATGAAACTAGATAATCTGTAGTGAATAGTTCTCATGAAATCCAGTTCCCTAACTGGCTGAGTGAGCTTTCATTTCCAAGCTCCTCTGGTTTTCACTTATATGAAAGCCAATTATTTGGAAGTTATGCTAGGGAAATGGAATGTCTGAAAGATCAGAGACTATATTTTCAATGCAATTACTTCATGCTTCATTGCTTAAAGTATATACCGATTTCCTTAAGACTTTTTCTGTCGTTTTATACCAACTATCCATTTCTACAGTTACACAGAATATGAAAATACAGAGCACAGCTTCAACTGTCGTCTGCATAACACTGTATTTCTTGAAAACTTTTGTATTTTATATGTGCTTTTTTTAATGTAATTTAACCATGCGCGTCAAACCCAAAGAATTACAAAATTAGTGTAAGAAACTGCTAAGAATCACAGTTAAAATTTAGAGTATCGTAAGTATTCTGAATATTTAGTTCTTTTGAACAATGTGCTTTAGAAGAATCATTATCACGCTGAATTCCCTGACGTTATCTATTATTTACAGAAGTGGCTATTCATGCCAATGTAACCTCTGGCATGATAAATGGGTTAGTAAATCCAAAGCATATGTGCCCTTTTGGTAGCAGATGGCAGGCTAGTGTCAGTTGAGACACTGTCATAATCCTCTAGTGGCCTTTACAAAGTTCATAATTACTGAAGAGAATATGTAGCATTTCTTTTTCAGAGAAGTTCAATAAATATAATAAAAAATAAACATACAAGTAGAAACAGTTATTTTTATGTTGGGTTTTTTTTTACAGGTATAATGAAATCCTGTTTTTTTCAAGTCAGTAGTAAATCACAGTTACCTTCAGTTTTGCCATGATTTCATTCAAGGGATGCGCACTAATGAAACCACTGTGAAAATGCATAAATAATATTTCTCACATCAACTTAACACGTTACATATTGTGGTATAAGGAAGCGGCCATGCTTTTCTTAGTTCATTGCATTATAAATGTTCTTCCTTTTTATGTATCCACAAATATCTGTTCTGATTTTATTATTCTGCTATAAATCCCAAGTTTTCTTTGTTCAAATAGAATTTTACTGTATACCATTAGGAATCACTGCTGTCATCAAATCTCACAATGCCTTCACTTATTTCACAAACGGTTTTGTTGACCTGACATGGCATATTCTAGAGTATGGGTTTATGCATCGAAAAAGTGTTATGTTTTTCACTGAATTTCACTGAATTATTACAGTTGGAAGGGACCGTAGAGATCATCTAGTCCAACTCCCCTGCTGAAGCAGGATTGCCTAGAGCATGTTAGAGCATG
>JAOTQQ010000063.1:37411763-37442331 GCA_026546715.1 Gallinago undulata | reverse complement strand
CCAGGATTCCGTTGGCCTTCCTGGCCACAAGAGCACACTGCTTGCTCATTGTCATTTTGCTGTCTACCAGGACCCACGGATCTTTCTCTTTGGAACTTGTCTCTAGACAACTTTTTAATTTGAAGAATTTAAAATAGATAATCTGTTAAAAATTGAAAAGAAGCATTTTAAAGATTCTGAATCTATTTGGAATTATTATTTTTGAATGATTTGGGCTATATTAAGAGCAAGCATTGTTTTAGAACTGTTTAGACTTATTTTCCGTGTATATTTTAGTCTTATGGCACTGGCGGATTTCATATTAGTAATGTAGAGCTAGGTAACCAGTAAAACTTTAGATCACTAGATGGAGTTTAAATTATTTTTAAATTAATTTAAGGCAAGGCAGTGAGTGTAGTAAGGTCAAGTAGTAACAAAATTAATGGGTTTATTAACCCTCCCTGGGAATTTGGAAAATGCCTTTTGGCTACCTATGCCTTTGATTCGTGTAATGTAGTTGCAGAAATTGAACAGAATTTTCTAAAACCTTGAATAAAATTTCTATTACAGTTGAGGTTTCCTCTGAGGATTGTGACAGGTCAGAAGTAGTGGGTACTTAAATAAAAAAGTACAATTTAGAGTTTCTTTTCCATTATATTTTGTTTATGAACAATTTGTCTAGATGGTCATTCTTGTTAGCGGTATGCTCTTCCCTGTCTGATTGCTATTCCAAGCATATTTTCTTCCTCAGATCAGTCAGAAATGCTAAGGGTGAACACCACCAAGGAAGTCACCTGGTGCACAGGGAGTCTTAACAGTGTGTTTGGGAAAGGAGGGCAAAATAAAGAAGGTACATTTCATGTTCTGGGAGGAATGCTGTGGAGAAAAGCAGAATATGGGTTTATGACAACTATTTAAATCAACATATTCACAAGCTTATAGTGATGGCATGGTGACTCTCTGTAAGTGTAGTTTGTTTTGCTAATGGGAGTTGTGATGGACTTTAGGTCTGTTAATTAGAAGGCAGTTTCCTGCCTTTGATTTTTTTCATATTTTTTTTTCCCTGTAGAAGTATCCATTGATTTCAGTAGGAATGTCAGTACATGCAGATCAATGGCAGGATACGTACTGGTGATGTAGTTGCTAAAAAGCAACAGTAAGTAATGTATAGTGGACTGTGTACTCCCAGCACTTTTCTCTATGCATTTTCAAATTGCAGTTGTTAGAAAACAATAAATAAATAAATAAATAACTTTTAAAAACCCTTTTTTTTTTTGCTTAGGGAACCATGACAAGGACACAGTAAAGAAAAAAAGTATTTTGGAAGATGGAATCTATGGGGCAATATAATAATTTTCCGGAAAGGAAGAAAGGTATGAAATATGTTATTTTTAAAGAGCGTGCCAAATTTGATGTCTGCTGCTTAACAGTGGGTAATGAAGTTTTGTAGTAATTTTGCATTACACATCTGTCATAAGTGCCTCTACTGGATATAAAAATTTCCATTATGAGGGGATTGCTGTACATATTAGACCAATTTAGGAAAACTGATCCTTGCAGAACAGTTTCCCAAGCTGAGAAAATAAAATGATTGATGTTATTTAGAGCTGAACCAATAGAATTACACATACATTTATCCTCTGTAACCATGTTGCTCTTTTTATACTTTTATACTTTAATTTGATAAATTCCCTAGGTGGTTTTGGAAACAAAGTTTTTTATCTGTACTCATAAAAACTTCTGTTATCTCTGTGTGTTTTAAGTCACTTACCAAAAGTTGCTGAAAAATATTTTTTTTTATGTAAGTACAGTTACATTTTGAAAATTCTATATAAGATGGAGACCTGAAATTCTTAACATATACTTTCATATCTGTATAATCTCTAAAATACTAATATGTATTGCCACGGGATGTCTTGACACACAGGTTCATTCTTTTCTCAATTTAGTACCAACCAGTGCTTTTGTGGTAATAAGAATTAAATTTTAAATGTCTGCCTTCTGTTTGCTATTTTCATGTTCAGCTTTAATGCACAGAATCACATACTTAACCATAATTCCCATTGAAGTCATGCTTGCTATTCACAAAACAGAAGTATTTCTTTCTTACAAAAAGGTACATGTGCATACAGGACATACTCATACTGAAAACAGCTTCTCTTATGCAGGTTATTGGTGGATTGTGTAAGTAACCACACCTGGCCTCAATTAAAAGACTGAGATACAAGTTTATTAAGAGAATTCAGAAATGGATTTAAGAAAAACCTTACTAAGCAGTGTACATAGAGATACTTCTTGTGCCACAGCAAGCTGAAGTTCAAGTTTCCTTCTTGTTTGACTGCATTAGAGCAACTGTACAGAAGGGTGGAAAATTACTAGTTACCCTTCTCATGCTGTGCAAATTTTGCGTTCTGTCTTCTATGTGGATGTGTCCTTGAAGCAGCAGAATAAATCAGGGAGGGGTAATTCTGTAACCTAAGAAGGCTTTTCATTAGCTCTTGCTGTGATTGTTAAGAGAATATCTAGTTTTTCCAAAATAAGTTGTAATAGAAGTCTGATGTGAACAATTGCTAAATGACACTACTGTTGACATAAAATATTTTACCCGGACTGGCAACAGGGGATTGCTGATGCCAGAAGGTTTTCAAATACACTTTATAGCACTATCGAGTTATCTAACAGATAATTTTCTGGCCAAGAATACAGTGGGACTCTTGTCTATTCTCTGTGATCTGCAAGTCAAGATGCCTGAAAGAAAACTAAATCCATTTGGTATTGCTGTTAGGGTCTAACCTGCTTGATGTAGGTGGCTTCTTTGCTTCAAATACATTCCTTTTTCATTTCATTGGGAAATATACCTAAGTATGTGAATGGTCATAGTCGAGGAATGAAAAATTTCTGACATTAGTAGTGTGTTTACATTTCAACCTCCAAGCGTTTAATTATGATTTAGTATCATATAAAGCGTGAGTTATTAACCAGATCACTTTTGTGTTAATTACAGTTTTACGGTATTTTTACAGTTGTGTGTCACTATTATTGTTATATCTGTGATGGTGAGGAATAGGAATAGGAGTAGAAATTTATATCATAAGAAAACCAAAGTTGTTTAAAATGTGAGACAGGTAAATAATTTATAGATTGCCATTTCTTTAGCCTTCATTAGGCAATTAAATTCATAGAAATAATACTTTAATGTGAGATACCACATTTGCCTTCAAAAGGTCTAGCATTGGCATCATATGATAGAATCCTGAACTACTTCTGTGTGTTCTCTGTTACTATTTAGGTACTCTTAATTCGTTGTCTTATTTCAATGATCTGACAGTGTAAGTTACATCTCTGTTCCTCAGGTGTTAAGTGTATTCCCCATAATAGAAATTATTTATTATACTGGCACATGGAATGTCATCTGTCATGTCTAAATGGAGGAAATATTTTCCTACAATGTCTTTTTTGCTCTTTAATCTTTCTGTGGAAAGCTCCAACTTTCCCTTTAGACTACTAAAGTGCATGCTCGAAACCTTTGTTTTAAGCTGATGAATTCTTCTTTCCCCCACCACTGTATTGGGTGCACAGAAGCACATTTGCATATTTTGGGAGTGTAGCACTAGAAGTTAATCATAAAATAATTTTTCAGGTGTTGTAAGGTTAAATACAGTTACTAAAATCAGAGCTGAGTATTTGTATGTGAAAGACATTTCAGTTCAAACGTTTCTAGAGTTCTACTGGAATTAAAAATCTGATTGTTTTAAATGGATGGCATGTAAGAGGCAACACAGGCTTCCTACTGATAGTGTAAACCTTAGTAGTATCTTACTAATGAACATATTTCAGTTAGTTTGAAGACGTGATTAATTGCCTTTATCTTCACTAAATGAATGGAAGATGATTTTGTGCAAAGGCAAAGAGTCTCTTGGAGATCTGCTTAATTTGTTTGCTGAATTTTAACTGATAATCTCTTTTCCATAGTAGACTTTTCTCTATAATACCTCTTACAATCTACTTTCACTGCCAGGCTATGTGCTGTAATATTACTGTTTGTCACCATTGTGTCTTACGAATGATACAGATATGTTCAGCATATACTGAAGAATACCATCATTCAGCTTGTACTAACTTTCTGAGAACTTCTGAAGGATTTGGGGTTTGGTTGGTTTTTCCTATGCCCTTTTGTGTTCCATTATTCCCTGTGGCGCTGCTTTTAAGTTGCAAGTAACACAGGAGTTGTTGTTTCCGTTTAATGAAATGTTAGGCAGGATAACCCATATGTAGCATTTTATAATTAGAGTGCTAAATACAGATCAGAGTCTCTGTATGGTGTTTGTCTTCACTGGTATTTTGTTTTTATAACTCTTATTCCATAGCACACAATTTGATGGAAAACACTTATCTTTTATATTTTCATTTAGATTGTATAATTTTACATCAAAACAAACTGCTTAAAGTCTAGCCTGCCAAACCTATTGCTCAGTATTCAGATTTCACTGTGTCAGCTATCGGATCCAATTTTCTTTTAAGAAAACTATCTTGTATTCACGATAACTTGTTATTTCTAATACAGTGCTTTCTAAAAAGATCATCTGAGGGAAGTTAAAATAATCTAGGACCAAGCACATAAAATGTTTTTATTCTTTACGCTATGTGTTGATAAGGTATACATTTATGCTCTGGGTTTTTTGTGTGTGTTTGGTCTTGCTCAAGTTTCTTGGCCTCTACTTTTATTTGTGTTTTCACAAGGAGTATAAGGAGTATCTGTACATACTTTCTGGCATGACTTTGGAGATGGTATGAAATATCTCTGGCCACTGTTTCAGTTTTCTCGGTGCTGAGATGATTTTCTTTTTAGCATGTGTTTTCAGTGATTCCTTAAAAATTGGTGGTCCTAAGTACTTTCAAATAAAAATACCATTTATTTACTTGATCAGTAATAGGGGCTAGCAACATTCTGTGCGGGGCGCTCAATGCTAACAGTGACCATCATTACTTTCTGTAGCTCTTTAGCAGTTGCTGTAGCAAAAACTAATTGCTGAGGAGCTGAATTTTGTAGCACGTGATACACAATTCTGTTTGACAAGCAGCCTCTAGGTGTTTACTGAGTAACCCAAGGTACCTGGAGTTCAGAAATCCCCCCAGGAGAATAATGGAACATTTAGAAGCTCTGGCAGCACCGAGGATCTTTAAATATGCGGGTGTGAATTTAAACAAGTTGGTTGAAGTGAGAGTTCACTTTGTATCAGTCTGGACTTTGTGGATATGGATATCACCAGGAGCTAAAAGGTAGCTTTCTTTGCCTAAACCAATTGCAAAAGTATTATAAACTGTAAACTTTTCAGAAGTAGCTGAAATTACTCTTAACAATGAAACTGTAATAGAGGAATTTCAGCAGTTCATCTAATTAAAAATTAGACATATTTTAAAAATAAGATTACAAAAAAGGTACAAGCCTTAGTTATTACAGTGTCTGCCAGGAATTTGTATTTGCAGTTACTCATGTTGGAATGGATTCTTCCACTTTTTTCCTTTTTAACACAGTTTTAAAATCTAAAGCAAATTAACAAATTTTAAAACAATTGGAAAAAATTTTCAAAAGAACCCAACCATTCAAGATCATTGACATTTCATAAGATTTTATCCTCTCCCTATTTTGGTAAAACGTGTTAACACAAATGAGTCATTGCTCTGTTTTATATAATTGTCTTTTTTTCATTTCTGAATGTGTGTGGCTTAAGTTTGAAATTTAAGTCAAGCATATTGTTTCTCTCTTGATTGTAGAAATTCTTTGCCAGGTAGGTATTTCACACAGTGTTCAGTCATTCCCAGAGTGGGTATCTGTCACTGTAGTCTTCGTGGCAAAACCTCTGCATTATTTAAGCATATATTCTGCCTTCTGTTGACATCCCTAGGTACAAAGTACAGTGCACTAATTAGGTCCCACGTGCTCCTGCTATCCAGAATACATCTCTAAACTCCAAAAATAAAAGAAATTAAGGGCTTTTCCTATAACAAATTATGACCAACAGTGCTTATCTAGATCAAAAAGAGATTTTGATCAGGTATTATACTTGCTAATTTTACACAAACAAAAAGAATTTTAAAAGTTCAGAAACTAAAGAAGATTTTATCTCACAGTCATTGTTTTCCCTTACATTTCTCTAAGGTTTTCTGAGCTGCCACCGTAAGTTTTTACTTCATGAAAATGTTAAATTTCACAAGGTGATGTGATAAATATTTTGCTGAATATGTAACTGATACACAATACTGGATCTAAGATTAGATTTTTTGCCATTTCATTCCAACAGAAGAGACTCCTGGATTTTTAGGGAAAGAATCAATCATACCTAGGGTCATGTGTTCCCAGCTTCCAGAAAAAGTGAGTATCTGGAACAAGAATTTGTGCTGATATTTGTTTGACAGCTAATACTAAGCCAATGTGCCCTAAATTTTTCTAATGCCTCTTTGAACCCACATAACCTTTTCATCATCGTACTTTTGTGTGGCAAATGTATTGGTTGCATGAGAGAGTACTCTTTGGTTTAAACCTTCTGCCTGATAGTTTCACTGAAAGAACTCAAGTTCCTGTGTTTTGAGACAGATTACTCATACATTTGCTCTTTGCATCCCTGGCAACTTTCAGATCTCTGTCATAGTCCTTTCTCAGCCTTTTCTTTATGAAGGTGAGGTTTTGTAGCCTATTTAATTTTTGCTCTTGTCGAACCTCTTCCATGCTTCTGATCATGCTGGTTACATTTATCCATACTTATGCTACCTCTCTAGTAAACCCATTTGACAGCTCATGAAAATAAAGGGAAAGTCTCTCAGCAGTTCAGTGACAGAGCCAAGCAGATTGTACATCTCTCAACCATTTTTTCTAAATGGATTATATATTTGGAAGAAGTGCAAAGTAAGCATCAGTTAGGGTTTTGCCTACAGTCTTCAATCTTTAATTATGCCCTGCTGGTATAGATTAGTTATCTAATTTGTATTCTCATGACTGAACTAGACATACATTTCACCAGAGTTTGATATTTCTGTGGTTTGGCATCTGGTTACTGAGTGAGAAAATAAAGCAATGAAAGTTAGAATACCCCTAGGAGGACCAGCAACATCTGCTGAAGTGGGATAGATATGTAGCCCAGGTGAAAATTCACAAGGTGCCCTATTATAAATTACAAGACACATTTCTAAGATTATTATTTACACTGATCTAATTTTTCCTTGGTGATATTTTTATGTTCTGTAAAGTAATGGTGTAGTACAGAACAGACTAAGTAAAAGAAATAGCAGGGCCCTTAAGGAAAAACAGATTACAGAATAAAGCAAGCACCAAAGGAATATATTTTGGAAAGACTGTATTGAGATTACCTGTACTAGTTATGTATTTTAATGGAAGATCTAAACAGACAATAATACAGAAGCCTTCTGGAAACCCTAAACTGAGTAAACATCTAGAATGAATTACGCCAGTCAGTATCCTATATCTCTGGGGTATCCTGTCTTTGAGATGAGAACAGTGCTAAATGAAGAAAAAAAGAAAAAAAAAATTACATAAACGTTAGATTTATTATTTCTCCACCAGCCAGTGTGAAGCAAAGTGAAAATGGTGTCTTTCCTGTCTTACTGATACTGCTATGCTTGAAGCATCTTGCAGTACTGTGCAGACAATGTATCACTTATATGTGACACTGGATCTCTGAAGGCAAGATATGCCCGGGTGAGCTGATCAAGTACTCGTGATTTCCCAGTCTCAGTCCTGGGCCATTCGCTATGTTTCACTGTTCTGTTCATCTTCCTGTGCTGTCTTTTGTCAACAAGGACTTTCATGGTCTAGTTTTGTAATATCTAGCAGGTTTTCAGTACTGAACATCACTTGGAACAAGACTTGGATTCACATTCCCCAAAGTGTTTGTCTACCTCCTGCACATCTGCAAGACCAGATTGCACAGGACAGATTTTGCAAGCTGCCAGTTTGCCCATACATATTGGCTGCATCCACATTCAAGCAGTGTATTCAGGTATTACACAAATGTGGAGCCTGTTTTTTGGGAATGTCTCTATTTGAATGCTAACTTCCCTGTTGAAAGACCCTGTGCTAAGTGTTAGGTGTTATTTCCTCCTCTTTTGTTTTTTTTACATGGCTGTGACTGCAGCAGCTAATGGCCTGCCAACCACCTCTGAGTGACAAAGCTTTACTGGAGCATTAAGTACTCTGTGCCATACTGAAGGAAAACTAGTCAAATCTGAGCAAAATCTACTTTTATTTGTACAGATATATATTTGACCTGTCTGCTCACATTGATATGTAGACCTGGAAGTGAAATTTGGTATTCTACTATTAGAAATACAGCTCCCAAAGTGTATGTTTCTGATGGTAACAGATTTGGGGGGGACAGAGAGAGGAAGAACAAGAATTCTATTCATGTAAAGTTTAAGTGAATCAGCAGCTTAATTCTGATTCCACTAAAACTTATGGCTGATCTGTCATTGACTTCTTGAGGATTAAGAGTTAGACCAAGACTGGATGTTTTTTAAAATCTGAAACACTATCTAACTGCTTTTGTATGCCAGACATCTACAGCTAAATTCTGCCATTGAATTAATTCTGAGTCAACTTGGTACTGTCAATGAAGTATCACATAATTTGAATCCATTTAATATTGCAATTAAAATACTGTTTTGTTTGGTGACACTGACTTTTATTCCTACTGTTCTGACATGTAATTCATGCAAATATAACTTTCATTTTTTAATTAAGTATTAAAATCACATTAATGAGAAAAAGTACTTTCAAAGCTAAATACTTTTGCTTCAGGGAAAATAAACTATTTGTCTTTAAAGGAGGGGAGAAGAAAAATACTTAATAATTGGATAAATCTGTTGCTCAGTGCTTAATCTTTAATATGTGCTGAAACCTAAGGGGTTACTAAAGGATGTATCAGTATTCAGTTTACTACTGTAAATATTTTGTACTGTGGAACTACAGTTTGTGTTTGTACAGCTTGATTCTATTATACTGAGTTACATATAATGCAAAATATATGTGGATTTTAACTAATGCTTACTGTGTTGTTATCAGTTCTGTGGGGTTTAAATGTTTAGAGATTCCATTCTGATACGACTTTGTACAATCATCCAAACAAAATGTTATATAGATACATATATATGTGCACTCAGGTGTCTTTAATTGCAAAGTTAGATTCTTGCTATTTATAAAATAGTCTGTTTCCTCCACTTTCATCAGTTTTGCTTAGAAAATAGTAGGACAGCATCCACTTATCAAGGTCATTTGTTGAAAAATCCAACTTTGTTTTAGAGAGTCATGATATGGGTTTATTTCTTCTTTGCACACCAGTGTGTTAGCTAACCCACTTCAAGAGTATGCACAGGTGTCTGCAGGACAGTATTAGGAGGAAACCTCTCTTCCGTTCGCTTTCCAGGAGATTAGCACAACTGCATGCTTTTCCAAAGTACCTGCATGCAGCATGGGAAACAAGTAGGGTGAACAGCAGAGGACTGTGTGCGGTTGCAGGGCTGCAATCTGACTGGGGTCACTGAAATGGGGGAGGACAGTTCACACAGCTGGAACGTGGCAGTGATTGGATACAGGCTCAGTAGGAAGGCCAGGCTGGGACAGCAGCATGCCCTTTATGTGAGAGACCAGCGGGAATGTATAGAGCTCTGCCTTGGGATCGGTGATGGGCCAGCTGAGAGGTTGTGTGTGAGGATTAAAGTACAGACCAATGAGGGTGATGTTGTAATGGGTGTTTACTACAGATGTCTCATTAGATGAGGCCTTCTTCAGACAAGTGGAAGAAGCCACCCATTCACAGGCTATGGTCCTATGGGGGACTTTAACCTCCTCGGTACCTGCTGGAAGCACAACTCGAACAACACAGATAATCCAGGAGGTTTCTGGAGAGTATCAATGACAGCTTCCTATGAAAGGTGACGGCGGATCCAGTGGAAGGATGTGATCTGGTGGACCTCATGCTTACAAACAGAAGGATAGGTTGGGGATGTGAAAGTTTGGGACAGCGCTGGCTGAGATGACCATGAGATTGTGGAGTTCGGGATCCTGAGAGGAGGGAGCAAGGCAAAAAGCGTGATCTTGGCCCTAGATTTTAGCACCACAAATTTGTCCTGGTCAGAGATCTGCTTGGAAGAATGACCAAGTTACATTCAATTGCTAAATGCAGCATGGATGTATCTAATTTGCATTCTGAATTTTTATTCAGATGCTCTTTTCTTTATTGCAGTAGTAACTTATTGCAGGATCATCCTTTCTATACAAGAGCAATTTTAAAGCTCAGGTCAGTGGGAACAAGAGAGCAATTGTCACAGAACAAAAAATTTTACCTCTTTCTTCAGTAATTGAAAAGATATTTCTTCGTCTAAGCATTATTCAGGTCTGAGACCCTGTATGAAATCCACTTTATCAGAATCATTTTGAAATTCAGTATTGTCCAAGAAACTTAGTTAAGAGCAGAACAAGAACATGGCATTTAAATTGTTAATAATTGGGTGAGGTCACGTGAAGATTTTTTTCTAGACCAGAGGAGCAGTGTCATCTCCCTGTGCTTCCAAAAGGATTTCATCATCAAAATCACCACAAACTGGCCAAACATGTCTGTAGAAGCTCCTCTGTTATATTTTTGCATGCTTAGCACATAGGGAATGATAGGCTTGTAGTAATCATTATTGCTGTTTTCTGAAAGTAGAGACTCTTCACCAGATTTGTTTAATTACACTGTCACAAGCATTTTCTTCAAGGAAATAGTTTTGATCCGTGAACTCCTGTGCTTCATGGAAGCCTAATGTTTAAGTTATATAGCAACTGAATGCAATAAATCCCCCACCAAAGGACTTTTTTCCAACTCTGGTAAAACAGAAGAAATCTTTTGAGGAAGAAGTGGGTGTCCTAATCTGAGATGAAGCTGTCTAGAGATAACCTCATCCTGCTTTATCTCTGCAAAACCTTTTACGAGGCAGATGACTATTCATCTTTGGAGAGTCTATGGCAAATTCAAGCTAAGAATAAAAACTGACAGGTAGAAATTTCTGTAAAGGTCAGTCAACAAACTGGAAATATTATAATGTGGTTTCATTGTTCAAATTGAGAAGGTTTATTTAATTGTTTTATATAGTACTTCAGGGGCAGTGAAGAAATTGAAATGTTAGAAGTGTGACTGAATGATGAAAGATTCAGCCTGATAATCTTACAACCTCTAATTGCATTCTCACAATTGTGAACTTTCAGTATCTTTTTTTAGGTCTTCTTTTGGTGTGCTGTCTTTAAACATTTGTTAAATATGTATTTTTCTCCATTGTTCCCCATAGCTAACCAGATGACTGGGTTGCTAGGGATCTTTTATTTATTTATTTAAAAAAATAGAAATCTTGAAGAACAATGAAAACACTTAATTGTTTTTACACGTCTTACTTGATTGCTTTAATAATTACTTCCCTAGGTTTCAGTCTTTCAGAGGTGGTATGCTATGGGATTATACAGTACAATGTATGTACCTGAGCTTTGCCTTACTAAAGGAACGCATCTTTATTTCGCATCTGCATGTACGACAGCAGAAATAGATATGGCTGCTGTATCATCAGCAATCCTGGAAATAACAGAAAACAGGACTGAAGTAATAGTAACAGCTACAGACATGTTAGGGCAGCTCTGATACAGTGTTGCAGCTTCTTGGTACGTAACTTTCCAAATGCAAGCGTGGGAAACGTGGTACAATATTCAGATCTGTTCAGCAAGCTTCTATAATGTCTCAGTTACTTCAAGTTCTGAGGAGAAATTGATGCTGTTATACAGTGGATTAGGTGAGATGCGTTCCCATTTATTATGGGATATTATTTAAGATCTCTTTAGGAGCAAAGTAAATTTTTTGTTTATGACATAATGAAGATGATGAAAAAAACCTGGAATGGTCCCATGTGATAAGTTCTGCTTCTCCCAAACCACTGTGTTACTCTCTGCTTCCCCTGCCTTTTCCTGGAGAACTAATCTTGCTCATTCTCTCTTGCTCAGTTTGGCTGGTGGGAACCCCATGTGCTCTCTCCCTGTCTTTTGTGCAAAGATACTTTATGTTTTGGTCTGCTACATGGTAGATTGATTAACACAGAGCGCACGGAGCAACAGAGCTTTGATGTAACAATGCTGAGAAGTATCATATCTTACTCACCTATATATTGAAAATATATTAACATTAAGGACTAGAAAAGGTGAGCTACTCGCCTTAATTATTCTAATGAGGCAAGAGGTTTTTAACCAATGGACTTACTGCTATTTTTGTAAAATTTCAGCATTTCAGAAAGCAGCTAATGTAAACCTGCCAATTTTGGCAGTCTGTCTAGATGGAGTCACAGATACTCTTTCTGTACTAGGGGCAGAATCGCCATGTGAGAGATTCACTGCTGCTTCGTATTGCTCAGCATTGCAGCCTGAGCACAAACAGTGCAACTGCTTGGATTTGATACACAGTTTAAAATGTTTTTTCCCTTTTCACCCTCTGTCGGTATGTATCAGTGAGAAACAATATGAAACAACACAACAAAAAGAGAAAATATTTTCAATTCTTGCAGGAAGCTCTTTCATTTAATAGTAAGTTAGTGCTTTTAGATGCCTGTCATCCTGACAGCCCTCTTCTTTTCTGTCTTGCAGTGAGACAGATAATGTCACAGCTTGCCATAAAGATAAGGGATTCAGGGGCAACAAAGGACCAAAAAAATGGGACTGAGGTTATTGATGCATTTAGAAATCACTTTTTTTTTCCTATTACTGTGAAGGTGAAAGGTATAAGTTTCATAGGAAAGGGGCATCCTGGACTTACTAGCTTCTGTCTCCCCATACCTCTGTGCCTTGTTTCTCCCTGACTGCTGTACAAGCCAGTGTTTTGACTGATATTACTGCAAAAAAAAGTAGAAATAAAAGTGTTAGAATAATTCTTACATTAATGTTAACATAGAAAAAGTGTGTTTTTCAAGGAAATAACATTGCATTAATTGCCCTTTTTTGTTATTATGCTGTGTTTCGGGTATTGACACATTTCTAATTACAGTTCAAAGTTCCTAATTATGCATAACTGCAAAAAGGAGCATTTTGTGCAGGGCTTACCAAGTTGGACTGTTCAAGCTTTATTCATTATATCTAGTAGCTTGCAAACCCAAGCCAAGCTGAACTTTCACTGCTGTTCCCAGATTCTTATGGTGTCTGCATTATTTAAAATATCTTTAGCGCTTCAGGAAGCATGGGTTCTGTCAGCTAATATGGGCTCTGAGATCTAAGCTTCACAAAAGGTGGATTTTTGGTGCAGCACATCCAAGCCAAACTGAGCAGGGGCATACAAGTTTATATGAACTTCTTGCTGTTGAATTCAGTGGAGTATAGAATTAGGACTGAGAGGGACCAGACCTTTATATATCAGAGTAACTTGCATTGCCGGTGGTCCCTGATTTTTAATAAAGAAAGAATGAAAGAAAAAAAAAAAGGCAGCTTTTTCTATTTTTCTTACACAGCTTCAGAGTACAAATTTTGCAGGTTGCAAGCAACTATAGAATTCATTTTGTCGGATGGCTTCTCTGGTCTATCAAATCCCCTCAGATAGAAATCCAGTGGGAAAAGTGTGATTTTACTTAAATCAAATCACCAACGTGATAGAGGTGTTCACCTTCTGCCATGATACTGTTCTTCCCATCCGGGCCCAGCTGCTGTGTCAGTGAAGGTCACCAAGCATGTAGAAGGATGAAAGCGGGACTTTTTTAGTTTTAATTCAGAACTTGCACCCAGAGAATACTGAGATACAAATAGGTGTTTATAATGCAGATTCTTTTTTCCTTTAGCTAATGTCTAAGAAGACAATTCTAGATTGCCATAAAAACAAGGAAAAAAAAAGTAATTCCTTAATAGCATAATCTCAACTCTGTTGTCCAGCATTATCTGTAAGTTACATAGAACTATTTTTGCTACTCAGATCTCATTTTTCATATGTTGTATTTAGAAGACTAGTAGACAGTATCTAAGAGACTAAAAATAAAAACAGAAGAAAAAGATTGCAAGGGCTTGAAAAAGATTATTTAAGGTGAATCCAAATATATGAAATCAGAAGTTTTCAGAGATCATACTCACTTAATTTTCCATTGTCCTTGTATAAAGTTGTTATAAATAAATAAATAAGAGGGATGAGTATTTCCAACTTACTTTTCTTTGTAATTGGATATGTGTGTTACTCTTTATTACAAATTAAGTCAAATTTTGTGATTAGTTCTAGGTTTGGACAGAGATTAAAGAGAAGACAAACTTCCCATACTGACACACTGAATGTATTTCCTGGAAAGCAATGTCTTATTTTCATATATGCCTTGACTTTAAATATGCATGAAATAACTATTCTTTGTATTTATCTCATCAAAGAAAAAGAGCATATTTGAGCAGTCAGACATGGATAGTGTCAGGAAACCAAGGTTTTGCCTAAACCAGTGAGTCTGACTGAGTGTTACATGTCTAAATGATTTTAATATGAGCCATTTCCTGACTGCCTGCATGGTCAGTGGGGGGAGCCAGTATGCAATTGACTGTATCAGACTTTAAATATATGTCAAAAGACCCTGGGCTGAATTGTTTGATCATTTGTGTTGATGGCAAGCTGGAATGACTCTGTCAAAACCAGTGGAACTGTGCAGATAGAGTTGTTAAGTACAAACCAGTTTTTCCTAACTTTAGAAATCAGAATTAAAGAAAATCATAGAATGTCCATTTCCATGTATCTTAAAATTGAGATGGATTCCAGTTGGTAGTAGATACTTAAATTTCAATCTAATCTTTGGACACCTCTTTTTACAAAATTAAGCTCAGTTGAAACTTCTTGCATGAAATTTTGAAAAGCGAACCCTCCTTTTTCTGTTATGTGTGGGCTATTTAAAAAATATATTAAAAATGTGTTCTATGAGTATATTCTTAAAAAGTTCACCTGTGCATAGTGTTACACTTTTTTCAACTTACACATGCAAAACACTGAAACTTTTTCAAAGAATAAATTTTACATTTGAGTCTGTTCATATCCTTGTCTAATGCATCTTAAAGCTTTAATTAAGAACACATAGCTAATACCAGCTTTATTATAAACACAGGAAAGAAAATTCTCATCATTAGTGTTAGACTCTAAAAAAAAGATCAAAAGAAAGCAGATGCACTGGAAGTCTTTCTCAAAATTAAAAAACATTGTCTTAATCTGTTTTACTGGGTTAGACAGATCCTTATGACAGAAGCTTAGACATTTTGTTTAATGGAAGTACTCAGCTTGACTTTAGTGGGATTGCTCTCAGAAAGGAGGTTTGCTGCTCACAAAGGAAGCTCTTATTTTCCAGCTGAGTGCATTATTATTAGCGTGATTAATTGGCATTATTGCATGTAATACTTATGTAAGTTATGTACAGAGATTTCTATTCTGAGTATCCCTGGCCTGTTGTTACCATGATTTATGCTGTGCTTTGTGGGATTTCTCACCCTGTATTTCTGTCTAAAATATGATAGCCTCTGTCTGATGCTTAATAAGTTTTAACGTTTGTTTGTGAATGATTATTTATTGTCTCTCTTCAGGGATGTTAGGTCGAGTATTTTCATATGCTAATGTATTCTTTGCAGATATTTCTAGTATATTGTATACCTATGGTAAAAGACTATTGCAGTACTTTGCATATTATGAGTTTCTCAAGGATTAAATAAACTGAGTCTACAGATTTTCTCAATAATATCTTCTTTTCAGGTGATAGGCCATTCCACCTCATCAGAAACTGAATATACATCAATGTGTGCAGTACCTAAGACTCAATGGATAATTGCTTAAACTTGCCTGACCATTGGATAATGTTATTTGCAGAGTTATGGGTAGTTCCAGTTCTAATGAATGTTACGAAGAGATCAGAGGTTTGATTTTCATTTGAAAAGTGTTCTGGCTACATGTGTGAAAGCTTGATTGAACCTATTCAGCAGAAATTTTGCTAGTCTTTGAACTACCAAGTTTAAGAACTTTTTTTACCTTTGGACAGACTACAAACACTGTGGAGTCTCTAAAACTCACAGAACAGGTGAATATGCACATAGCAGCTTTGAAGTCAGTTTCCATAACATTGTGGATGTTTTTTTTAAGACATTTTGACTAATATTGGCATCCTTTGTTTCAGTTATTGTATAAATACAATGAATAACTTCTGTGTACTCACATCCCTGTACGTTCATTTCCTTTCTTCTTTCTGTGCCCTTAGGTAACTTTCCCCCACTAAGCTAGATGCATATCAACAGTTGGGATTTTAAGCATATTCATTTCTTTACTGCAGGCCAGTGCGCTTTTTGGCTTGTAGTTAAATGACTGGGATTTTAAATCAATCAGGCTCCTTCTCAGAAGTTGTTCAGCACTAGTTAGGTCACGTTCTTTGTGCATAATGAGGAACTGAACAAGGTAAGTTTAAGCAGATTTTTTCATCAATAAATACAAAACAAGGGCAACCTGATAAAACAGTTTTTCTTTGGACTTCTTTCTTTTTAAAACAAATACCTGTGAGAAGCCTTTCAATAAACATTTCTTATTGCTCACAAAATTAGTATTGCACTAAGAGCCTTTTCATTTTACACCATTTCATTATTCCACTGTTTTTATAAGGCTGCAAGTTTGTTAGGGTAAAGCCCTAAGCATATTTATAACTTATAGATATATGCTAAAAACAGTGTTAGTACTCAAATAGTGAAATGGTAAAACAATTTACAGTTATAGCAAGCAGAGTTTTCCATTTCTATTATTGTAGATTTACAATCACTGTATAGGCAAAACCAACAAGATCTAGATGTAACCTTTTTGAAAGAAATTTCTTATATCCTGGCTTTGAGATTTTTGTTTCACGTTATTATACAGTATACAAGTTTTTGAGCAATGAAATCTGTCTTACCTGACTTGGAAGTTGGCCTTGCTTTGGGCAGGAGGTCGGACCGGATGACTGCTAGGGATCTCTTCTAACCAAAGTGATTCTAACAAATTAAATAATCAGCTCTCCTTACATACTGCAAACAATAGAGCAGTTTTCAGTGTGCAGGAGTGTTTCTTTAAACTCATTCTCATCATAAAACAACAAAGAAGTAAAAAACCATGTTCATTGTAGATTTTAGAGCATTAATGGAAAACACATGCTGTTTTTCCTAATGTACAAGAATAATCTGAGATAAACTGTAATGGAATGGCTGCTAAATTCCCTATTATGCAGTCACCCAAATTATTTCCTAGCTAGTTGAGAGAAAGAGATAAAAATACATATGCAAACGTTATATATACACACAGGTATCTTCTCTCTTTGTTAATTTTTTTTTGACTTAAGGTTTGTTTGAAAACAATCGCTAACTGAAGCATAATATTAGCATAATGAGAATTTGGTGACGAGAAAATAATAAGAGGTAAAACAATGTGGGCTGAAGCATTGTGCTTGGAGAAGGAAGATGATTCCCAAGATTCACCTAACTTTTTTCCCTTTTTTTTTTTTTTTTAATACTCAGTGTAGAGATTTCCAACTTTATTGACTTGCTGCCAACAGTGTTTTTGCCATTTCAGCATCTGGAAGTCTGGCTGTTAATATTTATTGTTAAATATGGAAAAACATTTACTAAACTTTTCTTGGAGATTATCCAGACATACCTCTTTGTTAATGAAAACTCTCTGTACTGCTTTTCAGAATGGTTCAGCCTGTTTGCAGAGAGGAAAGTGACAGGAGAAGAGACGTTGCTAGTTCCAAACATCTTAAAATTAATAGACAGACTAAATACTGCTTAACATATAAAAAACTTGAAATTAGCATAAGATATTATGATACAGCTTGCTTCATGTTCTTAAACATTTTTGTTACCAAAAGAACAGACATCTTGAGGATGGATCCAATGCCAACTGAAGTCCATGGGAAAAATCCCTTCTATTTTGAGGAGTACAGATTCATAAATATCTATTTTTTATTCCAAGATATCCTGAGTGGTTCTGAGGTGTTCTTTGTTGCTTAAACCTTTCTAGATGTCATGTGATATTTCATAGGCTGGTATTAAAAGACTTGCCATTCCTTCAGATTTCACAACTCAAGAGAAACATTTCATCTTTTCATCTTCTTTTCTTCTATAAACGTATTTTGTTTTGGAAAGAAACAAGGACAGTCTGCTATCAAGGGCAGATTGGTGACTTTTTATTGTCACACAAACACTAACCTTAGTTTTTGCAAATCCCTATTCCAAAAAAAATGTCAATACTATGTCCCATGTCAATTTCTTTTACAAAACTGGAAAAAAAAAGGATTTTCTGCACAGTCAAAGGATTCACATAGAGTATCCCATGTGTGTGTACTGCCTGTAAGATTATTTTGTCTATCCAATGAAGCATTTTATTGGGTTTGGGCAAAACCTGGTCTTTATTTTAATTACAGGTTTTTTAACAGGTGTTGCTTTAGCCTATGGAAAACATCTTTTGCCTTCAGTCAAATTTTTCCTCCTTCTCTGTTGTTTATAGTTATGTAAATAAAAGTAACTTTCCATATCTAGATACAGACTGATTTATGCTTTTAATTTGTAAGGTAGGTGAATTAACAGTCAGACCTGTTCTGTAAATTGTGTGGTGTAGTGCTGGGGCTCCTTAAGAATCCTATTTTTATCCCTAAGTAAATGTAATTTAGATAATTAAATGCAGATAGACAATAGAGTAGATTGTGTACATGGAATTCTCATATAAGTTCCTTATGTAACGAACACTGTTCAGCTTGTTATTGTGAAGCCAGTTTTCCCTTTATTTTTCCTGCCTGACTCAGATAAAGCTATTCTGTGCTGTTATCTGACAGTGCATGAGCAATAGTGCTCTAAGGAATTAACTGAAGATATGGTTTACTGAAGTGTGAGGAGTACCACTGTATTAATGCTGGATGTTGGGGAAACCCACCAACCGATAATTTACCTAATGGCTTTTGGAGGAGAGGAAGCAGCAAACTGATTCTTTGACCTTTCTCCGGGATGAGCGTAATGAGAAGATGTAGCGGGAAAAGGTTTTTCTCATTCAGCACACTAAATCTCACCCCCTAGTGCATGTCCACTTGGGAATCGGGTCACCTGCTTGGTCTCCAAGCAAGCACCTTTGTAGAAGTGTCTTACAGGCAAGTCACACAGCGATAACACCCCAAAGAGCCCCAGTCTCGGTAACTGAGCGACAAGCCAGGCTGACATCACCTCCTGACTCGGGCTTTCACTTCTCTCTGCAACCAGGGAATTTTTAAGGTGAGGAACGTAGCAATCGCTGCAAATAGCAGAGAGAGAAGGTCAGGAAGTGTGTGATTGTGTATTTACTAAAAGTCTAAAACCTCTAGTAACTTTACTGAGATATGAAATTCTAAGAGTTTTACTGTCTTTGCAGTAATCAAGATACCCCGTAAGTCATTATTGTAGAGCTGTCATGAGAAGTTACCAGCTGAGGCATAAAGGTTTGGCCACCTATACTGTGCTGTAGTAGTTGATGGATTTTAAAGAAGAAAGTCCCCAATGATATTTTTTTTAGCGTTTAAAAGGAAAGAACTTACACATCTAAGTTGTGGGGTCAGGGTATTTCGCAGTGCCCTGTTATACTTTTATGAAGATAACTTCTATTTTTTTGACAGCTAACAGGAAGTATTCACAGAGGTTTGGTTGGGTATTTGCTTTGTCTTTACATGTAACCAGTGGAGTTAATTTTCTTCAGAACAAAACGTTTTGATTAGAGGGGTCTAACTGGCAAACAGGTCAGTTGGGACAGTGTAAAACCCCATCTTAATTGTAAAATTCTAGCAAATACTCTTCATGGATGGTGAGCACAATTACTGAAGAGCCACTTTGCAGATTGTTCCTATAGCAAAGCATTTGAAACGTTTGAGGCCTTCTTTCCTACTTAGGAGGGTACACCACTGGTATTAATCATTCTGAGCTTAAATCCTCTGGTTACAGTCTTTTTTAAAAATGTGCTTACATGATAATCCCAATTGAATTTGCCACGGGTAGGAAAATTTCCTTTGGGAGCTCTTGCTAATTCAAGTGACTGAAAACAGCTCATTCAAAACAATTGTACTGTTTATTCACCCAGAAGAACATATGAAGGCCCATTCCTCTGAGAGTTATGTCAACGTTCCCTGTTCTCTGAAAGTTTTGTAAGCTTGTGCTTGACCCAGATATTTGAGATCAGATCTGGGAGAGACGTAGCGTTTCTCCCTACCAGTGAAGTTTTTTGGGAAATGGCTATGGCATCCTACTCTTCCCTTTTCAGTTTGGGTTTTTTCTGTTTAAGGGACTGATATCCCTGCAAGATGTACCACAAGCAACTTCTGCCAGATTTGTCAAAAATAGATTAATTTAGTATAGAAAAGTAAATAATGGTTGAGAATGAAGTGATGAAATTTAATTTCTTATCAGGATATTTGTTAGTTAACTAAATCTGGAATTGGTAGTCTAAGTGTAGGCTGAAAAATTTTAAAAAAATCTTCAAGGATTTAATCTACTATGATTACTGAAGCAATGTTTGTTTTAGTGAAGAGAATGCAGAGGCATGTCTCAGGATATTTGTAGTGTATTTTTCTTAGAAACTGCTGAAATACTTGTAGGCATTTCTGTAACACCTCTATGTAGTATGAAGACTTAGAATGAGCTACAGTATTCTGTTCTTTTCCCAGTGTTCACTGAATTTAAAACTGGTTTTCCGTGAGGTTCACTGGGGAAAAGTAGCAACCGTTTTCTCCTATAGAATTCATTTTAACTTCTAAGTGAGAGTCTAGATTTGCCACCTCTGTTACTGCCTTCTACTCCCATCTTCTTTTTTTTGTTTGGCTTCAGAAAGCCAAGCAAGCATTGGAAGTGAGATCAAGCTGTTGGTAGGGTTTTTACCACTAATGCCTAAGAAACTAAGATAAAAAAGCAGATCAAAACTAATATTCCACTTTTCAAGGTATCATTAGAGTTACAACTCTAGTGTAATGTCAGAAAAGAGTTATGGTGTGAGTGGTGTACCCACTTGTAGTACCTATAGACAGAGGACCAGGATGCAGAGATCCTGTATTTGTGTTTTTATCCTTGGCCCTGCCTGTGACACAGGGGGCTGACAGAGAATTTTGCTACTCTGAGGGTGAGATGTCTAAAACTGTTTAATGCTAAGAGCCTGTTTTTTTCCATTTCTGGAATAATTCCACATATTTCAGTGGAAGTAAACCTGCTTAACAGACGTTAGGACATAGGTCTATGCGTTCATTCAAAAGTCTGTGCTGCTTAGTTTATGCTGTCTTAGAAATTCAGGACACTTTGTCTCTGGTGATTGAAGTTCTTCTAACATTAGAGTCATATTGTCAGTATTATGCATTGTGCCATCAACCCATCTGTTGCTGCCACGTGGTCTTTTTGTGCCATCCTTAGTATACATCCTGTGGCTCCAGTATTACAATTCATTTTAAAATTTTATTTGATTTTGGGACCCCAAAGTATTAAAGATGCCATATTTCAAATTATAACTGACAGTACCAAGCTTAAACTCTTCAAAAATAATGTTACTTGTAGATTTTTTGATGCAAAATAAATCTAGCGCCACCACCACATACTTTCTCTTTTTGGCTAAAATCAACATTATTTAAAAGACAGTGCTTTTACAATGTGGTAGTGAAAAATAATTTCATTTTACCATTCTTTTAATTTTTTCCATAAATGAAAAGGGCTTACCCTTTATTCTGTCTTCCATACCCAAGACTAATGCTAGGTATAGACAAAGAAATGGGATTTCAAAGGTGTTGTAGCTAGACTTATTTTACCAGAAACAGTAATTTCAATTTTAAGTGGTGAATTTATTTAACTTAACTTGATAAAATCTCGAATTGGTGACAAGATGATTTAATACAACTCTTGCTAACAAGTTGCAGACATTAATAGTGTGTCAAAACAACATTGCTAGAGGCGTTCTGGCGTCAGGCTGGACTGATAACTACAATATAGAAAAAAAGCTTTTTGACAGCTATTTTATTCTTGAATGCTGCTTTATAAAGGAAGCTTGGCTTAGTGTTATTTTTTTCCCTCGAGATATTTTCATTCACGCGCACTTTTATTTTTACTCACAAATAGAAAGGTAAATATTTTAAAATTAATAAAAATGAAAAGCTAGAAGCCTCCATCTTGGCTAGATGTGAAATGAAAATTGAAATTTCTTTTCTTCTACAGTTAGGCTGCCTCTTTATTGTGATCTGCAGCTCAGGTACACTCTGTACTTCTTACTCAAATTTTTAGGTATTTACTCTGTGTCTTTAACCACCTCCCTCAGGAGATGTGCATATGATCAGAAAGGCTACAATTGATATGGGAATAATTATTCTTGTTATCTGAACACATATAAAGTGTCATTTCCTGAATTTAAAAATATATAAATTATGAAGACTATCTGGGGCTTGATTCTTATTCCCTTGACTTTAGAAACCTTTTGCACTAAACCAAAAATGCTATGCAAAACCTTCAGTTTTGATCTGAAATATAAATTGAATTTTAAACTGTAGTTAAGATTCCTTTTTAAGTTTTATTCAGTCTCTTGAGGCCCAAGAATTCCTCCTGTTAACGAAGAGTTTGAAACTGACAAAAACTTCAACCTTAACTTTTCATCAAGTGTTCGAAGAGAACGCTTTCTGAAAAAGTTGCTGTTTGGTTTGTATGCTTTAAAGAAGTTTGTCAAATTATAGAAGCATTATGCATTGTGTGATGTTGAATTTCACGTATAAAAAGTACTATGTTGATTTTTCTTTTAATTGTTTTACACATCTTGTGTACAGGCTGTGTACAGGCAAATCTGTGGGAGAGATTTGTGTAAAATGAGATAGAAGTTTACTGTCTGTTATAGCTTGAAGCTTTGAAACTCAAATCTCTGAGATTCCTGAAAGGAGGATTTGTGCTTCATGTTTTTCTCACCCCTGGATTGGCATAGATAGGAAGATACTCAATTTCAGGAGGGCAGCCATGTGCGTGTGTAGACATCTGTAATTCATGGGGCCAGAGCCCTTGCTGCTGCTGAGCTGGAGCAGTAGGCGATACAGGTACAGCGTTGTTCTACATATATTAGGCTGTTTGAAGTGTTGCTTTAACACGCAAGAGCTGCTTCCTGAACCTGGGCACAGCTGCTTTTGATGAGTGCTGTGTGTGCATACCTCATGATTCAGGTACCTAAGTGTAGATAATTATTGCTGTTTGGACACGGTAGTGTAACCATGACATCCGTAGCAGCCGTGATACCATGTGGGTGAATCATACTGTTCTAGAGCAACAACTGGAGAACAGAAAGGATACGTAACTAATCGAAGGTGTTAGTAGCTGCTGTCATCTGAATTATTGCCAAAATCTCATTCAGAACTAACTCGAGAATCTGCATTAGATGGGTCTGTAAAATATAACTCTTTGCTAGTTGCCTCAGTGGGGTGAAATGCAGTAATTAAAATCAATGTAGAGCAGCAGTAATCCACGTATTAGGAAAGTCTGTGAGTAAATGAAGTTAGAGAGGGATTTTCTTTATTTTGAAATTATTGACTCTGGAAACATTGTAGTTAACACGATAGTGTGTTATTCTGGGTGGGACTCATTTTCAAGGTTGCAAGATGTTTTTAAGTAGCGAAGACATCATGTGGTTCCAAGTGTTGCATCAGTAGTCATAAAGATAATTCTTGATACTGTCATCTTCATTTTCCATTCTCATTACTGTATGTATATACAAAATGCCCTATTGCAACATAGTATTACACATTTATTTTCTAAATCAATATATATATATTTAATTACAGAAACAAATGCAAAAAAAAGTGTCAATTTTGTGGTATTTGAAAAAAAATTGAAATGGGCTCTTTATTTGTACTCTTGACTTATCCATTCAAGCATTTTAACTGGCAGACTCTTTCTAGTCCCCTGACAGCACCTGGAGGGGTGCCGGTAGAACACCAAAGGGATGGTGGGAAGATATGACACATGACACTGGGGCAAGATCTGAACTCAGACAAATGAAATCTGTCAGCCGGCTCCTCAAAGGCTGCCACAGTTCTTATCACTGCTTGGTTGAGCGGGCTTGATACACAGACTTATTGTATTATTCAGCTGGTTTGATTTTCCTTTTTATGACAACCTTACCCTGGAGACCATCCATCTCTTTGCAGTGTTGGAGAATGACGATAACTGAATGATATTTCAATATAATTTATAATCCTATACTGTAAACAGAAGTGATGGTTGCATCTAACCACTGTGAAGAATTCTAATAAGTGTATTTGGACTCTTGTTTTCTTGGAAGATTGGAAACACTCTGGAATTGGGAGATTTTTGATAGCTTAGCTTAGCAAGTCTTACAGCAGAAAAGCAAGGAGAAATCCTGAAAAAGACAGGAATTTTTTCTGAATGTGCCCAGGCAGTTAATGGTGCATATGAACAACTACAGCTGCAACAAATTATTTGCCAAAAATTTAAATAGTAGTTATTATTGCCAACTTTCTGGATAGTGTCCTGGAATGAAGGGCTTAGCAGTAAAAAGTTGGGCTCAAGTGAAATAACTGATTGTGAAAGCAGTCCAAGTAAATTTGGATCCTAAATTCCACATTTTAAATAAAAGCTCCAACAAAAATGTAAGGTAAAATAGTTGTATTAGTGTCTTGTGTGGCAAGCTTAGGCTTGTATTTTACCTTGTCCTATGCATCAGGAAAAGGTGAGGGTAGGTATTACCAGCCTCCTCAGAGAACACTCCCAACAGTGCACTTAATTCTGTCTGGCAGACTTGAACAAACAGGATTTTTCCTAGATAGGGACATGGCAGACTGTTTATTTAGCATATTCATTTGTACTTTGAAAGGACAGTCTTTTGGAATTAGTCTTCTCCCCACAAAAGCTAAAGAAGAAAATATTATTGAAAAGATTTACTTTTATGTGATTGCTGGTAGTTTATTTGTGTCGTTAGATGGTAATCTGGTATGCTAGATTATTTTTTTCCCCTCAGTTTTTGTAGAGCATGGGGTATTTCTGAATGGTAAACAAAGAACAGCGATATCTGTTCATGGTCAGTAACTCCTTATCTGACCTAAATAACTACATTTGCGCTTTGCATTCATAAAGTTACAAATTAGGTTTTTTATATGTTTTATGTGTCTCGTGTATTAAATTCAGTTACTCAATTACGAGAAAAAGTCTGAAGAGTAAAGATTATAAAGAACCAGATTGGTTTAGATGGAGGTGAGGCAGTAGGGGGCTTGTTTTATCTTTCGTATGACAATGTGTATGCAAGTGAGAACACAAAGTAAAACTGTCCAGACTCTATGTAATAATTCTAATCAAATTTTGGATGAACATATGCACTGACTAAAATGCATATGGTCTTTACAGTAGAATAGCTGAGACTTGTTTTTTTTAAGGCCCTTATTATGTTTAGTGTGATGCATCAAGCAGTCATTTGATACTGACTTGAAGTCAATATCACTCATCTGTTGTGAAGTAATTTACTGCTTAAGAGGCTTCTTTAGAAGTGACAGCATCAAGTCCTGTTGAATTGATCAATTTCCCTTCTTTCTTCACCTCTACACCCAAAGGGTTTCCCTAGCAAAGGATAACAGTGGACTACATGTCCCAGGAATACCTGGATAAAAATCAGACTATGGCTTAAAAAAAAAAAAAGTAGATGCCCAAGGAGAGAATTAGAAAGCTAATTGGGAAAAACACATGCAGTATATCTTGAGAGCAGGGTGGTGTTCATCTTAAGGAAATGCAGTGTGGTAGAACTGTACTGTTGATAAAGATACACAATTAACATGAGAAAAAAAAAAGGTTGCTTTCTGTAAAAAAAAAAAGCGCGTAATAGCACAGATGTGGTTCACTTTGGGTTGGGAGGGCTAGTTCAGAAGGACCTCCTTAAGAAGGTTCTTTGATGTTCAGAATGATTCATCTCGGAGGAGGATTTGTGTCAGCTTAAAAACACAACTATGATCAGATGTCATAAGAGGAGTGTCCCTCATACACTCATTTACTATTGATCAATTTTAATTTTCACTCCTGCAAGTGAGCGACATCATATTTTTGCTCCGTTTACCTCTGGGTCATTCCAATCAAAGTAATGATATTTCCCATTACTTCAGTTGATCCATCCTTTTTAACACCGAGAGGGCATAAATGACAGGATCCAGATTTGATGTTAATCATCAAATAATTAAAAATAGCTTTTAACATGTGATTCAGTGGAGTATTGTTTTACTTTGAAATATATCTTATAAATATTTTTGAAATATAACTTATAAAATCCTTTAACGAAGCGGCCTGCTCTTCAATGTGTTACTTTTCTTTTTAATAATATAGTTGCATGTGTAAAGTACAAAGAGAGACAGTGTACAAAGGCTGTAACTGGAATAGAAGTGTACAATATAGCTCAATAGTAATCCTATTAAGTAATTCTATTTGCTGACGCAATACAAGGCAAGTCAAGAATACATAGTCTTTTTTGTACACATGTCAAATGGCTCTATAATAATTCAAATGCTGACAGTTGGCATTGTTCTCTGACTAGCAAACAAAGCAACTATTTCAGTGTGTGATCCATTTTTTATTGTGACTGTAAAATGACATACTGCATCAAATGTTTACAAAAAGTAACAGGGGAAAAAGTTTGTGTTTTTTTCTGTTCTATGTTCAAATAAACTAACAGCTGCTGGCGCATTCAAATTTAACAACTAATCAACAAAATTCAAAAACAGCTAGAATACCCCCTCTTGCCAGGACCTGGTATTTTTCTGTGACCAAAGGGGAGAGGTTTGTGTGTTCTCTAACTCTGCTGCTTGATCTTGGGTTTATTAACACAAGCAGCTTACGAAGCAATATATTTCTTCTAAGACCCCATATCAAGCTCTTTGCCGTTGGGCAGTTCTCATACGTTACATCACTCCTATGTCACTTAGCTCACACTGTAATTAGAGAATAATTAGTAAAGCTCCTAAATGTCTTGTGTCTCTGATTTAATTTAAAAGTGTAAAAATGCTGCTAAGAGATTTCTGGGGAAAGGAAGGTCCTTGAATGTTACAAGGTGATGCTTCAGCATTGCTCACAGCAGGTTACGCTCCAATTCTTTCAGGTTCTGAAAAGTTAACTCACTGAGGCAAACAAACTAGAGAGAGATCTGTTGATTACTTGACATTTATATGTATTTGGATTGCAAAGCTCAGTTTTTAGTAACTGTTACACGTTCATGCATTTGTCTGGAGTGAGCATAAATCTTTGCAGTTTTCATACGAGGCCTTTCTTAGTTGTGTGCTAGATTTTTTCTGAATTCAGTCAGTCCTAGCAGCATTCAGTCTACAGCAAACTCAGTTTCAGAGTTGAAATAATTAATTGGTAAAGCAGAGACAAAATCGGCAAGACTGACAGTTCTCTGAAGAAGGTGGTTTGTATTCAGTCTTTTCTTATTCTGCCCAAGTATAACTTCAGAGCCAACGATACAATGGAATCAGTATTTCTTCCACCAGTAGTCTGAGAATTTAACCTCTCTTTTTTTCTTGTACTTTTCAGAAAGGTCCCTGAAACAAAAATGGCTCCTTTCAGGTTGCAAATCAAAATGAATGAAACTTCATAAGTTCTAGAATTCATGAGGAAAAAGTGGCAAGTTTTAGTTTTAATTTGATATTCATAATTTTTCTTAGTTTTTATTGCCTGGTTTCAGTAGCTGAATAAAAAAAATAAATTATTTAAACAGCTCTAATAATAGTCTCCTTCAGAACAAAGATTAAGCCATACTGTTCCTGAAGAGGTGTTAATAACTGTAGGAATGGTAGTAAGCCTGTCGACGCATAAGCAAAAATTAGGTATATAGTATATGTTATTAGAGAAAATAATATGTTAAAGGGGCCCACTCTGCTGGCTGTTTTGTCTGCAGAAAAAGAAATTCTGGAAAAAAAGTATTTGTATTGCTTATCTACAAATGAAAACCCGTGTTTTTAGTCTGTTTCATAAAAATCCATGCAATGTAAGACAGCTCTTCTCAGGAAAACAGTTCCCATCTTGTCTAGGGGGTCTGGTTCATTCTTGCATGAGCGTTCCATACCTGTAAGCAAGCAGAAGCTGCTACAGCCTGGAGTGGCAGCATAGTAGTATGTGTGCAGAATACAGCAAGGAAATCCAATTTTATGTCAGATTTTGCAACCCTTTCTTCTACACTGTTTTATTGATATGTTATTATAGCTTTATCTCTGAAACAAATCCAAAACAGTTAAATCATTTCACATGTATAGAAGACTTTGATGCGAAGGGCTGTTCTTACATAGATTGTTGTAGGGAGAGCATTTAGAATGTCAGGAATATTTGAGAGAAGGACAGGACTGTAGGCACAAGACAGTCTACTCCAGGAAAGGGAGAGAGGCATATACTCTTAGAGATCTGGGAGATACCTGGGCCTTTGTGCTGACTGTGGCCTAACCTTTATCAATGAAATACAGAGATGTGCTTTGTTGGAAGAGTGGTCAAATACACCAGTTCCTAACCCCCTTTGGCTGAGAAAACTATGAAAGCTTCATGCTTTATCTCAGCACGGTTCAGTGTTACAGTGTTAGGGAATGTTGCAGGTAAGCTGGTATTCCAAAATGGAATATTCCACTCAAGGCATCAGCAAGGTACTGTTGGTGTCCACACATAGGAGTTTCCATCTCTTGCTATCATAAAAAGCACTGCCTTAGAACAGGGCAAGTAGTGTCTTGCTGATCCTGCGGTTACCCAGCTGTTGTCAGAACCTACAGGCTGAGAATAGCAAGAGCAAGCTAAAGAAGAGCAGGGTGGTGGGAATAGGGGGAGGATGGAGCAGTAGGGGGCATGGGATTGGCTTTTTGATTTGAGAGAGAGGGGAGGTATTGTACAATAGCATGAATGGAGACTCTTAATTCAAGGATCAATCTTCCTAAAAATACACCACTACACCCACTTTCTCTTACATACTGGGGTTTGGTGTTTGTATTGAGTAAATGTGGTAAGTACCAAAAGCCATGTTTTTGAAGTTATACAGATAGGGGTTTCTTTTAGAAAATGCGGTGATGCGTATTTACCTAATGTTGTGATTCTACCTTTCACTGCTGTGTAGACATGCTCAGTTTTGGATTTCAGTTTCCCTCACTGATCATTATTTCCTGTCTCAATGTGCAAGCGTGCTGTCTTTTCATTTTCATTTTTATCCTGGAGACCTTTATGTAAGTCAACACTGACCAACTTCTCATGATTGTTAAATCCTTAAAAAATTTGTACAGCTGCACTCAACGTAAGACGCTACCCCAGGCAGTAACTGAGGATCCAAGAAAAGGTAGAAATTTTATATTGTGCCCTAACCAAGCCACTATGTAAACCTGCATTCTTGCAGAGCTTTACTGATTCCAGTTCTGAAGACTGGTTCAAGTTATATAGGACGTCGCAGCTCTAGATAAAGTTAGACTGATAAGAAACCAACATGCCCCATCATAAAATTCTCCCTGTTCCTTGAGATCACCAGGTAGTCTTTTTCTCTCCTCAGATTTTAAATTCTTGAGGCAGGGATCATGCCTTTCTCTCATGCTCTTCTCTTCCCTTCCCTTTCCTCCCCAAAACTGAGAACGCTGTCAGAACTTTAAAAAAAAAAAAAAAAAAAAAAAGAAGAAAGAATGCAGTAGCAAATACTCCCTTTTCAAATAGAATCATTACCATAGCACAGTTATCCTTCAGCTACTAGCAGCTGCAAATGGAACAGGGAGATGTTAGTGTTCACTTCTACTGATCTCATTATACAAACCACTAAGAGGAGCAAGGGAATACATTTGGAGAGCTTTCATGTGGTTAAAGCGACAGGGGAAATTCATTCTTTGATATCCCCTTGTTCAGTGTATCTGCCTCACTTTGTGCTTGCCCCTCAAAAGGCAAGGCTCTAAAAATATTAGAGGATTGTTGAAAGGGATTTGGAAAAATGAAAAAAGTCTCTAATTAAAAGGACAAAAATATACTTGGAAAGTGTTTCTCAGTGTTTTTAAGTTCAAAACCAGACCACCTATCCAAATCTCCTCATTAAAAGTCAGATTCAATTTTCATGCAGAGAGCTTGATAGCAGGTTTCTACATACCTAGACAAATACTTACTACTTTGATTTCTGTATTACCAATGTGCCTAACAACCACTGATACCGGTGTTTGTGACCTGATGATCTTGGTAAGGAAAAGTCAGCATCCCCAGTTGTTAAATTGGTAATGAAGGCTCGGAGGTTGAGAGTTTTGTCCACAATTGCCTGGAATGCAGTGCATAGTGCCTGTCTCTGGAATTCCTTGTTGCCTGTTGAACATAAAATCGACAATTTATTTTTTTATTTTTTTTTTAAAGATTTTCAGTTTAGCGCTGTATTCTCTGTACTTTCTGCCTGGCCAGAATGCGGTGTAAGAAAT
The DNA here is from genome assembly GCA_026546715.1 of Gallinago undulata. Taxonomy (NCBI): domain Eukaryota; kingdom Metazoa; phylum Chordata; class Aves; order Charadriiformes; family Scolopacidae; genus Gallinago; species Gallinago undulata. Next base: position 37,411,899 of record JAOTQQ010000063.1, on the reverse strand, counting down.
GCAGAAAATTTTTGTGGGAAAGCAAAGTTGATACTATCCAAACCTTTTTCCTTTTTTGTAGTAGAAACAGGAGATAAAGACATGTTAAGGTTTGAGAAAAAAAGTACCAAATCCTGACGGAATCTACGTGGAGTCC
>JAOTQQ010000063.1:37381775-37411663 GCA_026546715.1 Gallinago undulata | reverse complement strand
GTAACCCTTTACATTTCAAGCTGCTGCTGAAATATGTTCTTTCCTTTCTCTTTCTGTCTTTTTTATTTTATTAGAAACTATGGTTTGTTAAGTCTCTGCACGGTTGATTCTTGCTCTCTGGAGAATTCATCTGCATAGTCCTTACTTCTACAGTGTTTCCAACCTAGGGGGATATACGTAAATCTGACAGTAGAAAGAGATGCGTGCATGGCCACTTTGATGGGAACTCCAAGTTATCATCATAAATAGCTATGTGGTTCCCTTAAGAATTTAATTAGGCATTTCACTTGAATTATTCAATTGGAAAAAGACAGTGCACTGGGTAGCTTTTAATCTGATTAGGCTATTAGGTAGTAGGAGAAGATGAATGTCTCCAGTAGAAGATGAATGTTATACTTCAGTAGGGGTACTACTCTTTGAGGTAATGACCATCGTTCCGTAGTGTTCCCTGCACCCATTAAAACAGAGTAATCTTAAAAAAAACAAAACCAACAACCAAACCCTGAGGTTAAGCTGTGTTTTGTGGAATTCAGCTATGTGTTGTAAAATTGAATGAGAAACTTTATTGGAAGAATAACTGGCCTGTAAAGCTAAGAATTAAATACATGTATGGAAGCAAAAGATACATATTGAATATATAGAAAAACATGTTTATATATGCACTTCTTGAAAAAATGTCCTCTAAATAAATTACAGTTGTCAGACATCACATGATAGACAAGGACACCTGCTTGAAAACTTTGTAATTAATAGAATAATGGGGCAATATTTTAATTTTACTAAATTATTTGGAATAGATGTAAAGATTTATTTCTTAGAACAAAAACATTTAAGTAGGAGTTTATATTACTGTTATGTGTCAGTGATAGTAACACTGGGACTGCAGTCTGCATTACTACAATGATTAATTAAAGGCCTTGTTCAGGATGAGTGAACATCATTATTGTTTTTAAATAGGAAAGGCAGATAACCATTACTGATTACTCCTCAATTCCCAGTCTCACTTGATAAAGACTAAAGAATACTAAAGTAGGTTGTATAGTTTTCATGAAGCTATAAATGGAGCCAAGAATAATATGATTAATATGCAACACATACAAAGGTAAAGAGTGAGAGCTGGATTAGTTTAAAAATAAAAGTTACAAAAATGCTGCAGTGCTGTAAGTGCAAATAATACTGCTACTTTTATTAATAAGGTTTAAGGAAATTTTGGCTATAACTATCATTTAAGTATTATTTTTAATTGCACAAAAATCTTTAGAATGCATTTGCAGATAGAGCAGGGCTATTGAAAGCATATATGTAACCAAAAGCTCGCTTCCTTGCCTTAAGAAAACATACACAGAAATTCTGTAATCTTGAATAACTTAAATATATCACTAAGTACTGAAATAGAAAGCTGTCTGCAAATTAACTGACCATTAGATATTACACACCTTATTTCAAATAAAAAATGCTGAGAAATGCTATTATTAACTTGGCTTAAATTGGGGATTACAGACATAAGAAATTCACACTAAGGCTTCTGGTGGGCAAAATTATTTTTAGCATGGATTTCTAGGGAGATACGTGAGCAGAGCTCCAATAAATTTTTTTATATTCGTCTTGCAGAGAACACTTTATTTTGCACGTCTGAGTGGTTGGCTTTGGTTTCCAGGTAAGAGAACAGAGAGTAGATTTCTTAGCTCGGTCAGCCGTATAAGTAGGTGCAAATTGTGCTGGCCTTATAGTACAGCAAAAAATATATGTGCTGTGCTCAAAACTTTTAATACCATGATGGCCAGAGTGGAACTAGAAACTAGGAAGTATTGTATAAGCACCTATGCAATTGCAGTGATTAGAAATTAATGTTACTGAATAGCATTCAAATCAGTCTATACAAAGCTGTTATATTTTACCATTAGAGAAATTAGGAAGGTAGGAAAATTGACATTCTTTGTTGAGAGAGGCTTCGCACAAAGCAGTAAGGTCTTGCTCAGAATCTGTAGTCTCAGCTGCTTTGCTGAAGAAGGTATTTGTCCCCTTCTTTCAGAGGAGAGACACAGAGAAGGTAATAGCCTGAGTTTAATCAGAGCATACCTTAAGTGTGATCACTAAGGAGGAATAACTGCAATCTCTTGTTCTTCTCTGGTAGTTCGTTGATAGCAGGCCTTAGAGTAACAATCAGTTCCATAAGTGCTATGATCCAGTATCATAATTAAGTATATGATAAGTGTCCTGTTTTATCCATCCACCTGAGTCTTGCACCATGTTCTTCCCCTACAAAGTCATGATTTCCTTCCGGCACAGTATTCCTAAACAGGGCAGGGAGGGGTCCTTTGCTTGTCTGTGCCAGCTACGGAGGGAGTAGATCCCAGTGGACCCTGCACCAAAAGGAGTCCCAATAAAAGAAGGGCATTTTTGCCTTAGGAGGACGAATGGAAGGAACTTGTGTCCTTGTAATGTAACAAAAGGACTCCCAATGCCGTCCTCTGTGGACAGTCAGCCAGACAAATAACAAAAGCATGGGAGGTCAGTGCTATTTCTGCTTACTACAGCGTCGATTTAGAAACATCTCTAAGTCAGAGAAAGCTATCTGAATGAATCCATTTAAAGCATACATGGTCTGAAAAGATTAATTTCTATTATGAGAAGTGCAGCAGCAATAACAAAGGCTCTCAATCTTTTAAACGAAGTAGTATTTTAAGGTTTTTCTGGGGGGCATATATTGCACAACAGAAAATAACCTTTGTGATTCTCACTGGACCCATTATATTCAGTTATCTGTCCTTCAGAGAAAAAATTAAGTGCAGCTGAGCTGAGGCTACTCAACAGACACTACATAAGTCTCAATGACCAAGAATTCAAATTCAAAAGGAGATGCAAGCAGACACAAAATTCACCAAAAGATAAAAGTTCACAAAGAAGTAGGAAATAAGCACATAATAGAGATAATATGTTGTCTGCTAAACATCAGATGTCAGGCAACATGCAGTGGAGGAAAGATGGAGGATTCTGGTGGTAAAATGATTCTTCTAATACCATGTGATTTGTTAATCACAAAAAAGTGTGTAAATCAGAGCAACCAATAATCAATCCAAGACAGTATTTTTCAAAAAACCCTCAGCATTCAGTATTGTACTTGGGTACTTACAAGTGAAAATGTGAAATTGCCGTTTTGCCGTTCTTTTTCCATCTTTCAAATGGAAAAGACTTGCTTCCTTCAGCAACACTAAAGAACAACTCCCTGGAAACCCCAGCATCTATCATCTATGTATAGTATTGGAAATGGAGAAAAAATATAGCAAAGTATCACCATAGAAGCATGAAATCTTTCACATCTTTAGTGTGATACAATGAAGTACTTTTGTATTCATCAAACACATTAATTGTAAGTTTTATACAGTAACTAAGGGGTAGTCTCAGAGAATAAGCCACACTTGTGTTGGCTACAAGTTTGGCAGGCAGTTGCAGTTACCAGCCTCTGCTTTTGTTTAATAGGTAGGAAAACAGAGCTGAAATGGAAATTCATGTGAAGAGCTGTTTTAGGTAGAAGACCAAGGTCTGTCTTCTGCCTGGTTTTTCTGATGGTGTGTCTCACTGCAGACGTCTGAGATAAAAATGAATTGTGACTCTTCCTCCAAGCTTCCTTGGAAGCTCAATTAATGTTACAGGTTTTGTGTCTAGTCTGTGGGCTGAGAAAGGCTGGGTACTGTATGTGTTTTTGTGTGATGTGACTCAAAAAATAACCCTGATACTTAAATGCTTAAAAGCAATGTGTTTTTCTGACTTGTCTCCTAATATAGGACATCCACATTTAGATTCTACATCTGCTCTCGCAAGACTAATTCACAATTAACAGGTTCCTAATTCTTTATTATACACACAAGCTTCAGAATCTTTATGTAAATTTCTTGGGTTTTTTGCTTTTTGTTAGAAAAAAATGACAGGTTGTTGGGTTTTTATTTTTTGATTCAGCATCATGGCTGCATGAATGATATCAACTTTGATACAAAAAAGTGAATCCTTTTACTTGAGCTGAACAGCACACGAGGGTCTTGATCCAAACAAGCCTGTCCACTTATTTGAGTATAGATTAGAACATTTCCTCACACTACTAGTTTTCAACACATGGTGAACACAGTCTGCCGTTCAAGGCATTGTGTCATTTATCTCCAGCAGCACTAAAAAGAGATTACCCATTAGACTCCAGGATGCTGCCTGCCAATTACAAAGCTTTTTTTGATGAAGAGCTCTAATGGGGCTTCATTATTTTTTTTTTTAGCTTATACTCAAATCTTAATTTTATTATTGGAATATTAGGAAGTACAAGACTTTTGGGGGGATTTCTTCTGCCATAAAGCAAGCTCATATTCTGTTGGCACATCAACCAACTATATAAAGAAAAAGTCAATAGATCAAATAGCTGAAAAATGCAAATTCAGAGCCATTTAGCTCAGTGACATCAGCTGACAGTAAAGGATACCTGTTATATATAAACTTTTTATATAACCTATATAGAACCTGTATATACGTACATGCATATGTATGTATTTATATATGTATATAAATATATAAAAAACTAACTTGAGTGATAGTCATCACTCCCTCCAGTTCTTCCTACTCCTTAATAAGAAGGATGTGTCTGACCCCACTGGATGAAAATACTGAGTGCCTTTATATCAAAATGCATAAATTTCTCCAGAAATAAGGAAGCGGTTATTCTTTCAAAGTGAAATACTGGATGAAACATAAACCCTTACATTTAAGTATTTCTTGGCTACTTCCTCAAACCAGCATTTTTTAGTGTTTCTGTGTAGTGTTTTTGCATTAAATACTTAATTTTGGGATAAGTGATGCATTTCAGGCTGCCCCGAGGTGGTGTGGTTTTTTCCCTCAGCGCTTTTTCTCTCTTCCATCCTCAAGTTCTGTTAAAAGTCAACCAAGCCACTCTGTGGTTTTGAGGGTTTGGGTCCATTATCTTCCCACCTGTAGTGGTGTTTACTCTGGAAAGCTAAGTTAGAGGCGTAGAAAAATAAGTTGATTAAACGCTATTTCTGATAATGCACCCTGAGCAGCTTATTATTCCCTATTTACGTTACTGTAAACTAGAGAAGAAACAGGATTGAAATATTTTAGAACAGCTGCCGGCAATGGTTTCGGTTCTGTTTTGAGGATGTCAACCTGAGGCGTTTGACTGACTTCAGCCTGCCGGTGTGTATTTTAACGGGGAGAAGGGTTTGTGAGATACCACTGCCATCTTGAGGCGAGTCAGAGTGTAACAGCTCAATTTCGATTTAAACAACAGGCCAGATTGTAAGTGAGCCTGGATATCATTCATTTCACCTTGTTCAGTCAACATATTATGTTGCAGTTAAAAGTCGTATGTTCTGCCTATTTCTGAACCTACAAATGCTTGCACAATAATAGTAGCTTTTTAAATACCTGCACAGTTGCACAGCCTTAACAATCAGAAAATAGTGGATTAATTTTCTTTTTCAAGAACGGACTGAATGCAGACAAGCTGAGGGGACAGTGCTGTAAACTTGTAGTCAGTGCTTGTATTCTAATTTGAAATATCGTACTAGTTTTAACATTTGCCTTGTTAAGCACTGAATCTCCTTGCTACAGAATGCACGGAAGCTAAGCATTTATTTGGGTTTTGATGTGACTCAATTTTTTTTGAGAAGAAATCCATTAAGAACTGCGAAGTGGAAGAGTATGTCTGGCTGAGGAAACGCCTCAGTGTAAATTGCTGAGAGAGAATATTTCAAGTACTTGTCTTTTTTTATACTCTTTTCTAAACAACAAGTTGGAGCTATAATATTTGAGCAATTAAAAAAAAAATAGGTGTTTTACCTGAGGCAGTACAGGTGTTCTGAGTTATGAGGGAGTGTTGTTGATAACCAGATTTTTGGAAAGCACTTGGATAATGTGGTGATTTATGCATTATTAGAAGAATAATTGGGCAAAATATTAGCAGGCTTGTTTCTACACGTGGGGTTGGAAAACTATCCTCCATAATTTCCATGAGAACACAATTTGAATTCTGTCAATTCCAGTATTTTAGGTCAATTGCAGAATCAACACTGCAGAATGAACAGAAAGGAATCACAGTGAAGTAATTCATATTAATTATATTCAAATATCGTAGTTTTTTTCCCCTAGAATAAAATGAAAAGTCATTCAAGGTAATGACATCATTAGCTGAATATCCCAGCCATGTGCTTTCTGTGATGGTCTGTCCAGGCTCCTTAAGCCAAGCTATCGATCGTTGTCAGCTTCCTGCACTTCAGCTGTGTGAGGTTCGGTCACTGGATCTCGGTGTCCCCTTAGCCTTGCTCTGCCCTCCTGGCACCTCTGCGCGGGTGCAGCACAGCAGGTGACACGCGGTACATCTGATTGCTTGGCTCTGCTCTACATTGTTGGAGCTTGGTACTCTTAGAGTGCACTGAGAAGGGTCTGTTTTTATTTCCAGTAACTGCACATCTAGGACTTTTTCCTCTTTTTTTTAGTTTCAGGGTTTTTTTTCCTATGTATTAGATTTTATCGGTTATACTTGACTACTTACCTAAGTCAATTTCTGTTTTTGTTTCCGTGCTTCCCATGAGGAAAGTATTTTTCCACTTTCTTTTGTTTCTTTGTTAATACTGTGTTGTCCCTTCACTTTGCAATTTTTTCAAGTTTCATTAAAAACAGTGTTTAAATGCTGCTTTTAGAAATACTCTGACCTTGCCAGTCACCTTTTTTGCTGTTGGATAATGCGTGGTACCTTCCAGCTTCTACTTAAAATTCGTCTTTGAAATGGTCAGCGGTAGTGTTACTTCAAACTTTTGTCCTCCATCCCTCAAATTCAACATATATTATCAGTGTGTTGTGTGCTTTAGGACATTTAGCAGTTTGTATATATTGGATTGGAATATGGTAATTTTTAAAATAATTTTTTAAAGATTACTGTAAATGTAATCAAGGTTGCACATAAAATGTATTATATCTGATGGGGCTACGGCTGTATTTTAATGAAGAATTATGGTTATGATGGGTGTTAGAGCTGTATAAAACTGCACTGTAGTTCCCAGGAGATTTAGGGAAGCTTTTCAGCAGTTGGAAGTTTGAGTTTTAGTTTCCATTCCAGAAAGGGGAAACTCATTTGAGACTTTCAGGGTTCAGTGATTCTGAAATTAAGCCTCTATACAGAGCTAATGCAGTACTTCTTATCCATGTGGAAGCCCAGGCAAGATGATCCAAGCTAAAACTGTATGTCTATAGGTCTCATTACTCAAGTTAGCACTAAGTGAGTTACTATATCAGAAACTGTAGCACCAATATGGAAATTCCTTTGTAAAAATATTTGCCAGCCATTCAACCTGTTTACTGCAAAGCAGGGCATTTCCTGAAATCCTTGTTCATTTTTCCTGTGCACCTGAGAATGCCCATGTTCTGAAGCGGTTTTGAGATATGTGTGCTGAGGGAACATTCTGCTTCTTTTTGCTTACCAAGCTTTATATTTGCACTTCAGTGAGGAAGAGGAGAATTTGTTGGGGTTTGGCAGCCTGCTAATCCCTCTTCCTGGCTACCACAACTTTTCCTTCAGTGGGAATTCGATGCAAATACACTAGATTTCTCTAGGCTATTGTGGATACATTCTTTACAGTCAGTTCAGTCCTGAGTTGTAGGTCTGTGCCAAAGTGGTCATACAAATTGTATATGACAACTGGCAAGGGAGCTGTCAGCTGTTACCAAGGCCTTCGACCGACCGAAATGCTGTTGATAGATAAAGGAGGAATATGTGGTTTCCATCTAGGCCCATCTAGGCTGGACTTCCAGAGACTTTCATCTGTCTACGTTCACTCTAATTCAGAATTCACTTCCTGTAGAGACTTTGTCTCACTGTAGACAAGCCAATGTCAGATTAAAGAATGTGAACAGAGAATGAGTAGAATGAAGCCAGATCAGAAGCAGAATAAGCTTTAGAGACGAACAGGCAGCTTGAGATGAGTACTCTGAAAAACAGGGAATCATTGAAAGATTCAAAGGCAGGAAAAATTGAATACAAGAAAGATCATCTAAGATGGTCCTTATTGGCTGGTAAGATAAAGTAGGTGTAAAAAGCAGCTTTGCAGTTTTAGATCAGTCATTTATTTTGGATTTTTTAATTATTTTTTTTTGTACCTCTGTCTGGAGTTTATGTGGAGCATGTGAATTGAAGGAGAAATGGCTAAAAGCCTTCTTTAGCGGTGGACTGTAGTTTTAAGGATAAGATAAGAATTTGGGAATATGGGAAACAAGTGTGATGTTACATGAAGGCTAAAATAAATTGCTTCCTCACATAAGTTACTGTTCCGTCTTCTCCCACAACTATATGAATTGAAGACTGTGGAGTTATCATCTGTCACTTCAATACTATAGTGTTGATGCCCTGCAAGAAGTTTAACAGCCAGAACCAAAACAACAACTGTATTATAGCAGTGGGTGAAATCTTTTCATAATAAATGTACCAATGAAGTAGAAGAGTTCCACGATTAACATTCAGAAAATACTCTTGTGTGACCACAGGAATAGTAGTAGGTCTTTGGCAAGGTAATTTTGTATGTTAAATGAAGAATAACAAAAGCAAAGAAAAATCACAGTGGTCTTTAAGATTAGGAAGAATTGACAGAGATAGGTGAATATTTCCGTCTTACCAATGGTAAATGTTTCCACATTCTGAACGCTTTACCCAAGACACTCAAAGGTGAATTGCAGTGGCTGAAAATAAGCTCTTCAGAGTGAATATACGAAGCAAGATTCAGACTCAGACGTATGGTGTCACTTACCACTTAAGGTAAGTAACACCATAATTTGTCTTAAGATGTTGATGACAGTCTACTGAGATCAGATGATGTCAGAGGTAAAACAAAGATGCCTTGAAGCCAATACTGATTTTTGCTTTTCTGTTGTGATTGCATTTCCCTGCTTCTATAGAGAGAATAGGCAATGGATGAAATTTCAGGTTTATTTTAATCCTTTTTTTTTTTTTACTGGTAAAATTTACTGGTATATTCTGTTCATAGTCCAAATTCAGTTTGTTGGACACACTGCAGCAGTGCAATTAAATGGAAAGGAGGGCAGGGCAACTTTCTCTAAAAAACCATTTCCAAACATGCATATGAATAGAGCAGAGCCATACACTTGTAGGGCTGTACTGTGATCTCAACCTGTATAAATATTAGAAATAGTAAGAAAAGCCTGTCCTTTGCTTTAGGTCAGTAGAAGGAGCACCCAGTACTGAATGTTCTTCAAAACTTGTGGGAAATCTGTGGATGACAGAATAGCTGCACAGCAGCGCCTGTCATAATTTATTTGCCAGCAACATTTCACACTGCCCTGGATCACTAAGGAGAGGAGGAATTACAACTCTAAGTGGTATTCTGGTATAAACAGGGCTATAAACATGTCCCTTTGCCAGAGGATTTACAAAAGACTGTCTTTGGTCTAAGAAAAAGGCTTAATTTGGGCATTAAGCTTCTTAGATGGAAACTAGTGCAAAGAATTAAGGTATTGACTGATAGAAATTTTTGTTTCCTGCTGTACATTTAAAATTGCCAAAAGCACCCTAATTCTGGAGGATGTTTTCTCAGTCACCAAGGTGTGTTTCTTCCCCATGGGAATGGCCGGTAGCTTGATTCATGGCCTCCCTGATGCCTTCAGTGTTTCACAGTTGTCTCTGGGACTCGGGACATTAGCCTTGGCTGAGAGTTCTGAATAGGCAGAGATCATTAGCCCTCCTGTAAAGAGTCTGTTGTAGAATTCAGTTTAATTATCAGATCTGCTTTCATCATAAATGCAGGTTTGAAGGATAATAGTTGGAGTTTAAATTAGCAGATCTGATGCTGAATATCTTTTTTATGGTAGGCTTGTCTTACAGATGATATAAAGCCTGTTGCAAAGCTCTTTGAAGTCACTTGCATTTCCTGTTATGGAGTCTTTGGTCTGAGCCTTTAGTGTCAATCTCACTTGCACTCGTTTCTGTAAAGACACAATAAATCTGTATTAATGGATAAGTAGAAGAACAGATTGTGTGGTAACTGCATGGGTTTTATATTAATGTATTTTCCTATGACTTTACATGTGTTTGAATTAATAAACATCTTCCTTAATGCTGCTTCTAATCCAGTCAGCAGGAGTTTGTCTAAACACAAAGGAAAAGCAGTCGAGTATTCTGGTCATTCTACCTATATGTCTATTGTGCTTGAACATGAAGGTATCTTAATTAAAACCAGCCCTAATTTAGACAAATATTCTGTGGAAATATTATGAAAGCTCTGATTAATCTAGCAGTTTAATGTTTGTTTAATCAAGATATTGCAGAGATCCTTTAGTGAAGCCTGATAAATTACGCTGAAATCTAATGTGGCAGCAGATATAAATGATAGCTACCTAAATATTCAAATCCTTTTATAAGAGGTGTGTATGCAGAAAATAGGTAGAGTTGTTTACTTTTTAAAGTCACTAAAACTGTCATTTAATGCAAATGAAATCAAATGCAAATTCAAAGTTCCCAAGTGTGAAACTAAATTATTTTATGAATGTAAATTTTTATCATGAGAAGAAACTGTCTAGGCTAAAATTCATTGTGATTAATATTATGATGATACAGAGAACAGAAGTGATGATGCTTACCATAAACGCTCCCTAAATATGCACAGAATTATTTCCTGTTACATGTGTGAATGAATGCCTCTGAAGAAATGCTGAAATTAAAAGTTTTAGTGCCATGTGCCAGACTAGTGCTTTTTTTCACTTCTTTAAGATGCATACTTGCATTTGAACTTTGATTCATTATGTGAAATGTTTAGGGTTTCAGACAGAAACATTCTGCTTTCTTTGCAGATTGTATAATACAGCGGGATAGTAATTACTGTTCTTGCCATGCTTCTTCTAATAACGCTGTACTATTGCACTTCTGCAAAGCAAACGTAAGTTGAGATTTACCAAGAAGATTTAAGGAAAATAATTTTCTTGAGCAGCTCAGGATTCTGTCAATCACAAAGCTTTTCCAGGCTGCTTTTGTAATATGAAGTGCATATTCCTTTCCTTACCCACCAAGATCCTAGCTGCTCTTGCATGAGGAGGAAAGGATTTATGAAGGGAGGCTGAAAATGGAAAATAAAGCTAAAATTCGTAATTGATTCTTTTTTTTTTTCTTATCAATCAACTTGGAATATAAGCATTAATACTGAGTTGGAAAACTTGCTTATCCAAAAAATGAAGGTATTAGCAATGTTAGTCAGCCTCCTGCAAAAAGGAGGAGGAAAGGACAAAACTAATGTACTTTCTTAATTTTTAAATCCAAAAGGATAAATATTTTAAAGCTAGTGTTACCATTGCCTGTTCCAACACCTCAAGCCCCAGTATCTCTATCAGCTGTCATCTTACTGTTTCCTCTGCTAGAGAAGCATGCTGGCTTCAGTATGGGTTTATAAACTTGAAGCGCCTTTAGTGCTTTACAAGAGATGAGTCAGATGCTTTAATTGCTGCCAGCCATGATGTGTTCTGTAGTAATTCACTACCAGCTCTTAGACTTTAGAAACTAGAATCTTATATTCTTCATAACCATGGAGAAGCAGGGAGCAGCGGAGGAACATCTGCTGGACCCTAGCCCGCTGGGCTGTACATTTCCTCACTGAAGGGACTGAGGGTGACCTGGGCAGTACCAAGGGGAGGAGAGCTACCTGGAGTGATGCTGAGCCTGGGAAAAGGGGAGAATAGGTGTTTTAAAGGTTTGTCCTTTTTTTGTTTCCAAATACTATAATCAGTAATTATTTATTCTAATTGGCAATAAGTTAAATTCCCCAAGCTGAGTTTGATTTGCTTGCAGCAGTGGTTGGTAAGTGGTTTCCTTGTCTTTATTTTGACCCACGAGTTTTCTCACTTTTGTTCTTCCCTTTTTCTCCCTCGGAGTCTTCTCAGTGGTATGTACTGAAAGGAGAAGAGGTGATTTCAACAATTTGAAATGCGGAAAATTCCATTTTAACATAATAAAAAACCTTTTCACTGTGAGGACAGTTAAACCATGAACACCTTGTCCAAAGAGATTGTGTGTTCTCCATCTCTGGAGATACTGAAAAACCTGACTTGGATGGAGTAATGTCCTATATCTGACCCTATATTGGGCAGGGTGGTGTGGATTAAGCTTATCTCTAGAGGTCCCTTCCAGCCTTATCCAGTCCTCTGGGCATTCTTCTGTGTTAACACTTCAGTAGGTACTTTCCTACCGATGAATAGCCACACAGAAATAAAAAAAGTAAATATAATACCTACAGTTAATGCAGGGCAAAGCCACTAATGTCCATAAAAAGCTGTCTGAAACTGCCTGAAATGATGGCCTTTGAAAATAAATTGCACTCAAATCACCCAGCTGCAGACAATTTTAGTAAAAACATTGCTGAGCTGATATGTGGGTTGATGATGTTTCCATTGGCTGTGGTTTGCAAACCTCCTATTAATTTCTCAACAGAAGCTGCATCGTCATTCATCTTTAGAAAAGCTATTCCAAAGATTTATGAAATCATAATACGAAAATAAGACTAATGTATTATCTGAAAAGGGCATTAATGTTCGTGCTACTCACAGCATAAATCAGAGGTCAAATGGTCATTCACATCAGAATGGGTAAGGCTCCCTATACTACTCCCTTCAATTCACGCCCACTAGCATGCAATTTTTGTTAACATGTTTAGAAATGAGCCAAAGTACATACGTTCCTGTGACCCGAACCTAAGAATAGTATCAAAAATAACACCACACAGAAAGACTGGAACAGAGGCAGGCGAATACACTAAAGAGAAAACCTGTCTTCCTGTGCGTTTCATTGTTCAGAGTTAAATGCTTTTCTTGTATACAACAGAGTTTTGCTGAGAGCTAAGAGCCACTTTTTGTTCTGAGATAGCAGAGCTGGAAAAGGCTTTATATAGTGGCTACTAAAAATGCTCTGTATTCCTTTGAAGCAACTAAAATAGAGAACACAGCTGATAGGCGTACCATAGTTGTAGTAATGGGATTAAGCACTCCAAATCCCAATTAGGTGAATCACCAGAAATTCATGCCGCAAAGTTTTTTCCAGGTCTCCTCTACATTAAACAGTTGTAATTTTGCTGGTTTTGTCCTTCATAGAATGGCAAGAATGAAAATACTTTAAGTATATATTGTACAGAAATGAAAAAAAATGCCTTTGAATTTTATGTCTTGTTTTTCTTCTAAGATTTTGAGGATTTTTTTTATATTTTGTGAGTGCACCAAGGGAGGACTGTTTCCAGCATTAGAGAAATCCAGCCGCCTCTAAGGTGAACTGCAGTCATTAGAGCAGAGATCAGCAAAGCTGCAAAATGATTGTTGACAGGAATGTTAAGAGTATCATTAAAAGATTGTAGGTGTGAAATGGCACTTAAATGTAGATACCTAAATTGGACTGAGACCCAAGAGACCATGGAAGACAATGCACAAGACACTTACTGAACATGCTGCAGTTCTCATATTCAAACAGAAAAATGTCTTTATAAAGAACCTTTTGGATTTGAGATATCCAGGGGAAGAAGTGTCAAGTTAACATAGACTCTCTGTGGTGCGTTTTTACAGGTTTACCAGTGTCAATACCTTTACATGAAAAATGTCCTGTGTACTTTAATGACTACAAATAGCAGCCCATCCTGTATCTGGTTCAGAAATAATCTCTCTTAACAATCAGCTCTTTGTGGACCTTTTATTTAAGCTGAGGTATTAGTTTGCTCCTTGGAAAATCTGTAACTTAGTGAATAAACATGGATTATTTCCATTTCCAGACATTTCCTTGGGAAATCTCATTTAAATGTTCTGAAAGATTCCAGTTGACTTTATGCATTAGATATGTAAAACAACATCCAGAGCTGTTAGCATCGGGAGTGTTTTGTTCTAGTAACTGGACCTGTTCTTGGAAAATTGAACCAAGTTGGTTATTCTTTTGAATGCCACAGAGATTTCCAGAAGCCCTTGCCGTTTCTGTACCTGTGGGTTATCCAGGAAGTCCTTTTTTGAAGAACTTTGAAAAGATTAAAAATGTAAGTCTGCAAAGGACTGTGATACTCATGCAAGTTGGCATGGATGTGTAATTTTACATATTGAAAATTTTCATTTTCTACTATTCAAGCATGATTCAAAAATTGACCTAAAATTATTGCAGTTTCCCCCTAGAAAGGGTAAATCCCTTCATCTCGCATTATGTGGAAAGAAACTTTAAAAATACTGGTTAGGCAGCGGCCTCAGTGAGGAAAGAGTCTTTCTGTATCAAGTTCTCGATCAGTTTATCCATGTCTTCAAAGGCAGAGGAAATATAGAGTTTTCTCAGGAAGCTTTTCTCTAACAAGCCTTTAAATTAGGGAAATTCCTGGTAATTGAGGACTGGCAGAGATTGTTCAGTAAGCACCACTCGCAAATTTGAACTAAATTTGTGTTTTGTCTAGTCCAGCCTTTGATTACAGCCAGTATCGGGTGCTGTTAAAATGGTGCAAAAAGTCCTCAGGGAACAATTTCTTTTAGCAGCAAAGGCTGACACATGCATCTTCCACTAGTTGCATCATTCATGATTTGGCATATTTCAAAATAATATTTTCTGTAATATTGCATGTTGAAAAAATACTAACTTTTGTGTGTGTGTGTGTATACCTGGCTGCATTACCTTGAGATCATCAGCATAATTTCTGGTCTTTTACTGGAGATACTCAGTGTTTGGCTAAGCTGGCCTGTGACACACCAACGGCTTCCAGACCCCTGGTTTGAGTATTGCCAGGGTATATGAAGTCAAGAACTAGCCAAAAGATGGATGTTTGGCAGAAGTGACAAATTTGGTTTCCTGGAGAGAAGTTGCTGACTGCACTGTTCCATATCGAGCTGCTTCTCTGCTGTTCCAGGTGTTGTAAGGGTATGAGCTGTTTAGGGGAGCCTTGAAGAGGTGAGGGAGTGAATGAATTTACTCGAGAGTCCAACTTGCTTGTAAGTCTAAGAACAAATCAACACTCGCTGTGATTCATGCTTGTATTCTGGGATTCATCTTGATTCTGAGATATTTCTTGCACGGACCTCCAAATTAGTAACACCCTCCCCATTAATAAAAATTTATTATTAGTATGTGTTTTCAAAGCTAGAGAATTAGAACTACAAATGGGCAAAATAAAGCAGTGGTGTTATAAAAAGGAAAACTTCTTTCTGTGTGAAATGTTCTCATGTCTATGCGTGGGTTTTGAGATTGTTCAAACTATTCTGTTGGCTTTTTTTTTTTTTAACTATTTTTATTATCATTTCTGTAACTATTGAAGTGAGGAGTACTAATCTGAGACTTTTCCTTATTAAAATTCTTAGCTGTAGCAATTTACGTAGCTCAGCGATCTTCCATGCTGTGCAGGTAAAATTTTTCAGCAGCAGACACAGACATTTAAAAATTCTTTAGATTTGGTACAAAGTCTCTATTGTACTGCTGTTTCTAGCAAGATGATTATTATTCTGATGCAATCATTGTTGTTCTGGGAATATCAGCGATGAACCCTATGCTATTTTACTAATCATGAACCTTTTGAGAAAATAATTACAATATAATGATTTCTACAGAGGACAATTTAAATTTTGATCGGAGTTTATAGAGGTCAAGCATGATATATTGCCTATCAGTATTTTTCTGACATGCCCAATCATTATGGATTTCTTGCTCCATTTTCTAATTGTCTTTATTTTTTGAAACATTCCCATTTAAAATTAAGACAATTTCTGAAGTAATAACTGCTTTTCTTTGTCAAAATGTGACTGATATATGGGGAGTTAGTTTGGTTTTAAAGAAAGTACTGTAATGTTTTTTTTTTTTTCTGTAGATGCCGCTTATTTCAGTGGCTGCTATAAGTATCCAGGGTTTTTTTTCCCAGTGAGGTTTTTTTCTTTCTTAAATATTTGCCTCTCTGAAATTCAGGCACTAGTGAAAAATCTGCGAGTGAAGTAATTAATGTCTTATTTAGTCAACAAATGCATAAGAGACAATCCAGACGAGGTGAACAAATGCAGGCTCTTGGTCTTGCGTTCATCTCTGTTCACACTTCATCATTGTGACTCAGATTTCAGGCGTACGTTCCCCTGAAGTCAGAACTTAAGGGCACATGTTTAAAGCGAAGCAGCCTGTTATTTGCTCTGGAAATGAAGGAGAAATATGCATATGTTAATTTTTTTTCCTACCCTACTTTTAGAAAAATGCATATACGCCTAAAGCTTCCTTCTGCTTGCTAAAGACGTAGCAAAGTTTTAGCATATAAAGGCACTGGAGCCTGACTTTTTTATGGCTGTTAAGGTCAGGGTACTCGGAGAAACCTCCTTTATCTTTCTGGTAGTGGTCTGAGCTGTGAAGCCTTTGTGTCCAAGTGGTGCTGTGGTCCTGAGAGCTCAGAAGAGGAGACTTACAATCTGACTCTTACAATCTGATGTGCCAAATACCAGAGCATTTACTAAGTCATTGAACGAGTGTAAAGAAGGAGTACTAGTTTTGAAAAATGCTATTGGTAGAAAAAGAAAATAAATGCTTTTTTGTTTACTGAGACATTCAGTACACTATTGGATTGCGTGCAAAGCCTTGCAATGCTTGCTTATGCAATTCACCTGTGCATTTGCATGCTTTGTGTCTTAATGAGCAAATGTAACATAGTCTGGATAGACAATCTGCGTGGGACCTAATGGAATTTTGTTTTTAGAAGTGGCATGTGCCATCATATAATGATATGACAAAATGCTTACTCATGATGTCCTAGTAATTACCGATTTTCATCAAATATGTACCCTTGTTTTACTGTAACAGATACTTTCTCCATATTCATTTCTTTCCAGTCCTGAAAGTCTAGTAAGTACAACTGAACAAGCATATGAATAGGAAATATTAAGTGAATCTTTGGTTTTTGACTGAAATCCAAAACCAGGATGTGCTAGTCTGCCTTTTGAACAGATGATGTATGTAACTGTAAATGTGAACATAGTAACCAGGTTTTTAAACTTGGCGTTTGTTATTTAAAAAAAAACAAACAAAAAAAAAACACAGCAAAAAGAAGGATTTCCCAAAATAGACATTAATGTTAAATTATTGGAAATTTCTGAGTTATTTTACTTGAAAGATACTATTTTGGTTCTGTACATCAAAATCATTTGTACCCTTTGGTTACTCACAAGTCTTAATTATCTGGTAACTGTTGGATATATATTTTGTGTGCATTGATTCATTAAAGCAAACTACTGACATTCAGACACAGGAAGACTGTTTAGATGTATATTTTATGGATTAGCAGGCCTTTCTTGACTGAAATTACCTTTTTTAATTTATCATATGCTTATTCTAATGACTCTATCTTGATCATATAAATTTATATATGGCTGGATTTCTAGATGGTGTCCTCTTTGTTCTCAAAGAGATGGAAAAATACTTATTTGCCTGAAAAGTTAGCTCCAGCTATTCTGTCACAGTCACTGTCAAAAACAATTGGTTTTATTCAGCTTTCCATTGTCTGATGCAGAAGGTGTATCTGCTGGCCATGTGTTTTGTGGATAGAGAAAAGTGAAAGAGCAAAATTGCATTCATGGGAGGAAGAACCCTTTTTAGCTGCAGGAGAGAAGAAACATCACCTTGAAAGCTACAGAGAATGAACTCTTTCCTGAGGAATCAAGCCTTCAGAAGTGGGAATCGGTTTTGATTCTCTACATAGTGAATCAAAATAATATTCTTTATTTAGGAAAAGCAGACAGGGTTGGTCATTTTAGTTCCCAATGGTCTGGTTTGGCTTGCAAAAGAAATTTTAAGAAGTGATTTAAGAATTTAACGTGAAAGAATCTTGTTAATCTCTGAACTCATTTTCTGAGTTTCCCCAGATCATTTCTGACCAGTACTGCTCCAGCACTTTCTCCAGACCAGACAAGGTCACCCATTGCAGGTCTGGAGATCAAGGATCAGATAAGCTTCATTTTTCACCTTATCTAAGTAAGAAGATGAGATAAAAATGTCATCTGGGTTCATTCACCTCTGGTTGATCCCTCTTGTGTAGTGACAGATGTGTGGCGGATTGAAGAAAACCAACTCAAATCAATGTCTTAGTCTTTAATTCTCCTTCAGCCTGTCTTTTTTAGTGTTGGTTTTCTCCAATCAGTTGTGGCTACCTTCAGTGAGGAGTTTTAACCTCGCCGCTAGCCTCCAATGATACAGTATCTGTAATGAGTTAATTTCTTTATTTAAATATAAATCAATTTCCCTGGCATAACAATGGGTGGTATGCCCTAAAACACAATTCCAGTGAGATAGATATATTGCATACAGGATCATATACTAAAATTCAAATTATTGTATATAAACTGTTACTTTAGTGTGGAAAGTTCTGTTACATAAAGAATAATTTATTTTTGGAAGTAAATGATAATTAGGAGGCTTTAGTTGGACTGATTAATTGATGAAAAGAAAATTAATGTGAAGCCAAGAGTCACTTTGAGATGAATAACTGGAATTGACAACTGTTAGTATTTTTTATCAGTGTAAGTTCTATCTTTTGGATGAGACTGAAATTGCTTATAGCTGGTGGTTATGAAAACAGTTGGCACTTTCTGATAGCCTTACGCTGAGTGAGCTTTATTCCTTGGAATAGCTCCAAGAGTAAGGTGTCAGCAAAAGTAACTTGTCTCTAAATCTTGTCTCTAATCTAATTCCTGTACAATATCACATAAAATACTAGCATGTAGTAGGTTTTCATACACAGCTTGTAAAATTAGTATTATCTAGAGCTCTCTATAAATATTATGTTGTAAGGACTTCAATATATTCTTCTCCTTGTGGACGATGGAGCCTAATTGCCAACACAAAAGTTGATGGTGCTTTGCCGAGATGCATTCAAGCACATAAATGAGATACACGAGAATTAAGAGCGACTGTAAGAGTCTGGGACATCATATTTTCCCCAGTGCAGAGGACTAGAGGTTGCATGTAAAATCTATAATGCATGCCCAGAGAGTCCTTTCTGTATCAGCTCTGAAGTGACTGGGCTTCCTGCATGAGACCTGTGTGTGACATTTGGATATTGGAGCCACCTTCTGAATTGGGCCCATGCTTTAAACTGACAATAGAGACAGGCATCTAAATGATGTTGGAGGCCCAGTGTTGTCTCTCTACCTTTCTAGCATGGTGTATATCCAGTAGGTTTGAAAATAGATTGGCTTAGCATCAGGAGAACATGGAATTTCCATGGCCTTTTCAGTTTTGCCTGGTCACTGCAGTCTTGACTATAAAAAGAAACTTCTTGTGTTAAAGACATTCTGAACCTTTGTTTTGTTATTACTTGTCCTGTTCTTTTGGTTGGAAAACTGCCTTATCAAGATTTGATTTGAATACTTCCCAGTTAAAAGAAAAAGTCCAAGCTGCTAATTCTTTCTTTGTGCATATTCTGTCACCCTTTTAATTTTCATCCTCTTTGTGACGTTTTTTCTTTATGTCACACACAACCTCTGTTTCTTAGTATTGTCAGTTCCTTTGTGGTCCATAACTGTTATCCAGCAAGAAGCAGAACAGAGTAAATGGAGCTGTGTCTGTTTGGAGCTGCGCAGTTCCCAGTTTTTATAACATTCCTAGTAATTTATTTTTTTTTTCTGTGAGACAGTTGCCTGTTTCTCAAATTCAACTGAATTTCTAGATGGACAAATAGACAATGCAATTCCATAGAAAGCAGTGTAACTTCCCCTTTTCCTAGTTTTTCTGTGTAGCAAATTGTATTGACTTTTTTTTGCTATCCACCTCTTTTTACTATAAAATCATAAAAGCAGAAAAGTGTATATCCTTTGGCAGGTTTCAAGAATGCTACTTTCCTCAACTCCTTGCTATTTTAATTATTTTTTCAGTAATAATATAAGTGTCATTTTCCTTTTGAGATGAGGTTTTTAAACTGAGTTTCCTTGTCAAGATAGTTATCTCAGTTCTGTGATAGGATTATTTAACAGAGAGCATTTTGTTGCTTATTTCCCTTGTATTACTGAAGGCTGTTTGATATCATCCCTTTCTGTGGCATTGCTCTTTTGAATGTTGTGTTAACTTAACACAAGAAATGGGCTATTGATATGCTCAGAAAACTAAGCTTCAGAGATTCACAAATAAATAGAAACAAACCCGCAACCCAGAATTCAGTAACCAGGAATCTGTGTTCTCGCAGTTACTGCAACATTGCCGGTTCCCTTTCACAACTCTGCTGACTTTGTTAAAGGATTATTACCAGATTTTATTTTTTTCAGTTAAAGGTTTAACCTTGATTTTCCTGCCATTACCTTTCTGATCTTTTAAGCCAAGACAGCCCAAATTCTGTTTCTTTTGCTCACCAGATCCTATCTGATTCTCAAGACAGAAGATTGAAATTGCAAAGCTTTAACAGCTGCTTTTGTGCTAAATTACAAGCACTAAATTTGTTGCTACGTGTACAGGAACTGTAATTGCCAATCTGTTTTCTGGTATGCTCAGCTCTGTGTTAATTTTCGGTCAAGTTGGCACTGTGCCTCACAGACGTGTTGAAAAGGAAAGGTGTTTCTGATCTTTCTTTCCTCAGTCACAGATTCTTTATTTGCCTGATCCTCCTGCGGTATGAATTACTGCGGAAAGGAATGACGGGGTTTGCACCAACTGATGGATAGTTACTGCCATCTTTTCTTCATGAGGTGTTGCTGAACCACTCTAGGATCTCTCCTATGTGTTACACTGGCTTCTGGAAGCAGTTCCTGGCAGCTGAGATGAAGCTTGTGATTTTGATATTTCGCTACATCCAATACTGTCAGTCTTTTCATTCTCTTAACATGTGTGGTGTAAGGTCATCAGCCACTCTGGATGCCACCAGTGGAGAAAAACCCTGGCGCGATTGTGCAGCTCTTACATGTGTATCTGACACCAGTCTGCTTGTGTCAAAAATTGCCTTTAGGATTTTCTTATAAGGGGCTTTTGAGCAGTGCTACGCACTTCTAAAACCCCAGTCTCATCATTGATATTAGGTTTGAAACGGTGCAAAAGGTCAGTGAGTGCATGTGGCAGCCAGGTTCCTGAGCACAGGAGGATGTGAGCTGACTTCTAGATCATTTAAACCATCAGTCAGAAAGCACCCTAAAGCTTCTGTGGCCAGAAATGAGCATGGTATTGGCAGCTGGTATTGACACCTATGCAAAAGGTAAAGTAGATTGTGACCTGATCTTAAGGTCTTAAGGCATAAGAGAGCATTTGAAAAGCAGCTTCCAGACTTCTGTTGCATAGGTAGAGAACAATTACAGTATTTAGCTGTAAGGGTGAAGTGACTTTTCCCAGCTCTTAGGATGATTGCTGTTTTCATGTGCGTGGTTCTGATTTTTTCCACCTAGTACAGATGTGCAAAAGTGGTGTCAACTGGAAATATTCTGCCTCCTTAGCAATATTGAACTATCTTATCTAAGTATGTAGGAATGAACATTCTGAATATTTTCCTGTATTATTGCTATTTTGACAGTTCTTTTCCAGAAAGTGGTATCTGTTACTGTAACGAAAATAGAAGCAGAAATGCCTAATCTCTCCTTCTCCACCTTGACAGTTTTTAATCTCTTAGTAATGACAGGGGCATCACCTTTTGTATCAATGTGCGGTAAACAGAGGCAAAATTAATCACTTCTTAGAAACGTTGAAATCACTGAGGTTGAGACTTTTAAATGTTACAGTACTATCGAGTAATCTTTAAAGAACTAATTTGAAAGGCTGCCCAGAGCTTCCAAAAATACAGTGTGGAGTATAGTATTCATTAATTAGTCTGGCAATGGGTGATTTTAATATGCTGTTGTACATAATTGCAATAACGGAACGATCAGGTCAGACTGTAAGTTAGTGTGTAGCCCATGTCCAACATGGGAAGAAGAGGAGAGTTTCCCAGGAAGAAACAGCTACATTTCCAAACAAAAAATTCGATATTTGATAAGCTTTCTGACAAAGATTAAGTGTATTTTTAATACTATGCTAATGGTTATAACAGAGTAGGCTATAATATATCAAAATGTAGCAGAATGGAAGTCCTGCAGGTTGGTATAATGAGAACTATTATTGTCACTTAGAAGATTGAACTGTTTCATTTAAGCAGTTCTGAATGCCAAAATGCTGAAAGTAAAATATCAGTAGTTGTTAACTGTAACGATTTTTAAATCAGGATCATTAAACAGAAGGATTACTGCAGGAGCTGGTGATGAAAGCTGTAGCAATAATACATCCATTTAGCAGGCACTCAAGATGTAGCAAAGAACATGACTGTTAAAGTTAACTGTTCATGATTTAGAAAATTTTACTTCAGTCTTAAGGATTTTCCCGTAAAACAAACAGATTTCAAGTGCTGTTTTGTGTGTGTTGCTGTTGACACTGCAATCAGTCTTTGTTGGCGATGTGTGCTTAATATGTCATGAAGGGGTGCGAACTACCACTCAGCGGGGAGGAAATTGTGTTCTCATAGATCCACCTTTTTTCTGCAGTGAGGTAAAATAATAGAAAAAAACCCACTCAAACCCTCCATTGTTGAATTGCTTTAACTTTGTTGTAAGTCTACTGAGTTGTCAAGACAATGTACATAGAGTTTATAGCTTGTTGCCATTTAACCCTGTTGTACTGAGTTTTGCCTCTACTTGCTCAGACTTGAGGAGTTAGAGAGTTGCTTTTCTAAATAATGGACAGCTTGATTCCTTGATAAGGAAGTTCTACTTGTGGGTTTCATGCTTCCTGGACATTTCCATCCCACGTCTCATATAGTTCCAAATCCCTCTGTGGTAGGAAAGCAGTAAAGGGAAGATGCAGCCCTGCATAATCAATGACATAAAAGGCTGGTTTTAAAGGGATTGTATTCTGGAAGGCTCTTGAGATTGTGTTGAGCTTCCTTAACAAAATAATTTCTCTATCCTTTCTTCTTTCTCTTCCCTCTGTCTCTCATTTTTGAAGTATTTATTCTTGGAAGAAAATACAGCAAATGGACTAAAGTACAGTGAAAGCATTACACTTTGTTCAGGACATTCATGCCTTCTAGTGTACTAGGGCTTATGGTGTTTGAAGTAGGCATGAAAGTGCAACAGAAATAAGTATTTTAGAAGTGTCTATATAGTAAGGAAGATGTGATCTTAAGAGTCAGAATCAACAAAACAAAAAAGAAAGGCAAAAAAGCTGATAGCGATACAATAAGATGATAAACATAGAATCATAGAATCTTCTAGGTTGGAAGGGACCTTCAAGATCGTCTTGTCCAACCATCAACCTAACTGACAAAAATAAACACCCACATAACAAACGAAATGCAACTCCATCACTAAACCATGTCTCCCAGCACCACGTCAACCTGTCTTTTGAACACCTCCAGGGATGGTGCCTCAACCACCATAACCATCCATAACAGGATATTGGGAATACCAAGAGAAAATAAAATAGAAAGAAGGAAAGTAGTCAGAATGATTTATTTGGGAAGTATGGTGCATATTCTTAGGAGAGTTAACAACCTGTCTCTAATTAAGAATTATTTCTGGTGTATTAAAGAAGCATGTAAGTGTTCTAGGACTCTATTTGCCCTAAGCCAAGAAGAAAAATTTGACGTCAGTACAGCTTTCCATCTGGATGGCCAGAAAACCTCCCCTGAACTGGTTAAAAGAAAATCAAGGGAACCACCCAACTTTGCTGTTGGCACTATTACATTCTATAAAAAGAATTTCCTATCAAGTAGTAGATTTCAACCAATGCATGCAGTGTAGAGATAGGGATCTTGCCAGGCTGAGTGGGTGGTTGGAGGTAAAAATTTCTCTGCTGTCTTTAGTGTTTACCTCGACTTAGAATACTTTTGTTTTAGGATAATTATACATACCATATGTAAATCAAGTGTTCTTGAATGTACATAGACTCCAGAAGCAAACAAGTGCATTTTCAAATGAGGGTTCAGCTTCCCTTCTTCTTATTGTAATTGAGAATATTTGTGGGGTTTTGAGCATATAAAAGTATGGAAAGTGAAGTACAGGCACAGTCTGTGCCATATATTATGCTTCCTTTTTTCATTAAAAGAATGAAGTCTTGTCAGTGCCATTTATAATTTTATTTAAGAGCATGCATCTGGTGCTTTTGAGAAGAATATGCAAATGATGGATTCTTTACCGGTTCAGTATTTAGTAAATACAGACTGCTACAGTGTCATCCTCTTCCACGCTGCTGAAGGGAACTAATCAAATAATCTATAAATATCTTCAATGTCCTTTTCCCTCTGAGAAGCAAGTTACTTTCTTTGAAATTCATTTCCATATTGTGTGTGCTAAAGAGAGTGAGTGACAGCTGTCCTTTCAAATACAGCGTATATGGTGGAGAAAAACTTGCACTATAAACCTTGTCATTATCTAATTAACAGTTTTAGCATTGTTTTGATGTCATGAGCATAAGTTTATAAATAATGGGGTGAGTGGCCTTCTGATAAATCAGTTCTTGATCATGACAGAGGAGTATTCTGCTTCTTATCTTACTGGACAACGGAGGACAAAGGGAGGTGAAACCCTGAAAAGTAGACAGTCTGTATGGGTGACCCTGCTTACATTCTTGTGGATTTCTGCATCTCTCTTCCTCTTTTGCAGAATGATTTTTGTGGAATCTCCATGGGCAGAAGCACTGAGAACCCACATGGCTTAAAATACAACCAACTGCCTTCAGCTCAGCAGGCAAACAAGGCAACTTCCTTTGCCATCTAGTTTCCTACAGATGTGTTCGTCAGAGAAGAATGGATCCGATACCGTCACCTGACCAAGAGGTAGGAAAGAATGGGTCCATTTTTAGCTACTGTGCTTTCTGCCCTGGATTCGTACGTATTCTCAAAGTTTCTATTTGATTTTGATCTCTGAAAAGGCACGTGGGTCTTTTAAGTCTTTCTTGACCGAACATTTTAGTGCTTAACTATTTTCTGTTATATTCTTGTATTGACTTTTTTCATCAGTAACTGCACTGATGGTGTTCTTCCTTCCTTCCTATCTTCACGGAAGTTTGTGCACCAAAAGTCTGTGTCGTCTGTTTCTCTTGTCAGATTTCTCTGAAATTGAGTAAAGCTTCAAGAACTTTGGAGAAAGGCACATTCATGTAAACCTCAATATCTTAGAAAATCACGTTTACAAATTACTGTAATGGGTCAGCTGTGGTTTGAGGCAGAGAACACAGATCTAATATGTGCTTGAATGGAATGAACTAACCAGAACCCAATTGTGAATAGTTTTTCTCATTGTCTGTCGTGTTGGAAGGATAGCATCTTTGAACAATGCTGACTGGGGATGAGCCACCTACTTGATTGCAGTAGTCACTATAGACAACAGTTAGGGAAAGTGCATTCTTGCACCGATTTTCAGATCTTAAAATTCACTCACTTTGCATTCCCAGTGGCCACTGGATTATCTTACTCTGGACTATGGACATAAACCTACTAATTCCTTCCTTTTGCATTTGGGTTGACAGTAATATTATTTTACTTTTCAGGCCAAGTTGAGCCAGCTTGAACTGACTGCAAATGATAATTTATTCCCATATCATGTATGCTCTAAGCATTAGGATGTATGACTCATTTCAGATATTTGAATAGAGACCTCATTCTGTTCTAATCTAAACCTACTCATTTTATGAATTCTCTTTTAAACTCCTGTTTTTTCATGGGAAAGTATCCTATTATAGAAGAAAAACTTACGAATTATTAGAAAGATTAGACTTCAGAAACGTAAAGTTGACAGTCTATGGATAAAATTCTCAAAATGTTTAATATTGTTATGCAGGATGTTATTTTTTTGTGTTTTTCCTAGGTATTGAGGCCTTTCCAGTGATTTTCACTGGGTATCTTCTGCAAATTTCCCATCTTACATTTTAAAGGCAGTTTATTGTCATTCAGGTGTAAGTTATGTGCCTGCTCAACTAAAACATGGTTGTAGTTTAATTCTAGCAGTGATGAATTGCTGGAGTGAATTCATGCAAACAGGGAAATTGAAATTAAATTCATCACACTAAGAAAACCATTCCTCCCCACGTAAATTAGTAGCTTTTCTGCTAAAATCAATTTGTTTTGGTAAATTATGCAAAAATTCTCAAAGGACTTAGGTAGATGATTTATTATAGTCTTGGCTGTTTCATAATATTAGAAAATTAAATTTATTCACACAATATTAGATGGCATAAGCTGAGAGCTTTAGTGACAATTTCTGTTTATTACAGTTAATCTAGGTTGTCTATGGTGACAGAATTCCCACAACATGTAGGACATAGTCTTTATGAGAGATGCTTTTTATTAAACTGTACACAAGTGTTCTTCATTTCAACAGAGCAGGTGAATTGCTTTTGTATTGCAAGACCTTTCAATTGTTCTAATAATCTCTAATGAAATTCAGTATTTTCATGAAAAATGTTAGTATTCTGAATTTTTGAAATATCAGAGCTTTAAAATCCCCATAGAAAAAATACAAAGATCCTTAGATCTTTTAAACGACATAAGTGGGAGTTATTTAAAATTACTTTAGGCATCTTATTTAGAGTTCTAAAAGTCAGTTTTGTAGTGCATTCATGCCAATAGAGTCTTGTAGCTGAAATCATCACTGTTCATGTTATATGCACGTTGCTGTTATTTGATGGGATCTAAACCCCTAAGGAAATACAAAAATTATGTGGTAGAGGTACTGGGGAGATGGTAGTGCATGGAGAATAGAATTCAATCAGGTCATTAATGCATTGGCAATAAAGCATACAGGCAAGGAAATACATTAAAGATAATAATTAAGCATTTATGTTTGTTGCTTCTTATGAAGTGTTTGGCTTGGCAATAGAAATTGTACATATGTTTTCCTAAGAATTTTTTTCCATTGACCACCATGGTAATTGCCCGGTTCTGGGATGTACAGTAGGTTTATCTGCTGTTGTCTTTGTTGCATTTTGCTGCACAGGTGTCACTGGATTATGTGACACCAAACAGAAAAACCATTACCCCAAAGAGAGAAAGAGACAAATAGAACTCAGTTTAACCAGAGTGTAATTACAGAAGACAACAGAAAGGCACCTTTCTGAAACAAAATGCTGCTGCTTGCCATATTTCAAAGATCTGTTGTAGAGAGATCTGTGTTACTTTCACCTAGTAAGTCATAATACTAATGAATTGTGATAACTTTTTTTAAAGGGGATGGTAAAACAGCTTCCAAACTTGCTACCAGCTCCCCCTTTAATAATTTCTGTTCAGAAGATAAAATAAATTTTTACATTAAATAAAATACATCATGCAAAATTTTGTGAACTTGAACTTTCATACTTTCATATCCGTTTTAAGCATCAGAGAGGTTGCCGGTGTTATCTCACAAGTCTCTAAATAGCTGTATGCAAAGTCCAATTAAATTAATTAATTTTCAGACAAAATTTAAATATTTGCTTTAACCAACAGCATCAGTTAAAAAAAATTGATCTTTTATCACAGAGCTATTTGACATTCACTGACTTGTGTCTAGACATGTTGCTTACACCCTGAGTCAGTGAAATGTAGCAGCAGGTCCGAAGGGCACGTAGAGCTTTGTGAATATTAATTACAATGTCAGTGTGCTCGCAAGAGCTCCAAAGCCCCAAGGATAATGTTATATAGTGCCAGGTGAGACAATGTGATGACCCTATAGATGGCCACATTAACTGACCATTGAATCTGGCAGTTTACGGTGTGGCTTACAGGTGTATTCCTAAACCTTGAGCTTCTTTAGTATATGAGGTTTAGGACATCAGAAGTTTGTGACCATGATTTCTTTACTAACAGAAGGCAGGTCTATTTGCATTTCCTTTGTGAATACTTACCTTTCATTTCTTTAAATAACTAAGATTCCAGCCTCATATCTTCAGGTACCCTCTCTATAAAGAATCTTTCAAATCCATGAAGACAATGTATAAAACTAGAGTAGGACAGTGTCATGGTTTGGGCCAGACCAGCTCAGGGAGTTTGTGTAGAGGGGCACTGACTAATCATATACTCTGAATTTGAAATCTAGAAATTATTGTATAGGCAAAACTACATTTGTCATTTATTTTTAATGGTTGAATCTTTTCCACATAATCAGAAAATGGCTGACAAAATAATATGATCTCTGTAAAAGGGGTTGTCTCTTTGATTTTTTTTTTTTCCATGAGGTTTTTGTGAAGTCACATTTTTTGTCCATTAAATCTTTTTATTGGCTTATTTCTGCCCAGCCTGGGGCTTTAGCATTTATAAAAGCTGCTCTACTATAACATCATCTTTCATTTTATACCAATTGGGTCCACCTTGTCAAAGGACATGTTTTTCTCTGCAAAATTCTGCTGTGCCGTGAAAGCCAAAGTCTTGTTATCATAACTATCATTTTATGCAATCATATTGTTTATAAAAAACCCAAAACCTAGGGCTAATTGACTTAAGGAATATTTTTTCAGTGAAATATGTTGTTTTTTTTTCCATTTATAAAATTTGGGATTTACTTTCTAAATAAGCGGGCAAACTATACTGAATCCAGCTCGAGAGTCTCTTCAGAGGTCTATAAACATCTCTTACATTGAAGTAATACTGAAAATACATTTTAAGGAGAATAAAAGTTTGTTTAAGCAGACCTTGCTAACCGAGTCCAGCGCCAAAGGAATCAACTTCCTTTGGGGGTTGGGAGCAACTTGTAAGGCAGGCAGAATGCATTGGGGTTTGCTGGTAAAAGACTCTGCAATGGCATCTGTGGTATTTCTATTGGGTTTTTGTCACAGTGGGAGAGGGAAAGGCTGTGTTCTGGAGAGTGATTTGCCATTAGATAAATTCTTTTTTTTTTTTTTCAGTACTAGTCTTGAAACCTGAAGGCAAAGTCTTTGACATCTTAGGCATAGAAAACATTTTGATCTTGGGGATTCCATAATTGTGTCATGTAGTCCTTTGCCTTTTGGACTCTTACTTTCTGGGGTGGAGAGGAGTAAGAAAGAAAAAAAAGTCTAGCTGTATTCCATTTTTATAGGAATATTGTATGTGAGAACAAAAATAGTAAGTGCACGATATTGCTGGAAAGCTTTTTTCTATATTATATGGCTCCTGTGATCAGATACCATGGTATCTGAGTTTTATACAATCTGTTATACATTTATATTTAAAACTATTCTCTTCAAGGCTTTGTGACATTGAACAGCTACGTGATTTACATAAGTCTTATGCCTTAAACAATAGCTCATTCTTCTTCACCGAAATTCAATCCTCTAATAAAACAGGAACTATACAAATGTAATTAAAGCCACTTTTATGGCACAATTGCTAATGTTTTGTAATTCAATTCGCGTACTGGTTGTGTTCGGTATCTTACTTGAGGAAAAGTAGATCATCATTTATTGAAACAAGTTTATTTTCCTTTAATTGGTTCATTTAAATTAATAAAGACAATTCTTTTGACTGAAAATAACTTTCTTTTCTTGGATTGCCATGGCAATCTGGAGTATCAGAAAACATTTCTCCACAAGGCCAGGAGCAAAGAGTGATGCCAAATAAGTGATATCATGCTCTGGGTCATCCACAAGATGGCAATAGTGGGATAATTTCATAAAAGTGTATGAAAATGTCCTCTTTGCTTCTGATACTTACTTGGAAATTTAATTTGGATCAGAGAGAAGCTCAGACAGAAGTTGGTTGCTTTGTCATCTTCTTGTTCCCAGTAATATAATAAGATTATAAAATATAGGGCATAAATTTGCATTCAAACCTCACTGACCTGATATAAAACTTTTCTTTTTTAAGCTTGCCATTGATACAGCAGAATTTCTGGTACACAAAATGGAAGCAAGTAACCAGTGGTGTCCCCCAGGGATCAATACTGGGTCCAGTACTGTTCAACATATTCATCAGTGACCT
>JAOTQQ010000063.1:37306214-37380817 GCA_026546715.1 Gallinago undulata | reverse complement strand
GAGTTGGACTAGATGATCTCTATGGTCCCTTCCAACTCCAAAAATTCAGTGAAATTCAGTGAAATTCAGTGAAAATGCTGTGACTGACGTTTATCTTGTATTTGTCCAAGGTCTGTAAGAATTCTGTTTAGAATTAAGCACATTAATAAGTGTCCTAGTTTCCAGCAATGCCAAACATCTCCCAGTACCTGTACACTTGAATGAGATCTGATTGCAAATAAGAGTTTCTCCAAAGATTTACGTTCTTAATTTGTAAAGATATTTAATACCTATCACCTGTAAAAACATCATGCCTAATGTGGAGCTAAAACACTCTGTGTTTTCCATAAACCAGACAACGGATTTCAGTGTCTTAACCCTCAGCGATCTCTAGGCTGTCTCCATTTAAGAAAATTGGATGGGGAGAAAAAAAAAACTATTTCAGCATGTTCAAATAAGAAGTTGGTAAAATGAAAATGATGGAATACAACCACTACTGTAGGCAATAAATTCCTTACAATGTTAATGAATTGAATTATCCCTGGAAGTTGCCTTTCCCTACTGTCCGTACAGGAAGCCTACAATGACACGGTAAATTGGGTTGGTGTCTGCAGTGAAAGAGATCTCCACCAGATTAAAAGATTTTCTTACAAAAGGCTTAAATCCTGAGTGCTTTCATGCAATAGAGTTTGGTTCTGGAGATTATATTTTTGATTCTTTTCCTGACATGCAGAATGTGTGTATGTGCTGTGCTTATTTGTAAATGTCCAACAAAACAATGTTTTACACAATGTGTTGACATAGTAAATAGAGGTGAAGTATATATCTCATACCTTTTAAACCTATTGCTGATATTTCATAAAGTCTACTTTTCTACCTACTAGGAAGGTGAAATACGGAGCTCAATTTGTTTTCTTTGATATCTTATTGCAGATTTGCATAGAGAACAGAGCAGATACCTATGGGAATGAAGGCCCTACTTGCACATTGTATATTTTTTATTTTCTGGCTCATGAGCAGGACAAGCACGCCCCTTGACTATGCAGATGTTTTGAATCTGTAATGCCTTTGGGTACCACATGAGGGCAGAAATAGTCCATCATTTTTCTTGGGGAAAAAAAAAAAGTGACAGTGATGAGCCTGCTTTGCTTGCTCTCTTCTTATTGGTTATCTATAGCTCATTAGCACCGGTTGTTTTCTTTCTCTTGATTTTCATTAGATGAATTCAAAGGAGAGAGCAGAAGTTAAAATCTTATCTTATCAGACTAAGTCTCAAATCCTGGGTTTCTACAATTAAGAGCTCAATTCAGGTCTAGGACATTCCCAGAGAATTAGACCTTTTGATTATAGATGTTTGTTAAAGCCAGACTTGTGTTTTCGTTTTATCCTTGCTGAGTTGTATAAGTTGTGGCTCTCGTTTACTGAGTTTGTGTGATGATTTGTCATCTAAATTCATGTTACTGTACCCCTACCTTCTAAATTCATACTACCTTTCCCCATAAGCTGGTGACATGAATGGCTTTTTGGTTTTAGATTTTTACTTAACCTCATGTCAGTTCAGAAACGTAGCCTAAACTAGTTATTTAAACTCCTGTTTCCATTGAGCTAGTGTCGATATTTAGCTTTAGCAATGTGAAAGCTAGGTGAGCTGGATCCCAGGCATGATCCCTCTATCACATTTACTAGAGAACCAATTATGTATATTGTGGTTTAGAAGGACCAAGTCTTTAAAGTAGGATGCAACACTCAGGATTGCTAGTGAAGTCCATATATTTTTTATTCATATATAAGTATCTATTCTTAGATCTGCTGTCATCTTTTATTGATGGAAACCTTCAAAAATTATGTATCATTCCAGTACAATGTACAAGTTTTTCCTCTTGTGTTTTTTTCTTGGCAGCAAATATAGAAACATCAGGCTCCCAGGTGAGTAAAGACAATTAACTATTAATCAAATCTCCAGTATATTCTAATTTGACACTAATTACTTTGTTATAATTCATTAATAAATATTTAATTTGGCCTTGAGCATGCACTGCTTGTTTGTTCCTGTAAAGACCTAGCATGAAGTCATTGTTTCACGTAACGTTAGATCTGGAACTGCTTCAGCAGCAGGATTAGAATCCAATGAGCACAGGTTAATGCAAAAGTTTCCTCGTGGCCTGATGTTAATATGAGCAACAGGTTAGAAGAGCCCGTGGTGCTGGTAACTTTTCATTGGGCTTCGAATTTAAAAGCGCCTCTGCTTCATATGTTACTGTCAAATGGTAAGGAACATTGTACTCTTTAAAGTATGCTGTTTTGATCTCAATTTGCCTGAATGAAACCTGAGGTTCCCCAAGAACTTCCTTTACAAAATAATTAAGCGTAATTATTTTCACATTTACATATAGTTAACCCAAGAAACTGTAATTTAAAGTGCATCACTTCTATTAACTCTGCTACCTTCGTGCCTTTTGCTGCTGTTAGAGATTGTGAGCACTTCTGAAATGGGGTAGGTTGTTTGGCACAGTTGATGTTCAGAGTTAAAGGAACTCACCACCACCACTCACTGCAGAAAACGCTTTGTTTTGGACTTGGTGATTGTTACAGAGTATGTGACGTACCTGGAAACGCAGTCACAGGTCTCTTGCTCCAGTTAAACAACATTGTGTTAAAAAGACAGATTTTCTTCTGAAAAGATGCTCAATGGTTTTGCGTGTCAGTTAAAAGATTCTGAAGAGAGAGAAGGAAATGTAATTTCTGGTACCTTTGGAGTGTGAAAAGGGAAAATAGTGAGGGATTGTTCTTGCCCACTGAAACCTTGATTTTGCACGTTTCAAAGCAATTCCATCAAATGGTTTCGTTGCACTGTTTTTAGATTATTTTCTTCTTTTCTTGACAGATGCATGAATATTGAATGTAGGTATATAAAGCAGTATGTATTTGTAAGATATGTTGCAGATTATGTATGTGTATGTGTTTTATTCTTATACCCTAAGAAGGCATCATTTTTTTAAGTCACTATCCTCAAGTAGTATGGGGAAACGTTTGAACCTGATTCCATGTATGTTTTACTTTTCACCTACACTGAAACAGGGTAAAAGTCCCCATAAAATGTGGAAAGAACTGAATAGTCATCAGAGACAGTAAAAAACAGAAGTCATAAATTTTGCAGTGTCATAAAACCTTCACTTTTAGAACTGTTCTAGCAGCTGGGTAGTAATCAATTGGAATTTATGAGACATTAATTTGGGACTTACTCTGAAATGTAAACAGACACCCCCAAAAAGGCTTAAATTTTGAACTTGACTTGTTGGAATCAATGAGAGTTTCTTAGTCTGAATGTTGTCTTCAACTAGAAAACTTCCATTTAATTCAAAAACAGTAGAAGCTTGTAGTTTTTCAATATACATTATTGTTGTTAAACACATAAAGTTTATTGTGTAGAATACTTGCGTATATTGCTGTTGCAAATATTCAGTATTCAGGACTTCTTTATAAGATGACCTATAAAAGTATTTTTAAGGATAGAATCATAGAATGGCAGTTATCTACAGTTTTAATTTTATCTTAAACTTACTGATTGTCTCTATGTAGATTTTAGCAGATACGTATGTAGGGATTGAAACATGGAAGCTTTTACTATGGCCTTTCTTATAATATAATAGCAGAATACCGGTCTAGGTGGGAATAAGCTGTCAAAGACTATTGTTTTTATATTTCTCTACAGGCCCATGATTTTGAAAGTATCTTAAGTTCTATCATCTAAATACTATTGAAGATGTTGGTATTTCTTCCCAGGAGAGTTGTTTTACCTACTACAGTGATGATACCGATACAAGTATATGCCAAGTTGTGATCAGCCAGTGAAGATTTCTGCTCTTTGGGGCTGTCCCACTGATTTCTTTTTTTCAGCAGAGAGATGTAGTTTGACTCCCACAGTATCACCACCACCTGTGCTCAGATAGACTAGCAGCCACGAATAGAGATGGTGAAAAATGGGCAGGGGAGACTTGACCTGTTCTTTAACTGGCACACATTTCTCCTGGATAATCAATGGCCATCCAAATATATCTGAATTTTCAAAATGGCTATTTTTGTCCTGTATTTATGGTTATGGACTACCTTTTAACTCTTAGTGCCCTTGATATTAATAGCATATGTGTGCATAGATTAAAGAAAGTATTCCTTTTTTTCCCCTCTCTTCCCTACTGCTAACATCTGAAGGCCTGATTCACCTCCTATCTATCTAATGATTAGATATTAAAATCAGATAAGCTCACTAAGCTTTTATACTGACTTGAAAGGAATAGAAGAAGGGAATTCAATAATATGTGGCTTTAAACTGAATTCCTTTGAGAATTAATTTTTTCACCTATTCTGTAACATGGAGGTGGGGTGGAGTTCCTGTAATTACTGAAGCTGTAACTGCAATAGTTTTCTAATCTAACACGTTGAATGTAATCCCTGCTGGTTCTCACTAGTGGTAAATACAAGAAAAATCTGAAAATAATGACTTAACCAAACAACTAGGTTTATGTATCTGTTCATGAACAGTGCTGTTACTTTAATGGTAGAGTACCCATATATAAAAATGCTGACTTTTTTCCATGAGTGCCAAGTGCATCCGTTTGCACCATACCTCCTATGGCCTGCTGTGTGTGTGTTGTTTTTCTTTTTTTAAAAATAATGGACAAAGTGAAAAGTATAAATAGATGAAGGAGCAAAAAGCATTCTCATAATCTGTGTTCTGTGCCCTTATATCAAGAGAGGAGCAATTACTCCTGTACAGAGATACAAGCATTAAATTGAAGCTTATTGGTTCTGCATGAGGCAGTTTGACATTTGTGGGTGACATCCTGTATCCAATATCCAATTCTGTGTTATTTTTCCTATTTCCTTTTGCCCTAGCTACAGGATCAATAGTAATAGTCAAATTTAAATAGCACAGGGTCCAGGTATGCTACTGGGGTTGATCAAAGCTTTGTATAAACAGGGCAGAAGGATCCTCGTTCCATTGTGCTGCCCCGCCAGGGTGAAATAAATCACTGGGTAGGATAATTATAGTTTAGGTTGAAAGAGATCTCTGAAGGTCATTTGATCTGACACCCTGCTCAGAACAGGTTGAGTACCACATTCTAATACTTCATAAAGGGTTTGTAAAGAAAGGAAAAGTCGAAAAATCTCTATTGGACAGGGTTTGTGTTAAAAGATCGAGGCAGACGAGCATTTCTTTTCCTGTATCTCATTATTTCACAACAGAGAGTTGTCTTATAAATAAAGCGTCAGTGGAGAGAACCTGTGGAGGCTGGTGTGTGTATACACTAATTGCTGTATTAGGAGACCATCTCTGCTGCTTCCGTTTGTCTGTGGGGAGGCAAATTTTGCATTTCGATATTGCTGCATAGTTTCAAGGGGAGGATTTTGGGGGGTATTTTTGGACAGCAGTTAAAATAGATACACAGGATGTACACCATGATTGGGGTGGGATTTAAAACACACTGGACTACTCCCTTTATTTAGAGAGTTGGTACATATTTCCAGGATATGTAAGCTATGATTATGGCTTATCTGTAACAGAAATCAAAATTAATTGATTTTCAAACACTGCCAGTACTAAAGTTTTCTACATAAGGCAGTGCAGAATTTTGTCCCAAATGTTTGATGTTTGTTTGTCTGAAATATGAACGCTTGGTTTTCCATAACAATACTTCACACTGAATTCCTCTAATGTCTTTCTGGCTTCTCACAGTAAATTGGGTTCTCCTTTCCTTTGTGGTAGAAGGAGCAAATCAGCTACACAAAATTTGGTGAAGTCTTGGCTCAGGTCTCTCTGTCTTGTATAATAGTTTTCTGAAACTTTTCAGGGTTTTTTGTTTGCTTTGTTCTTGTTGTTGTTTTTGTATCTGTGTGGGAAAGGGAGAACACTAGTGAACAGTGTCTATATTTAACCGTTTCCGAGAGAACGTTTTTGCTTTAGAGACCTCTAGCAAGGAAGGGCACCAATCCCAATTCCAGACAGGAAAGGAGTGGGAGTTCTGTACTCGAATGCATTGAATGAATCTCACACGACAGCTTGTACAATAAGACGCTGAAGCCTTTGCTACAAAAGGCTGGAGGTAGATAAGTCAGTGGATAAGCAATGTCTTAGTACAACTTACTGAAAACAATTCACTTGGGAAGTGGTAGTGTGTGGTTATCATCACCTTCAAATACTTGTTTATTTTGCTGATTTCTACCTCCCCTGTTCTGCAGTGTGGTGCTTTTGTTGCTGATTTATATGCGCAAACAAAATGCAGTGATTGTCTATGCTACTAGTAATGAGCAGTTTTCATAGGTACCTTCCCAGTTAATAAATGTAGTGAAATTTTACTAAGGAGTAATTAACACTGAGGCTCTGACAACAGCTTTTTCAACTTGACTTTATACTTGTATTCAGATCTGGTGCCTGTGTTCCTGCAGTAGCCCAGTTTCTTTCCTTGTTTCTTCTCTTCCATCATTTTCCTACATCTACATATTCTACCCCCTTTTGTATCTGCATGCAAGCATTGCATTGTCCACCTGCTCTGGGCTCTGCATCACAGCTCAGTTCTTACCTGCTGCCCATTTAGCCCTTTGACACTCTGATATTTGTTACCACTCCCTCAGGTGTCAGAGCAGAGTTTTTGGCTATTCAGGCAGATTTTAAGCAATGTTTAGTTGTCTTTCTTAAGGAAACAATGATTCCTCTGGAGTTTAGAAGGAGAATAGGTGCACCTAAAGATAGATGGTTGAGAAGCTCAGGTAAATTTAAAGCTCATTATGGAAGTACTAGTAAATTCAGGCCCTTAACCAGCTTCGGTGGTGCTCTAAACAAGGCTAACTGGATCAGAGACTGTGGCTTCAGTCAATTCTATGGGCCTAAAATCCCATTTAGGGAGTTTGCATCCTAACCTCATTTTCTGTCTCTTGCAGTTGCTTTGGGCATCACATGTACATAATCTGCTGTAGTTTGGAAATCCACCAACTGCAGTCATTGTATTTAACACCTGTAGTATGTGTGCCTGATTTGGCAGGGGAGGGCGGAGGAAGGGAAGACAGATTGCTGCATCCATCCTAGCAAATAAAAGTATAGATTACTGAATATGGAATCAATTTCCCCTGCTGATGCCCAGGTGACAAATTATAACTCAAATGCCAGAGCTGAATAGAAGGGCATCTCTGTGTTTCATTCATTCCTCCTGATCAATTATGCAGCTCTCAGCTAGAAGAGAGATATTCTTATCCCACCACAGATTTTGCTCCAAATATTACTTTATTACCTGATTGTTAGACAAACATGCCAAGTAATAAATTGATTTTCACAGAAAACACAGTGGGTGAGACCAGTGTGTCAGCAGACAGTCCTCTGAAAGCCAGATGACAAACAAAAGCAGAGATGGAGTTATCGAGGGAGAATACAGTCCCTCTGCCTTGCTGGGAGACCAGGTCAAGAGGGGCAGGAGATGCCAGTCGGTTTGATAAAGCATCTGTTTTGTTTAAGGTATAAAGGGTTGCTTTAAAATAACTGAACATTAACAATGGTTAGTTGAAACAACACTCCTTGTAAAAAATAAATATATATGTATTCATCAAAGCTCATATTTGTACTTGTTCTTGACTTTGATAATGTGAACAAGTTGAAATGGTTTTGGTTAATGAGCCAATTATATTCAGACGTGATCCCAGCCATGCAGCATTTTGTGCTCAGCTAAATTGCTACGTAAATAGCTAGAGCTTTCTGTGCAGCTCATCCTCCCGACAAGGCAGCCAAGAATCGGCATCACTTGTCAGCCTGGGTTCATGATTTTTCTCTCCTAAATCTTCCAACGTTTTACATCCTTAATGTAAAGGACTAACACTAAAAGGCAGCCAAGTCTTCCGCATCTGAATTTGGGATGATTTGTAAAAACGAGACCAAGCAAAATACAGGAGTGTTAAAAGCAATTAATTTCTCTGAAAGCTATAGTAAAAGCTTTCAGCGGAGTTTATCTGGGGAACACAGAAGACATGGAGTCACTTGAAATCAAGTTTTGAGCCAGAATGTTTTGATCCAGCTGCTCAGGGGTACGTGGTGTGTTCCTGGGTTTATCTTCTGGGGTGATGCCATGTGAGTGAAAACATGTCCCCTTGGCTAAATTTATGCTACATTCTCAACTGAATTTTTAATTATTGGCATTGTGCTAAAGGACGTTTTGTTTTGTGTTTGCGTTTGAAAGAAAGCAAAGCGAGCATGTAATTCTGTTTTCTCACAAGAAAATTGTAGAGTGGTTTGGGTTGGAAGGGACCTTGAAAGTCCATCTAGTCCAATCCTCTGCCATGAGCAGGGACATCTTCAACTGGAGCAGAGCCCCATCAACCTGACCTGGAATGTTTCCAGGGATGGGGCATTTCCCACCTTTCTGGGCAACCTGGGTCAGTGTTTCACCATCCTCAGTGTAAACAGTATCAGAGAAGTAACATAAGGTCTCCATCTTTGGCAATATGATAAATAGGCAGTGTTGTACCATCTAGATTTTTTGAGCTTTTTTTTGGTTATTGTACTGCTCAAATGAAAAAGCAAAATAATGTAAGTTACAGAAAAGGAAACATAATTTGGTAAAATGTTTTCTCACCTCTAAATAAAACAGTTCCACATCCAGTAAATATTATTATTTCAGAGGGTATGCTGTTTCTTCTTTTCTTCCTTCATCCATGCTCAGTCAAAATTTAGTAATGTGTTGGTTGTTTTGGAGAGAGATATTTGATTGATAAATGAAGAAAGTATATATTTTAATGGTTTCCTGTTTATCGATAAGTAAAATGCAAATTCTGCTGTATTTAACCGAAGCTAAGTTTTGGTTTAAGAATCGAACTAAACTGTTTTCAAGGTCAGAGCTCCATTGCTTATTCAAGTTGTGTCCTTGGTTTTCTGCCCTGTCTCTCTAGCATTTCTTTTTCGTTCCTGTCTCACATAGATGCCTCTTGTCTTTCCAGTAGTCTCACAGGCACGCATCACTTCACAGATTAATAACTAATGAAGCCCTTATGCCTTCACATATGCCCCATATGCTTTTATTCTGGCTGGTGACTTATGACTATTTCCTGTGAAAAATTTTTTTTAACAATTGTCTTTGTAAAGCTGGATAATTATTTGTAACAGTTATCCTGAATATATAGCAGCTGTTTGAATTATAAAAAATGATAGGTATATCACCATTCATACCAAAGTATTTTGAAATATCTGTCTGTATTGTAAATATTATGATAATTCTCTTTAGATAATACTAATTCTTTATTGCCAATAGAATATATACATATTTATTTTAAAAAAAAAAAACAACAAACTCTGTAACAGCAATGTTCAAAACCTTGGTTGGTTTTCTTAGCTTTACCTTAAAGCCTTTTTATCTAAAGATGGAAATTAAGTTTAAATCAATAATTAAAAACTAAGCCTAAACCCTACTTTGTTTTCATATTTCTCAAAATAATTTTCTGCAATATGCCCCAAACCATGTTTCTGTTTCTTCTCATTTTGCTTTCTGTGCAATGACCCTCTGCTGCAAAGTATCTTTAAAAACATAATTATTTTCAGCATTAACAAGCCAGAGTCCTTAAGGCTGACTATGTAAATGTAAAGCGCTCCAAGCAATGTGGGTTTTGTAAAGATTCATAGAGAGTTTGGTGAGACAGATCCTTGGCTTTTAAAATATTACAGTTTCAGTGGTGGAATCCAGTGATTTACACCACCTGAAGATCTTCTGTGCCTTGGGGGCATGCTCAGTACTTGAAGACATTTTCATATGCAGTGATGGGCAAAGTGAGAATGAGCTGTTATTGCAACTTAAACTGTTATAAAGAGGCTCACAGTGTAGGTGGAAAATATATATTTATTATGCCAGTTGGTGGTGTTTTTTGCATTTGTCCTGTTCTTGAAAGGTTTGGGGGAATCCGTGTTTAAAGTTTTTTCGTAAAGCTGTATAGAAACATGTTCATCATCTAGGGCTGCTGCTGCATCATTGTAATGAATTCTAAAACTCAGTTCTTGAGCTTCCAAATAACCCTAATGCTGATTGAATCTGTGATTGATTTTATCTTCTTCCCCTGTAGCAGAGATGTAACTACTGTATTATACAGGAGTTGCCAGTTAATGGACACTGTTCAGACATACTCTGTCAGGCACAAAGTCTGGTGTGGAAAATGGCTTTCAAATTACTTTTTCCAAAACAGAGAAGTGTTGGTTCTAGAAAAAGTTCTCTGCTGTTCCCTGTGGGAACTGTCATTCGTGTGCTTGGTGTCACGGTGTCTCTTAGCGCACGTGCACCGACCGGAGCCTCTCAGGGTGGTGCACCTATGGGAACCGTGTGTACTGGGAAAAGAAAGGATAACTAAAAACCTCTAACCATGGCCCAGTGGAAGCCAGGAGATAGGAGACACCCTGGCAGAACAGTTTGTGTTCCCTTCAGGTAAAACTCTATATTCAGACAATACTGCTCATTTCCCTAATGAAAATATGTAATGAAAGGTGATTTATTTTTGTTGTTGAGCACAAGAATACAAAACTTGTATTTTTTCACTAAAGACAACTTTCTTGGAAAGTTCTATATTTGTTGGGCACTGGAAGTATTATGGCCTTAAATAATGTCAACTGGTCTAGTGCATGCTTGTTTAACTGTTTTTTGTTTGGCACTGAATTTGACAATGATGAAGTTTTTGGTAGTGCCTAAGACCATTAATTTGAAGAAAAATGCCATTTTAGAAGAATAGTTTTGTTTAAAAAGAGCCAAAAGGGAAATCAGTCTTCTATTTTATTATTTTTTTAATCAAATCAATTATTTAAGCTCAAAAATAGAGTCCAGGCTACCTGTGGCTTAGTCTCACTCCTATAACATGTGCTCCATATCGATGAAAGAGATACTCAGGATCTGTGAATTGCACTGACAAGCTGAAGGCATGAAGTATAGAGTGTGTTTTCCTATTTGTGTAACTAATTCCTGTGGACATGTAAATATGGAGATGCTTAATTATTTACAGTTCAAGTTAATTTTCAAACCAAAGCTCATTAATTTTTATAATGCTAGAAACAAAATGTGTTGTGGCAGTGAAGATATTAAATTAAAATATCAGATTTTTGTAATTATATATTATTCTCGTGAGACAGCTGGAGTTTAACTAAGTATTGTTATTTACTTTGCAAAATCATAATTACGCCTATTATAGTTTTGATCTTGAAACATGATTAGAGCAAATCTTTAACCACTGAAGGTCTAACAACAGGGCATTTTTGTAGCAAGCTAAGAATACCTTAAAAATAGATAACAAAAATTAACTGCAAATTGCTTTTTTTATGAAACATTAAACATGTTACATGAACTCCTGAAAACAGAGTAAGTTTTAACTAAAATTCAGTTAAAAGAAACCCTTGTAAATCAGCGTAGGATGTAGGGTGGCCTTGGCTTGGTAGACCTGGGCAGAGCTGAGGGGTCACCAGACTCTCATGGGGACAACTCTATGCTTTTATGGAGAATTATAACCGAGTTGTACATGGGGAAGGGCTGGAACATCAGCTCACTGCTAGTGCACGGTGTGTCCACAGCTGTACGTGCAGGGCCACGTGGAGACAGACTACTTCTGCCTTCTGCTAACTGTGCAAACTGCTTTAAGTAGATGTGTCGTTATCCTTCCCTGTTCCACCCAGTTACATCCTGTTTAATCCCATTGGACTTGGGGCTTGGAAGTGAAGAATTGTTGCTCATTCTTGCAGAACTTTCACTCGGTCTTATGGTGGGTACCTGAGATGTTACTGTTAAATTCCATCAGTGACCCCTGGGGAACTCCAGTTACTGTTGAATCTGGGCTGGGAACAGGATTCCATATTATATTATGCCCTTCTATAATCTCTTTCACTGAAAAGAACCAAAGCAAGTTACGTTGAATGAAATGTCAGAATATGCCATGTGATCACACCATTATGATCTTTGCTATGTTTCTGGGTACTGAATTATTTAGACTTGCATAAAGGTGTTTCAGGGCATGGTGTGATACCACTCTTCCACGTTTACAGCTTTTTCTTGGGAATTGTGTGAAGAACTGGTACACAAATAACTGCTGGTGACCGGTCCATCAGCTTGAAGGGGCTGGGATAGTTCTGCTGCTTTCAGCTCGTAGTGCCTGTCAATGTGATATATGTCATTCTACCTGTATGTAGGTTGTGTGTCGGAGTGCCAGATCTGTGTATGCAAATGTGCATTTATTGGTAACAAATTAGTGCTATGTGTGCAGAGCCATTGGTGCCTCCCGCAGCTTGGTCTGTACAGGAGAAGGCTTTGCAAAGAACACTGTGCCACAGCACTTGGGTTTTAGAGAAACAGGGTATAAGTGAGCTCTCCCTGCTGTGGGTTATAATTAATTTCTCTTTGACTTCCGTGAGAGGAAAAAAACACTTCCTTGTCATCTTAAACCTCAATTCTAAGCTTGTTTGTGTCAAAGGGAGTTGTCAATAGGTTTGGTGTTACCAGTGCTCGGATCTGCAAGCAAAGGTGAATCTTCTGCAAAAGAGTTCAAATTCAAGCACACTGAGTGTCAGAGAAATATGTAAAATCATGTAGGTTTTTTTGGCTGATAATTGTTTATTAGATTTCTTCCAGTCTAATGGAGATTGCCTGTATATTCTCATGGGGGTCTATTATTACATTATCAGTTAAGAGTCTCTTACATATTAGTGTGTGAGTGGCACTTGTGGTAGTAATTACTTGTCGTTTCAAGGGCAATGTCACATGCGTTTAGTGTCTCTGTCTTTGGTGGCATTTTCATCCAGTAAAGTTAAATGGCTTTTTTTACT
Source organism: Gallinago undulata (assembly GCA_026546715.1). Lineage (NCBI taxonomy): Eukaryota > Metazoa > Chordata > Aves > Charadriiformes > Scolopacidae > Gallinago > Gallinago undulata. The sequence continues at coordinate 37,368,018 of JAOTQQ010000063.1, read as the reverse complement.
CAAGGGAATAGCTAAAATCTCCATCTCTGTGGCTGAATTCTCTAGAGTCCTTAAATCAGAACAGTGACATGTACCAGTAACAACAATCTCAGGTGTGGTAAGTGGAGTGACAAGAGAATTAAAACATATCAGCAAGGTAGAGGAACCTGTCTTAAAAGCCTCTCCCAGGTACTCTTTATGAAGAATTTAATCCATTTTATGTTGAAAAGGCAAATGTATGTTTCAGAGCTTTCTGTAAGTTGGACGTCATTTATTCCTGTGTGGAATGTGTCGACAGTCGGTATATTTTTTTAATAATTGGGGGGTTTTAGTACATTAAAGAATTTTTTTTATTAAGAAAAAAAGGCTTCATGATAATATAATGACTAAAAAAAACTGTTGTTTTGAGCTGTTCTGGTCACAACATTTAAGTAACAGATAGAAATCTCCGTGGACATGGGATTTATACACTGTGCATTACTGTGCATGAATGCTGTTTAATGTGATTAATTCTTCACACTCTATATCTATCCTTGCATAATAGCATTGTGAATCTGGGTCTCTTCTGCCTTCTCTAAGCAGAAAAGAGTTGTGCTCCTTGTCTTCATCCAGCTGGGAGCTGGCAGGGCCAGTAATTGGAAACGGATGTCTTGCAAGATTTTTTAGCTTAATTTATATCTCTTAATTTGGAAGTTTCAGAGACCCTTTCTCTGGCTGAGTCCATTAAAGTCAATGACAACCATTTACTGATTTTTTTTTTAATTATTATTTTTGTTTTGCTTCCAAGTGCAAATAAGTTATATAAGATCATGTGTAACTTTAAGCAAGTGATGTCTTAGTGAGTCATTGATATGGGATTGGAGAAAACTGTAAGTTTAGATCCTTTCAATGAAGAATCTAGGTTCAGATAATATCAAGTATTTTAACTAACTCACATAACCATTAATAAGTTCAGGTTTTACAAAACCTTGCAATTTTAGAAATGAAACAGTGTTTCTCTACTTCATCTCTGGATGATTTTACTTAACAGTGGTTACAGTGTAAGCTTATGTTTGGTTAAGCTGAAGTTTTGCATAAAGAAATTTCTATCTGTGTAAGCAAAAAAAATATCAATCAATCAGTTTGCCAAGTACCGGCAATATGCAGGTTAACGGGAATGGTGTGTGCTGTACCACAGGCCTTGATTGAACTCACAAGATCTGAGGTTATACTTTAAGTTTTGCTTTTTTGCAGAAAGAACCTTGCAATATCTAAATCCTCTAAAATAAAATCTGTAATATAGTAGGAACCTCTCCCACCCGCTTGATGAAAGCTGGTATTACAAATGGACATAAAAAGTGCAAGAACATGAAACCATGCAATTTTTAACAACCGAAATTTGAACTATGCTCTATAAATGTAACAAATTGATTCCTCTGCAACAAACATGTCAAGAGAAAGTTATTTAAGCAAAGTGCTTCCAAAGTGCTAGTGTATATCTTTTGATGAGGGAATATGGTACCCCAGATTTTGGAACAGCTTCAAATAGTTTGGTAGAAGTACCTAAACTGATTAGCAAAGTTGCACACAGTCTGATACTCCTCAATTTAGCAAAGCATTATTATTGCTATTAAAATGTGAATATTTTCTTCCCTTCAATGATCAGTATGCACCACGATATAAGTGCAAACTTGCTATGATAATTTAAAGCACTAGTGTCTTGAAACAGGACTTGTAGCAGAAAGCAAGCATCCAGCTGCCCTAAGCTGCTCAACAAACTCTACTGAGCAAATGTCTTTACTCTGGAAAGAGAAATGTTTGATGTAAATCATAACAAATGCACCTTCTGTAAAATGTCCAGCTGTAGGGCTTTCTATGTATATCATTAGTTATGGCACCACAGATGACTTGTTAAGAAGGAAAAGAAGTAGGAGAACTTTCAGTGTCAGTAAAATAATCTCACATGTTAAAACAAAAACCCCAAACAAACCCGTTTTATTTTAAACATTTGAAGGTGGCCGTGAAAAATGCTTGGCCTTTTCATGAACTCCTGAGGTTATGATGACAAACCTCTTACAGTCAGGATAAGGTTTCCCATATGCCTCTCCTGTCAGGCCTCTTCATGACTGCCACGGAATTAAAGCATCTTTTGGTTCTTTGTTCTCTCTGAGATGCATCACCGATGTCGCAGGGCAGGGGGAAGGATAACTGTACATTCTGGAGTTCCTCTCCCTCAGAGCCTGTGATGTGCAGGAGGAAATGCCTCTCTGTCTGCTGGAGGCAGCTTCTGTGGTCTGGTGGCTTTTAGGTGAAGGCAGAACCACGTGTGATTTTCTTTTAGGCTGAACTGTTGCAGTGCTCTTGTCACTGTCAGGGCTCATCTCTGATCACTTCCTCAGGTACTGACACTTGGTGTTTTCTGCAGCTTTGCTCTCCTCAGTGGAATTTATTAGCGTAGGCCATCGTGCAGACGTGGACACTGACTCTGTTCGTGATCCTGTAGTGATTCTAGAGGACAGCATGAAGGAAGCTTCACGTTTGGCAGTTGGTTCTTGCAAAATGCCTCTTGACGTATCTTCGTCTTTCTCACCTTCCTCAGTCTACTTTTATGGGACAAAACCCCATTTCTTCAATGCACACTTCACATGTAACCCAGAGAGTGAAAATCTGATAAACTTCGTACTTTGGTCTATCGGTGGAGTAGGGAATATTTCTTACAATTTTCATAAGTTAAATACTGTCTTGTTACTTACAGGTAATTGTGGTTTTATTCCATTGGATAACCCTTATTGGTGACAGCTCTATATACAGATCAGTTCCAGTGAATTTATCAAGAGTCATGATGAAATTTGCAGGAAACAATAAAAGTTTAGTTCAAGTAGTGAATTAGTTGATTATGATCTATCCATTAAACAAGTTTTATTTTTTTCATCTTTTTAATAGCATTTTTGCAGAACATAAAGCATTGGTTTTGTTGTGGCGTTTTTTTCAGACCCAAGTGAGTTTGTTATTTCCTTTACAGCTTTCTTGGGATTCAAATAGACAAGGTTCATAGGTTCTTGCCCAGAAAATACCCATAAGACTTCAAAAGGCAGATTTTCTTGCTTTGCAAGTAGAAAATTAAGTCCTTAGATCAGTTTCTTTGAGCACATAAGCTTTTCACAATTGCTTTTCTATGACTGTCAAACATAGTAATGCCAATTTAATTGCATAATGTGAGTAATCAGCATTTCTAGAAAACCTTCCCCTAGCCCTGTGTACCTTTTATTTGCTGTTAAAATGAGTTTATTGGTGGTTTATTTTTCACTGCCTATCAAACAGATGTTGCTCGCTCTCTGAGGGATTTTTCAGCTTTTCCCAGTCACTCTGGCTTTGTGACTTGCCAGATGTTTAGTTTCTGTGATGCATTTCAATAGAAGTACTGGAGATACGGAAGGGCTTGTAGAAGTAACAGAAAGAGGGATAAGTGTTCTGGCTGAGAAGATGCTTCAAAGAGGAAAACAAAAAGGAACCTTAAGAAGAGCATAACGCCTTCCTAAATGTCTGCTGCCAACAGATGGTTGTTTCCATTGTTATCTTTCGTGGGACCCACATGATGTGATCTCAGTTGTTTCATACTCTAAGCTCAGTTCTCTAACAGTCGGGAACATGGGTCAGATGTTTTCCAAACTGAATTAATAACTCAAAACAAACAATCATAAGTTGGACCAATCACACATTCATTAGTATTCAGCAATCAAAGTCATTCCCACTGGGTGAAGAAGAACAGAGACAGAAGGAGAAATAGGCAATCCATATGGAGGATATTAAAAAGAAAATTTTTGTAAATATTTATAGATTAGGTACCACTATCTCAATTTTAATGGATTTTCCCAAAATTCCTACCAGTTAGTCCTAAAAGAGTAATTGCTGTTTTGTTAAGGAATCTCATTGATAGGAAAATAAGAGGGAAAAATAGACTGAGGAAACCTTTTAGGTAACACTTTAGCTATTAGTTATGACTGGTGAATAGTTTAAAATTACTGTACCAAGACTCCCTGAAATGCCTTTGTTGTACAGTCCTGTTGTGCTCTTAAATTGAATAAAGAGCCAGCTACAACCTCCCCAGCCCAGCAGAAAAGAAATCATCAAAAACACTAAGACTAATTTGTTGCAATTTTTAGGAAGTTTGAAACAGAAAATATTTCAAAATGATGGAGCACTGGTATCCTGAAAATACTAATACCTGTGTTGAGTACATTAGGTGTGGTCACTGTCAAATGGAGGAAAAAAAAAGTCTAAGAAATCTTCTGAAAAATTACATTTGATTGACAGATTGATCAAAGATACTATAAGTTATGGATTCATTTGATTTCTGTCAAAGGCATATATTTTTGTTTGTATTGATGCTTTTTTTTTTAACTGAAGGAAAAAACTCACTGAGTCTGTTGCTTTATGAATAGTTATTATGGATTTCCCTTCTGTCTGATAGAAATCCCTTTATAATTTTATATTAGGATTTTTTTTTAGGATATTTTATCAGTATGTATAATATCCTTGTACCTGTCGGCTTTTAAAAAAACTCCTGAAAGCTTTTAAATGTGAAAGATACCAGCAAAGTCCTATATTACATCTCAGTCAAACACTGCTAGCAGGGTTCCAGGTGTTATGTGTGGGAAGGATTAGAACAGATAGTGTAGTTCATTTATAATACAGTTAATTGGATGTTTGGGTGCTTTGTTTTTGTCTATTTTATCACTATTAACCTTTACTTTATTAATAAACATAATTTAAATCAGTGTAAGAGAGCTATTTTCCCCACTCTTTGGTGCATCTAAAGATCTTCCAGAGAAAATAAATTTGGATCTGTAAAGCAAATGGCACTATTCCATTTCTAACCTCGCCAACCATACTTTTGTAGAGATTAGGCTGAATAAAACTGGTCTGGGACTCCTTCAAAATTCCAACCTAATCTCGTTAAGTCTTTGAATTATAGTCCCTATACATGGCAGGGGATAATTCCAAAAGCTCCACTCTGACCAACCTACATGTCGTCAATTTAAATCAAATCACATAATTAAATTACAGATCAAAATCATTTCAGTGGTTTTTAAGACTTTTTTTGTAAAGACTTTGAGGCCAATTGAAATATTAAAGACCAAATCAGTGTCTGCACAGAGGATAAGAGAACTTCTGGAAATGTGATGGCATAAAAGATGGGCACGGTAGGAGTGGTTTGGTCAGTTCTATGTACTTTCATAACTGCTGTCAGCAGTGAAACGTCTATGTATGAATCTCCTACGAAAGCAGACATGTCTATTATGATGTAAATATCTCGTGTACCTTTACAGAGGTGCCCACTCTGTGTGACAAAGGACTGAGAGAATAGGATTGTAATGGAAGTTCTGTTGAGAGCTCTGTGTGGGTGCATCTGTGCAAGGTCAGGGCAGAAGAAAGTGCTTCATTATCATTTATCTCACATCTCCTTCAGGACAGGGTTTACTCCTATTTCCTCATATATGCTTTAGGGTGGATTTCTGTCCTATGGTGCTCTCCTTTCATCTGTATGTGTCCAAGAGATCCTGGCAGTTTGCAACTCAAATGACTTTTATGAGAAATTTTATAATCTTATCCATGTTTTAGGCCACATTAGGGAGAAGATAGATCTTCCTGTTCGTGTGTGCTACTCACAGCTCCTGAGCGTACACACTCTTACTCTTGCAATAGCCCTCTGTTCTTCTTATATGCTATCAAGAAAGCTTCTGCTAGAATTTAGCATCTTAGTACTTAAGATGGTTTTAGTGCCGCATTAGAGTAAGCCCTGTAAGGGTACAGCTCCTGCTTACCCTCTTTAGCTTTTAGCATCTAATAGAGATGTGCTGCAGATACAGCGGTCTCACGGGTGTTCAGACCACCTGGAAAACCTGAGAGTGTTTTAGAATATCACAAACAGTATCTTGTTTAGGTAAAGAAATGCAGATGAGAAATACCAAAGGTATATGTTTAAAAACGTAATAATAATTATGGTAGATTAAAAGAAATTATATAGAAACAATGAGTACATTAAAATATATTTCATAATTTATTAAGTTCAGACCTTTGCACAGGAAACACCTCTATTGTATTTTTAATTTGTCTTAGGATTTATTCAAATACTCAATTTCCTGGTATTATTCTCCACCATATACATTCCTGAGCATATGAAATGCTGTTTGCCAAAATGCAATTTTTAAATAAAGCCAGGCACATACATTACGTTGTTTATGTCTAAAATGGTAGTCAGAAGATACTTGTATTAATTTTGGAGGTGGTGTAGCCCTGTCCAGTTGCCTGCCTAAAGAACAGGGAGGTCAAGCCAATTGGCCCAGGTCACCTCCATGACGTTTGAAAAAGAGCAAAGCTAGCTGTGTCTCTGGTACTTGCAATTGATTTGCAATAGATTTAAATGGAAGGTAAAAAACTATGTATAGAAACATTTTAAAGACCAAATGTGATGTCATGGAGGTGCATAAATTTAACAAATTTGGCTCAACATATTGTACAAAAGGATAGATTCTTCTCTCCAGATTTCTATATCCCCCAGTAATACAAATTTCTTCATATCCAAGCCATCTGACTATTTCTAAGTTAAGCCAAATAATAAAATTAGACTTCTGCTATGGAGAATCAGATTCCCTAATTGCAAATGTACATGTTGCCAGATGTACTGCTCCCCTGTTCCAATTAATAAATCATTAGAAAACACAATTAATAAGGGCCTGGATATCTAGTGGTTCAGACTACTTCTAGCAGGAAGGAGATGAAGAGAATGTAGCTACGGTGTCAGCAGCAGTGTTAATTTCGGTAGTTTTTGTAGGGAACTGGAAAAGGATTCAACTGTGTTGTGTTGTCACATGCAGAAGTTGAAAAGTGAAGGGAATCACATTAAAGACAGAGCAGGAAAGCAGGGCGAGTGATTGTGATTTGCAGCTAAATGTTTGTTCATGTTCTAAGAGAAAGGTGAGCAATGTAGTGAATTCTGTGTCTGATCCAATGCTGGTTCTTTTTTGAAAGCGCGGGTGGTGTCTGTTCATGTTAGAGAATTCTGAAAAATGTAAAAAGCACAATTGGAGGAGTAGATACGATTGCTACTTCCTAAGTGATCGGTATAGGCACAACTGCCAGAGCAATATGACTGCGTTTGACTTGGATAAAAAGTGTTGATTTTTATAATCCAGATTTTGAAAACATCAATATTAGCAAACACATTAGAGAAAAAATGAACCAGCCCAATACACAGATTTTTAAGGAGAGGTGGTGGTGAGAGTGAAAAATTACAACATGATGCTAAATGTAATTGTAGCTGCTAATGCAGCCTAGATCTTTCATGGACATCAGATACTTCCTGGCCTCCACCCTTGCCAAAATGGAAGATGGGAGGAAAAAAAAAAAGAGGAAAGATGTAGAAAAGAACAGAGGGCAGATCCTTAGGGTCAGCAGCCGTGGAGTTCAGTACATCCTTCAAAAGCTCGAGCTCTCTATGGGGAGGTAAGTGTTGGAAAACATCCTCTAGGAGCAAGCAGAATTCCGGTTGGTGTTTCCCCCAGCCCTGGCTGCTTGGAGGCTGCTAATCCAAATGCTGCTGCTTCTCTCTTTTTTCTCCCTGGAGCTGTTCTTACCTCTGTTCTGTGGTGTTACCTGGTGATGCTGGGAGAATGGCTTATTTCATGCCTGCTGCCTGGGAGGGAAAGGGAGCAAATGAAAGTTTAAGACTTTTATCCACAACGGAAAGGACAAAACCTGAAAACCTGAGAAGAACTGGGCTTGTCATGCTGTGATAATTAATAGTAAGTGTAAGATTTTTCTACTAGTGTGATTCAGAAAATATTTCTGAATGTCTTTCAGATTGTGCAGACTGGTGACCTCTAAATATCAATTCCATGACTGAAAGTTTTTAATTTTCTTAAATTATTAATCGATGACTGGGGCATGCCATTATGCCTAATTGTCCTATTGCTAAAACCAAATCAGTAAAGGTCTTTGAAGTCACTGGTGCTAAACTGGCATCTTTGTTTTAATAAATTATCAAGCTAACACCAAAAAACGTGTAAGGAGTGGAAATAGCTGATACTTTTGCAACTGCATATCACATAATGGGAGGAGGGGGAGAAGCAACATGAAAATGGCAGGAGAGCAAAGAGATAAGCCTGAACATTTCAAAGATGGGGGCAGCATCTGATTTGACACTCCTGTTCATAAGGAATACGGTCACTTAGGGTTCACCCCCTTTTAAACCAGTGAACTCTCTTAAGGGCGAGCATGGGGCTCCTGCTCCTTGTACCCCTCAGCACAAGGAGGGGTATTGGAATCTCTATGTTGTTAATTGAGGCTGGAGAAACTTTCTTAAAGTCTAATAGTGTGAAGTAGCTACCTGTAAGCACGGAAGAACTGCGCTCAGAAGTATCTTAAGTACAATCTAAGGGTTATTTGAGCAACTACAGTAAAATGCTCTTTTCTGATTTATAGTCTGTGAGGTGCTAAAAATCATTATTTTTAAAAAAGAAAAGAAAAATTACCCAGTGTCAACCTAGGGCCTAGGTCCTTGAACTTAACAATGTAGCAAAAAATGATGAAGGAAACAATTCAACACGATTTAAAGATAATTGCTGTTTCATGTGCCCAGGGGTTCTGCAGCGCCTGATGATGCTGGTGCCAGCGCCAGCTGGATGGGCTGGAGGTCAGTCCAACCACGGCTCAACCTTCAATACAGCATAGCAAGCTTAAGTGATGGGGAAGACAAAGCTCTTTAAGACTTGAGAGTTGTTGTGGACTGGAATAGATGTTCTGTCATTACCCATAGTGAGCCGTTTGCCACCGGTCGGAGCGTTGAAGCTCTGCAGGCTGCAGCACCAGCACCTCCTGCCTGCTTTCAAGGTGACGGATGTCACGCTCCCTTCCCGCGCTCCCACGCTGAATTCTCTCTCTCTTCATAAAAGGAAATTTTATGGCCCTGTCATGCAAAGATCCTCTGTGTCAGAGCAGAAAATCCCCCTTTTAACCTGAATGCCTATAATATCCGTAGTAGGCTTGACATGTGATAGTTTTTGTGATTAATACCTTGTAAAGACATAAGCTACTGCAGTGTGTATTGTAGGACTCAGAAAAAAATATGGACAGAGTTATAGAAAGTCTGACCCATTTTTGAAGTTTGAGACCTCACTTTTCCATTGTTTAAATAAGCCCTGTATGAAATTTGGCATCAGCAGAAATTGTTCAGATGGATTATTTTCATTTGTCCAAAGCCATATTACATTTGTCCAAATGTTAAAGGCTGCCGGTGAGTACAGATTCCCCCAAAGCTTATTAACCACCTCCCAGTGCTAAACTTCTACGCTGTCAGTCAGAATATAAAGTATGAAAAAAGGTTGCTACATAAATGCTGAGGGGTAAAATCACTTGTTTTTTCTAATCTTATAGAAGCCGCTTTCCCATTTTCATCCAGCACTGACCATCCCCAGTACCAATTCACTTGGAGTGAAAAGAGAGGCCAGCAGTACTCTGCTTAACTGAGCCTCTGTAAAAAGCAATCAATAAACTTTCACCTCCTCCAGGAGCCCCACACATTTACATAATTGTTGCTACTTTCCTTTCTGTATCTGAGCCGCTCTCTTCTCCTAAAGGTTAAGATACAGGGCAGATGTCTATATGCTCGCTGCTGTTATTAGCGTGCTTTGGCCATCTTATTTCTCTGTGGCTTTTATTGTGCTCATCTGTTCAGGAAGACTGGGTTTTCCAAGGCTCATTTGCTGGTTAATTGCATTCTCAGATCCTCTAAGATGTCTGTAGCACCTGCTCTCCACTTCACAGACTCTTTTGATCTCTCTAGAAATATCCAACTTTGATTATGTGAAAATCTTTCCTAACTGTACTACGTGCCTAGAAAGCAAGTTAAAAACTGCCATTGTGACTATTGTGACCTATGTTAGGATTGAAAATATAATTCTGTAATATAAAAGCCTGAAATGAAAAGTGATCCTATTTGCTATTCTGTGTGCTCCACTGCTGGCTCGGGTTTTCTCTGCCTTTACCAAACACTCGGGCAAAACATGGGATGTAGAGCAATGGTAGATTGCAGCGCTGCAGCCCACGAGAAAATAGCTCTAACAACGTACAGCACAGACCAAATTATCACCTGCTGGCATGAATTTTCCACTTGCAAATACGGTGAAGTGTTGTTTACCTGAAATATCTCAATTTGTTTCTATCAGTATGTATTTGCAAATGTAAAATGAGTAGTTTCAGACCTAATTGTCTATTCTATTTGTACAGATATCCTTTGGTAGGAACAAAGGTTTGCTTTGTGTACCTTAAATAGATTGCAACCATTATTTGTTTTTGATTTGACATTTGTTTCATAATTGGTATGCTAGAGAAGGAGAAATGTGGAATACAACTCTCCTTTGTTCCTGACTGATTACATGATTAAGTTATTTAATTGATGTTGGTATCGGTTTTCTCATCTGTCTGCCTGCTTTACGGGGCTATTTTGGGGGCTGCTTGCTAAAATGTTTTGAATATGTACAGTATTGCTTTTTTTCACATTGCATTGTGGAGTCAGCCTTGGGATGGATTACCCCAAACCTCTTTCTATTCATACATAGTGCTGCCCAGTTTCACTTGGAATTTTTGATGAGTTTCTCTCCACAGGTGTTTGCAAAGTTTTACCCAAAACTGCACAGCTACTTCTGAGGCTTGGAAAAAAATGTACATCGGCCTGGTGGATGGCAGGCTCTCCATGAGCCAGCAATGTTCCCATTGTTGCCAAGAGGGCCAATGGAATCCTGGGCTGCATAGAGAGAAGTGTGGCCAGCAGGTCAAGGGAGGTCATTCTCCCCCTCTACTCTGCACTGGTGAGGCCACAACTGGAATACTGCATCCAGTTCTGGGCTCCCCAGTTCAAGAGGGACAGGGAGCTATTGGAGACAGTCCAAGGTAAGGCAACCAAGATGATTAAGGGATTGGAACATCTCCCTTATGAGGAAAGGCTGAGAGAGCAGGGGCTCTTTAGCCTCAGGAAGAGAAGACTGAGAGGAGCCCTCATCTATGTTTACAAGTTCCTCAAGGGTGGGTTGACGGGTGATGGAGCAGGGCTCTTTTCAGTGATCTCCAGCGATAGGACAAGGGGCAATGGGCATAAGCTGGAACATGGGAAGTTCCACTCAAATATGAGGAAAAACTTCTTTCCCTGGAGGGTGACAGAGCCCTGGAACAGGCTGCCCAGGGAGGGTGTGGAGTCCCCTTCTCTCCCCTGCCCCTCTCAAGGCAGATTTTCAAGACCTGCCTTGATGCTGTCCTGAGTGATATGTTCTGTACAGCTCTGCTTTAGCAGGGGAGTTGGACTGGATGATTTCTAGAGGTCCTTTCCAACTCCAAATCCGTGAATCCGTGATTCTTAAAACAGCCTGATAATCTCTGTGGTTAACATAGAACCAGTGGAGTCTAATTCCTCCAATAATTTGAACTCAGAATTTGGGATGAGTTGGCCGTGTGGAAAAATTAGAAAAAAGGGCATTAAATTCTAACATCATTACAGAAAGTATCATAAGACGTAACTTGTCAAGTAGAAGAAATTAAGGCCACACAGCTAACATTAATTCTGGCATTTACTGGCTTCTGGTTCTTGAGTTTGTAAGTTTAATAGTGACATGCCAATCCCTAAGTATGTGTGTACTTGATGCCTTTCTGCTTTAGCACTGATGTTCTTGTTGGGGATATTCATGAAATTGCATTGCTCGGTCTCTGTCTCCTACTGAATATACAGTAGCCCTGTATACTGCTGTACTGTAATTAGGAGTAATGATGTGTTGGTGAAAATTGTAAGAAGTAATGAGGGAATTCACAAAAAGTGCAGACTGCAGGTGATTTAAAAGGCTGAAGGTGATCGCTTTGCTTTGATAAATGAAGGTCAAACTGCTTGTGCCACTGGTAATGTAATGGCTGCTCTGTGGGATGACAAATCTGTGCTCTTCTGAGCAGCACACTGGTGAAGGGGGATTTGCGACTGTGCTGCTATTGCCCCAGTCAAGAAAAACCTTGGATATAACGCTGCCCCACCTCAGAATGCTAATGGAAACACTAATGATGCTGCCCCCGAGACCTGGGGAGTGCCCCCAAAAACACTACGTGTGAGAGATTTAGAATGCTGTTGGATTTTCTAGCCTTCTCAAAGTTGACAACTAATTTTGGGTACTTACTGATGATTCAAGGTCTGATGAGCAAGCCCTTCAAGCTTTCTTGCAAAAACCTTACAAATTTACGGAGTCTCGTGATGCAGAGCAAATTTTATAAAAAAAAAAAATTAATCCCACCAGATGCCACTGAGGCACCAAGTGCCAGAAAATGTGAGCTGGTCTGAGCCTGGAATTCATTAAGGCCGCAGTGCCCTGAGCCAGTGAGCAGAGGGTGATTACTTTCCATGGCCCTTGTGCTGCAAACAGCTTTGGACAAGCCTTGCTTTATGCCCATGTGAGTAGTCTCCCATTTGGGTGTTGGTATTTATGTGCTTGAAATTGGGTACGTTCCTACTGCACATTGCCTCAGCCTGAGAAGATGAGATAATCCAGTGACTGCAGAGAAAAAGTTATTTAGAACCTACTGTTTCTTTCTTTTTTTCCACCCATTCTTTTTAGAATAATTATATAGGCAGAAAGATAGTGTGATACGTAGAAACAAAAAAAAATAAGATTGTATTCTGATTACAGCCCTTCACCACATTTTACTTTTCAGGCCAAGATTGAACCAAATCTGTTCCATAGGTAATAGGTAAACTAAGAGCATCTCTTTCTAGCAGTTGGGAGGCTGTGAACCTTAGCACTTTGTGAAAGAAATCTCTTGTAGGTTATATTCTCTATGGTGCTGGAGAAATAATTCATTGCAAGTGATCTATTGGATTTAGTGTTTCTTAATCATGGTAGACCCTGACTCACTCACATGTAAGAATCCAAGAAATTATTTCACTATCAAAGTGTAAATTTTTATTGGAAACTGTGATGTTTTGTATTAGACACATATTTGAGAAGTAGACATGAACAGAAGTTTAATGTTTTGTGGCACGTCATCTGTGTGTGTGATAACACAGCTAGAAAATCCTAGCTTGTCATAACATTGATTTGGCGTGCCTAGATACAGATCAGCAGCGCTGAGAGGTAAACACAAGTTAAGTAAAAGTTCACAGTTGATGGCTGAGAGTGCTGAAGCCAATGAGAATATTGTAGTAATTTAGATTTAAAATTACAGATATGGTGTTGCAAGGTTCTTAGGACACATACGGAATCCAAATGAGGAGAGATTTGGTTAATAGGCTCAACTTGTGTGGGAAGGAAAGGGTCAATAGCACTGAGTCTGCTGTAGCTTTCCTTGGGTAGAGGAGCAGGCTTTTAGAAAAAATTACTCTTTCTGAATGGATATGTTAACCCTTCTTGTCCTTTTCCTGCCCCTCCATCCAAAAAAAAACCTCTGCTTGCTTGGATTCCAGTGTAATCCAGAAAACAGGGCAGGGGTGCCCTTCCCGGGGGTTGAAACTGGCCCTTCCCACCCACCCCTGGCTCCCTTCCCAAATCCCCTCGGCTTATCTTCCTCACCACAGTTGGGCTCAATAGTAACCAAAAAGCACCCCTTTAAAATCAGCCATAGAGACTGTCAACACCTTTTACATAATGATTAAAATTAAAAAATAAAAATACAATTTTTTCTTCTCTACTTTGCCATACCAGAAAGAGCTTCTGTCTCAACTCTGAATCCATTAATCTGAAGCAAAGAGAGTTTGCTCTCAGAACACAACTGAGAATGTGTTTCTTTTTAATACTTGATTTGCGATAGGTTTATTGAAGAAACTTGCTTTGATGGGCAGATGAGGTTAGAGAGGGGACTGCTCTTTTCATACCATAAAGGGGTGCATCTTGGAGTTTATTAGAGCTGCAATGATAGTATTTGTCACTAAATATGGGACTTTGTATGGAATGTATTATGCTAGTAATGTTAATTTATAACTTTAGCTCCTAACAAATTTAATAATCTCAGCTCTTTATAAATGTATTTTCCTGTTTAAAACCGCTGGAGTGCACGTTGTAGTGGGAGGCAGAAGATATTAATGCATTTGATTGTGTTGTGGAAGCGTGAATTTGGTGAGCAGTTGAGAATCAAGACCAAACTCGCTCTCTGATGAAGCAGCTGCTGCTCATACATATTGGATGTCCAAAGTAGCTACTTCTAATAATAAATGGGGCAGGTCTGGATACTCACTGCTGGTTTTGCACCAGGATATTTTCTCTCTGAAGCCACGTTGCTTCCCTCGGTACGTTCTTCTGCCCCTCTCCACCCTGACACATCTATATACCCCATTTCTGCCTCCCTAGAGGGGGCAGCTTGTCAAACAGGCAAGTATGAAAATTGTTTTAAAGATGCAGAATGCAGCTAAGTGCTTGGCTGCAATTAGTAGGGCAGCGTAACGCTCACAGAGGGGATGTGCCTGATGCAGTGCTGGCATCTGCTGCAACACGGGCAGCCTCAGAAAAGGGAATTGGGCAGTTGCCCTGCACTGCTACTGGATTTCAGCTTTGTGCTGGGGTTACGGGACAAAATGTGTCGTACTGAGCTGAGAAGCTGCTTCAGAGCTGTATTCTGATCCTTGCTAAGCTATCTATATATTTAAAAGATTTGAGGTTATGTTCAGGTGGGTGTCTGCAGTCGCACAGAGAAGGGTTGGCAGGGATCCCCTGGCTGGAGGGTTTTGTGTACCTGGAATAAATCCAGGCTGAGTGAATCATGGCTGTGACCCAGCAGGTTCTTTCTGGCTCGGTCAATCTCTCTAGAGGTTAAAAGTTGCAAGAGAAGGCAGCGTTCCACCGCTTCTGCTCTCCTCTGTGGGCACTTCTGTCCTCTCTCTTTATAAAACTGCAGTTTAGGTAACAAATATGCCCTCTGTGTAAAAAGGTGATTTAGTTCCCCTATAAATTCAGAAGAAAAACAATAGCGAAGGCCTTCTGCAGTTCAGTTTCGTAATGAAGTATATTTTGTTACATATGGTTTTATTTTTAACAGATTTCCATTTCTTTAAAAAAAGTTGAAATTATCTTGTATTGATTTATATGACTGCAGAATGTGCATGCAGTGCTGTAGCTGTTCATTACTTACTTTATAGATTAAAGGTTCTAGTTTTTGTAAGGCTGAGCGTTATCCTCTAAGGCAGATGAAGCCATTCCTGTAAAGCAAATCAATTCTGGAATCAAAGCAATGGACAAAGAAATAAGCTCAAAATAAAGGTATATATTATTTTCTGCATAGTCATAGTTAGAGACCCTGTTGTGATAGATTCCATATATGCACACACATAGAATCAGCCCCTTGCCCAGGGATTTGAGAGTTTAAAAAGGAGGCAAAATGGACATGTTGTAGAAAACATGCAAAGGAAGCATTATACAGTTTTGGAGATATAGCTGTTTTTCAGAGAGATGAAGTGATCTGAGCATGATTTACACAAAGCTTTTCTGGAGAGAAAGTCTGAATCTGCATTTCTCAAGACCAGTTTCTTGTCCATGAGAACTTTATCTGGTTTTGAAAATATAATATTCTTGAGCAGCCATTTGAATAGTTAATATTTGGTTTTGAAACGTAAATGCATCATTAAAACTGTGACACTAATTATATGTGCTTATTTTTTCTCATTTTGCAAACCTGAGTTGCTCAGTTACTTTATGAGAAGAATATTGCTAAGTAAAAGATAAAGTTATGCTATTTTGTTCCTTACTGTCAAGGCAACTCCTGTTAAAGGCTCTATTCTCTTACCCCTAATAGTGTGTGGCTGATGTTGAAAATAATGCTGAATTTCCTCAAAAGCTCTATTGTGAATCTCAAAAAATGTCACTTATGCTGTTGCTATAGCACTTCAGCCTGGTGGCAGGGAAACTCCAGATTTGTTACTGATGCCTGGATGCCAAAAGCATTGAGTGCTGCTTTAAAGTCTCAAACAGCTACCTCGATTCTAACCTCCATTCACCAGTTTTGTGCCAGTGAAGTCAGTGTATAACTGAAAACTTTGTCTTAAAAGTACCTGAGAAAGCCAGCGTGCTTGGAAGCCCAGGAAATACTGCAAAGTACTTCCTCTAACTCAGGAATTACTTTTGGATTCTTCAAATTCACAAGGACTACATTAATTTAAAACAAAATGGTTTGAGATAGTTATCCATTTCAGGTGTTTTTCATTTCAACATTGCATTAGACTGTTTTATTTGTGATCACTCCAGAATCATACTAATAATTCAAGTGAGGAGGAAGATGATTGAGACATGCTTGAAAAAAGTAGAGCAACTGCTTCTTACCCACCGCCTAATCCTAAACCAACAGCAAAGTACAGCATGAGTAGCTGGTCTATTAAAAACCTGTCAAAATCATTATCTTCAAGCAAAACCCAATCACGGGTACATAAAATAACCTTCCCAAGATCCCCCTATACAGTATGAAGGAGAGAACAGAAGTCATTTTTCAAAGCTATTTTCTCTTCCTATCCGGCAGGATACCCTATGTAAATGCATCTGGCTTTGTTTTCCCTGAAGTTAACTATTTTTTCACAATAATTTATCAGACCTGGTCTTCATGTTGTATTTTTTTAGTGGAAAAAAGGTCCAAACTGGGGCAATAGTTCAGAACAATCTTTCTGAACGCGTTGATGATGATAGGTAGAGACATGTATGAAATGAATGCTTTACCTATGAATTCATTTGCCCACTAGGGGACACTGGGACATTATATTTTTGTTCAAATGAAAGACATTTCAAAAACAATGAAGATTGAAAATCCTCTTGTTCTTGCTCTAAAATAAAATAAAATTCATGCATATCTAATTTCTAATCTGTGCAGAATGATGTGTAATATATTTTAAAAAGTTTAATGAGTGGCAAGCTTCTGGGCATGAATGCTAGATCTGAGACTTTTTAGCAAGTAGTTCAAACTGGTCCATGATATTACAGGTTTTGAATTGCAAAGATAATGGATCATATTTTTGGCATTTCCCACTCATTAAAAACTGTGTCAGAATGATGGATTAATCTGTGGGCATTTTCTGTCCTTGCTATAATCTTTGTCATAGGAATGAGGTATTGGAATTATAATACCTTTTGTATTTTATGAATTATGAGGGCAGGCTCTAGAACTTCCTTAATTTTTTTCATGGCGATTAGATAACATGCTATTTTACCCCTTTTGAGTGAGCAACACCAAATAAAAACATTTGAGAAAATGCCAAAGCCAAGTTTGGAATGATAAACTAGTACGAATGAGAGTAGGTTAATGGTGTGTAGTCTATGTAAAAAAGCCTTATGTACTTTCCATTAATATATTACATTTCACAGATATATGGTTACTGCGTTTTCCTCTTGTTGACTTTATTAGGAATGAGCCTGTAATTTATGTGCTAGGCTGTGAATTGAGTTGGGCTTTCAAGCAGGGAAGGAGGAGCCCTCCTGTGTCTCACGAGAGGTTCTGTTGCATTATTTTAGTCCCTTCCTTGGCAGGTCCTAAATATGGGGTTGGAAATGAGAATGTTTTCCCTGTTCTGTAGCCTGTAGAGCTCCTCTCCTGTGGGGTGCTCTAACCTATTGCAGTTAGGAGCTGTAGGCAAATCCTGAAGAGAGCTCATGGCTTTGAAGTATCTCTCCGAACAAATGCTTATGAAGATGAAGCACCATCTACACGTCCTTAAAGGTGCAATTTAGATCCCAACCTGAGAGTCTAATCAATGAACTTAGCCTGGTTTGTTACTGGGTTGTCCAGTGCCTTTTTTTCAATTTGTGAGCAGAAGATGCACGATGGGTATTATCTGAATCGTACATTGTCTGTAGTTTATGCAGAATACGTACGCACACACGTATACACACACATATCTGTACTTCAGTTCGTTTAGTGGGGAGGAGTGGCAGATATGGCACAAATGATACAGGGCCTAGACTGGTATTTCAGCATGGGTTTTCATTCTCCAAAATACCCTGTAAAATTCAAAGAAAAAGTACTCTCAGTCTAAGCATCACTGACAGAAAGGAGGGAGAAAATCAGATATAAATGTACAAAATTCCTTCACTTTGACCTTTTCAATATGTACTAAATAGACATGTTCCAACTTCCTTATTTTATCCTGGCTTTGTTTCCATTTGTCTCTTCTGTACTATTCCAGCCATTGCTCTTGCAATGAGGTGTCAGGCAATTTTTAGCAATTCCAAGTCTGCTGTACTCAACTGTTCCATCAGTGTCATTTGTAACCAGTGCGTGACCAGGAGCCTGAGACACGGTCATCCTCAGTCCTGAGCGTACCTGCCTTGTAAAATGATGGATTTGATGTGTTTAAGTAAAAAAAGGATTGCATGGAGGACTTGCCAATATCCCGGGCACCTTAAAGGAAAGGCTTCCATTCATCTGTTCTATCTTTATACCAGGCTCTTTAAGGGAGCCAGAAAAAATGGCAAAATGCAGACAATCAAGTAAGGTCATTCTCTTGTCTTCCCGCGTGTCATCTGTTTCTTAGTCTTTTGAAGACTACAGTTCTTACACACTTCCCATATTCCTGAAAGAGTAACCAGTGAAATTGGCTGTGATAATTCCTAGAATCCTGCAACAGCCCAGGTTGGAAGGGACCTTTGAAAGATCATCTGCTCCAAACTCTTATGGGAAAGAGAGTCCAGATGAGATTCTCTATCACATTGGGATACCAGGCTTCTTGAGAGTTCTTTTTCAGTGCTTTGTCTTCGGGTGAAGTAACTTAAAAGTGCTTCCTAAATTTCTTGTTCCCTCATCTTTGGCTTTCTTCTTTTGAAAAAGCACAGGGGATGAAAAGGATGAAGGACTTCTCTCCTGCACTTGTGCTCTGGTGGGGATCCTGACGGGAAAGGTGGATCACTTTCTCGCAGTCCTTGGTTTGATTTCATGCCTGTGGGTGATAAATGGTTTGTGTTGGAGCTTTGGGTTTTGTGTATGGAATAGCTACTCGTTTAGTGCAGTTATCTCGTGAAAATGCTAACTGTAGTCACACTCTGTACATACCTGGTTATGTACGGGGCTTGTCAAGTGAAAAATGCTGAGTAGGACCAGAGGGGCTATCAGAAATGGAAATGCCACTGCTAAGGGACTTGGAAAAAAACCCCTATCTAGAATGCAGATGCTGAAGATGTATGTAATCTCGTAAGACAAACAACAAGCCATAAAAGACAGCAACTGAAATGACAGGTCCTCTAAGAGGATAGGCCAAGTATGTGATAGCATCCCTTAGGAGAGAAGCATTTCATTTGTGACACTTCATATGCATAAATAAAAATAGAAAAAAAATATTTGAATTTGTGAATTATAGGTAAGAGTTACTGAAGGTCTTAGAATCATCTCACTTCTTTCTGTGCATAGGTCTTTTACCATGTTTACCTGCTAATGTGCTGGAGCTCATGCTTGGGAAATGGTGACATGTGAGCCTCATTTGTAGCCTATTTCTACTCAGTTTGTATCTAAAGATGACATTAACTTGAAAAATGTTACATTTACTGTATCTGTGATAGCATGCTGAAGTCTATAAATAGGACTGTGTTTACTGTTTAAAAATATATTTCACTTGAGGTACAGAATGTGATTTTGACAACTTTAATTGGGGAGAAAGGAGATTCATGGAAGTAGGAAAAAGGCTATTATAATATATTTGAGTAGAAATAAGTAAATAGAATACAAAAAATACAGTAAAAGAATCCATTTTAATCTGATTTGAAAACACCTGCATGCTTCTTTAGGATTCAGAACATGAAGCTCAGTGTGTCCAGCAAAGAGGCGGGAGGATGGTTTGGTGACTGGGGCGGGCAGTGGGTGAGGAGAAGCAGAAGGAACTGGGTTTTCCTGGCCTGGGGAAGATGTTTGTGGTAAAGGGATGGGAGCAACAAGCCCAAGTTGCAGTAGAAGACATTGCAATTGGCTATAAAGAAAAAATTCTGTCACAAAAGTGGTTGAGTACCAGAACAGATTACCCAGCGAGGCTGTGGAGTCCCCGTCCATGGAGATTTTCAGAGCTTGATGTAACAAAGCCCTGAGCAACCTGACCTGAGTGAAGTTAACCTTCTTTTGAGCAAGGGGCTGGACTAGAGACATCTTGAGGTCTCTTCCAACCTATGGTTTTTTATGATTCAGTGATTATTTTTTTTCTGAGTTGAATGCAGCTATGCAGATTTTTCAGATGTTATTATTTATTCTTTTGTGTTCTTATAATAGAAAGCTTTAATTAATAAACAAAGATAACATAGACATAGTTTGGTATAGAAAAATGAAGGTGAGTCCAGAAAACAATGGTGTATTTTGGAATTCAAGAAATAAGGAGATACAAGCAACTCGGAAAAGGCACGGTTTGTCCCTAGACAGGAGAGACCTTGATGAGGAGAATAACCATGTGTTTGGTCTTTTAGCCTCTAGTACATTAATCTCTAGAGTTTCAAAAGTGTCAGGAGGAATAATAACATAGTGGTTTTTATAAACAAACAAAAATCTGTAGGTTTAAGAAAATATGGGAATTTTAGGAGCCAATAATTTTATCGATGACAAAAATGCATCTGACAGCTGAAATAGTCCATGCATGTGTTGTACATTATTATAAACACATCTGAAAGGAACAAAAAATAGATTATTCCATAGGAAAACACTAAACATTACCCAGATAAAAGAAAGAAAGAATTTACTGTTGCTTTCCCTGTCGTAATTTTCAAGAACTAGTAGTTAGTAGCTGCCTTTATACAATAGTCCGGGCGTGTGCTTTAGAAGATCTCGAGGTCTCACCGGACAAGGAGGTGCACATAATTGAGAATCCTTAGTCAACTACCCCTGGATCTGTGGGAAAGATGGTATTTTAAAAGAAAGAAACATTCTTTCTGATTGTTTAACAAACCTTGGGGTTTTTTCAGTCATAAGTTAAATATGATTCCACTGTAAGTTTGTGTTTGCAACAAATGCTTCCTCTGAAAGCACTTTACCAATATAAGTCACAAGGTTGAATGTGTGAATGCAGTTTATTCAAATACATCCATTCAACGGGTTAAGGCTCTGCCACATCATAAATAACTCCTAGTGACTTTGTGACACTAAACATATTTATCTTCAGTACGTTATTGCCTTACTCTAGTTGCCTGACCAGAAGGCCGTTCAGTCAGTCACAGGAGTTCTTGACTTCTGTGGGTTTAGATCAGGTTGTGTATCATGAACCCGCAATAAAAGTTAGATTTCTGTGCCCAGGTTTGGGCGCTGTAGTAAGAAGGACCTGAGGTACAGCCCCACAGAATTAATCAGTATCAATAGGTGTTATTTGAGTAATTAGGACAAAATTTGGCTTTCCCAACTTATAACACAGCGTATTATTCCACTATGGCATTGTCACTAAAAATTAAACGTAAAAATGTCTCCAATGTATGTGGTGCCTTTCTGGAGCACAAAGGACAGCATATTACAAAACTAAAACTCCTGGAGTATTTCACTTCTTATGCAGAAAAAATAAATACCTTAAAACACTGTAAGAGATGAGTTAAGCTCTCAGCTTGTGGAAGCATTGCTATACACAGAAGATATAGAGAATATTATCAGAGCTTGATTTAGTGCAGTCTATTAATTACTATTAATTATTTAAAATATTAGAAAACTCCCCCATGAACCCCTGCTGAGATGCTGGCATGTCAAGCAAGCAATTAAAATACAATACAGTTACCCATAAAATAGAGCGCAAAAGGAAATAAAATATTTAAAAGCTAAACAAAGTGGTGGTGTTAGCAAATCTTTATCACTTACTGAAATTCTAAATTTCCTCAAACTGAAACAACTGCATTAGCTGGTTTGTATTTCAATTCATAAAGTCCTACCTACTCCAAAAATCTTTCTCCATAAATGTCAAATATCTTTGTTTTTTTTTTTTTTTTGAGATAAGTTTATGATTTTGACTATGGGAACTGACTAATTTATGTCAGGAAGAGAAATCAGTGGTCAAAAGCCAGCAAACTGTAAAGAACACTTAATAAAATGGGATTTTCTTGCTTTTAGAAGGTAGTGTGGGAAACAGAGTAAGGTGACTCTTAGTTACAGCGTTTTTCTCCATCGCTCCCTCTTCTCTCTCTAATACCACTGAGAAATGGTGAGGTATATGTGACCCTAGCAACTGCTTCACAAGAGGCATAGAAACGTATCTCATCATCAGATGAGTGCAAGGAGAGTTCAGGCAGACTGGGATGAAGAGAACGATAACATCCAAGGTGGTCACCACTCGTTCTGCAGCCACAGTCCAAAAGAACAGGGCAGTCTGGTGGCTGAGCTTAAAGAGCAAGTAGAAAGACTAAGGACCATTTCCAACACCATGCCATCCCTAGGGAAAAGGGAGCAGGGGAAGGCTCCACAAAAGGAGAAGGACAATTTGCCCTCTTGCCACCAGGCAGGAGGAGGGAAAGTAAGAGATGATGAGGGGGAGTGGAAGCAGTGGAAATCACTTGGTTTGCCTCATGTACATGCAAATTGCAGTGAAGGAGTGATTTTTATCTTCTTGGTATTAAAGCTTTTGAAATTCTGTAGCTATTGCTGTTGTACCTACACGTCCCTGCTATGCAAAAAAGATGTGGACAGGCTGGAGAGTGGCCAGAGAAGGGCCACCAAGATGATCAAAGGACTGGAAAGCCTGCCATGCGGCGAAAGGCTGAGAGAATTGGGTTTGCTGAGCCTGGGGAAAAGAAGGCTTAGGGGACAACTTATGACCACATTCCAGTATGTATAGGGTGGCTACAAAGAAGATGTAGACTCCCTTTTTGCATTGGAAAAGATGAGGAGTGATGGGTACAAGTTACAGAGAATTCCAATGCAATTAACTAGACCAGAGCCTGCCTGGACTAAGAAGTTAGGTGTGCCACTATAAATAAGATAATTACGATAAAAGCCTTTTATAATGTAATTATTCTATAGAATTTTTTCTTTCCTGTGTCACTAGCAAGAGCTACTATTTGCGTGCTAAAATGTCGAAGATTGTTGACTGCTCTCTTCTCTCTTTTATTTTTTTCTGGAAATGAATCAGTAGAAGTCTGCAATCCTGACATTTCCCTCACAATGTACCCGAAAGTGTCTGCCTTTGATGGTAGTGTCAAATGCTGAGGCCTGAATATTTTGACTCTTCAAAAAAATCTTCTTCAATATATGGGTATTGTGTATTTGCCTCTTATTTAACTCTTACCTAAGACTATGCTTCTTTGACCCTTCTCACCTCAAGGGACACATGTGGTAGGCTTTCTTAAAGCACCTCTAACGGATAAGGACTGTGAAGGGGAAATCATACAGTGAAATATATTCCATTTTAATATCCTACCTCCCCCTGTAATTAAAGGCACTTCTAGAATGCAACAGTTTAATACAAGATAAATGCTGTCTCTCTACTCAGTTTTAAAGCATAAAAAAAACCCTGCAACCATCTGTCACTTATGATTATTAGACATGTCAGCGTGCTTTGTGCTGCAGTTCTTTGAAGTACCATAGGTTACATGCGTCAATTTATAGCGTGTCATCCATTACAAACTCAGCACATACATTTTGTACATCAACATGTCAAAGGAACATCGTTGACTTCAATGGGCATCCCAGCAACTGGTGAAAGCACAACTGTACTGTCAGACGATGAGTCAGCTGAAGGAAGAGATAAAACTGCAGAGATTTTCTTATAGACATGGTTCTGGTAAATGTATTGTTTGACGGGTTGGTTTTGGTACTTAGGGTACCCACTTGGTAATTTTGGTTATCATTGGATGTGATTTGGAAGAGCAGAAACTTGTGCATTATTACACCTACACAAATGTCTGTCAAAATCTGCTCTCAGAAAACTTTCCAACATTTGCAGAATGATCACTAGAGTAGAAAAAATAATCAGGACATATGCTACTCACGAAATTATTTCTGCTAAGCTCTGGTTATTGTATTTGTTCTCCCTGCCTCTCAGACTGCTCCTCTTGTGACTGCCTATTGCATCCTTCCAGATGTATCGATTCGGAAAGCCTTGGAATGGGATTCTGCTTTCCCCACTTATTTATGTGCTGTTCAGTGCAGTGAAGGCCTTGCTCAGCAATTGGTCCTAGATATTCTGCAGTACTAAAGCACTAGGTGTCCACCTCCCAAAACCTAGTTCTTGAAATATCCAAAGAAAACATGGGAGAGTATTTTTCTCAAGAAAAGATTGAGAACCTCTAGACCTCAGTAGCTCAAAATTCAGAAAGCAGCAGGCTCCAACCTTCTGTTTTATGGGTGAGAGTAATCTTTTAGGAGCCCAAGCATCCTAAGTTTTGAACAGCTGGGATAGACATTTATTGCCAAATATTATCAAGTTCTGACGTGTTTTTTTTAGAACATTACAGCAAGGCCATAGTTTGAAATATCTTGTCAAAATATATTGCCTTCAGTACTGAAAAGTCTTTGACTTTATATGCAATTTTATACTTGTAATAGTGTTACTTACATGAAATTAAATGAGTACAGCAGTGCTTTCAGAATCCAGTCTATTATTAGAGACACAGTGGTCATAAGAGATTCAGTATTTTCATATATTATATTATAGGTATATAGATAGTAAAAGCCACTATTTGATTAGTTCTATTCTAAAACAACTTCTAAGGTATGTTTTATAAATATAGATGTATTTCTGTTTATTTCTGTCAGACCTTTTCTTGTTCTTCTGCATTCTTATACGAGTCGCTACATGAAACTCCTTCTGGACAAATAGAGCAATGAACAAAAAATCCAACATCGTTTTGTTACTTTTGTTACTTTTCTCACTGAGTGTAGAATTTGTTTTTGTCGAAATAATTTAAGCTGCACTCTGCATGTATGAGGTTTTTTTTCTGTTGAAAAGTGGATTTTATGGAGTTGTTAGTTCCCAAGCATCTATATGTATGTCTGACTTCAAGCCAAAGCTATTTTTTTCTTTGAAGCGGTCGGAAACACAAATTCAATAGCCAATAACTGACTATTTCTCCATTTAATCTCTTATTTCTCTCGCTGAAAATTCAAGCATTAGTCCTCATCAAGCAGTTCTTACCTTTGTTTTAGGATGTTCTTTTTTATTATTATTCCTGTGAGCTGAGTATCATCATTTTAAAGCATGTACATTAAGGTCATGAAGAATTAATTTGGTGACTTTTAAAATATTTTAAAAAATTTTTACAAATTTTTGTCATTAAGGACAGTCAGAAAATTAGTACCACACAGAAAATAATCATAATAAAATTTCAGTGCAATTCATATAGAAGAGGAAGTATTATTTGCTTCATCATATGCATAATAGTTACCTGTTAACATAATCATGCCTCAATTCTGCAACAATCAAATGCAATCTAACTCTAGAAGTCCCTTGAACACTATGAAACTATGGTTGGGAAGGAAAACTTACTACTTTGTGTCTTCTAATGCAAAGATGCTTTTGACTTAGATGTACCTTCTGTATATTCCTCTTTCTAGTAAAATACTTAATTTGTACTAACTCATGTATTAGAGGTGGTTTGTCTTTACCATTTTTAATGTTTTTAATCTTGTGTTTGAAAATATCAAAAAATTGAGAGGACTAAAGCTGCTGTTGTGAAATATCTGTGGGGCTTTACAGACTGCAAAAACCTCAGTGCCTTGAAGACTGATGAGCTGCTGTTACCCTGTGGCTGAGAGCTCCTCTAGCAAGTAGGGATAAATTGTCTGAAAATGGGTATCTCTTTCTCATTGGCCTTATTTTTCAGGATTAAATGCAATGGGCACTGCATAGGAATAGTATGGAATGAATGTAGCCTCCCAAGGTCATCCCTCTGCAATGAGGCCAAAAGAGACTTTTTGTCCCAGAAGAGCCTATAAAGCACTCTTTTGGATCCTGCAACTGGACTATATCTGACGACACAGGTGGAGCGATGTGTTATTTTCCTTTTGAAAATTGCTGTAATGTGGGTCTCAAAGCGGTTATGGATCCATCAGCAAAGAATGCTGGTTTGGGATAAGAGAATGTGCGTGTCGCTGCCATAGCTGCCTAACCACAGGCAGAAGGGCTTTTGGGCAGACACTCCTTTTCTGCAAGAGAGGATTAGCAATATTTGTACCAGGTGCTTGCCTAATCTGTTTTTACTGGTCTCTCCTAATGTGGCTTTCATAATCTCCCAGTCTATTCCCCTGTATCCCTGCCACTAATGCTTCAAATGTTTATTTACTCCTTTCTCAGTATTTGTCTCAAATGTTCCTTATTCTGTTGAAGACTTTTTCTTGCCACAAGCCTGTCTAAATTTAGTACGCTTCTGCTACTGGCCTGTAGGCCTACCTGTAAAGCAAAGGTAAGGAGCATTGGAATTTCAAAAAGATGTGACTTGAGAAAAGTTGTTCCAGCCTCTAGAGGGGCCATGTGTGGAAGTCACTGTGAGTAAGAGGAAATACTCACAAAATTTTGTCTAAGCTTGCTTGCCATGATGTATCAGACAATAGAATGTTTCCAGAGGTGAGGAGGGAATGGAATGGGATGGAATAGAATAATTTCAGTTGGAAGGGACTACAGTGATCATCTAGTCCAACTGCATGACCAACTCAGGGCTGACCAAAGGTTAAAGCACGTTATTGAGGGCGTTGTCCAATTGCCTCTTAAGCACTGACAGTCTTGGGGCACTGACCACCTCTCTAGGAAGCCTGTTCTAGTGCTTGGCCACCTTCTTGGTAAAGAAAAGTTTCCTAATGTCAAATCTGAACCTCCCCTGATGCGGCTTTGGGCCATTCCCAGATGTTCTGTCACTGCATCCCAGGGAGAAGAGCTCAGCACCTCCCTCTCTATGTCCCCTTCTCAGGAGGATTCAGGGAGCCATGGGGTCACTCCCTTGGGCTCCTTTTCTCCAAACAAGACAAACCCAGAGTCCTCATCCGCTCCTCTGAGGAAGTGATGTTCTTGCAAGCTTTGTTAATGTTTTAAAAACGTCTGGAAAATGAGAAGGCCCAGGATATTTCAGAACTCAAAATGTGAAAGGTTTCTGTTAGATGTTTACAGCAACATGATGTGGAAATAAGAGAAAATTAGTTACATGCATAGATCTGTTAGTTTTCCAGAAGAACACAGATGAAAGAGTCCCACTGTACTAAGACTAAATTAGAAGCATGGATCTGTAGATTTTTTATTGGTCCTTTTAAACACTCACTAATTTTTGTTAATGATTATGGAAATTTGCCTGATTGATCACTAATTACAAATGAACTACACTATTAGATTAGTGATGGTATTTCTTGGACAAAGGAAATTGAATTCTCAAGGTTAGTTTTCTTAGAGCAAGCCAAATATTCCCTGGCACTCTGCAGCTTCATTTGCATTTCAATTAGATTGTGGCTCTGTGCCACTGGTTACCATACCTTGTCTTCAGTGGAGTCAGCCATTGACTGAAAAATGAAAGAGCACTCATTTTTTATTCTAAAAGTTGGTTTCCTACATGTAATTTTTTGTAGTGTAAGTTTGGTTTCCTACATTTTATTTTTTTTTTTAGTTTAAGTACCAATTCAGATGCTCTAGTTCTATCTCTAATTTTAAAGGGATAAATCCAACACATTTGAAATCTTAGTACCACACATAATTTGCAATGCACATTTATTATTAATACCCCCTAAGAAAGCCTGTGGTGATACTGGGAAATTAATTGGAATGTCCACTCATCTAAAATGAGGAGCTGACTGACATTTCTATGAGAAGCAAAATCTCCAACTTTGTATTTCAGTGGTGTCTCCAGCCTGAATGTGTTACTTCACTGCTTCTTCACTAGCAGGAGACTGTTATTTTAAATTAATATATGAATAAAAATAATTTCACATAATTATTTGTTCCAGTAGTACCTGGAATATTTTGCTTTTTTCAGTGGTTCACTGCATCCATTTCTCTAAGCAGTTTTTGTATTAAAATTCAGTACAGAATAACATACTTAGTCCTGATGAGGGACAGATACAATAAATAGAGGTTACCTATATTTTAATTCTTTTATTTTATACCCTGAATTGGCTGTCCTGTGTAAAGTCAATTCTTATTTTGGCAATTTCTGGGTATTTAAAAGTAATTTTTGTTGACAACATGCTTCAAAGACGTATAAAAAAAATAGGTGGAGTGAATGGACTCCCCATTCGTATGCATTCTCTGTCCTTGTTGTCTGTCCTCTTGCAGAACTAAGGTGTCTAAAGAGTGAGTGATTCAATGTCCTCTCCAGTTCTGAACTGAATAACATGGCAGTGGCTAAATCAAGATCATTGGTCTAGTACAGGAATATGGAGACCTTTGACAAAAATAGAAGCTACCAGAATTATCACTCTCCAAAATTTCTCTTTTTGTTAAGCTGAATGAATATGTAATTTTATATTACGTACCTTTGGAATGACACTGGAGTGGGGGTGGGCACCTGTCACCTAAAACAATAGGTAGGAATGAAATGCATTCAAATTACCATTGTAGAGATTAGGCAATGTCAAAGACAATGCCGTCACTCTATTGTTAGGATTAAGAGCACATGAAAGACAAATCCAATGAGCCATTGTGTATAGAGTTCTCAAAAGTGACTGTGAAGAGCAGGAGAGAATTTAGTGTCAGCATGTTTTAGTGCTGATATCAAATGCTTTCCCTCTCAGGCTCTACCTAATGATTGTTCATTGAGTCCCGTTGTTCTGTGTTAGCGCTTTCTTTTCTTTTCCTGCATTTGGGTTTCCTGATTGTTACTGTATCGTATTAAGTTCCATTTTCTTTAATTTACAGTGATGGGCTGCTTTCAGCACTGCTGTAGCCACAGCCAGACCAACTCTGGTGCTGCTCTCTTTAGATCTCAAACTAAGCAGGTCCACGTGAATCATTTTTTTAATGAGAAGCTTTCCAAATAAACTTCTGGGTGCAGCAACGTGGGTGAGTTTGACTCAATAGACAGAACTGTGGGGTATAACTCAGAATATAAGTTCGCTCGCCCTAATTGCTGTGTGCTGGTAAAGATGTTGACTTTCAGACGTGAAGAAAAATAATTTCCACTTAGAATAATTTAAAAACAAACAAACAAACCTGAGGCTTTTTTGTGTGTATGTGCAAATGCAGCATATTTATCACAGTTTGCAGTAGCTTGTTTACTGGTTTGTTTTATGTTCCCTTCCTAATGTCATCAGAGTGCTCCTGGGGAAAAACCTAAAGCAGCAAACATCAAACTGACAATAGGCAGGATAAGTATTCCCAGACCTTGCATCAGCTGAAGCAACCACAATAAATAATTAAGTGCAGCCATGGCATCAAGCAAATGTTTGACCAAGAAGCGATGTCTCACGCTGCATTTTAAATGTCAGCAAAGTCAGGTTCTGGTGAAGAACTGCACGGAGCAAATTTAACAGCAAGGAATCTGAAAACGTCCCATTTCTGCACCAAGTGGCGATCGGAGTTAGTATCACTGACGCACGGGTGTGCTCAAAGGAGGTCAGTTGACTGTCATCATCCACATGGGGATTCTCTATGTGTGGGACCATGAGCCTCCAAGGGAACTGTGTTAAAACACATAGCTTCTTTTCAGGCCTCTTTTTAAGGAAATCACTATGTCAAACCTACATAAAGAGGAACTGCAAGTGTCTCTGAGCGCTGTCCCTCTGTCTCCACATCCAAGCGTGCTCTTGAGGTCATTTCATGGTCTCATCTGTGTCCCAGGTCCCATGGAGTGGGCTTTTTGAAGTCTTGCAGACAGAGGGAATGCTATGGATTCCCTGTTTCCAGCTGCTCTGGAGGGAGTTTTGTGCAGTTGGTAATGCTTCAGGCACCCTTTTTTTATGATGTTCTTCCTTTTGCCAATCCAAACAGTGGATGTTAATGGCTGTTGGAGGCAGCCTGCCCCACTAACAGTGCTACGAGGACATCCCCAAGTTATACTTTTCCAGAATCAATAAATATTAGACATTCTTTTGTTTAGTCTCTGGAGAAGCATTACTGGTATGGATTTTAAGAATGTTATGGTGTTGCAGTACATTAGAAGAATGTATAGTATTCTTCAGTATAGTCTTTGAGATAGACACTGAAGTCCTCAAGCGGGGGTAGATGGGCACCCAGGTACTCACTTTGAGAATGCAGAAGCTGAACTTTGCCCATTAACTGCGTGCAGAAGAAGTTTGCGGTCCTCTTAAAATACATTTTAAAAATGACAGCTGCTTCTGGGATTTCAATTTGTTCAAGGAGATCACTTTAATTATGAAGTGAATATTCTATTACAGTTTAAAGCTACACTAATGTCTTTAAATCTTTCTCAGTTTAAAGCTGTTGTCACAAGGGGTTTTAAAACAAGGCTTTGTACTTTGATCAGCCTGACTCAGATACTATAGTGTCTTCTGTGAAGGTACGTGAAGGCCTAGTTAGATCGTGTGGATATATGAGCAAATTCTTGGCTCCTGTAAATCAGCACATCTTTGATGAAGTCAATAGAATTGTATGGAACATCCTATGAACTGGAATCTCCTGCTGTTCCAGTTTGCAGTACAAATTTGTCTTTTGGAACATCTTCATTGTGTGCTTCCAGCTATATCTTTAAAAGAAAAGTCGATTGGATACCATTGATACATTGGCTTTGAGACCTGTGAAATGAGTGTATATTTTAACAAAGAACAGATAAATGGAAAAAGATCAAGAGCAAACCTTATTTTAGTAGCTTTACAAGGTACAAAGAAGGAAGTGGTCTTTTCTTCTCACAAATTTTCAGTAGACATTAAGAGACTACAGGAAACTGTGAGGAATTTGTAGCAAACTTGGAATGCTGCAGTGAATCTGTTCCACGGCAGGTGACTGCTGTTCTATCAGGGTGTTTTCTCTTCCTGGATTAGTTATGTCAGAAAAGTCCTGGAAACTGTCTTGGGCCCTTTAATATTACCTGAGAACAGACAACTCTGTTCTCTTGAGACGATATTTAAGGTACAACCTTGTGATACGTCTTAGAGTTTTACTGGTTTAGATGTTTAGCCTTCAAGGATTCCATGGTAGCCAGACAGTAGTTGAAATGGGTTTGTGCCTAACCTTGGGTACACAGGATTCCTGGTGAAATGACAAATTTAGGATCTGTTGGTGCATATCTGAAATGCTTTTTAATATGGAGTTGCTCCTTTTTTTTTTAACCAAGAATATAATCAGAATTTTAAGAGCCAATTATCCAAGTGATGATTGGGATCACACAGCTTTTTCATAAAATTCGGAGAAATCTGTTTTATACAAAATTTCCTCTTTATGATGCTTATTGAGCAGTTGTTTATATATCTGAATAAGAAACGTCTCCACAATAATCAAGAATCATTTCTGTATGGTACTTACAATGTAAAATATAAAATTGTTCCTGACTCTTATCTTCTCTTGTTAGTCTTAGGACATCTATTCCTGAGCTGGTAATTAAACATTAAACACCACATTTTAGAGGTCGTGAACATGTGCAGTGATTACAATACTGTGTTAATAGACTTGTAGAGAGAGGTATTTTAAGTTTTAAAGTAGGCATAGGAAAACTTAATAAAAAAACAGAGATTTTTCATATGCTTCTACATTTTCTGCTTCTAAGATGGTGTGCCAAGAGTCAAATTGTAGAATGAGATATTCCTATTCTATAAAAAAGAATGAAACTGATAATTTACCAAAAATCTCTTCATGAAAAGTTCAACTGAATTTTGAAAATGCACGTGCTTAAATAGTTGAAGATTTAAGCACATCCTTTTTCAGAAAGCAATATGTGCATTGCTGTCTTAGTATGAATAGAACAGAATTAAATCATTGGGTACCTCTTAAACTTTTAATGTTTTATATATTTTTAGTGATTATTACATAAATCATCAGAGATTAGAGCTTAATCCTTTATATTTGTTATTATTTTTCTTAAGTCTCTCCTTGAAGTTTGTTTCTGTAAATATTACTGCAGAACTGTCAGCTAATTAAAACCACTGCGTGGGCAGTGATGGCTGAGGAAATTAATAAATTGCATGCATTTCTTGATGCATTTCTATGATTTCCATAATTTGGACCATGTTCCTCAGGGCCTGACATGCTCAGACGGTCTTCCTGAGCTCAGTTCCAACCCATGAAATATTCCTTAGCGTAACATAATTGGTTCTGCAACATCCTGCCTGCCAGGATGGAAGTCCTGGGAAGCGATGTTAAGACGGGACTCCCTCATCCTCTGGCAACTCCTGGAAGCCACCGACTTCTTTTCAGAGTCACGTTCTTCTCATTAATGGCACACAGCCAAAGCTGATGCATTCCTCTCCTTCCTCCCCAACGTGGCCTCTGCCCCCAACTGCAGCTGAAGTAGCTCTTCCATTATCGATCATAAATGTCATTGATGAAATACTGCCATTTCAGACAAAATTGGTCACTGTCATGGCAAAGTCAGAACTAAACTTTGCTTGTATTATCGCCGCTGGCTATGGCTGGGGTGAGCGGTGGGAGTAATTCATGTGAGTCTTCTCTCCTGGCCACTAGCATCAGACTGCGTGACTACTCCAGGCATCTTGAAGCCCCCCTTCTTTCATAGCGTGTGGGCTTCAGTGTTTCTTGTCTAACAGTTACTTTAGTTTAAATAGATGCTTTCCCCATTTTTGAATCTTAACATGTTTGAGAAGATACTGGGATAGTGCCACTTGGCATTCGGGATATTAGCCTATTCAGCACAGAGAAGGCTAATTTTTTTGTTTATCACCTTCACCAACTTGCGTCTTATTGCCAGTTTGGGAGCCATCCATCATCTGTCTGACGTGGTTATTCAGCAAGTCAGGACTGATAAATCTGAATTATCTGGTCTCACTTGTCAGCGTGCATGTCATCCTTGAACAAATGCAAAATCAATTCCAAACCAAAGGGTACGCTCCTGCCAACTGTTAACTATTGACTGCAGAGTAAGTTACATGTTTCCTGGTGATTAGCAAATGTTGGCAAACTTCTTGACTCGCAGCTTAGTGTGGGAATTAGGATCATGCTTATGCTTTGGGGAGGCAGTGGTGTAAAGCACATAATGGCTCTTGTATTGTTTTCTGAAACATAATTTCTCAGCTAATTCAGTTTCTCTGTGTCCTTCTCCCCTTTTCCCATGGTGGGAAAAAAAAAAATGACGTTATAACAGCCTGCTTAACGACTAATCAGAACGTTCCTTTAAAGTGAAAAACAGGCAGAGGAGGGAAAAAAAAGTAAAAATGACAATTCAGTGGTTCCCTGAGAACACGTCTATAGCGTGTGTCCAGACCCAGGCCTGACATGGCATCCTTTTCTCCAGAGAGCCAGATTGCATCCCAGGGCCTGAATACACAAGAGCCGCTCTCTCACTGGGTGGCATCAAGATATAGCTGAGAGGAAGTAGGATCAGCTTGTCCAAATTAGCTGAAGCCAACCTTCTTGAGCCTCTACCAAAATGAGGTGGTTCAAGATGCTCACTACTGCCATTTGTGGGTTTCCATGTCTCAGCTGGACCATAGCGATGAAATCCAACATGTACCTCAACCTGGCTGTTAACGGCGTGTTACTCACCCTGCAGACTGAACGCTGATGTGCCAGTCCCTTATAGGTCAGAAACTCTCTGAGAGTAGGGCTTCTGAACCAGCTGAGGTCCAGCTGCATGGTCAGACTTCAACACTGAAAGGTTTTAGATGCACTTTTCTCACGTATCTACATAAGAAAATAAAACCTCAAAAAAAATTGTCTTTGTATACAGCTGCCTCAGTGAACCTGGCACCCCATATATTAAAAACATTAAAAAAGACAAACCCCTAAGAAAAATGCTAGAGCATTGCATGAAGAAATAAAGGTTCTATGAAAGTCTTAACATTGAATCATTTCATTAATTTGGGGATATTTTTGATACAGAGAGACCATAAGATAAACATAAATTAAAAAATAACCTGTATGGAATTTTTGCATGAAACTATTTTATGCCTACTGTGTCTGGTTTTATATCTTTAATGTGTTGAATAAAAAAAATAGATGGTTATTTTTCTCTGTTTTGTGGAAAAACCCTAGAGTTAAAAACATGAATATAAGTGTACATGCATTTTCATGTAACTGATCCTTATTGCAATCTGGAGAGCAATATAAGCATCCATTAGGTGGAGATAGCCAGCTCTCTCCTGCAGCTGTGTCCAGCATAACAAATAATGTAATATGCTATGGAAATTTTTATTTTTATTCTTGAGCTTTAGAGATTTCCAAACATTAAAAGAAAATGTAACTTTTAAAAATGTGAAAACACCTACTGGATTCTTTTTCAATAGTATCTTAAGATCAGTTTACCTTCATCACATGAGAGATTTTGTGAGCCAAAATATGAGAAGTTAATAGAACTTAGAGTGTCCAGTTTTAATATGCCACACTTTCTTTGCAATTCTCCACATTTCATTGATTATTGAAACAGCTGACTCTGTTTTCAAACCTGGACAGTTTTCAGAGGCACTTGTGCAAAAAGTTTATGGGTTGATTTGTTTCGTAATACACAATTTAGAGGACAGTATTTTTTACTCTGCATGTTAGTTTTTGTGCTATATCAAGTAACTACTACAAAGATATTTTCATCTTCTAAAGCCCTAGAAATTCTTTGCTTACTTAAATTAATAGGTTAGTTCCTTGCTTTCTAATACTAAAGTCTTTTCATAAATTATTTCATCCTCTTTAATTCTTCATTTTGGAATACTTATTAATAATCAGTCTGTCCTAACAACTTCTCTTCTGTGAGGTTAGTACATGAAAACATCTTCCTCTTATATGACAACACTCTTCTTTCTAGTGTTGTTTTCTTTTGTACCATTTATTGTTTCTTTAGGGCAGCTCTGAAAGGGAACTAATTAAGCTTTTTTCAAGAGATTCTGAAAAATTAACTGTTCAATGCAAGAAGGAAAAAGCTATACAGGTCTCATGTACTAAAATTTGGATTTCATTGTAAACTTACATATTCCTATGTAATGTTCTTTTTTTATGTTTTATGTGATGGTTGATTCTGAAAAGTACTTCATTGTTCTTACTACATTATGCTCTTTTGTGCTGAGCATGGACAGTCTGTCCTTGTCACCTCCCCAAGAAATGGCCTGTCCTCTATGGTGCTCTTTGGAAGAATAAATCAAGATAAGAAAAAAGAATAAAGTTTTAGAAAACATTAGACATATAATTCTGCTAAGGATACTTTTTAAAATAAAAACTGTTCAGCATATATATTTTTCACATTGACCTTGATTTACTAACTCATTCATTATTTTGTATGCTAGTGATAATATGTGGAAATTTTTTTGAACCTACAGTAATACATTTTATATCTTGAAAGAAGTTCCCAGATTGCAAGGTCCGGTCTGGGGGAAATCATTTAACCCAACCATCGAGATTGTTGCATCTTCAGCTTTTATTTTTGCAAGATTTAAAAGGAGACTGCAGTAACTGTAAAGATGAAGAGCACTAGTTAAACTTGCTACTGGCTGTCTTTTTTTTTTTTTCTTTATTTTTAAAGTGCATTCTCAGTTGGTCCTAACAGACTCCATGGGCTCTTACAAATAGCCAAGAATCACTATATATTGTTGTTACTCATTGATGGTGTGATCTATCAGAATCATGGGAGATAAGTTCTCTCTCATATGATCCTCACATGTAATATCTCACAGCCAAGTTCTGAGCACAGGGCTTTGCTAAATCTCTTTTGGGACCTATAAAACCATGGGCAAAATGAGTAGCATGTGAACACATAACTATACAGTTACAGATGAGTGATTGAGGGGAACATTGTCCTCTCTACCATGGAGCTTTCAAACTCGCCTCATGGTAAGAGAATGAAGACTATCACAATCTGGTCTTTTAAGTTTTTTCTTAATTTAATTTTGTTAAGACATCAGTTGTGGCTTAGTAGTCAAAGATGACATAGATACATCCTCAGATTGCTGTATACATTATATTACTGAGACATTTCTTGCTTTCAGCATATGCTGTAAAAACTGAATTCAGTTCTAGAAAAAGATGAAGTCAGCAATTGGCATAAAGTTACAGAACTGTAAGAGAAAAGCTATTGCAGAACCCTTTGGCCTCTTGTATTTGCAGCTCTTCAGCAGCCTGTCCACATTAAAATCCCGATGGTGCCAGGAATATCCAGCTATTCTCCACACTGGAAAGCAGGCCTCAGAATAGCTCTCCACCTCTTCCCTTTTAGACAAGTCCTTGCAACAGCAGAAAGGGAATATGGCTTTTCTTTAAGCAATGCATTTGAGGAGATTTTTTTTTTTTTTTGTAATTTATCTTTTCATAAAAAGATTAAGAGGGTCAGCTCTTTCATTTTTCCACCAGATTGCAGTTCTACTAGAAAGGATTACTTTTCAGTAGTTCCTCCTTTTACCCAGAAACAGAGAGGAGGAATCCTTTGAAACCTGTCTGGCAGATGAAGGAAGCCACGGCGATTTGGGGGCCGCACTCCTTCCAGCTATTTATCTTTTCCCCCATTTCTTCATCAGCTTTATCGGCAGGAGACACAGTACTTCATATCTGTGATTTTGTGATCTTTTTGCATTCATGGAATATTTCACTAAAATGAAATTTTACCTCAAACTACCTCTTTATTAGAAAAGTATCTATTTTTCAGTGGTTGAATCCTAGGAAGCTTTGGTGATAAGGTCATTAAAAACACATAAGTTTGGATAATACTACAGTTTACTATGTTGGTCATATTAATGTAACAGTGCTAAAATATAATTACATGTTTCAAGCTGCAGAAAAGTAGGAGGCTCTCCTTTTATACCTCGTAGCTATCATCACATTTTCAATGTTCCTTTTCTGGTTTGTTCTGTTACTATAAAGTTCTTTGAATTGCCTAAGCAGTCGATGGGAGAGCTACTTACCTGCCTCCCACCATTCTTGACATCAGCTAAGCAACGCGTGGAAGTGTTTTATGGGAAGAGACAGACAGGAGAAGAGATATGGAGAAGCTAGAGATATAAAGTGACATGACACATTTTATGAAATTAGAAAAGAAAACACGCTGAAAGTCAAAACCTTCCAACGGTAGCAGCATTTTTAGAATATCCAGTATCACAGTAAATAAGATTGTTCAGAGTCTTTTGGCAAAGGGAATAAGGTTTTGTTATTGGTCTCTGTTGGTAAATTATCCTTGAGAAAACAAAAAGATGCCTCTGGCAAAGAATAAGTAATGATAAGAAAATGTACCTAGGGAATAACTAATGTTTTTACCATAGAATCCTACCCAAAGCAAAAGTTGATGGCACAGTTATGGTGCAATAGCATCTTTGAAAATTGCATATTATTAAGTAATTTTGCTTAGTGTTAAAATCATTATTTACATGGGTGCTGTGGCTCTTTTCAAATTTTCTTCTTCTTCTTCTTTGGTATTCTGCTCTGCCAAAGTTGTAACTTAGCACTGCACATTGGCAGAAATTGGGAAAATTTACAGATAGGGATGACAGGGTTTCAAAGAATTTCACTGATTTGACATTGCTTTTAAGCTGTTAAAGTAATCTGCAAATTTAGATATTTGATATTTTACCTTTACCTGGTGAGAAGCTATAGTTCTCTTTGGGGGCTGTTGGTGGGATTATTCAGTGACTGAAGGGAGGTTAGGCAATTCAGAGATGAATTGCTGGCTGTGAAGTAGCTACCTAGCTAAATGTTCCAGTATTTTTAGGAGTAACCTGATTCTCCTTTATCAAACTAAATAATAGTTAGAAGCTATATGGACATGGTAAATTATTTAGCATTATATCGAAGGCTTTCTGTGTCAGATTTCATACAACTGCCAATAGAGTATGGTATTCATGCAAATTTTCAATTAATTCAATATATTTAAATCAACGCCAAACATCCACACAAAGTATTGTCAAAGATAATGAAGGAAGTCCCCGCTTACCTGAGGTCATAACTGGTTTAACAGGGGGAAGTTGGAAAAAAAAAAAAAAAAAAAAGTAATAATCTATTGAGAGAAGAGCAGTAGGAACCAGAAGTCCTGAATTCTCTCCTGGTTCTGCTGCTGCCGTTCTGTATTGCCCCGTGGCCAGGAGCGTGGCTCCCCTCTGTCTTAACTCAGCTACTTTAAAGAGCAAGTCTAAGGCTCCTTACAAGTCCTTTCCTCTCAGGGATGATGTGAATCTGAATTAATGCTTAAAAAGCATTTTAAGATCCTGTAACTGAGACTCTGTGTAAGTGCAGTGTATTAATATTTTACTGAATACAGTAATTCCTGAATTTTAAGCAGGAAACCCGCTGTTAAATGGTATAGTTGGCATGAGTGTAAATATTAAATTGTTGCATCTAAATTAGACCTTAAATCATGTTTCCTCATGGAAAAGCTATTGTAGTGATACTCCACTTTCAGCTGGAATCTGCCTGGCTAGATTTTAATACAAAGTCATTTCTTAATATACTGCTACATCTTAAACTTCAACAATACAGACAGTTTTGGTTAGATTTTTATGTGACAGATACAGACGACAATCAAATTATTTTTGTAATGAGGCATCCAGAAATACACAGAACAGAGGGGCAACAAATGTTGCTTTGAATTAATATTTAAATCTTATTGTTTGAAAGAGTCCTCTTGAAAGAAAATCATGACTGATTTTTAATAGCATGGAAGCCCCTAGGGTCTTTCAACTCTATCAGCTCTGTAGTGTCAGTCTCTTTTAATCAGTCCTTCTTTTATCACTAAGCCCTAGATGACAGCCTGAAGTTTCACCCTGAGGTGTAAAGCATCGAAATATATATGTGACTTATCTGACTTTGACTTTAAAAGAATTGTATGAAAACAGAAGGACAAACACTGCCCTGATCACATTCAGCTTCTGGATGTCATTGAAAATAGCACTGGCAAAATGGAGAGAACTTAGAAGTAGGAAATAGCAATTTTCTAAATAATGATACTTTATTTTACATGGTAGTTGTCAAAGTCAGTAATCATATAAACCTCCACATCAATTTATAAAATCTTAACACTGATAGGAAGAGCCTAATTCACACAAAACCAAAGGCAGCATTGTCAGTTGATGTGAAGGGACCTCA
This sequence comes from Gallinago undulata, assembly GCA_026546715.1. Lineage (NCBI taxonomy): Eukaryota > Metazoa > Chordata > Aves > Charadriiformes > Scolopacidae > Gallinago > Gallinago undulata. The sequence continues at coordinate 37,329,035 of JAOTQQ010000063.1, read as the reverse complement.
AATTTAATGACTTGTATCACATTTTGACTCATGAAAATTGAATGGCTTGTGGCAAAGGCCCCAGAGCTGCATCTCAACACAGATTTTTCTGATTTTCTCCCTTGTGTAGTATTTTGCTTGAACTATGTTGCCTTTCTTCATTCAACCAAGGACTGTCTTTAAGTGAGTTTTTTTTTAAATGATACCTTATAGAGTTCATAGGGAATTCGGAAATATCCCAGAATAAATGTATTGCTATGAAGGCAAAAATTGAAGATGGCTTTTTCAATTGTAATGAATCCTGAATCTGGTGAAGTGAGTGAAAAAATCCACCTTTACAGCTGAACCTTGGATCAGATATCAAGACCAAACTGTGGTCCAGCGGGTCTGTAAATCCTTTGAGTAGTAAACAGCTGTTTGATCAATGTATGTAATTAATAGCTGTCTTTCAAAGCCCTGTCCTATCATATTTACTGTTAATACCTCAAAACATGACTGAATAGGGATGCTTAGTGATATTAACTTCTTTAGCTTTTTCTATGCTGTTTGCACTTTACCGTGTTTAAAGTCGTGATATCAACTTCATGTTCTTCTATTTGGTGTGTGTGCAGAGGATGTTGATACTTTTACCTTGATGTGGTCTGGGAATGACAACCTACAACAGCTGAGACATTGTATTTTTAATTTAATTCTTAAGTACACTTTTGTTATCGTAAGACAATTATATTAGTACAGTCCTGGGATATCTACCTTCTCGTAATGAAACTAGCAAAATCTAATCCAATGTATTTGATAATTTTCAGTATCCTCTCTATCTTTGCCATTTGGGGGGTTCAATTTTGGATTTTTTGTGGCTTCAAAGATGGTTAAAATGCCCTAGAGGGCTCCATGTGCTCCGCGTGTTTAAATCCCAAAGTTTTCTGGGATGTAATTAAGTAGGAAAGCTGCGTGAGCATTTTGATGTGAAACACCTTATTTCTCTAAGAGTAGACACATTATTCATAGTGAAATCTTATCTGTAACTTCTATTGAGGAATGGAAACAAAAATAAATGTCACCTCCTACAGTTCAAATCATCACAGCCCTCATGATGAATAAACCTGGTGTTTGCTGGCTGAAGCTCAACTAACAAAGATTGGATGTGTGATCCAGCTGAGTAGCAGCTGGTGAACAAAGTTGGGCTCATCCTCCTTAATTAAACATGTTTTTCAAAAATATCTTAAAAAGACTGTAGACTACCCAAACTAGCTTTTTAGTTCTTGAGAAGATACCACAAGTGAAATGGCTAAAAAGATGCCCAAATGTTAATAAGCTGAAGAGGGTGCCCATGAAGCAATCTTCTGACAAAGCTGCAGAGAACTTGTGCCATTTTGCTAAGAGGCCAAATCCAGCTTAATCCAGCTGCACCGACTCCCCTGACCTCCCAAAGGGATGTGTCTCACAATATATCACAAACCTCTAGAATTACTTTATCAAAGCAGAGACTTTTCTATCTTAATTCTATTGGTGAGTCACAAATATGTAATATGAATGCAGTCATATATTTATGTAAATCAATAATGCCTATAGTGGATGTGTTTTACGCTAAATGATGACCTCTGTTCTTGTATGTAATAAAAGAAAATGAAAACACTTTATGTATATATAATCCAAATGTATTTATGTGTATTGTACTTACCCAAGCCAGAAAGCTTGGAAAGCTGTAAAATATCAGTAGAGGGAGCTCCTACTGCATTTTTTGAAAAAGATGTTTATAGCCTTAGGTGGACAAGCCATTTTGCAGTTGTTATGAAGACACTGCCCATTATGATATGCTCTCTCACTGGTTAGCAGCATATTTGAGATAAACTCCATAATAATGCAAAAGAAATACGCCTTAATATCCATCTGGCTTGTCATCTTTTGTGTATTATGGAAGTATTGCAGGTTGCAGATGGCACACAACATCATTGCTCTAGTTCTTTTTTTTTTTTTCTTCAGGATCTCACATTGAACCTTTTCAGTCACCTCAAATGTCAAGCAAAGATTGAAAAAAATCAATACTCAAAAAAATTTGGTGTGACATAGTAGAGTTTAATTTGTCTAAGTGAAAGGGAAGGAGAACAAAACATTTTTTCCTCAATATCCCATGTCTTCTTGATCAATACGATATACTATTTGCTGGTCTCAAAGTCTAATAATGACTTTCCAATGTTCTTAAAAATCTTAAGGGTGTCATTTACTCATTTTCTCACCTGCCTCTTCTAATAACAAAGCAAGCAGCTTGATGAGATCAAGCGCCAGTGACCTTCTCTGCACGGAGTTCTTCGGGAACTTCTCTCCTGTGGTTTGATTACTTTGACAGAAAGAAACTCATGGTCACTGTTAATAATGACAACTCGCAGGAGCATATGAGAAAAGCCTCTGGCGTTGGCGACAAAGGTCAGATAGCAGCACACGTTGCATTTCTGCTGCTGCGTTTAGTCATTTCCCATCACAAACTCAATTACAGCTCTTGCACGTCTGGGCAGGCTCTGTGCCTCAACACCATGAACTGTTACTAGAAGAACGGAGAGGCTGTAGTTACAACTGAACGGGTGCCTTTAACATACTGCTAGATTCAGCTGTGTCAATTGCTCACAAGTTTGCCCAATATTTTTGGCTGAGGGGTCTGCCCGAAATATAATCTCTTGCCGTAAGGCTTCTGCTTATTTCTCAGTCAAAGGTGGTGTTGGAGTGGGGATGCAGATGTTCCTCTTCATGCTTGGGGCAGGAAAACAGCAGAGGTTTTTTGTGTTTTCTTTTGTGTTAAAAGAAACTCCAGGCTTTAAAATATCTTAGAATATCCATGCTTACACATTCCTATTATTCATTTTAGAAAAAGAAAGTAAAATTTAAACCATACAGTCTTGTTCAAGACATTTAGGTATCTGGGTACGCACTCAGATGTTTAGTAAGGTTTCTATAATCATTGAAATTGCTTTTAGGTTTTAAAGCTTACATTTATTGATATGTTAGGCTTTTAAAGTCCTAGGCTTAAGTAACTAACATGGCTAAGTGTCATTCTTAAATTATTAAAAACCATGTTTGGTTCATTGTTTGGTTAAAATTGAAGTTGCCTTCATGACTGGGTTGACTGAGTATCTCGTGGTTAACAGACACGTTTTCGTGTGTCTTACAAAGTGGAGCTCAACCAGAAAGAGGTGTCTAACCCGAAAGCTGTCCCTTTTATGCAATGACTTAATAGATATCCAGGATTTTTTTAAAATAAAATCAAGGTACTGAATGATCCTTTATTTCTTTCTCCACACAGTTTAGAGTATTCATTATGAATCTTCTTACATAAAAGATAAATGGCCAAAAACTTATTTTGATAAATTAATAGGAAATATTAGGAAGTGTTTCTGTTATTTTGATGTTAATTATTTCCCTTGGGTAAATGGAGGAATCTTTAAAATCTGATGATTGTGTGTTGTATCATGTTTACAATTCATTAGAAGATTTTAAATTCCATTTAGTAATTGATAATACGGTGTTTGGTTACATCAAAAGTCTAGATCCTTGAGGGAATTTTTAGTTTGCCATACATGTTTGTGTTTACAAGTTTTCAGGAAATAATATATCTTACTACTTATTTGCATAAGTTATTCTTTCCTCATTTTTAAGTGTTATTCTGTGTAGTTCTTTTTCAGATACCAACGATGTCAAGTAAATCTTTGTTACAGGCTCAGTCAGAAGAGTATGTAATGCAGAAACTTTTAGGTAGGTCTTCTGAGTATCGTCCAATTGAAAACCAGTTTAGTGATACTAACAGAGGAAATGCCAGTTTATGGAGTGATGCCACAGTCTGAAAACATACAGTCAACCCCGTCTGGTGGGACGAGGTGTCCCTGCCCGGGGCAGGGGGTTGGAACTAGATGGTCTTTAAGGTTCTTTTCAACCCAAACCATTTTATGATTCTATGAAATTGCTCCAAATATATATATATATATATATATATATATGTATATGGCAGGACAGAGGTGTTTCTGTCCATGCCTTTAGAAACCTGCTCCTGTTGGGTTGGAAGCCTGGCTGTTAATGGCTGTCTGCGGTGCCTTCCCTGGGAGCCAGGACATTATGTTCTGGTCCAGCTCCACACAGTGTTAGAAATGTTTCACTTCAGATGTGCAATTTTGGTTTTAGAGAGAAAAGGAGATGGATAATTATGCTTAGATTATGGGTATTTTTATGCTCCCTGTAGATATATTGATGATAATCCCCTGGCCTGAGACATTTTATTCCATTCTTGAGTAAAGGCTTTCATATTTTATCAAGGCTTTTCCTGGAGCCAGCCTTAAGCACTAACAAGAAAAATGACTGCTTGAGGCTCTGATTTAGCCTTAGCAACTTAGCCCAGAGACTCAAAGGCACTTAGGTGTCGTGACACAGAGCTTTGCAACACCTAACTTAGGGCAGTTGACCACCGTAGCAGAACCCCTTCACTGGATGCCGAGCTGAGCCTACTCCTATGAGGTGTATGCAGATCCACGTGAAGAACAGACAGATAAACCAGTAGGAAATTGGAAAAACGGGAGGGATATTCTTTTTCTTCTGCCACCTTTGGCTTTTCACCTAACTGAGACACCCAAGTTCATTGAGAACACAGCCTTTTTCATCTGCCCCATATAAATTGTGTAGAAATCTAGATACATTGAGAAGACACATCAACCTGAAATGGAAGGATCCTTGGGTGCCACCAGAGCAGGGAGTTCATAGCAATCTCCCTGCTGTCTTAAAGGCTTTAGATGGGTATGTGGGGTTCATGAAGATGGGTCTGGTCTTTCTGTCCACTGGACACAAGTAGGTATCTTTCCTCAGTTGTAGTTCACAGCTCACAGCCTCTCATGAAGGTCAATTTCTAATTCCCTTTACATGATAACAGAGGATTAACTGCCACTCAGAAGATAGTTGAGAAGCAATTCCTGTCTCCTTGTCCCTCCCTCTCCCTCCCAGCATTATCCGATCTTTTGGAAATTAGAGCCCTCGGTTAGGAATATGGATTCAAGGGTTTGTTTTCACACCTGTGAATGCCATCCCCATTACACGCCCCTTGGGACAGTCCCTTAAATCCCAGGCTACCCAGCTTTTCTCACCCTTTTTCCCCCCCTATTCAGACCAGCCCCTTTCATTCTGTTACATGATGCAGAAGAGCTCATAAAACACGAGGGAGGGAAAACAACTCTTCTCCTGCAAAACAGCTCATAACTGTAAAAATTGACCATTTCCACTTCGAGCAACCTTAAGATTCTCTAACATTTGCTTTGATTTTAGGTTTCAGTAAATGTAAAATTCAAACTGTTATACCACATTTCTCATTAATTCAGTGAAACATCATGCATAGCACAGCCTCCTTTGAAGTTAATTGAAGAGACTTGGCCTCCATTTACTCTGGTTTAAGTTTTGGTTTGGCAATAAAACTTCAAACTGAGTGAGTTGTGGCTGCAGTAGTTCTTATTTTATTTCTATGGAAGTTGGTATTGTACCCACAAGCATATAATAAATGCTGAAAAATACTGCATTCCCAGCTCATATTTTGCTGACAGAGAAGATAATTTGCACATTTATCAATACTTTCTGTGGGTAAAGATAGAATTCCTCAGCTTTGGCTTTTTCCAAGTTGATGTCACGAAACTGGCCATAAAACCAGACAGTGAAGTTGTAACCAGGGCATATTTGCTGGCAGTTTTAAGACGTCTTATTAAGGACAAGAATGTAATTGGGGGTAGTCAACGTGAGTTTCTGATGGGGAAGTCATGTTTGACCAGTGTGGTGGGCTTTGACAATGAAAGGACATTTTACCAGTGTAAACTTCAGATAAACCTAAGAATCTGGAAACTATTTACCGAAGAAACACATGCTTAATGTATAGAAATAGTGAACTTGGTAAAAAAAGGCTATGTTTGAAATTCCTTACATGATAGGTTTATGACCTTGCAATTGGTAACAGGGAAAACCATTGGAGTAGAGGGAACATGTGCAATACCTTTATCTTCCAAAAAACAGCAAGAAAACATTTTCGCAGTCAGAGTGCGAGTGAAGATGCACTCCTTATCAAACTTAAAGTTTGAAAAAAAGGTTGTTAGAAATACAGATTTTTTTCTTTTTCATGCAGCAAATAGAATCCTAATTTGAATGTGATCGTTATCTTAGTATGGTATTATTGAGAAATGATGAGTGAACAGAGGTTATATGGTGATACCTAGTAGGCTTATGTGTTTATAGAAGAACCCAAGGTTAAAGCCTGAAGATAAAATTTGGGTAGGAGTATGTAGTGCAAGGTATGTAAATTTATTCATAGATGAAATTCTGGAGAACATGATACATTCGACACCGTGATTCTGAAGGCGGAGATTTGCTGAAGTTCTTCTTAAACTTGAAGTGAGTTTTAGGTCAGATAGACTGGTTGGGAGTAATAACAACACTAAACAAGACTGAAACAGTTGCCCTGAAGGATTGAGCTCACCCATGAAATTCATATATATCTAGTTTTTGACTCAATAGCTAATATCAGCATGATGCACCATGCTGGAGCCTGAGATAAACGCCAGGTACCCCAGCAGTGGAAGCCCTGCTACCCAAGGAACTTCAGAGTCAAACTGTGAGGTGTCAACAGAGCTTAGGAATCTACACACTTAGGGATATGCTGAACTGGAGTTTTCAGCATCACATATGTGTGTACTTTAAATTGCTTTACTGGGTCTTGCCTCAGCTGTGACCGTTTTCTGGGATACCTCACTCCTTGGGGAGCCAGAATGAGATCCTCAGAACATGAGGAGATACGTGCAGAGCCTTAATAGCTTGAGTTGAGGGAGCCATTGAGCGTGGCCTGATGTAAGTTTTGATGGTGTAAAGGAGAATTCTATTGCAATATGAAAATAAGACCAACACTGGATCTCTGAAACTGTGTTAATGCATCCTTGCAGAAGCTGAGTGAATTTCATACAAATCTTTTTTTATTTTAATGGGAGCTGGTATGCCGAGCGGCATAAAGAATCTAATGTGATGAATTCTGATTGATAATCAATGGATGCTCTGGTGAACTTATACATGAAATCACAACAGATGACCTGACACTTCAATGCATATCCTTCCTTTTTGAAGTATTCTGCCTTACGGGCTGGCATTCTCCTTCTCTGCACTTCAGCCCCCCGGGGCCTGGGAGATTGAATTTAATGGTTAGCTAAGCAAGGATGAGCTTAACTCCGCTCTGATTAAGTTAACCATTGTTCTCAGTGAGAAAACTTATTTTGGAAGTGTTTGTGGACCTTGTTTAGTAACTACAAGCATAATCTGCAAAAAGGAAATTGTTTTGAGACCCTTTACTGGTCACAGATAACTTTAATTCGGTATAAAAGTCACTGCTTAAGGATTTGCAGAGTTGCAGAGTCTTTGATGAGTTGACTTGAGATTTTGAATTACTTGAAATCGTCCGAGACAAATTTAAGATTTCTTGTGTAATAGATGCATCTGCTTTTTAATTGGCATGATTTTAAGTGGCACAATTTTTTACATGATCAATTCCTGATACTTAAATATATTTACTTGTAACAAAGTTTAGAATTAAATGAATTCTGTTGGACCAGTGGACCTGGCTGTGATACCATTACGAAGGACATGCTAGGACATAGCATGAGTAGTTCATAGCATGAGTAGTTGTCATCCTTTAGTCAAACCCCAAATCTCAGTGATTAAGTTTTACCAAAGCTAACAGAAATACTGATATTAACAGGTATTATGGAGACAAGAAACCCAAGTAACTTAAAACTCAACTAAGGATGGAAGTGCGTGACACTCCTGACCTAAGGCCTTAAGCAAACTCTTTTCCTTCCATTTTTCAGCCTTTACTCTGACCAGGATTTTTCTCCCTTTTTTTTTTTTTTTGTTATTATACTCTTTCCCATCCTGCTGAGGAGGGGGAGTGAGCAAGTGGTTCTGTAGTGCTTAGCTCCTTACTGGGGGTCAACACAGCACCAGTAAGATACAGGAATGAAGCAAACTAAAGTTTACTTTCCTGCGGGCTTTAAATGAGTCCAAGTTATTTCCTGAGTCAAGCTATATCATTAGCTGACACTTCCCAAAATGTAATTTTAGCAGGCTCTAATAACGCATGGTTAAACCAGCAGTTACCCATTTAGTGTAACCTTTGCTGCTGGTAATTGAGAGCATGCATTGCTTAGACAGCTTTGAATTAGAATTAGTCATAGGGACCTTTCAAAGAAAACATGTAAAAAGCTTCATTCTGAGTCCAATTAGAGCTAAGGTCAGTCTTCCTTAGCCCATCTCATTAGTGCACTCTGCCAGCAAAACTTCCTTCACGTCTCCAAATATTTGATTCCTGGATATTTGTTTTGAATGGATAAGTCAGCTAATGGGGGAGGTGACATCACAATGTAAAAAGTTACTTAAACTAATTATTGACCAAATAACATGTATATTTGTACATCGTTTTTCCCTCTTGTATAAGGGATCTAGTCCTTCATGAAGGCAATCGTGGCTTGTGAGGTGTGAGCAGTCTCCCTGCCCTCCACTCTAGTGGGAGCTGATGCGTTACAGTGAACCTTCATGACTGTCCTCTTTCCAAAAACAGAACATCTGAAAATCACTGGGAAAATAAATAGGGAAAACAACAGGCAGGCATCCACAGTTTGATAAAAGACACCAGGATTTGTATTCAGGATTACTACACAGATACAGCCTTAAGTGTAACTGAAACCTTGTAAAATGCAGCTTTATGTGTGGCTGTGGTATTGTAGCTTCATAACAGAAATTAATGCAGTAGCAGTTCATTTTCTGTAAGGATACAGGGAGATAAAATGTGTTTACCTTCCTAGGTATATCTAGAATTTATCATAGTATATGTATCTGAGTATTCATTTATTTCCTTTATGTATTTCTTTATAGGCTGCCAGGTGTTAGATTCTTCAAACACCTTGAATTCCAGACGAGAATCTCTACACCAGACTAGTCAGGAGCAATTGTTTTCCTTGGAGTTGGTTCCAGACTTGCCCAGTCCTGACTTCTGCAGGTTTAGGGGCAGCCTGGAGCTGGCACTACATCCAAGCACTTAACAACCATCTCAGTTCCAGGTCCTTGGTCCCATTAATAACATTTTGGGTGCAGACCTGTTTTTTTGTCTACTAGGTTTTTTTTTTGAAAAGACATAATTTCAGCAATTGGAGAGAAACACTTTGTTAGCAGCTTGTAACGAAAACTCTGAAAGAAAGCTTATGAATCTTTTAAACTGATAGTTTAACATGCATTATAGTGAAAGGCTTCTGAGGAAGTGAGGTCCCACTTGGCTGCTAATGCAATGTAAGAACAGCCAACCACTTGCTCTAGGTGCTTTGTGCCCCCTGAAACAAAGTTGTCCACACCAAGAGGGTGGGGTTGGGAGGAGCTACTGGTGGAACGGATTTGTCTGAAGATTACACAGGCCAGAACATGGTTCAGCTTTTCTACAAAAAATGTCTTTGCATTCAAGTAACAAGCTTTCAAAATCTTGTCTTCTATCTTTACATCTCATTTCATTATGGGGTCTGCATTTCCCATCCCTAGGCATGCCAAATTATGGTTTCTAAGATGCAGGGATGATAGAATTATCTCCAAGTTAAATTAAGTTTTTCAGGCAGTCCTTTATTTGACTTTCTTTTCTTCATCTTATTTCCTTTCACGCTCGTTTTATGTGCAAAAATGACATGTTGTAAATTTTGATGGAGGAAGCCACCCAAACCAATTTCTAGCTAAGGGTCACGGCTGGGGATATTTTTATTTGTATTTAGAGTTTTATTAGTAATTTAAATTCATTTCCTTTGTTTTTGTAGAAAGAAAACTGAAGATAATATGTTAGTGGATATTAAAAAGAAAAATACAATGGACCCTCTATATCTAATTTAAGTGTCCCAGATATGAGAACTAGATATATATATATGAAAAGCAGGAGCATTTCCTGAATGCTTCATGGTTCACATATTTTACTTCTGTGACTCAGGATGCAGCAAAGCTGAGGTACATCTTCTGGAAGGTACTACTACATTGGTAAAACAGATATTTTCCACGCATCATATTATTAATTGCAGTAAACGAGTGTAATATGTAGTAACTCATAAATGTAAAACTATACTTAATCCAAGGAAAAAAATGGTGAAATTTCTCAGAAATTGCAGTTAGAAGGGAGAAAAGTCTTCTATATGTAAGTGAAAAAAGTCCACAGGACATAAAGACAGTTTCTAGAAGTGAGGCATAGTTGTGAAACAGATGCTGATTAAGTAGTAACTAAAATTAAATGTTTGTAAATGTCTTTATGAATGTTCTCTAACAATTCCTAAGAAAAGAAAGTGGTGGTGAAGAAATAGATTAATTTAGATGGAACATTAGGTAAGAAATAGTTTTACTAAAGGAAGAAAGGACTATTTTGAGGAGTAATGACAAGCAGGAATTGTAACTGTTGGGAGTGACATTCTGGAATCAGAAGGGCGTATGAGAGGAATCGTGGCTCAGAGAGGTCACTTAGCAGTTGGGATTTTTTGTTGTACCAGCAGGGTTTAGGGTGCATTTTCGGGTTTTTCTCATTGCAAAAGCTAAGGGGAAAAGTCCCCGATCATATGCTGGTGCTGGATTTTCCGCAAAATCCTGGCATGTTGTCATATGCTCAGTTCTCATTCTCATCGCTCCAAGAAAACTGTTGAGTCTTTTTTGAAAGGAAGAAATGCTCAGTTTCTCTTGAGTTAATTAGCAGACAGCTGAAGGACAGACTTTAAGCAACACGCAACCTTCTTTGTCATACAGACAAGCCAGAGAGTATTTTTATTGTTTTTCTGAAGGGTAAAAAGAATATTATATTGAAAAGGCAAAAGTACCTCTTTGCACTCAGTTACAGTTTAAATGAACCTGTGAAACAAATGCTAGTTCTTAAGATACTAGAAGTTGTAAACGTGTTACCATTGTGCCCTTGAAAGGGGATACAGACCTTTCCTTCCGTTTGGTCAGGAATGGAGAGTGTTATGAGCATTTTGTTCTACAGTTGGAATTTTCTGTAGTATATGTGCAAATTTTTCTGTTAAGAGATGTAAGGTTTGTGGGTCGTTCAAGATTTATTAGTAGTAATCAGTATAATATGTTACTGATATGAGTGTCATTTTGGTGCTTATATATTCATGAGCTCTTAAAAATGATAAGCAATCCAATCTTGTTAGCATGTTTGGCCAATTTCTCAATGGGCAAAATGTCCTGTTTTCTTCGCCTGGTCTATATCATGAATATACCTCATCCTCAAGAGCATTTGGAATATAAATAATAAATATTGAATTTTATCAGGTGCTACCTTTTTGTTTTTTAAGGAAGATACTGGACTATGAATACTGAACTGCATGAACCCATGAGGAAAAAAAAAAATAGTTTTTAATATTCTTTAAATTGGGATCTTGGTAGATGAAAATAAAAAGAATAGACTAATGGATGTTATAGAGGCATGAAATAAGGATATTTTGCTTTCATCCTCAGTTTGTCTTCTATTTTTTATATGTATATATTCTCCTCTATTTTCTGTGCATTCTATATGCTTTTTTTTTTTTTTTTTACATTCAGGTAACAAAGCAAATCACTTGCCCTGTCTGTGGGCGTGTTATCCTAACTATACAAAGAAAATAGTAATCACTAAGTTTTTAAAGTGTTTCTGAAATCATTAGCTAAGGCATACTGGAAAAGTACAAGCTGGTCTTATTCAACCACTCCAAACTGTTGAAGTGAGAGCTATACAATAAAAAGCCATTTGCTTCAATGATTTGAAGTTTCAATGTGGAATTCGCAATGCAATAAAATTATGTCTTATTAAGTAAAAATGTGTAAAAAAAAGATAAAACGTATTAGCATAACTACCTTCTGACTCCAGTGTTCAAGGACATAAGAAATGCCTCCCAGAAAAAGTTCTCTCAAGGGACTCTTGCTCTATTCTACACGATGTCAAGATTAATTAAGTTGACTGTACATGCAAAACACAACCTCCCCTATTCTTTGACTAACCTCTCCCAGCATGGCCCAGCCAAGGCATCACTATGACAACTAATCATTGCCAAATCCATCAGTACTACGCCGACGTGCATGATCCATCTTGTGTTATTATTTGTAATTGGTCCCCATGGAAACATTAGTTGTGCGTGTGTTCCACAGAACTTTGAGAATACAGGTATATTTGAAGCTGCCTCCGAGGGTGTCGTAAGAGATTCAGAATGCCCATAACGTTTCCATAATACACAATTATTTGCTGTTTCAACGGCTTGTTTACCAGGATAAAGCACTAGTAAACATTGGAAGATTAATAAAATACAGAACAAACTAAGTCACAGCATGAATTATGGGAAGACAGGTGGAATATGATGCTCACACTGGAACATCCCTGGCAACCGCACCGCTTCTTGCTGGGCTGAAACCTGCTAAACCGTCTATTCGTCTGCCTTCTAAGAGTAACAGCTGGAAGCAGCAAAACCAGAAATGGCTGAAATGAGTTTCACGTCACACCTTGCCTTAACTCTCCTGTAGAAGAAGCATTTTTTGTTACTCAAAGTACCTAAGAATGTCTTATTTATGCCGGTATTTACTAAAAATCTAAGCAATCCCCTCTGTTGAGGGGGTTAGTAGTATCAGCTATCTTTCAATATTTTCCCTAGTCGGCTAGTAGCAATCTTTTGTTCTGTCTTGTAGAGACCAGCGTTGAGCTCTTCCTTCTGGATCGCTGCGGTGTTCCCTCACGACTTCTCCAAAGCTCCTCCGACGTCTGCCCGACCAGAGCCGGGGAACGCCTGCTGGGAGCGGGTGTGATGCTGCGCGTCGGGAGCCCCGTGGACAGCAAGGTACAGCAGGAATTGCAATGGCTTTTCTGTGCTTCGAGCCTTCCCTGTGCCACTCCTCTGCAAACGAGGGGCCAGGGGAGGGCTGTCTCTTTACTATCTGCTTAGATACCTGCCGGGATCCTCTGCCACAAGGGCGCACCTCGTTCCATTTCAGTGTCTTTTCTTGGGAATTTCCCGCATCTTCGGGCTGTGTTAAGGCTTGCTTTTTATATTCAGGTATTTTGCACGAGCGTGGACTATTTCTGGAGAGCAGTGGTTAATCAGGGCCTCAGAGAAGTAGCCGGCGATCATCCCTGGTGCTTCTTCTCAATCTCGTAGATCATGAGCTGCAGTTTATGCAGTGAGCCCACGTGTCACACACGTGGTACAGCGGTACAAAAATAGCAAACAAGGTAAAATTAGTGCTCCTGCTACCCCAATGGGAGCCACAGCTTGAGATAAAACATATGTTGGATAGTCAGTAAGAGAGTTTAGAGGAATATATGAGTATACTTTCATCGACAGCAACCAGAGCAGCATTTTTAAAATCCAGCTGACAATCCTTATGAAAATGAAAGGAGAAAAATATGCATAAGTCTGATTTTTAGGTTATATAGACAATCTAATTTTCTGGATAAAGAGTAGGCAACAGTTGGAAGCTTTTGTTTGATTCCTGTGAAGATCATGAATACTGCAGATTAAGCAATGGATTGGGAGTGTGATTTCTGTACTCAGCAAACTCTTGCAACTACAATATAAAAATGTCTGTGTGCTTTCCCTCACCTATAGGAAAGAAGGAGGTGAATGTGCTCCTTTGAATAAGAGGCTGTTTTTTAGGAATATGAAGATTAGACATTGGGGGGAGAGGGGGGCAGAATATGATGCTTCATTTTTAAAGTCCTCAGGGCTGTGTCAGCGCAGAACAAGTTCGTAATGCATTTTAATACTTAAGCCAGCTCCATCGTGGACCCAGCTAGACAACTCTGTGTTGTGGCTATAGAATCTTACAGTTTATCATGTGTAAATGGCAAGCTATACATTAGCTCTTCTTTAAAACACACCTTGGGGAATTGATTTTGCTGCTTTCATCTCTGTAAGAGATTACATGAACCTATTTCTCAGGTTATAACCTCTAATTGTACAAACTATGTTGATGTGACAGGCCTCAATGAGTTTGGCCGGTGTCTTCCTGTGTCTTCAGCTTTTTCTGTGGGTCATTGTGGCAGTGGCTCAGACTGATAAATAATCAGGTTCCTCAGGAAAAATAAAAAGGACTGTTTACCTGTACACACAGAAATACATAGTGCAAGGTAAAGAGGTATAATGGAAATGTTAACATACATATTTCCTATTATGCATATTAAATGGGATATGAATTCCTTTTATGGAAAGTGGGAAAACTGTTCACTGAAGTGTCTGTGTGGTTTTATTATTTTGTTTCTACTGGCATCCTCACTCTGAGGAACTTCTGAGAACCCACTCAACTTACCTTCTTCCCTAGACTAACCCCTTTGAATTTCCATGTTCCCTTTTATCCCGGTCTCATAAAGGGGAGAATAAATCCCTGTGTCTTTCGTGTCAGAGCATGTAAGCTTTGAGAGCTCCTTGGGTTCCTCAGACTGCTCCTCATCTCTTTTAATTTAACTCCTTACTGTAAAGTAAACCAGTATCAAATAGGTGAACTGCTGTGCATATGAAATTCATAAACAAAATATACACAGTTCCCATTTTCCCTTACAAGATAAACCGAAGGGTACAATCTAATAATTTGCTAGAATGTAATTAAGTGGCAAGGTATTTGCTACCATAAGAGCTTCCCCTAAGGAGCAGAGATAACATGCATGGTGGAATTGCTTGAAAGGTGATGAATTTGAAGGAACGAGACAAAGCAGTAATAGAAAGCTAGAGAGAAGATTATGTTAATAATGCTTACTCAGCGCTTCGAAGGGTCACCTGCAATGAAGTCAGTGGCAGTAGGAGCAAATCCTGTATGTCTCACAGTCAATGTCGACATTATTTCATCAATGAATTGATCATTAATAAATGAACAAAAGTTTAATCGCTGTACAGAATGAAAAGAACATGTTCTTAGATGCAGATCAGAAACTCTTACCAAAATGAAGAAAGATGAAATAGTAGGGTACTCTGAAGTTAAAGACAAAATTTCAATTCTGGAATAAGAATCAGTAGCTACCTGGATTTATAATGAGGAAACAATATAAATTGAATGCATAAATCACCGAGACAGAAATGGTGTTGGTATTACCACACCTGAAAATGGCTGGTTTCTGAGCAGGATACAGGAATAGCCTTTATTATAGTCCAGTAAAAAATATTTTTAAAATTGGCATAAAATATTCATTTAAATGGCATTTCCCACTTCCACATATTCTTCTGTTAAATCCTCCTGTCTGTGCAGAGCTTTACTCTTGAAATCATGATGTCACCATATCTAGGTGATTAGGTTGACACCTCTAAGATTTCTTTTAGACTGGAAGCTTACACAATTATTTTAATATTTCCCCTCAGACTTCCTATTTTTCTTTTTCTGAACTAGTTAGCCTTTATTCTTTTTAACTTCTCTTCTTTTTCTCCTGTTCTTCAGTTTATATTTTACCTGTGGCTGATGTTTATTTGTGGGCTCACTGTGAGTCCCATCACAACTGTTTCTCTGAGTGCTTACCGTGAGCTCTTTTACTTGAAACCATGTGTTTAAGGCAGTGTTTCAAATCTAGTACATTTAAAGGTTCAGCAAGTATCTTGTCTGAGATAAAATTGATAGCCATAAATTTCAAGGACAGCAGTAGCCTGAGCACTTTGTGTGAGCGAGCTCACAGTCCAGTTCAGCCATCCCTGCCGGAGCTCATTGGTATGTTCAAATGCTGGGAATCCTATTTAATTACTTCCTTGCGCTTTCCCAAGTTCCTTCCATCCCGTTCTGCTGTCACTTCTAATAAATAAAGGCCTTACTGGATAATTAACTGATTGGATGAATGGTGACAGAGGGTGTTTTTCAAACACTTGATATAGAATCACATACTTGACTTTTGGATTCTTAATTGTACCGTGTTGTAGGTTTAAATGTTTTTTTAAAGGGTTATTTAACTTTAACGTTATCTTCATCGTATTAGGGTGTTAGATTATTTTTCTTACTTAGTATTTTGTGTTTGTTTATTGGGTGTAAGTCTCATTTGTGCTCCTGAAAACCAGTAACAATTTTGTTAAAATTTAGATAGTCCATTGTTTTTGACAAAATAAAATATTCCCATCTTCTGCTACTTTTAAAGTACTGCAGTAACTAATATTTTTCTCTTATGCAACTAACAGTTTCGTTTGCTCTGTGTAAATGCATATTCTGAGTTTCATGGAATTTATTATTATTGTTAAATTACTATTAATATATGGTTGTTTTTTGTCATGTCGTAGAATGGTTAGAGTTGGAAGGGACCTTAAAGACCATCTAGTTCCAACTCCCTGCTCTGGGCAGGGACACCTCCCACCAGACCAGGCTGCTCCAAGCCCCCTCCAGCCTGGTCTTGGTGGATCTTAGGTAGGCTGGAGGTATGGTCTAGGTGGCTTCCAGTTGTCCCTTCCAACCTGAGTTATTCGGTGATTCTGTGTTTCTGTAATGCTCATCTGTACAACCCCTCAGAGCCTGACAATTTTCAGAACAGCTTCTAAGATGAGATAATGCTGTCATTCATCATGAATAGATGAAAGCATGAGGCACTCAGAGACTGAAGTCCGCCTGGTGCATTTTGGAAATCTAATCAGAAATGCCACTATCTTCAGATATTCAGATTTAGGCCGTAACATTTTTTCATTTCAGTTTGTTTCAGTGACTTCCACTGCTTTGGTTGCAGTTCTGAGGCCTCTAGTTTGGCTTCTAGACTGTGAGAAACAACTAACCGCGCTCTGGACAAAAGCTGGGTAGGACCTCAGTGGCAAAGGTGGCTTAGCTCTGTGGGGTGACATTCGGTTTGCGTAACCCTAATGCAGGCTGCACAGCAACCTTTCTGACTCTTGAGTCTCCTGCCTCATTCATTATTCATTTTTCACCTCCCACGACAAGTGAAGCAGAAGTCCTATGAGCAACATCCTTCAGTGCACTTTAATTAAGCAAGTCAACAAAATATGTCATAAGTCCTGTGAGGAAAAATAGTGGGAAAGCCAGGCAATGTAGTGTGCTCCAATCCTAAATGCAGATCACTTCCTAGCTATCGGTTGCACAGATTTTAATGATGACATTTCTATTGAAGTTTGTTAGTTGTATTGGAGCACAGATTTTCAATGTTTATATTCTTATATTTAAGAAAGATGAGCTGGAATGTGACAAGGCATTGACTCCCAGGGGTATTATCAGGAAGATAATGGATTTGATTCACTACATCCATGCTGACCGTGTCAACCATCAACAAATCCTGAGCAATCAGCCCAATAAGATGTCACCCTGCGTACCTCTGGTGTGGTATGTAGCTCTGATAATAGGGTTCACAGACAGACAACTGAAAGTAACTAATGGATTATTTTCCAGTCTCTGGTTTGGAAATTTTTTATCAACAAATTAATGTGGTTTTTTAGGTTGGTTTTTTTTAGCTTCCTATCTTCTGCTTCATGCCCTCTAATCTGCTACTATTGTATTTTCTCTGCTCTTGCTTCTGTCTCCCCTTCTGTTAACCTTGTACAGAGAGCATTGTCCTGTCTATAAGTGCAGACTTTTCCTACCCCAAGGTCCTTTCTCAATTCCATCTAGGTTATCATCTGCTCTTTTTCTCCACCATAATCCTTTTCCTCAACTTACAGGATTTAATTCCTCTTGATTGGTTCCCATTTCCAGTCTTTTCATGTCACTGCTATTTGATGTATAGCTGCCCTGTTACTGTCTTTTCATTCGTCAGCCCCAGCATGCTCTACAGATCTCCTGGCGGAAATATTCCAGGCTCCATTTGTATTCCATCAAAGTCCTTGCCTTTCCTCAACAACTGCCCATTTCAAAGAACTTTTTGCCATTTTTTACTATTCCATACTTACCATGCTTGGCTCCATACCTTTGACACTTATGATACTTTAATACTTTTATCTTATCCTCTCCATATTTCCTTTTTTTCTTGCTGTGAGAAGTTGAAAAGCACATTGCTTCTCCTTAGTCAAAATACCCAACTTGACCTACAGTTATCCAGAGTTGTAATGTTTGAATTCTTGAAGAAATTTAGGTTTGGGGAGCTAGTAATTATCTGTCGAGCATAAGCAAGCTGCAATTTTCACAGGCTATAACTGTCAAAGTTAGGTGACTTTCAAGTCGAGGGCAGAAGGTCGTCCCTTGGCAGGCACTATAAGCCCTGCCAAATTTCCAAACTATAAATGACACAAATGATGGAAGAAAAGGTCATCATAAGGTTTTTAACAAGGGGAAAAGTTATTTTCCGTATTGTAATCGTCAGAAACAGATGAACTAATTTTGATACACGTTTTTCAAATAAGAAAATAGAATATTTCAGCCCAAATTGAGTAGTACTATAAACACCACCAACTGCTAGTAGGACTGCTGGGCAATTTACCCATACTCTACATACCGTGGCTAAAATCCTCCTTGCTTTCCTTAAACAAGCATCCACTGAAGTCAGTCCAAGGCAATTAGCTCTATGGGATTATATGCTTATGGCAATGAACAATAGCATCTCATTAGAAAATCATTTTTGGATACCCTTTTGAGTTTAAATCAGATGAAATTTTGCTGTAGTGTGTCACTTTTAAGCTGTTTAATTTAACCAACCGATTAAGTCGAAAGAATTTTGCCTCCTCAAAACCACTCTCTTAAAATATATCATTTTTCGCAAACCCAAAAGCTGTTGAAGAAATATCTTTGAATTTAATCCAACATTATATTCCAAGTGTATCACTTTCATGCTGTCATAATATTAATGAAATAGATGTTCAAAGAATTCTGCTGAGGAAAAACCATCATAAATGTGAGGTTAACTTCTCTTTTATTTAAGAGAATTTTATTTAAGAATCACAAAGCTTTATAAACTCAAGAAAAGTCCAGGAAGCAGGAATCCTATACGACAAATTTTATACTGTTTTCGAACTGTAATTCAGGTTATGGATTTCACAAAGGGGATTTTTCCAGTGTGACCAAGGAAGGGAATTTTCTTTGATCTCAGGACAAGGTAGGTCTTTTTGATTTAAGAAATAATGGCAAGAGAAAATCAAAGTCTTCTTGTGTTTGTCCAGGTAAAAAAATAAGTGGACAGATTGATTATCAGTTAGCAAGTGGTACTGATTAGAAGTAACCTAGTCTTTGATGTTGATTAGCATAACAAAGGAAAAAATACAGATGATACCTCAGATTTCTTCTGTAGCCAAAATTAATGTGTCAGGTTTTGGATGATAATCAGGGGCAATTAATAAGACCACTTTTATTTAGGAATATAATTTTAGGTACATGTGATTGAAAACGTGACTGCATTGTCAGAATGTCTCCCTACGGATCTCCATCACGATGCTATTGTTCTCCAGTTTTCCTCTGGTGTGTTGACTTCTAAACAAAAGCCTTTCCCCATGTGAGCCGATCGAGTTTCAGATTTTCTAATAATGGGTGGCTGAAAATATGGCTTTTAAGTGATAAATCTAACCATCCATCAAATATGTATTTAAAGGGGTTTGGGTTTATTTGAAGGCATATCTATTCATTTTTTTTCCTTTGGTTCAGTGGTTATACAATGAGGTCAAAAGTATGCAAAATCATCAGACAAAAAGAAACAAATCTGTTTGAAGCCTATAAGCTTTTAAAGTTTTGTGTCTTAGCTTCATGACTGTTAATAAATCATTTAGGTTTCTCATTCTACTTTATATAGGCAGCCAGGGAGATTTTCTCCCAAGTCTAAATTAATGTCAGGTTTTTAATCATTTAACTGATTCATATGTGTTATTGTATATAGATTACTACAAGCAAAAAAAGTTATATTGATGCTTCTAATATTGGTACCTATTGAACTGAAGTGTGTTCAAAAGAATGGTGTTCAAAAGATACATAAAATTATATTAAAAAAAAAAAATCATATCTACCATAGGAAGGTTAGGACCTGATAAGAGCAGATACTTAAGTAATTGCCTTCTTTTTTTCAATTTAAAATGAAAATAGTATATATATAATATACTAAGTAAGGAAATGTGATTGGATAATTCAAATAATTTTTACAGTTCTTCACTTTTATTTAAAGGATGGTTATCTCTTTAGAGTAATCTTTCTAAGTGACTGTGTGCGTTTTACAGCTGACATTTCCCCCTGTTGTTATACCTCTCACATCACAAGAATAATTTTTCTTTAATGATTCCCTGAATCACTGCTCAGACAAGGAGTGCTGGATCTGCCCAGCGTTGCCACCTCTCAGAGCACAGCTAATTTAATGGTCATGAGAGTAGCTGCCGCCGCCAGTAGCAGGATGCAGGAGGTAAGAGATTAACTCCTTGCCTATGGCTGGGAGGTGGGAACAGCATTCACCACCCTGCCTCTACTCCTGAGAAAAAACACGGAAAACTTCCCTAGAGTCCTCAGGGGCGTCCTCTGGTGTCTTCTCCAGCCCTTTTCCCCGCCCTTGAATTTAAGAGCATCTCAATAGAAGCCTTCTTAAATTCAGGAATGTTTATTCACTCTGCCCATTTCTTTGGGTTACTAATCTCTTGCAAACCTATGCTTGCTGACTGGCAGGGTTTTTAAAGGAGATCTAATTAAATGTTTTGCTATTAAAGCTTTATCTTAGTAGCGTAAGGAGCCAACAAGAACTAATACTGAGATGACCAGCAGAAGGGGTGACTTGTTCTACAGTTTGCTTTTGCTTGGAAGATTATGCAAAACAGCAGAAAACAAAGCAAATTACTAATTTTTCCATTATTTTAGATCAATTACTTTGATGCCTAATGAACATTTGTTTTGTGAGGTGACTAATTGAATTTTAACAATTCAGATTCCAATTTCATCATGAGAGCTTCCCAAAAACATACTGTGCTATCTTCAGGATATCAGTCCTTTTGTCCGCAATCGCATATGTAAGCAGAAATGAATGCTTCTGGTTAGATAAAAAATAGAAAAGAATTCCTCATTTTAGGGTAGAAAGCCATTTTTAATTAACATTGGAAGAAAGACATGTAGGCTTTTTTTTCCCCATTGGATTACACTCTATTCACTTCAAGATTATTTGTGACAAAGACTTGCGGTTCTGGAGTAGATAATGGTCACAAGGAGTGGCTACTGACATTGAACTTTGAGGTCAGAGGCTGAGGTGTGAGACTGTGTTCTGTAGGTACATGCACATCCAGAGGGACAGCTATTCTTTCTTACACTGTAGTAGATGTATTTCTGTTACAGAACTGCCTGCTTTTGTACGCAAAGTTCTAAAAAACAAGTGTCAGATCTTAAATTGCTTCTCTACTTCAGATGTCTCTTGAGAGTTTGAAGTCAGTTCTGAGTGATATTGAATACCCTCATTTTCAGATACAAACTAGTGCAAATGGGTGGAACACAGCATTTGACGGTGCTGTTTTTTTATTATTATGTTTGTATAATATTTAATGTTTTACATACATAATGCAAATCAAGATGAAGTGATTGGTAAACCATCTGAAAGAACAGGCTCTGCATTATTATTGGCTATGACTACTGATTACTGAGGTGTTTGATCCATCCTGAAAGCTGGAGTCATCACGGAATTTGTTGCTCAATTTTTATGTAGATTTTGCTCTTGGCATCATTTTTATGTGACAAGACTGAATGGTGAAAAAGTTAGCACGTAAAAATTCACTGTGGGGCGTAAGAAAGCTCGCCAAATAAGATACACAATAACTAGAAAAATTAAAGCCTTATAAAATATTTTGTGTCAGCTTGGCACATTTCTTAAAACTACTTACGCATCTTTGACAATTCAAACAGTATGCTGTAATACCAGGGAAAAAAAGAACAATACAGAGAAGCCAGAGGAGTATATGTTTTTGCTAACTTCTGATTTTTAGTCTTAAATGTAGTGGGATTTAAATGTCCCCTGTCCTCAATTTTACTTTAAAATGCTGTTGAAATTATATAAACATACTTACAATTTTTTTTTGTTGCAAAATAACTTGGAATTTATTACTTCATATTGTAAAGCATTTTTACCATCCAAAAATATGTCAAAGTATTATAAAGCCATCATTCACGTCAATTAATACCCTGATGTCACAGCCTCAGAGGCATTGTTCTTTATGTAACATGGCTTTAAAGCTTTCGTTTCCCTGCCTAGACTGAACTTTCAGATGAATTTTGAAAAAATCTCCTGTGAAAGTGATGAAGTTGAAATACACTCAGACTGGGATATTCCTAATGATCCAGCCCTGAGATTGTCGCAGAAGGGATACATTTTTCTGCCATTGCTGAGTCTCCTGTAAGAGTTTGCCACATGGTAGTAAAATGTCTTTATAGATGAGATCATCTCCCCAACATCCAGAAGCCAGTTTTAGCCAATGTGAAGAAAATTTTAACATACATTAGAATTTATATCCACATGGAAAGCTTTTAATTGCCTAATATAAAATTCCTGTACAACCAACTGGTTTATTTCCATATCCAGTGGATATTGTGTCACTTTTACACAGAGGCTACTCATGTCCACAGTTCTCTGAGAAATCATGTCCCCTCTTCCCATTGTATTCATGTCTGAGATAAATGTACTTTCTGTAGGAAGCTCTTTTTTAAGTCAAGATCATATAAATGCAACGAGAGTTGGGCTTGTTCAGCCTGGAGAAGAGAATGCTCCAGAGAGACTTTAGGGCCTCTTCCAGTACCTAAAGGGGGCCTACAAGAAAGTTGTGAAGGGACTCTTTATCAGGGATAGGACAAGGAGTAACAGTTTTAAACTGAAAAGAGGGGAGATTGAGATGAGGTCTCAGGAAGAAGTTCTTTGGTGTGAGGGTGGTGAGAGCCTGGCCCAGGTTGCCCAGAGAAGCTGTAGCTGCCCCATCCCTG
>JAOTQQ010000063.1:37275113-37289846 GCA_026546715.1 Gallinago undulata | reverse complement strand
GCCCATCTCCCCCAGCCCACCCTCCTCCCGACCCCTCTTCCCTGCAGCCAGCACATTCGCTTTCTCCTTGCCTGCTGTTTCTCTGGGGTCGCTGATTAACTAAATCAAGCAAAAGTGGTCTGCCATTGATCTTTATAGCACGCTGCTAGTGTTTTCCCTCTGCTCTGAAGCGAATTCTTTTATAAGCACTTGTCGTTAATAACGGAGCCAGTCCATTATCCACTCAAGCAGCTCAGCAGCGCCAATATTATCATCGTTCCCCTTACACACGGCGCTGGATCCGATTACTGAAAGATCAAGTGAAACATCTCTAGGACTTTCTCTCACTTAGTGCTTTTGTCCTTGTTGCCTGACCCAGAGAAAAGCCCCTCCTGAAATGAATCCTTGAAGTCAGTGCTCCGTGGTTTCTTTGTGGGTTTGTTGTTAAACTGGGAAAAAAGCTAGGCTTTGCGTCCTTTTACTTTGCATTGCTGATAGTTTTCTTTCTTCTCTTTCTTGCAAGTGGTATTTTGCTCAATGCAGAGAAAGGAAAAATGAAAAGATTCATTAACTTGTTCATTGAAAGAGTTGGAATATCAGGGAAGGAGCAGCAGTTTCACCTCAGATCTCTATTTTTAATGTAATGG
This sequence comes from Gallinago undulata, assembly GCA_026546715.1. Taxonomy (NCBI): domain Eukaryota; kingdom Metazoa; phylum Chordata; class Aves; order Charadriiformes; family Scolopacidae; genus Gallinago; species Gallinago undulata. The sequence goes on along the minus strand of JAOTQQ010000063.1, from coordinate 37,289,220 downwards.
CTTAGAGGCAGGAGGTAGGAAAGAAAAGCTACTGATGTGGAATTCAGATTTGTGCTGCACAGATAAACCCACACCTTTTTGGAACAAAATCCTTCTGCCAGTAGGAAAAGGAATAGGAAACTTGTAGAACTTCTTATCTGTGACTGTATAGACTTGGGTTTGGTCTTTACAACAACAACGGTAGAATCTTCTATGTAGGTATGTTCAACAGCTGTGTAACCACAAAGCTGTCACTGTAGGCGATGCATTTAGGTGAAAATGCTGCAGCTTAATATCTGACAAACTGCCCACTCAAATTAGTTAATTTCTTAATCAGTCCAAGAGCATAATTAAGGCTGACATTTCCATAATAAAAACAAGCAACTACTAAAACCAAGAGATGAAACAAAAATGCTCTTCAGGTAGCCCCACTCCAATACACGCATGGCTGTGGGAAATGTTGCAGGGGAAAATTTGCTTTTTCATTTACCTACAAGACTACCCTCAGGTTTCAGGTGTTATTAATGACCGAAAGATATTCCAGTTTGACATCTCTTGAAGACGGCTAATTTTTAGGAAATGTTGTCCTTAAAGGATTATTTGTCCTTTTTCTCTGAAATCAAGCTCTCATCAAACAGCTTTAGTTGGAGAACAGAAAGCTGAGCACTGATCCTCACCTGCTTAACTCAGGGTACTGTTAGGGGTAACTTTGCATGGGTGGAAAAATGATTTGGCTTCAAATATGTGTTGTAGGATACTATAAAATACCTGGTGATGAGGATATTCTGATGATTTCTTAACATACTTTTCCGCGATGGTTATGTAGCTCTATAGTGAGTTGGATTTACAACAAACTAACTGGGAAACAAAAATTGCATGCCAGTATGTTAATGGTTGTTGAGCATTAATAGTGCTAAAACAATTTAACAGTGCAAATTTAGTTTATTAAAAGACTAAGGGTAGTATAATATTGGCTAGAATACTCTTAATTTATTTTCTATAGCCTGTCTTCTCTCTTCCTTTTCTTTCCCTGCAGTTGATTCTGTGAAATGAAGACATTTTCTGCGTACTGTACCAAACCAAATCATATTACAGAAAGCAGAATGCAGTTAAATGAGAGTTAAATTACTCTCAAATGACAAAGAAATGTTCAGCTGTAAAAAGTGCTGTGAGACTAATGCATTCTTCCAAGTCAGAATGCTGAAGAAAGGAAAAAAAAAAAAGGGTAAAAAAATAATCTGGGCTTGTAAAATAGAAATGCAATTGTCATTTCCAGAGAGGTCGATTCTAGGAGAACCTGGGAGGAGGGCACTACTTGGCAGCATTCGGACAAGTGGAGTTCTAATGGAAGCAATCAGAATAATTGAAAGAACAAAGACTTTCTGGTCAATCTTTCTAATTCGTGGTCTTCCCTGTGCTGTGGCCTGGTTTTAGCCTGAGGCTCTGCTCCCCAGAGCCCCTCGCTCACCGCAGCCTCTTTGGGAGCAGGCTCTGTGCAGAACAGCGAGTGGCCCGAGCGTGGTATGTGAGCAGGGTTTGGAAAACTCTGGGGTTTTGTCATGTTGCCAGAATCAAGTTTTATAATTGAAATCACAGATGGGAAATCATGACTCTCTGTAGTTTGTAACTGCCAAATCTAAATGGCATTTCATGCGCCCAGCAAAAGACATTTGTTCACCGACCCCAAAAGTACCTTGAAGACAAAGTCCAAGGCTGTGTTGGAAACATTCAGTTTTAGAATTCCTAATACATAAAATTAAATTTTAAATTTTTCTATTAAACATTAGGTGACTTTCATTTGAACTGGTGCCAGCTCTCAAGATTCCCAGTTGCGTCTTCCTTCTTCTCAGTCCAAGTTTGCTATCTTAAGCATCATAAACCAGGTCAGGATGTAGAAAAGACTTCGTGTGCCGGAGATGCCGCGCTTCCCAGAGTCTTCCTGTGGCGTTAGGTGAGAGCTGGAGGGAGGCCCGGGTCAGAAGGGGGGATTTGGAAGCAAGTGCAGAGAGGTGTGAAAAAGCTGATAAATGGTTTGTTCCTGCCAGACTTGCTGTTAGGGCAAAGGCTGTGCAGCAGCCATGTGAAGGGGAAGGCACATTAGTGAGCAGGCAGAGAACTGTCTTTGCCTTGGAAGAACTGATTCCTGCTGATGAAGTGGAAAAAGGGAGGTCAGGAGAAATTACTGCAAGACAGAGGCTGGGGAAAGCCTTGAGGGCAGGAACTGAGCGTGAATCTGGAGATCGGATTCTTTCACGTTTTCATGTGGCTATTAATGAATCCACCAGAGAAGTAAATTTAAATCAAAGCAGCAAACAAGACGACTTTGGAGAATTTCATATGAGAAATTTTGTTGGGAGGAAGCATCAAAACTGAGTCAAAACCCAGTCGTTTGGGGAGAGACAGGGATGGATCAGATGGTATAGCCTCAGGTATCAAACCTCACTGATAACGACAAGCAATGGCAGTGGTAAAGTATGGGAGGTGAGAGGAGCCTGGGTTTGTTCTGAAATTCACTTGTGCTCGTGTTTTAAGTTGATGGAAAGATGTGCAAGAGCAGGATACAGTGTATCTGTTCAATATATCTGTAATTTTACATCTTTTGTGTTGATACGTTACTGTTTATTCTTCTTATCAAAGCAATATGGATATTCTTTCCCTTGAAACCACTATGAACTTTAATAAGATGGATCTCTGATTAGCAAAATGCAGGTCTCATAAATCAATAGTACAGATCTAATCCATCAGTTTTTGTTCAAAATCAGTAGGGTTACCATTTGATGTGTTATGAGGTGGAATAGTCTCATTTATTTATATGAATCTTTTTATGTTACGAAGTTAAAACAGTTAACCAGGAAAACAGTATCTTTCCTAGTAACTGGGAGAAAAAGGAATTCATTCTTTGGAGGAAAATATTTCTTATCCCAAAATAACTCTGAATTTGTCTTGAACCTTTGGTTCAACCTTTGATAGCTGCTGTCAATCAACATCCATCATCTTGTGGCCAACCTTGCTGGCAAGCAGTTGTGCCTGCATCTGACACAGATGCTCCCCACTTCTATTTGGCTTACGCAAAAAGAATACATTAGGCATCTGCTACAGCATTTGATTGATTTATCATGCAGTGCAAAACTGCTTTAAAAACATGCTGAAATCCTTGGTAGTGTCCTAGGAAGTTACTTAGATAACCATTGTTCTTGCTTTTCTGAATTACTTATTCAAAAGAGAACAAACTGATTCAGGATATTTTATATATGTCCTGAAAATGAATTATTGTATTGTGTGTTTTATTAATCGTTATTAATTAATAAGGGTTTAAAATTGTAAACTTCATGGTGTGAGGTGTAATGTCATGGTGAAAGCTGTGAAACAAGGCGTAGGCACAGAACCATTTGGCTTTTGATGCAGTGTTATAAAAATTATGACCTACCCTGTTAATTCTTGTTTAAGAGAGGATTCAGGATTTGGAGTCAATACTTATTTGGTGTGGGTTGGATAAGACAAGCAGTTACTTCTCAGCATTGTAATCAGAAGAAATAAAGGATGAATTCCATAGAGAACCATGTGCTTCTTATCTCCAGAAAAGCAGTGGCACAGACCCCATCCATTAAACATTAATGCCATCTTTCCAAATGCTCAGCATTGATGTAAATCACTGAAATGATGGCAGTTCCTGTCGTGTAAATTGCTGAGCATTTTGAGGTTCTGGGTGTTATTAGGTGTATGCTAATAGAGACACAGGTTAAGTGAAGTCATTCACTTATATGAACTTGTCATTATATGCATGTTGAAATCCTATCTAGTACCCTAATCTTTATTCGCACATTTTATTCCTGACAAAGTGATGAGCTTTCCATAAATTCTGAAAAATCTCAGTGTTTAAACCCATTGGTTGTATTTTGGCTGAATTAAAACTAATCTGCTGATTTCTTGCTAAACAATTTCAGTTACACTGTTAGGCTTGGGGGGGTGGGGAAAGTGAGCGACGTAGACAGAAATGCCCTAAATCAACAGCCTGAGTCTTCAGTAAGTGGGTTCTGTTCACTTCGTGCTTCTGAAAATTAGACATGTAGGAAGCTAAATTATGTGCACCACTATAATTTTTATACTGGTTTTAACTGTCATTACAACAAATGAAAGGCATTAAAATACTTTATTTTTCCTGACTGATGAAAAACCAAGCAAATAAAAGAACTTTTAATGATCAGTTAAAATGAATAATGAATCTGTTTTTCAAGGGGGGTTTTGGCATGGTTTTGTTTTTGCAAAGCAATTTGCTTTCCTACTATTTCTACTGTAAGTATTTATTTCATCAATGATGTGATATTAAAGCAATAGAAAATTTGAAAGAGCATTAGTACTCGTCTCGAAGAAAATTATTCAGATCCTGATACTTTTGCCAAATGGCTGCTTCTGTGTTGACGCTTTACAAAATTCACTAAAAATAACAGCAATTAATTTGTCCCTGAAACTATTTCCTATAAATATTTTCATATGCTTCTTTCTAACTAATCAGCAATAAAATTACCCCTGGGGTTCTTTTGTCACCACAGATGGGATGCTAGGATTTGGTCTAGCCAAAGCACAACCCTAACAATACTCCTGTTTTCTAGCACTTAACAGAGATGGTGTAGATGTCTCTGATAAGACACAGGCTGGTGGAGTAAGGCATTATTTTTTCCCTAACTGTGGAGTGAGGAAGTACACTACTGATCATTTTGGGGGGCCTGCTCTGACTGTCAATTGTTTTCCAATAATGGTTTTAAAATAATTGTCTAGTGGCTGATTTTTTTATAAGATATTTCAGTTCAAGACCACCACCAGAATTCACTAGTAATAAGATTTTGATAAATAGAACGTATTTAAGATAGTCTAAGTGTTTTTAAATGTATAGTCCTGTGTTTCTTCATTGATGCTAAATGAGAATGTGGGATTACTTTTAACCACTGCAAATGCTTGGGTGACCTAGGTATGCTTTTATAAGGCAGACCATGGGTGGGAACCCGCCAGGCGGTGATGCTGAAGGAAGAGGCAGACGGTTGTTCAGACTGTCACGCTGGTAGGGCACACCGTGTGACACGGGACATAAATCAGAACCCTCCAATGAAAGATCGCCCGGTGCTCACGCCTGACTTTTGGTGATATATTTAATCTAAAAGACCTTTTTGACACATTGGAAGACAGGCAGTTGTTGAGAATTTTAAGTGGAAGAGATGGAAGCCAAGATAGCTCCATCACGTTTTGAGGAGGTGGTGGGACTTGCTGCAAGTGTTCTGTGTGAAGAAAAGCAGGAGAGAAATACAGAGTTTATGCGCCACATCCTGGTTGTTATATTTCCTTCATTTCTGATGTTGCCCAGTATTGAATTTGTGATGCAGCTCTTGGCACTGTCATGGGTACGAGCTGCTTCTGGTTCACTCCTTGGCCTTGAAGTTTACACTGTTTTCAGATGTACAGCTGCTTCCAAGCGTGGTTTGAAAATACTTTGTGAGGAAGGTTTACCCCTGGTGTTTTGGCAGGTGTGCTGAGCTGAGAGCTGGGGGGGTGTATTTGTGTAGCACGGGAGGGATTAGGTCTGTTGGACTGTGCTCGCTGGATTCTATAAGGGATAGGAAGGAATTTCCTTGATTTCTCTGACATTGAATTGACTACCAGTTGATCTGCACCTGGTACAGAAGTGGGAAATGCGTGACTTAAATTGATTTTGGAATGATTATTTTTATTTGAAGTGATTGCAAGTGTGCTTAGATACAAAGTTCTTCTTTGCCTTATGTAAAGTGTAGGTAAGTAAATACTTACAGAACGGACTTTACTCAAGTGAGGAGTACTGAGATTTAAAACAAACGAAACCACAAACACCACCCCCCAGCCCTGCCAAGCTTCAGTGTTCGGTTTCAGTTTCAATCTACATCAAATAATGAATCTTTAGGACTACACCCAAACCCAGCAGCAAATAAATAGCTGCTTGTTTCTGCTGTCCTCCTGTCTCCTCAGATCCCTCGTCCCCACCAGCCAGGGACAGGCTGGTACCCGATGCCTGCCCCAGCCTTTTGTCAGCAGCCGGTTTCACAAACATTGCTAGAGTGCACCTGACAGAAATCCTTTAAATAAATAGAATAATAATTAAAAAACCACCTGACCAAAGTACACTGCATTAATTAGGTATACTAATGTTTGTTTGACCATTAAGCCAGTAAAAGGATATTCCTGACCAGGAGTGGGGCAGATGGAAATAGTGGGCCCAAATAAATATGCGATCTCTTACTGCTTTGCACCAGAGACATTTTTTTCTATAAAAGTGAATATTCATAAAATGTTCATGAATACTTGAAGGGATGGCTTCATATTATGTTTCAAGATCTCCTTAAAAAAGTAATTTGTATCCTTCAAGTTGTAATGAAGACATTTGGTTCAATGGACTTCAGGAATACCTGACTCTGTTACTCTCCTACTGCTTGCTTTTGCAGAAATTTTAGGGAGCATCGTAAAACATTGTGGTAGTACAATAAAGCATTTCTGAAAATTTTCCAGACAAAGACTCTTATCAACTCTTCGGCTTACACACATCTGCATTACTAACAGTAATGTGGTATTTTGTTATTTATAACAAAGCTACATGACATACCTATATGTAAATGCAGTAGGTATTTATGTACACACTAGGAACAGGGAAGCTGATTGTTCCACGTTCTCTTACTTGCCCTTCTGGTCCTAGTTTATGCACATACAGTGCATAAACTGTATTTTAATGGCTGCTACAAAAAGCCCAAAGTTTCATATATTTTATGTAATTCCTTCTTGTAGAATTGTTTTTGTAATGCAGTTTTTAAGGAGTGCTGAGGGATAAAAATCACAGATCATCTTAACCATCTTGTAGCCATTGAAATGAAGTTATACATGTCATTTTGGGCTGCCTGGAGAACTTATAAAGTATCCTCTTCTGTTGTGCATGTCCCAGTTAAATTGGGATACAGAAAACCCCCAGAAAGGAGAAACCAATTGACCTCCTGATAGAAATGGCCCCACCCACACCACTTCTGTCAAGAGATGTTATCACCAGATGGCAATGCATCAGAAGTGTTTTAAAAAAGAACTCTAATAACTTAATAAATAAATTCCCTATAAAATGAAAGTGTGGTAGAAGTTGTGAGAAAGAAGAAATTTTTTTTTTCCCCCAGGAGTTTTTTTATTAGACATCAGAGAAATAACCTGAGAGCTTTCAGATTCCCTGTTCTCCAAGTGATGCTGGAAGGCAGGCTGTTGGCCAACCTCAGCCACAGGTGTATGAAACAGTGTCAGATCGAGAGGGAGGTAAAGAGTGATGCAGTTTGATGAACAGCTGATTTTTAGCCAGGTTAAAATAATTTCTCTGACCTCTGTGCATGTATCACTTTCATTTACAATTTTCTGGATAATAAAACAGTAGGAATTTACACCTAGGCTGCAAGAAAAGCCATGAAACACGCTTGACTGAGGTATTACAGCTATGACTGTTCCCCAACCTGTTTCTATTTTTTTCAGGAACCGATCTAACAAAGAGCTAAAAATTGTAATAAAAACTTTATTGAGCTATAGTGGAATATAAAAAAGTATGTGTAGAAGCTTACTTATTATATTTAATAGGAGCACCAGCAAACACCACAATATCGTAGCAAATGTGAACAAAGAGCCTGTGCTAAAGTTTTTCTGACATGATATTTGACTGTGGGATATGTACATTTTTTAAAAAATGTACTATCTTGAACTTCATCCACATCTTCAAGGCTGAGGAAGGTGACTCCAACTGCAGAAAACAATAATAAGTGCCTAAATTCTTTGTGCTTGAGGTACAATTTGCATTTGCATTTAGGCTTATGTTCAGAATCAAGTTAATTGAGATTGCTATCCCTGAAATGCACTCAGATGCAGTATTAAAGGAAGATTATTTAGGAGTGAACACTAAGAGACAGTGTAGAGAAGGTTAAGGAAGTTAGGGCACGGAAAGCTAATTAGTTTCCTCCAGTCCAGTCCCCAGATGAGCCCTTTAGGCATTGCAGATTGGCTGATGAGGAAGAAAGGGATATGGAACTCCACCAGAGGAACTGGAAGAGCTAAGGGTGTATTAACAGGTTCTGTAACTCCCTGCCCAAGAACTGGAGGAGGCTACTGCATTTCGAAAGCTCCAGGGATAATTGCATTTCTGTGTTAGTATGCCATAGACAAGAGACTTTCAGAATTCAGCTGTTTACAAACTTGCCCTAAGATGGTTATTTTATCTGTGGTTCTCCTAAATTCGTGGTTCTGTACTTCAGGAGATAGCTCTTAATAGGCAAACACTGCCAGCAATCAATACATGGGAAAAAGTAAACAAAAGCACTGAACGATAAAATTGCAAAGCTGTATTCCAGGGATGTGTCAGGGAACACAATTAAGCATTGGCAACTATCCTACATCTAAGCTTTTTTTTTTTTATTATTAAAAAACCCAGATCATCGCTTGTACGAATATGAAAATCTAAAGCCAAAATGTATAGAGGTCCTCATTGGCATCTGGCAGACAGCAATTTTCCTACGTACAGCCCTGCACTCAGTACCACTGCAGTAAAGGCTTTTTCAAAGGCTTTTTATATTTTGAGTTACAAATTAAATTTTTTTTCTCCATCTGCAGGCAGAGCAGTAGGATGTGCATCTCTAATAGCTGATGCTTCCTGATGGTTCTTTTCCTTGACAAGGCTATCCTTTGGGTTCTTTGCCAGCAGAACATTTACGGGTTTTTGACTTTCATCTTCAGTTATCACAATTGCAAGAGTTATTTGTCAATGAGCCTATGTCATACTAAGAGGACTGTAGGAATCTGCTGAGTATCAGAGACCTATCATTTTCGTGCCTTTATTGAGTCACTGTGATCTGAGCAATAGGGATTATTCAGGGAAGGTAATAATGCTACTTAAGTGTTTTGAGTTCTGCCTGACCCAAAAATCTCAGAACACATTTGTAAGGGAAAATGCAGGTTGGTCTTAGTTCTAAACAATAGAGGATTTTCATGGAAGAAAAGCCTCTGAGCCCATTCAAGAAATATTTATTTATAGAATAATACCCCACGTTGTTAGTCATTCAGTGTCAGTGGAGAAAACCAGGTTCTTCCATGCAGAGGGTACTGTGGGCCTTTTTAGGTCCTGTTCCTCATTTGCCTTTATCTCTGAGGAGTTTTTGAACTTTCATGTCCTCCTCACTTTCCTGAAGTACCAAGGGCGTTCAGCAAATGCTCTTGACTGTTTCAGTGACATTTCACTAAAATGTCTTCCTTCTATATTTATTCCTTCTATAGCTTTGGCAGTAGCATTACCAAGATGCTCTGGAGTTATTGAGATGTTCTCTGAAGTTGGATGTAAGCAAAGTTAACACCATCTCAATTTATTGTTTTTGTTTTACTGTTGTATTTCCACTCTGTGTAAGATAGGTTGCAGAATTATAAAATGCCTCCTTTTTGATGCCTCTGAGGCTCAAGATGGTCCATTTTAATTTAGAGTATATGCAGAGTACACGGCTCAGGAAAAGAAGTTTACTGCTAAGATGAGGAGTATCTGCAGGAAAGCCTGATCTTACTAGACACAAGAGGCTGCATGAGAAGAAAAGGTATTTGTAAATTCGTCAGTTTTGATTTTACAGGTAAATTGCCATGAAAATCTATCATAAAAGCTATCATTTAAATGCAGTGTATGTTGTCCTTTATTTAATATTTGAAAGAGAGCATGTATTTACTTTCTTCTTATTCTGCTTAACAGTGGTGAGTTACAGGTCAATTTTGAAGATTTCCAAGGACAAGGATGCTGTAATTGTTGTGTAAGCTGTTTCTGGGCAGTTTTTCAAATAGATTCCACCCCACTCCCAAGAATATATTTTTTTTTTCTTACCTTGAAGTTTTACTGCTTCTGTTAATCTGTCTCTTTTGATTTGAAAGCCTCTGAGCTGTCCAAGAGACAAGACATTGCAGTGAGAATCAGACATTTGGGATTGGCAGCTCATTTCAGGATTCTGGAGTGTTCAGACAGAGTCCTTATTTAGGAGGGCCTTTAGTATGAAAAGTTAGTATTTCCTCAAAGCAGAAGTCAAGTATGTTTAGCATGAAGCATTAAGTTAAACATACATGATCCTGAAGAGGAACCAGTGTCTGGCAACAGAAGAACTGTGCCACTAAGAGGTATCTAAATAATCTACATTTTGTGATTGTTTTAAAAAGAACCTAATAAAAAAAACCACAAACCCAAACCCAACCAAAAATACACACAACAAAGATAAAGAAAAAAATACAAGAACAAAATACTACAAACCCCCAAAACAAAATAAAAAAGGGGCCCTAAAATTAAGAGGAAATCTGCAGAAAGCCTTTGATATTGTAACTGAGCAAGTGTATGAGAAGAAGGTTTAAGAAAAATCATCTGCAAATGGAAATGCAGATCAAGTCGAGCACATTAAGATGATACAAGTTGTACCCACTATAGTTTAAAAGCTGGGAATTAGGAGGACTCTGATGGAATTATTTCATAGAAGCAGTTAATAAGAAATTAAATATTTCAGACACATGCAGTCTGTGAGAGAGCTGCCGGGTCATTGGGCCCACCAAAGAGTGAAGGGAGCGCTTAAGGTGAATAAGGTTTATGCTGAAAAGCTAAGTGATTTGTAACTCTTTTCAAAAAACGTAAATTAAAATGTCAGAGGAGGTACTTGAAAAACATTTAACAGGAATAGAAGAGGTCCAGAGAAGGGTGACAATATAATTATAGACCTGGGATGACTTTGTAAGAAGATAGATTTGGAATTATTAGAACCCGCTTTGTGGAGCAGAGGGGAGTGAAATGGGACATAAAAAGAATGAAAATATTGAATAAAAACCATCATCTTTATTGCTTTTATAACTGAGTATGTACTTTTTTCCCCCAAACAGAAAAATAGTCTGGGGAACTCACTGCCACAAGCTGGAGAATATTGGATGGTTTCTATTTTGGGGATGCTATATAATGTTGGCCTTTGCAATAGGTAGAGCAAAAGAATTGTAGAAATTTCAGTGCATCAAATATAAGGTGGCAACACATTAAGCAGAATAATGGTAAAATTTATGTAATAGTGGCATATTTTATTACAAAATTTCTAGAAATTTCCCTGAAGTACCTACTTGAAAACTAGACAGAGGAACAGATTAGAAGTATTAGTTCTAACCAATGTGCATGTTCCCTATGGGAATCCAGAATTCAACGTATAAGAAGCTGGTGATTCGGTTCAGAAAATCACTTTAGTATACATGTGTAGTATCCTAATATATTTTTATAAAATGCCTTTCAACATTTTATTATATATTAATTTGGTCTGTGATGCAGTGCTGCACCAAACAACAAAATGAAATCCATTCTTTTACTTTAGTGGTTTACATACGTACTATTTTATATATAAAATTATATATATACATTATTGAAGAAGTAAATGGTTGTCATGTGCATGACTGAATCTTTAGCACTCTTCTGCTGGTGGCTTCCCATGCATTATTGGTTTGTAGCCAAGTTTCATTAACTCGTTTTGCTTTTCATTAAAGTCTGAATTCTAGAGGCCAGTGCTCTCCTCTCCTATGGAGTACTAGATAAAATAGGTACAGAAATGACTAAATGTAATGACTTGTGTGAGAAGTCACTCCTTGGGAACTTACAGGGATGTGAAATACAGTGTTCAGAAACTCCTATCAAAGCGTGACTCTGCAGTGTGAGGTGTAGAGGAGAAGATACTGACACCTTAAAGTTTTTACCTGCTTCACAAGTAATGAAACTGTTGCTGTGAATTTACCTTGTGGAAATCAAAACATCTTGGAGGGATCTTGTTAGAATTTGTCCATAAATAGGGATTTTTCCAGGCTGGTTTGTGCTCTATAAGCATTTTAGCCTCCTGCTGCAGACACACGTTGACAGTGCAATTAAAGTAGATTATTTATTTGCTCCTTACAGCCAATACCTGTTGTCTCTATCCAGTCTGCTTCCTGAATCTAGGTTTGAGGAAATAGTTGTAAATGAAATAAAAGTAAGATAGGAAAATCCAGGAATAGGTAAGGAGCTGGTTTGGTTAAATGAATTAGGTAATCTATTCTATGTCTGAATTTTAATACAGTTTACTTAAAATAATTTTGATCCTCTTCAGCTCTGCATGCCACGGAGAGACTGATTAAGTAAAATCTTATTCATCTCTGGGTATTGTGTTGTTTTTTGTTTTTTTTTTTTTTAAATTCTGCATGTTATTTACAAGAGCTATTGTCTTCAGATTGAGTGCTGGGCTATTTTGTGATGTAAACGTGCAAATGTGACAGTTTAGTTCTGAGCTGGTGACATGGGTCACTCAATTCCTTGCAGAGAGAGATATACTTCAGAATAAACCCTATCGACGTTACCTTAAGGAAGCACAACAGTATGCACAGCTTACCCATACAGAACAGAATTGGTTAAAACATGGAAAACAAGTTTTAATATGAAAACAGAAAAAGGCAGTAAGACTGAAAGCTAAAGTTACATACTATGTCTAATCTGCTTGAGAAGGTGAAGTCCCTTGGACTAAACACAGTTCTAAATGTAGTTCTAAAGTGTTCTGGGTAAGGCCATATAATGATTTCTTTCTTTGAATAAACTATCAAAGACACAATCATATAGAAGTGAATTTTCTTTATAATGATGGTGGTGGTCTACTTCCTCAATGACATGAAGCAGGAATTATTGATATAAATAATATGGTTAAATAATTCATCATCCTTAAAGGGTTACTTGCTAGAGATAGGGAACAGAGAAATTTCTAGCTTGTTTTTTCTTCCTTATTGTAATGGGAATGAAATCAGACTTGAACCTAAAGCCTTGTGGCTTCTGGTATGATGAGAATTTTTAATCTAGCATCTATATCGAGGCTGCTGTGTGCACTTTGTACAGCTGGCTGAGGATTTGGGCAGAGGATTCCATTTGTATATAGCAGCAGTTCCATATCGAAGCCACCAACTTTTCCATCGAATGTTTCTGCCAAACCTCATGTCCAATGGCTACTCGCCGGGTTCTTCTGTTTCAAATCTAGTGCTAACTCCAGGAGAGCATAAAACAGGTTTGAAGACAATGAAAAGTGTACTGCTTTATTTCCCTAAGGTATATGCTGTATACAGCTTCAGCTAAACCTAGCTTTATAAGGAGAGATTAAAGAAAAGTTAATCCTCAAATGCAACTATTTCTTTTTTGTTCAATTATTTTTTTAAGTATTAATTTCCTGCCTTTTGGTAGGTGTCCTCCATATGTATATGGATCAGGACCATTGTGTTTTTAATGGAAGAACTCACAAAATAAAACGGCATCAGGTCCACACATCCAGTGTATATAAATGACCATTTTATTAAAATAATTCCTGGGTTGCTAATTCTGTGCCCCTTATTTTATGTCAAAACTTGCAGTATCAGGTGATACCCTTAGGTTCGTACAGCTTTTCATAAACTCCACTCTAAGTACCCAATCGACAAAATATCTACATGCATGTACTGGTTTATGTCTAAATATTACCTCTGACAGCTGCCCTCAGATCTGAGGATTTTCTTTACAAGTCAGTACCATCTTTGGTTTCTGACTGACCCCAGCTCAACTGTTAATGAGTAGAGCTGTATCTTTTTTCCTCTTTCTTTTCATATAAGATGTAAGTTCAGCAGTTTGCCTTCCAGGTCAGTTCATTCTCTTCCTTTTCCTCAAGCTAAATAGCAGTTAGTAATTCCTCTGAACTAATCTATTAAATTTTCTTAATCGGTGCCAGTCCTTACTTGCTTCTTTGTCTCATGGATTTTGTACATTTTTAATAACCCATAATGTGCAAGGAAATTTCATGTTCTTAAACTGCACTTACGCATCTTTCTACTTCCATGGATTAGAAGGAGTTTTTTCCCCACATCCTGCTCTGGTTCTGAGATGGTTTCAAGGCCCGCAATGAAAGAACAGTTGACATTGGGTTCACACCATTACAAATTCCTTTAATGGTCCTCTTCTTGTGTCCCAGTCCCCTCACAGCAGGGAGATTTAGATCAGACACCAGAAAGAAATTCTTTGCTGTGAGGGTGGTGAGGCACTGGAACAGGTTGCCCAGAGAAGCTGTGGCTGCCC
>JAOTQQ010000063.1:37249616-37274004 GCA_026546715.1 Gallinago undulata | reverse complement strand
GAGGGGTTCAAGGCCAGGCTGGATGGGGCTTTGAGCAACCTGGGCTGGTGGGAGGTGTCCCTGCCCAGGGCAGGGGGTTGGAACTGGATGATCTTGAAGGTCTCTTCCAACAAAAAACATTCTATGATTCTATATTCAAAGACTATCCTCATTCTGGAACTCTTAGCAGTACTCGTAAAAAGAGGCATAAAGGAGAATGATCAGATACTACTTCAGGAAATATTTCCTTCTCTGAAAATTAATATATTTCTTTGAAGGAAACCCAAACAGCATCTGTTCTTTAAAATTATCATTTCCTGAAAAATAAAAATTGAAAGACCCCTTCTTGTGAACGAGTTTTTCTTCAAATACCCTTGAATCCTGAATGCTTTGTGGCTGATTTGAAAGCAACTTCTTCTATATGTCACTTACAGATTTGTAGTTAAAATTTATGCAGCGTTAGTGGCAACATATATCTTTCTAGGATTCTTCTGGGTTTTGTATTTATTGTGCTACTGTTTTGTGTGAGGATTTCATGATAAATCAAAGGAGAGCAGAACCAATGGTACCTAATCAAAGCAGGGTTTCCATCCTTTAGTTCTGAGAATCTGATTTCAACTTTGTAATTAGCATTTCTCCAGATACCTGGACCAGAATGCTGCTCGGTTTTCACTTAAGTAGCAACTGTTTGAGAAAGGTATTAAGACCATGATAAATTGCTTTTGTGGTTTGCATTTGGATTTTTTTATGTATAATGAATCCTTCAGTGGTCTATTAGAACACCCTCACATTGCTCCAGTACCAGATATTTTTTGGCTGTTGCTTATTTTCTTGCCATACATTTTTCTTATTTAATTACTTCATTTTTCTTTTTATCCCTTGTGAATCTCTGCTTTTTTTACTTTATGGGATTTTTTTGCTGCTCGTTCTTCTCTAGGCTTAAGATATTTAGTATATAGCATTTCTTTATCTTGTTTTGAGTCATTTTATAACTTAACTTTTGCCAGGTACTATTGCTGGTTTTCTACATTACAGTAACTTTACAGATCGAGTAGTTTTATTTATCCTTACCCAATATTTATGTTCATCTAGTTTCAAATTATTAGAGTCTGTAGCTGTAGAAGCTTTCTCCTTTTTTTTTTTTTTTTAATATGGTGCACAAGGCATTCTTGTGATTACATCCATTTTTACAAAAGCCAAGCATCCCTGATTTTTAAACATCCCGCCTTTCCTAATACCACAGGAGAAGAAGGGGGACAACAAAGGGCATCCTTCCAGGGAGCTCAAAGGGAACGTGGCATCATCTGAATTAGCTGATCACTTCCAGGTTTAGATAAAGCAACCTTCTTCCTGGCTGTCAGAGCATACTGAGTCTGCTTCCCCTTCATGACTAAATTAATGCACTGCATCTCAAAACCTGGGCAGTAATTCCTTGACACAGTCTGGCCTGAAGCATCTAGTTTGCAGTGAATTCTCCTTAGCTCTTTCTGCTTTCACTTGAGTTTCACCTCAATTACCGGCTGGTGTTCAAGCCCTGTTGGGGGTGACATCGGTTTGATCTTCTTTGAAGTATCCTAGATATGGACTGTGATCCATGCTGGCTTCCTGACTCTATAAATACAATACAAAATACAAATATAAGTCGCAAAGAATGAAAGGAGGATGGCACAGTTTGTCTGGTGGATGGGGAACTGCAGATAGCAGCAACCTTACTAAGGACACTGCATTCATAAAGACAGCAACAAAAAATAATTTTTAAAAAGGCATGAGCTTTTCACATTGATGTCAGGGATGTCTGTGTTGGAAGGAAGAAAATCGCAGTGTATTAAATTAATTTCTCACTCATGCTGAGAGTGGGAGATCTGCACAAGGAAAGCAGCAGAAGAAACAAAATGTTTGAAAAATACACTGCAGTGTGGAGCCTAAAACTGGTTCATGCAATGGCATAGGATACTTCCAGATTTATTCAGGCTAAGATGCCACCACGGGCTCTGATGGGTCGTGTCTGAAGGTGTTCCAGAGAGAGCAAGAGCAGATACCAACTGGGGTACCAACCCATCTGCACTTTGCCCAGGTTCTGCACAGTCTTGGATAGAGTGAAGTTGATGGTACCTACAAAATTGAGGCCTTTGGGAAATTTGACAGCTGTTAGAATAATTTCTTCATCTAGCAGTTAAAAGCCTCTCTTGAGACAAATTGTAGTTAATGGTCCCTCGATGTCCAAAGGGATGGGTAGGATTTAGGATTTACAGTGTCAGACAGAATATGCAGCACTGGTTTGTGTATCTGCCCTGAAATTGGGCAATGTCAAATACTTGTTAAACCTTTATTTATTTAAGTGTATCATCTTGTGGATGCTATGTATGTATAGCTTCAGTCTCTGCTTAACTCCAAGGGGAGCATAGCTCTCTTTGGCAGGACAGGACATGCACTATATTTTCCTGCTTAAAATGACAAAGTAAGTGTGACAGGAGTGTGCCCTCGTACCTGGTATACTAACTTGAAATCAGAATGAAAACCAGGATGAACTAAAGGAAAAACATAGATTTTTATTTAGCTTATACTTTTAATATTTCTTAAGAGACATTCAATGATATAGAAGAGAGAAAAGCCATTAAATTAATCAAGCAAATATAAAATAATCAGCAAATATAACATTGCTAAATCAACTAATTATTCTAAAAATATATATTATATGTTAAACACTGTTAAATTACAAGGTATTTTGGTTTTAATTGGAGTGTAGTTATTTCAACATCTAGCATACTACTGTTTTGGGGACATGAATAACTTCAACATCCTTTTCCAGTACATGTGGTGCTTTTCAGTCTTCTCTTCCATGAGAACCCATCTCTGAACTTGAGCTAGATTCTGTCTTACACGGATAAGTCATGAAGATCTGAAAGGCAATATGTTAATAAAAATAAGATGCTTTCTTTAACAAAATGCATATTGAAGCCTTAATATCGGAATACATACAAAGACAAAATATGCTCTCAATGAATGAAAAAAAGAGTATTATACATTTAATAAAATAGAAGAAAAATCAGTAGCAGGCAAGTGATGTAAATTTACTTTGATTCTAGTTAAATATATATGATGTAGTTCTCTAGAGGTGCCACTAAGCTGAGACAGATTCACGCCGTTGACGCTCGGGATCGGGTACGCAGCTGAGTAACTGGGTCAGTGGCTGCAGCTCATGGGAAGGCACTGAACAGACGCTGGGTTTCTAAGGCTGGTACGTAGTCAGCTATGGTAGTTGATGACTTAATTATCTGAGTTTGAAGTGCAGGTCTCCTAAGTATTTTTAATCAGACGCACTTCTTCATCTTAGTGTTCTGAAGAAAGAAGTGGAGGAGAGAGAGAGAAGTTGAGTCGATTGTCAGAGAGGTACAGGAGAAAGAAGTGACTCCTCCCGACAGGTCTGTGCACTGGCTTCTGTACTTCTCTTTTACAGTCACTATTTGCACATTCCTCAGACCTCTTCCAGATAGAAATCTTCATTATAGCATATCTTGCCCTGTGGCCTTTTCTCATCAATCATTACTTAAACTATACTGGTTGAAAATTAAAAATACAATGAATACAATGCATCCAAGTACAGTTTATTTAAGTTGGAATTACTTAAACTGGCAACTTCTAATGGCTAGAATTATTAAAGTTGATGTTAGTTTAGTGTGTGTATATATATATATATGTGTATTTAAACAGGAATTATTCTTCTGTCCACGTGGTGATAAATGGCAGGTTGTTCAACATGAATAGCAACCTTGCCTTGATGAAAACAAACATTAACAGAAATAGGGAAATCTCTGGACTGCAACAAACGTGCTCCTTCCTAATCATCTCCCGTTGTCTGTAAAATACACCCACATACAGAACGAGTTCATAAAGTGAGAGCTGGAAGGCATCGATAATAATGCATTTTAGTTGCAAAATCCACTGCAGAGTGAATGTCATGCACAGCTTCAGTTGGGGTCTGGAACCATTAAGCCTGGTCATACTCTGTGTGCTGGTGCCAGGGCAGTCAGACAACAGCATTTCTCCAGGAACGCTTAGGAAATCTGTTCATATTCATCAGCTGCTGTAAACAGATGCCTCAGGTTTCCCCCTTCAGAACAAGCTCTTGATGTGTCCAGCTTTTACTGGCAAGTAAGCAATTTTTTAATTTTTTTTTTTTAATTTTGATTCTCTGCAATGTTTCATAACACATAACATTAGCGAACATAAGCAGGGGTGAAAGTGTAAGTGGATTGTTCTTAAGCAAGAATCAAAATTGCCTGTGGGATGTAACCAAAGCCACTGGCTCTCAGGGAAATTCTCTTCATTGTACCTGCTTGGTATTTTCATTTGCCGCTCTTTGAAAGAGTACTGGAGACAAGTGGCAATGAGCTACTCGGAGATAAAAGAACGTAATAACAAAACCAGAAAGAAACATTATGCAATCCACAGATGGCACAGTACTTCTGCTGTTGTACTTTGGTGTTGGAAGTTGATTTGTCCCACTACAATCCAGTGATGCACTTGGAATTGATGTTAATACCACTTCTGCAAATCAAGTGCAGAAGTACGTATTGGAATAAAAAGAGAAACTTCCCTTACACAAAGTCGGCGATGACGAGCGGTTTGAAGATGGAAATTCATGTCAGATGCTCACTAAAGAGTTAAGAAACTCAGTCTTTCTGGATATTATGAAATTAAACCATCTGCTCTGCTGAGAAGTCCATGCACACGATCCTTAGCTATCTAAAGCCAGCATCTGTCGAGAGCCTCCTGTATGTATACAGTGAAATCCAGGGGTTAAGAGGAACAGGAGCTGCTCTTTCAGCCCATCGCTAGATAACAGTTGCTAAGATACCATATGGATTATGGAGTGTGGAAGGGTCTCTCCTACGTACTGGCTTGGGTATAGAGAGGAGGGAATTTCACTCATAGTGGAAGGGCTGAATAAATCCTTCCTAAAATAGGGCACTTCCTTCTGACCGTAATTTTGGGAGGTGCAATAGCTCCATATGTGGGAGCTCTGGCTCCTGATAGAGAGGTTGATGAAAGGACAACCCAGTATGTGTAGCTGTGGGGAAAAAAAAAAAAAAGAGCAGCTGGATCTTTCTGAAATCACAGTTTCTTGGAGCTATAAAAGTTAAATCACCATCATATCATGGGGAAAAAAAAACCTTAATTTTTATTTCTGACAAAAAAAAATGTATCTCCACTCCAGTAATTATCATTACTGATCAATTCCGTATTCCTTTTGCGTTTTTCTGAGGGGAAAATAAGTCAATCAGACTTATCATTAACATGGTCTCCTCACTTGGGCTTTTTTGTGCTTATATTAAATGTAAATCTAGTCTGTCTTGCAGGGAAGTGGCAGATGGAAATGACCTGGTATCTTGTTCTCTGCGTTACTCAGTTGCCATTTTTTAATACTAATAAAAAAGTGGCATATTATCCTCATTCCCGTCAAGCTGAAGTTAGTCCAAATAAGAGAATTTTTTGTCAAAAAGCTCCGTGATCATGATCCACATTAAGAGTTATGAGAATATGGACAAGGGAGAGCATGGAAAAGACCTTAGAATTCTTCATCCTGGTGGAATATTATGCCCAGTTGCTTTCATCAAAATAGCATCATCACTGCACACATCTGAGCAAACAGAGACTGCAACAAACTGCCTGTGAAGAGAGTGGGTCTTCAGTGTGATGAATTAATTATGAAGTTTAGAATAAATTCTTTGTTTTGTTTTAATACTAATAGTTGAAATCGAAATAGAAATACCTACATTTCAAGCATGCTGATCACAGGAGAGGAGCAAAGCAGGGTGAGAACACACGATCAACCTTTTAGTTCAGATGTGGGTGATTTTTTCAGACTTGTGAATAATTAGTGTTTTTAAGATTCAAAAGCCAGAGAGACAACCCTTGCCCTCATTTTCCATATGCATATTAAAGAACTCTTTTGAGGACATTTGGTCAGCAATTGTGGCTTCGAGCTAAATGTTTGCACAATGCAAGGTCAGCAGCCAGTCAGAAATCATAAATCAGTGGCAACACTGGATATTTAAGTTTAAAGGTTGATACTAAACCTCATTTTTATGTATTTTTAAATACAGAAGGTGCTCTATTGCTTCTTTACTACTTTGTTTTTCAATCCCCCAAAACATTATAAGTCTGTCTTTCTGTCTGTCTTTCCAAAAAGAAATTGAATAATGTTCATGTAGCCAAGAAAAAGTTTCAAAGGAAATGGCTGCAATAATCTCAGAGTGTGAGTTGATCTGACACATTAATACAACGTTGTATTTAAAATATTGAAGAAACAAGTTATGATCATGAAAAGTAGTTAATTTGGGGTAAAATGGGGTCTTGGCAAGAGGCTTGAATCAGTGTAGACAATTAATTCAGACAAATCAGGGTACAAATGCAAAACTAACAATGGAATAAATAAGAACTTCATTCTTATTAAGGTGGTTAATAATTAGTAGAACTGAACATTAGAATTTGACTCCAAAAGATATTCTGAAACATTTAATTGCAACTTGATTAAATTTTCTTAAACTTCTAATTAACTTAATGAACTTAGATTATTTTAAAGAAATACAAAGCTTAAATCAACGCAAGAATGTACTAAAACAGTTCAGAAATGTCATTTTAAAATTTAGGAGTGAAATGAAGACATCCAGTACAGCCAGGGTCAGGCAATGAATATTTTCATCGTGTGATTGTGGAATTGTAGTTTTCTTGTAATATATTTGCAATATCATTTCCAAAGCTCACCCCTAAAATCACAGTTGACATTTTATGGTGGTTAATGGCAGGTATATGTCCCAGATAGTAATTGTCTGACTAAAAAAACCTCAGCAAACCTGAAGCTGTCTCATTAACAAGTGGAGCTTGTCTGAATCAGTTTCCTTCTTCTCAGCCTGAGGAAAGCTCTCTACTTTGGAAGAAAGGAAATTTAAAAAAAAAAAAAAAGAATATTCTTTTCACCTAACCAAAACCTTTCAAGTGAAAACAATAATTGTATTTTTAAACTTATATAAATTTTGAGATTATTTTTATCATTTTTTGAGACATTTTTAAAGAAAATGAAAATTCCAAGATTGTTCTACAATAAAAATCAGAGTAAACATACCTTGATTAAAACCCAGACATAATCTAGAGCCTGAGGGGTTATTTTTTGGTTTATACTTATTAAAACATTGGTTGTAGCAGAGGTATTCATTTTTTTTTTTGGAAACAAACACATTCAGGCCTGAAAACATTTTTGAAAGAGAAGTTAAGGGCGTTTGTGGTCATCTCACTCCTCATGCAATGGGCCACCTGCCAAGAAAATTACCCCTAAAATGATGCATTTCCTTCCCATTATTTGCTGCGCAGGTGCCTGATGATCATTGTCCTCGGGAGGATGGAGATCTTTTTTGGTTTTGGGGGTTTTTTTTGAGTGCAGTGAGATGCGTTTCATGGAAGAAATTTTGCTTCATCTACTTTTGTCTATGGGTACATACTAGAACTAAAGCCCTTGGACATACTGCTGCAGTTTTTCAATTTGGGGGAAAATGGCAGTAAGGACAGGGACAGCTGTCAGAGAGTTTTATCACAACCAGCAGTATGTTCCTTTTCTGGATTAAGGTTACAACTTCAGTTCTGTGGCTCTGTCTCATGACAGTTAATTAATCCACATTAGGCATCCATGGGTTCTTGCACAAGTACGAGGATGGAGAAAACCTGCTGAAGCCAACCCCTCCATGAGAGCCCATTCATAATTATTGGGAGTTGAGGACAGACTACTAAATTAGGTAACCAAGCTGTTAGAAAAGGGAAATAAAAAAAAAAGGCTACCCTAATTATTGGAATGGATCTCAAGAGAGTCCAGCTGCTTGTGTGATTTTTGGCCCAATTTTCTCGTTTTCTGTGCTCTGGTTCCTCCTCCTGCAGAATTAGAACAGAATGTTTTGCTGTTTCAGACTTGTAAAGATTATTATGTGCTAATCCTTATGGGGTTTGGTGTCTTCATGTGTTTGGGAATATGTTTGTAATCTTTTTCTTCTCTTGAAATATTAGAAGCGGCTCTTTCAGCCAGACGGTAAAGAGGTGCCTCAGATTTGTGATAATTTCTACATTAGTCATTGTTGGAATAGATCCTGCCTGTTAATTTTTGTATTTAATGTATAATGACAGTATTAATAGTCTTGCCAGCCACCTAAACAGATAGTGGTATTTCTAAGTCTTCCATAGCACTTAAATGTCCTTCAAGAGGGATTATTTAATTCTGGTGATACATCCACTAGTAATACCAACAACAGTGGTAAAAATTAATTAGGTGGTGCTCTTCCTTAAAATCAGTGTTTCCGTTCAATACTATTATTAGAGCTATGTCAATTGATATTTCTCTCAAATATATCTCCTTTGCAGATGTTTGTCACCTTTTAATTGATACTTTTATAGCATTATTTCTCCTTACAGGTCAGGTTACTAATATTGATGCTTCTATAATGCAATTTCTTAATTTTTTTTTTACATTGAAGTCATCCAGTATGTTAATTTAGAGTCAAAACATTTCTCAGGAATATCAGCGAAGTATATATCATTGATTTTTATTGATAAATAAGTTCTAGAAACGAAATCTGCTGTGGTCCCCCTGGCAGAACCGTAGCCCCCAGGCCCTGCATCGGTCGTGTGTCCAGGGAAAAGAGTTGTGTTTGTCTTGTGTGGCTTCTTGTGAGCGTTGGGGCACCAGGACTGCTGCTTCCCCTTCCTTCTCCCCGCAGAGGGGAACGGGGGCTCAGTGACGCCGAGCAACAGACAGCGCGAGGAGCCGGGGTCTCTCCAGGTCCATCCCTGCAGCTCCACACTCATACCCACAGAACTCTACTGGGATCAGAACGTCACCTGGAGTTTCAGTTTCAGGTAGAATGACTTTATTTGTCGAACTTTTATCTGATGTGGGTTTTTTGCTTTCAGGCTCTTTCTGCCCCCTTTAATGCCTTGCTGCACTCGGGTGAAGTCTCTGTGGAGAAATTCCTACACATAATTGATGAAACACTAGAGACTGTGGGTTTGTACCAATGAGATTATAAAACAGAAACAAGGAGAAAGCATGTGGATAGCAGATGAACCTCCAATTTTCACTCTTATGTTCCCTTGCGTATTTTTTAAACTTTAAGGTCCAAAAGAACTCCAAACAGGAACATAAAGTCGGGAAAAAAAACCCAAAACAGAAAAGCTGGATTTTTTTTCTGCACTTATAGCTCCTGTTCTCTGACAGGTTGTTTTGCCTCCCTTCTTCAGTCACCTGAGATACCGACAGCAATCGCTAGTTACGTGGGTATCTGCTAAGGCCTGCCTGGCACGAAGGGCACTGGACATCCTTCCAAATGAAGTGGCTCCCACTGTGGACCCTGAGGAGCAGGACCCAAAGAGCTGGCCATTAGGATTTTGCCAGTGCTGCTCTGCCCTGTCTGCCTTTCACAGGGGACACTTCATTATCCCAGCACAACACTGCGCTGCGGGGAAAGCCGTTGACATCGAAATCACTGACATCTCGTAACATGTACTGAGCTGCTGGTTGGGACAAGACAGGTTACTGTCATATGTTGCTGATTGTAGATTTAAATGGTGCAGAAAGTAAAATTTGTCCAGCAGGGAGGTGAAGGAGATCAGCTGTATAAGCAAGTTGTCAACCTTGGACATCTTTTTCCTGAAGTTGAAGGAGGGATCAAAAAAAAAAAAAGATTTTGCTAATGGTATGAAGTGAGTTGTTGACAGCAGGAAGTTGGCAATTTGTGGTTAACAAACTCACAATACAGCTGAAAATACTCTCAGACACCTTAGGTGCCAGAGGGAACAGACATGGAGAAAGATTTAACGAAATGTAAGTCCCCATGAGTTCCAGTTCTCAGGGCTACTGTTATCACCCTCAAGAAAAGCACAATCCTGACACTTGCACCATTTTACAGAAAATTCTGTTTTCTTAGGAATTATTCCCAAGAAATTAATTATTCCTAATTATTATTATAGATAATTGGGAGGGGAGTTCACAGCAGCTCAGGCATGGAAACGGGACACTCAGCAATGGAAAAGTCTCCTTAGTTACCTTGTCATTGTCCTTGTCAGGGCAGAGTGATTATTTACAATACAGCCCAGCTTTTGCCCTGGGTTCTCTGAAATCTGCTGTAACACTACATTGCTCCAGGAACAGTGGATATTTGTAAGTCTCTTTTTCTCTCTCCCTTCTCCATTTCTCCGTGTCAGATTTTATATGAAGGCCAATAACCCAAAACATGTACTCGAGTTCTGAATTCCCACCTCAGATATCTTTAATACAGATGTTTCCTGCTTTTTTCACACCTGTGCTTAACAAAGTAGCGCTTAACGTGTATAAAAACAAGGGCCAAAAAAACCTAATAGATTGAGTTGATCTTGTTTCAGCTTTAATTAGTTAAAATTCTGTTCAGAGTCCAACTCCATCGGAGATTCAACCCGGCAGTTATCAAATGCAATACCTGTCACAAGTCTAATTGTTCATTCACTGAAGATTGGAACTGTTCTGTTTGTTCTTACTGAGCACATTGGAAATTTGAATAACTTATGCAAAATACTGTAGTCTTAAAACTGAGTTTGGATTAATGAAAATGATTTGAACAAATAGCTGAAGTTTTTTATTTGTTAGATTTTTACTTTTACCCTGTAGCGCTTGTCACATTCATAAGCCAAACATCTTTTCCCCGGATCATGTCTTTTAATTTCTTATTGCCAGCAACATGAAATGTTTCTTTTGATTTATAAGAGGAATTTGATGAATTTACAGGAAATACATAAATAGAGACACCAAATCACCCACCTGTGGAAATAACATTTGTTCCCTTTTGTGCACGCAGATCAAAATGCTGAGTTTAGACAGCTGTGCCCTTGGTGATCTCTCTGGAATAGTTTAAGAAATTAAATTGCAACAACTCTTTGTTTCCATCCTCACTTCATTTACATGTTCCCTTTTCTTGTCAGATCAAAGGGAAACAGATTAGTGTAAACCCACCCCCCAATAACAACTGTGTTGGAGTGGAAATGCTCAGATGGTTATAAATGTCATTATTGTTGTACTTCTTTTATTATCTAGGATCAAGAGAAGCTAGTTTCAGCTAATAAAGTTTCTAGCAGCTATATGTGTAAAAGGAATAGAATATTATGTTTCCATTGCAGCACTGTTACAAAGAAATAATTTTGCAGGTTCAGTTTTTCAACCTTATGCTAATATAATGTAATAGAAAGAGTAACAAGAAAAAACAGTAATGGACTGTTTATGCTGACTTCGTCGTCCCGACAAGAATCTGCAGTTCCAGTCTCCTTTACAATGAAATGTAAGGAGTTTAAAATCTGTATTTAGTCATGAAATTTGACTTGCTACGGAGAGGGGGGGGGATTCTTCAAAGCAGAGAGAAGATGAGTTTAGTGGGTGACTTCATATACTCCCTTTCACTTTCAAGTCTCTTTAAGTAAATCAGAGATAAATGACCGGATTTGTTAACTGTTAAAACATTAAGCTTTTTAATGGCGTTCAGCAGCCTCATAGAGTAGAAAACAGCTTAGCTCTCCAAACAGCCCCTGCTGCAAAGCTCCAGCAGAACTCTGAAGGTTAATGTCTTTGGTCACCTTACAAGGGGAAAGCACGGAAACCAGATGACTTGTGCAAGATCACCTGCTTCTCTCTGGCTTCGGGGACAGTGACATTGGCTAGTCTATTTTTACTTTGTGTTTTAATCTCTGTCTGCCATTATCAGGGGGAAAAGGCTGAGCGAACCAACTTGAGCTGACAGCTCAACCCAGTCCCATTCAGGCACCGCCTGTCCGTGTCCCGAAGCTTTGTTTGGAGCCAGGCGGTCCATCCGTATGGCGCAGATCAGAAATCAGCCAGCGGTGAAACGCTGTCTTCTGGGACAGCACCAGCAGCACAAATACCCTTTTTTTATTATTATTATTTTTTTCCCATTCTCTGGCAAACATCCAGTTACTCTGTATAGCCCTGCAAGCCAGGTTTCCGAGCCAGAAGGGAGGACTGGAGTGCAATGCATCTCGAGCTGATGAGTTCATATCTTGAGACAATGTTTGCTGAAATTGAATAAAATCAGAGGGGAATAAACCGGCAGATTTTGTAACTGTCACTTCATTCAGGTAGAACAAAAATGCTGAAATGATTTTAAAAAGGAAAAACCAAACCTTCACATTGCTGAAGAGAATGTACTTGACTTCAGTTGAAAGCAAGTTACGGTGCAATTTTTTTCAGAAAAAATTATTTGCAGTTTCCTGAGCGGGAAAAGGTTAAATAGGGCAAACCCTTATTAGGCTCTACTGGCATCAACCAACGTTAAATTGCATGGTTTAATTTAATCTTGAGGTGAAATTAGGGGCAAAAGAATAATATGCCTTCTTTTTAGTTCTGAAAACATTAGATTGGGAGGCACATTTAGAAAATCAATGGCATTTTGAACGAAGAGTTTAAGACAGAATGACCTGCACATGTTTTAAAGAGACAAAAAAACCCCCTTCTTTTAATCTTATATACATTAACCAAGGTAGCATTTACATGTTTTGTTTAAAAACAGGTATTTTTAAGTTATTACTGTTCAGTGACTATTGCATCTTCGTGTGTTACAAAGTACCCAGATGATACTGATGTTTTTCATGTCAATCTCTGCTGAGTTAATCCCTTGGATTTCATCCAATTTTTAAGATTTTGAGATAAAAATCCTCTACTGTACCATATTTAGATATCATGATCATAAATCCCATGTAATCCTCCTGTGTCAGTGTTACAGAAGCGATTGTATGTTAGCTTTATTGCGTAGTGAAACTTTTATAGGGCCTAAGCTTAAAAAGC
Source organism: Gallinago undulata (assembly GCA_026546715.1). Taxonomy (NCBI): domain Eukaryota; kingdom Metazoa; phylum Chordata; class Aves; order Charadriiformes; family Scolopacidae; genus Gallinago; species Gallinago undulata. Next base: position 37,261,160 of record JAOTQQ010000063.1, on the reverse strand, counting down.
TTCCTCATAAACATGGGGAAGATAACTCTGATTTTTGGCTCATTTAGCAAGGTTGCACACCAGTTAAATTAGTATCAAGAACAGCTTCTCTGTCATCCTCTGAAATCTGGGGGGTTTTGACAACCTCAGGACATCTCTATTGGTCACTTCACCATCATCCAAACAATTGTAGATTTAAACTTTTTACGGTTCATTTTGCTCTTAGAAAAGGAGATGAGGTTCCTTCCTTTGCTCAGGACTAATAATTATAACCTGGCAGATGTTTGATTCACAAAATTACATATTTCTTTTAGCAACTTCTTTAGTTGTTTTTTTTTTTTTTAAAACACCAACGGTGAGGATTCCACGCCGTCACATATGAACAACATTGCCAATAGTCACCTATCCTGATTCTTATTACTTTTTGTCCCCCCGATGTACATTCATATTCTTCCTTATTGTAATTCATGAACATTGCTACTTCTCTGAAATCACTGTGTATTAGAAAGTCAGATTTTTATCTGTTTTTTGCAGCTGCCTTCTACATATGTAAAGATTTTCTTAATGTCTGACTGCAGTATTTTTTCTCTGCATTAACAGAGCTGCTATTTCAGTACTTCCATAAGATTAACAAATGATTATTTTCTATACCTCCAGTCATTCTTTCTTTCTCCTCTAAATTCTTTACAGTTGATTAACTTGTCTTTTCACAGGATGCTAAGAGTGCTGCATAAAGTAAAAGGTTTGTGTCAAGTGACTTGCATAAAATCTTACTGTTCTAGCAAGATACTACCCTATTTAAAAAAAAAAATAAATTGGGATAATGCTGATTTATATTTAATTTGTGGACTGCTGTAAACCCAGGTATTGTTCAGGGCTGCTTAACCAGTTGTTCCTAGTGCTCTATGTAGCAAATTATTCTTACCTACATTCAATACTCAATACTTTTCTGTATAATATTATACCTTATTGTTTTATGTCTGTTTCTACAATTTATCAAGATTATCTTGCCCTCTGAAATGTTTGTGATCATCTTATAATGTTTTAGCAGTGTTGTGGTTTTTTTTTTTAATTTGTTACAAAGACTCTACATATCCTTCATTCCAGTTTATAGGTGCACTTGAAAATGTGTCCACTCGGTGAAGTTGCTCAGTGGTGAAGTATTTCATATTTGACAAATGCTCCTGCCACTTTGCAGTCCTCTGTTGATGGTAGGTGGTGTTTTGCACAGTAGATTCTATAATGGAGCTTCTAGTGATTTGTAGTCTCTTTCTTTGCTGACCAATTTTGGCTTTTCTGTATTCATGGAAGTGCTCAGAAGTTTTCAGCATTTCTTTTCCAGGCTGAACAGAGTGTCTTTGGCTTCAGTCAGCCCTTAAAAATACCACTGTTTTATCGTCTTGCAGAAACATAATTTCCAAAGTATTTTATGATTAATCAACAAAATCCTTAGATTATTTTTTAATGTCAGGTCCTAAAAACTTTCTGGGAAATGTTCCAGTGGTACTATACATTCTCCATAAAACCCCCAAAACCTAAGCTGGTGGTTTAGTTACGACAACCAGGAATATGTTCCTGCACGTGTAGATACAGCTATGAATTTTTGTAAGAATCCTCCTAACAATTCTTCTTTGCACAATGCTTCAAACTGTTTTAGCTTTCATTAGTTTTTCCATTGAATATACAATCTATGCCCCTAACTATGATATTCAGCCATCCTGCCTTGAAAATGTGTCAATGTTGGAATTAGACAACCTCTTATTAGTAAGCTGAAGATTTTCATATCATGTCAGGAAATAATTTTAAACTACCGCTTTTACAGCTATGTTTCCAAAGATGTAGAGCACAGTATTGAAGTATTGAGGCACTATTTCCTAACCAGTATTTCACCAAAAAGGGAGATGGACATGCATAACTTTCTATTTCGCTGCAAAAAAAGTGGTACTTAAAAAGTAGCCAAGCATCATACCATCAAAAAAATTACTTAATTTACAATGAAAATGCAGAAGACTCTTTGTTTTAAAAACTATCCATCTCTTATATAAGGCACATAAATATATTTTGATAATAGAAGTAATGCATATGGAGCAAATTAAAATAGCTTTGTGAAATTCAGTATTTTTATTATTTAATAAAACATTAACCTTTTTGCAGATTTTATCTTTACATCTACAGTGTACTACATCTGACTGGCCAATGGATATTGACTGATGGATGGACAGACTGGTTTTTATTTGTGTGTGTATTTTGTAGTTCTTAGTCATTCCCTACTGTTACATTCTCAGTGTTTTTTTAGAGCAGTTAAGGACAGGCCAATGTGATAGGTGATTTGAGAGGCATGGCCATAATTGTGCTAGAGAAAGCTGGAGATTTACTTCCTCGGTGCAGTGGAATATGCAGCTCATTCCTTTTTCATGCGGGATGAACAAGGAAACCAGTTTTGCAGATTATTACCCCTTTGTTTGTATTAGAAAGATTCCTAGTTGGGAGATAGATAGTGGAATAACTGACAGCTTGGTAGAAATGAGTGCTGTGTAGAAAATAACTTACATTGGCAGTGCTTTACTTTCAGGAATCTACATGGAAATATATTTTGCATCTTTTAAGCTACTTGAGGTGTGTTGGTATAATAAAGAGTTATGAAAGCATAGTCCCTGGAACTTAAACCAACAGTTAGATAGGAATAAAGAAACAGAATATATCTTCTACGTGTATTAAAGAACTTAAGAAGGAAATCACTTGTTGCCAAGCTTTCATTATTTTCTTTTAAAATGTTTGAAAATAATCTCTTTCTGTTTAAAGTTCCCTGAGGCCTTGTTTCAATTATTTTTTTTCTGCATTCCCATAATCTTCTATCAAGGCTTCATTTATTTGAAGACACAAATGCGACCATCATTGCAAATACAAATCCCATTATGCCTGCTCAGTGGTGGTCAGTCCAAAACTACTTCACACTGGAGGATACAGACAACTGATAATCATTTTGTATTCCTGCTGCTTCATAATGAGTTAAAGCCTTTAAATCAATGATAATAATTAAAAGACTGCTAATACATATTTTTCTTTACATTGAATGATGACTTAGGCAGTTGAGAAGTGTTGTCCTTGTTACTGAATAGCTTGAAAGATTATGTTGGAGTGTTGGAAATCCCACGTGTATAAAATATTTCTGAAATGCTCTTATCACTTGTGATCTTTTACACTGCCCTGATTACCTGGGTGGTAATTCATAGGGAAGGCTTATGGTGTCTGGGCAGTGATTGCTGGGGGTAGTTATGGTATTCAAAGGCAGAGTTTTTGACAAAATCTTTCCAAAAGAGACCACGTCTGGAAATGGTCAGACTCACTGGAGGAGGACTACCATCTTACCTCTGCTGCTTTTCCACTTCCAGCTGTAATTCTTCTCTCTTCCTGCAGCTGAAAGCCTGCTTGAGTTGGTGCTGTGTCCTTCACAAGTGTCCCAGCTGCAGCGAGCAGACATCAGCCCAACCCACAGGTTACAGTGTGGCTCCGGGGCCCACTCAGCCTGGGAAAAATGGGTAAGTCCTTGGGTTTTTCCAAAGAAAGCAATACTTTTTCTCTGGACGGGAGGGTTGGGATGTGTGGAGAGGGAAAAGGAAGGGGAGAATGAAACTGTGATGTGGTGAACTGTTTAACATACAATGAGAGAAGTGATGGCCAGTAGAGCCAGCTTCTGATTCCCAGCAGAGTTCAGAATGTGCTCAATCCTGATTACAATTTGCCTTTTGGAAACCTTGAATCCTTTTGAATTGGGCAATTAAACCCAAGGTGCTATAAAGCCCTAGGGACTCAAGTAGGATTGCAAATAAATATTTTTTTTTTTTTAATCAAGTAAATAAATAATTTGTCATAAGGGCTACCAGTCTCCAAAATACTTGCTCACGTTCCAGGATTTTTGATTTATTTTTTTGATAATTGAGTTTGTGCCAGGACAGAAGACGGCTGTAAAGAAGGAATAGTTTCATCTGTATTATGATTTATTATAATTATAGTTTTCAGTTGTACATTGCCACATATTGCTGCATTAAGCGTACTACTTGCATCCAATTTATGAAAATAAAAAACAGTTCTGCAGTTAAACCAGCCAAATAAGGAACATGCAATTTTGGTAATAAACCTCCATAGTATTAAAGATACAGTCTCTTGATTGTATAGAAAATTGATTGAAATATACCTTGCAAGTATGTATATGGGATCTCACAAGGTTGACATAAATATATGAGTTTATTGTTTTGACTGGAAGACTTAGACTTTACAAAAAACCCAAAGGAATATAGTTCCAAGATGAACAATTCTGCCTATAATACTCTGCCTTTCTTTAACTAAGTATTTGTTTTCCTGTCCACCCAGCTGTTATTTTACAATTTGTTTTGTCTTCTGTCAAAAATAAAAAATATAATACATTTAATAAAGCAAAACAACCTTGAAAAATTTGGCAAGCAAATGTGGCTTGCAGCAAATCATTTAATCCTCTTTTGTTCAACATAAAATCAATTGGTTATATGTTTTTCTGAGTACATTTAAAAGCTACCACACCTCCTGAGAAATGGAATAGGAGGAGGGAGAAGGCAATGCTGGAGAATTTTAAGAATTCTATTTATATGCATCTTGCATGTTGCTTGTGGTGAATAGACCATATCACATAACAGCAAATAATTAGAAAGAGCCCAGCTCACTGCAAGCATTGCAAATAAGAATTCTAGTTACTCTTCGTCTAGAGGAGAAAAGTGGAAACGATAGAACCCAAAGCAAATGTTTTCAGGAGAACCAGCGTCTACATAAGGAGCATGAGCAATTAAAGTTTTCTTTGCTTCACAGTGGCATTATCCCATTATGGATGGCGTCTTCCATAGTTTCCCATCACTTTTATTCTCTGCTACTGTAACAACACATCCAGAAGAAGAAAAGGTTGCCATTCCGAATGGGGTCCATGCCCTTGAAGGCAGTGGCTCTTCCTCTGAGGTTACAAATGAAGCCAAGCTGGGCAAAAGAAACCGCTGTGTCTCAGCAGTGCCCTGAGAGCTTAATGAACCACTGCTGGCCCAGCCGAGCACCCCCCGAGCCTGACGAGCCACAGGTGTCATCAAGAGGTTTTTTTAGATTAGTCAAAAAAAAAAAAAAAAAAAAAAAAATCGTATGCTCTGCTGGCTCTCTTATAAAATGGGACATTATTTTGAATTAAAATTTTAGTATTGACTCCTTGTTTTCTTACAAAAGGTTATGCATCAACTTAAAGTCCATCATGTTGTCACTTTTTTAGAGTCTGTCCAGACTACAGGGCAAATATTGATCAGGAGAATTGTAGGTATATTGCCACCAGGACAGTTTTATAGTCATCTGCTTATCTTCTGTTGACTGGAGTAAATTGTAGAAGGCAGTCAGGGACCTATAGATGTCGATGTAGAGTTATTTCCTTGCTTTTTGTTAAAATAAGAGGTTTTTAAAGGACAGTTTGCATGGTCACGCCTGAGAATATTTCACACTATACATAGTAACCTGAGGATAAACCCTAGGTGGATTGTATATGTTCTCTTGACATGGAAATAAATTTTCAGTTCTACTGAAATTCACAGTACTGAGATCTATTGTACTGCAGGTATTTGTGTGGTGTGATAACTGGGTTTGGATTAAAAGCTGTAACACTTCAGGATTTGAGAGAGAGTAGTAACTTCGAAAATAGTGCAAAGTGAGATGCTCTTGAGGTATGGGAAAGCTGAATAGCTGTGTTGACAGGAAAGAAATACAGCTAGGGACAGAAAGAGAGTTTTCTTGCTAGATAGGTGTGTACATAAGGAGTGACAAAAGTTTGTGTCTCTGTTATGTGTTTGGGAAGGAATGAGGGTGGTTCCAGGCTGCAGCTTGTCCCTCTTCCCAGAGTCCTTGTCTGAAGGCAGGTGAGGCCTGAGGCACAGCCCCTGAACAAAGGGCCTCAGAAGCCAAGTATAAAGAAGGTGAAGGTGATGGTTGCTGTATTTCTCTGGCTCTTTCATGCTCCCTTATCTAACAGCTGAGGAGGAAGATGCCTCTCTCCTGCAGGGCAGAGCAGGCCAGGCCGCAGCCAGGCCAGTACAAAGCTTGGAGGGGAGGGGGTGGGCAAGTGAGTGTGTGGGTGTGCCAGTGACTAACGAGCTCCCTGGCACCTGAAAATATTTATTGCTAATTGGGGAAATAACTACGTTGCCTGTGAGGCGCCCCAGATGTGGGAATCAAGCTGCTGGGCCATGCATGGTGAGTGGATTTGTGTATAAACCCCTTTCTACCTGGGCTTCTCTGCTTGCCCTGAGTTTATTTTTTCAATATTTTTGTTTCTGCTGCTGTTGAGGTGGGCTCCTCAGAGCTGGAAAGTGTCTTTTGAGGGGGTTTGTGGTGGGAGGAGAGGTGGACAGGCTCCCCTCGGATGGTGAGGCAGCCAGGGCCCACCCCAGGCCTGGGCACAGGCCTCCAGCGTTTCAGGCTTCTCCCCGTGTCCTCACGTTGTGTTTTAACCAGTGTTGTGTTTTCCCTCGTGTTTTCAGAGTCGTTGGAAACACTGAGTTTTTTTCTAAGTGTTCTTGAAAGGTCACCCGTTATAGGAAAATGAGCATTTCTTTATTACTGTAAAATCTTAAAGGGCTCTTCACCAAACGAAAATGTGCTGGTGTGACAAATAACTTATATGAGGTGTAACCACGGGGGTTATCATGTTAAAAATTATCTGGATGAAAGCACCAAATAAGATCTGGTTATAACCAACTTTGGTAACTGTATTTTCATGCTGATAAGTGCATAATATGAAATAAATTCATTTCAAGACACTGTCTCAGAATGGACAGTAACATGCTTTTTATGCTATAAAAAGTACTGCAGGCTTAGTTTTGGTTTTGAAACTCTATTAGTGATCTAATGTAAATGCTCAGAACTTAAATTCTTCTTGTTTTCCTAAAGTATTACTTTCAGATAAGAAGTATTAATATCCTTCTTAATGATGACCTTTAAAAATTATGCAAACTAGAGCAGTGAATGTTTTAAATGCAATAATGGTATCTGCTTAAAATGAAACTTCTAGCCCATACCACCTATTACTTGCCAAAAGATAAGGATTAGCCTACTTGGTAGTGGAATAAATCACTTGATAGTGCGTGGATGGCTTGGAAGAACGTAAGATAAAGAAAAAAGAGAGATGGTTTTCTCTTCCTCCCTTTGACATCCAGGGATGACAGACTTTGGCACTAATGTTATAGGATTCTGCGATTCCATGGAACCAAGGAAGTCGAATTTGCACTTGCTTCAGTGGGTCTAGCTATAGAGCATATTCTATATTGAAAGCTGACGGGTATTTTGCAGCTACCAGGCTTAATCCTGTGAATTACATGGGGCTGATGATGTGATGTATTCAGTTATACGGCACAATTACATGATCAAATTTCCCAAGGAGATAATGTTTTTATTGGAGCACTGTAACATGACAGGAATGTTTGGTGAGCCGCAGATACTTACACCTTGCCATCCTCAGCTATGCTTAAGTAACCCTACATAAATAAAAATAAATATTCCCTGTGCCCCATGATGCGGGAGTTCAATTTTATTTTCTTCTAAATGATCATCAAGCAGCATTGACTGAAATTGTAGGAGACCTGAGAGAAGTACTTCAAACAGCAGCTTTGGAAGGCCCACTCTGTTTGTATTAGAATGGAAATCTGTAAATATCTGCAGTCTTATTTTAGTGTACACGGCTGCAACCTAGAAGTCCCCCAAATGTGCTGATTAATACTGCAGCTGACTGTGTAATTAAGCATTGTCTAATTGTGTTCTATTGTGCTACTTTACTTTTCCTTGTAGTACCTATAGAAAGGAAAGTAACATAACCTTGCCCTTTATTTTGACTTTAGAGATTACTAAAATGCAGAACAATAATTCTGTGTTATTTATCAATGTGTATTATGCTGGTAGCAAAGAGTGGGCCGGGATATGGGGCCGTAAGTCCGAGGAGAGCAGACCGTTTAACCAAAAGTGCACTGCTCTGGTAATAAACATACCTGAAACTCCAGGCAGTCGTCCAATGCAGCCTGTACCTACTCTGGTGCAAGGCTAGGCTGCTGCTGAAATGATATCAAAATTGTTGGAAACAGAATGATGTAAGAACTGAAATTATATGGAGAAACAAAGCTATGCTGCACGTTCCAGAAGAGATGAAAGATCCAGAAGATCTTTCTATTCACTTAATTGAGGTGTAAGGCAATATGCAAACTTGCTGCAGCGCAGTACTGTGCTGAAACATGGAGGCTGTTTCTACAATGTAAGGGATGAATGTTGTGGCCAAGACATGAGCACTTTCCATCTACCCATGTGCTGTGGTTTCCACAGGAAAAAAACCTGGGTCTGTGGTGTGGAGGGAGCCTTCTGACTTTCTAATGAGATCTCTGGAGATGTCCCGTCATCTGTGCCTGCCCTGCAGCCTGTGAGTCCAGAAAGACCGGTGAGTTTAAGGTGGAATTAGTTGGAATTTATCATTTAAATCACGTCTCAAAACTCTACCTGTTTACTGTCTTCTACGGTACCTTTGCGTGGCCAGAGATAAGTCTTATGATGCTGCCAGATGTGTGGTTCTCTCTGCAACATTTTACTTTGCTTATATTCATCTACATACTTCGCATTGTTACCCACACTTTCCGCTGTGTCCTGCAGCTAAGGTGGGCTTTGTTTTTTCATTACTCGTGATTTTTGAAGGATGGTGAGCAGACAATGAAAGGTCAGACGGTATCTGAATTGAACTGTATAGTAGTTATATCTGTGGTCCACTGGTGACTCTTCACAAATGTTTAGAAGAAGCAGTGAAGTTCAGGTGGATGAAATAAGCCTCTTGATGTATTAATTCAGCTGTGACCTGACCCCTAACATCCTCTGTGTATCATAACCAACAGGGCTGACAAACAAGAGACTGTAGAAAAATTGTGGCGTTGGGCTTTGACTATTCCATTAAAAAAGAAAAAAAGTAGTTGTAGTCCTGTTAAAAAAAAAAAAGGGGTAGCAAGGAGTCCAAATTAGTGGGAATTTGGTCTATACAGTAAGTGAGAAAGTTATAGTAGACTATATAACGGAAATAAATGCTAGATAGAAATAATACCGAAGGAGTAGAAAATGGAAGAGCAACTGAAGTGGAAGCATATAAGGGCTGGTTGCAATTCCAGTATATACAGCTGATGATCACTGTCCCCTGATCCTTGATTTAGTTCCATTTTCTTTGTGGTTGATCTGTTTCTTTAAAAAAAATAACAGAATCTTTAAATACACCCAAGGAGGATTGCTTTTTTTCCCCCCATTTTGGAGAAAATCAGTGAATCAAGACCAAAACAATGTCTTACTTCAATAAATTTATTTATATTTTTTTGTTTCACAGACAGTGTTTCATCACAGTACTAAAATAGTCTTTGGTTTTCTTTCCTGCTGCTGTATGTATAATTAAATGAATGGTGGGGTTATGTATTCAGTGGCAATAGAAAGGTTTCTGCAAGCTGATTTAAATTCACTTGAGAGGGAGAGAGCAGCAAAGATATAAAATGATACTTATTTGAATGATGCATTGGGTTACAGCGAGTTTAAACAGTGCTTACAACTAGCACAAACAAGCAGGTTCTGTGAATACCATTTGAAATTGAAGAGCACAGTCTTGCAGCCTTCGTTGTAGAATTTCTTCTTAAATTACTGGTAATTTTCTGCGCTCTCAGTGAGCCATATAATCTTACACGGTAAAAACATTGTGCTGGGAAGCCTAATAGAAAAGGAATTCAACAAAACTATGTCTCCATGAACACAAAAAATGTAGCATAAGGCAAAAAATGAAAATGGTAAATATATGAGACGGTATTTGGCTGATTTTTGGAAGAAGGGATGGTTATTCATGGTGGGTAATAGTAAATTGATTTGTTTAATGTCTGGAATGTATCTGTTTTGCCACAGGGATTAAGATCTTAATCTCCTGGTTAGCTGCTTATTCCTATTGTGTAAAAATTTCCAAGACCAAACTCTTGTGAGCAGAAGGGGGGGTGATTTTGCATATGGCTCCTGCGGCGCTGTCTCCATGTTAAACAGATGATTTCCTAAATAGTTCCGTATTAGAAAGCTGCTTTGTAGTGGTTTCCTGGCTGCCCAAAGGATAAGATCTCCTTAGGTCTCCCTTTTGTCATCATCATTATATCTGAGAAATTGACATTTTGGTCTATTTCTGATGTTTTTGTCTAGGCAGGAAGAAGTGCATACGACATTTTGTCAAATTATAGTACAGTGCTTTAAACTGACAAAAGTTACTGAAAATTTAATTTCAACAGAGCTAAAATCACCAGTAAGAAACCCAGGATCTATATACGGGGTGGTTTGGTGTCTTTTCATTCAGAGTAATAGTTTATTTCAAAAGTATTTACTTCTTCTAAAGGCTTGTAAAGCAGGATTTTTGTGTAGCTATTGTATTTTGCTTTTTTCAAATCTAGAATGTCTTGGTTCTAAATACGTATTTTATTTAATGTACAATTTATTCTTCTTGTGACTTAGTTTAGTTTGGAGCAGTTATGAGTGAAACTTTTGTCACCTTATCTTTTGAGTTTTAAACTTGAAAATATTAATGATTGATGGTGAGACCAAACACAAGAAATTCAATGATCCTACAGTGAGACTAGTTTCATTTTAGGATACCTAATTTTTGGTTAATGAATTGCATTTTAAGCATGTTAAAGACAATCTAAATGGAGAACTTCTGCTTTAAGTATGCTTTGTATTTCATGAAAGGGTGGTTCTGCACCTAGTAAACTGCATTATCTTAAGCATTTTTTAGGGAATAAAAACAGATTAAAGCAACATATTGAAGTAGCTGTTCATTAATCTGCTGTGCTTTTGTACTTCTATATAGGATGAGTCATAAGCTATTGAGGAGAAATCACAAACTATTTCACGTTATTATAATATTAGAAGCTAATTTATTCCAGTGATATTTGTCTGCAGATTCAAAACAGTCCTTCAGAAATCAATGTTTTTCGTTTTCCTCCTGACTTGTCAAGGTGTCGTTAACATGAGAGCACTGAAAGCTATGTTGAAGAAGATTTTGATTGCTTTTAGCTAGATAAAAAAATATGCGGGAACTCAGAATACCAAAGAGTAAAGCACTATGCATTTTTTATGTTTTCTTCTGTGACCTTAACACAAATCCTTGCTTTTTAAAAATATTTTTAAACTTTTAAGTTGTGAAGTTGCAATGAAAAAACTATTCATATTTAGATGAGTGAGATTAAAAGAAGATGTAATAAGCATTGGGCGCGTTATGACTCTACTGCGTACGTTTTTTCTGCAGAAGTAGAAAATGAAATGGCATCCCACGATCTGTGAACATAAAGTTGAGATTAGTCATCATTGGAAGGATGTCATTCCGGTACACGCAATCTGTGTCTCTCTCTAATCTGTCAGTTTATCTCTAATCATTAAGCTTGATGCGTTTTCCCATTTTCTTTGTCTTCCTGAAGAAATCTATGGTTTAAGTTTCTGAATTCCCAGACTAGACTGATGCACATTTTGCAGGTA
>JAOTQQ010000063.1:37192751-37249516 GCA_026546715.1 Gallinago undulata | reverse complement strand
GCCCTGAAGTAAGTCAGAAACACTTTTTTAAATTCCAGTGACATAGGTCCTTTTGTGAATTTTCTTCCATTTCTGCACTCAAGTGATCCCACTAACACAAAGTATAGTCTGGACTGGTCTTCCTCCAAAGAAGGTATTTTGAAATAATCTTTCCAAGTTTATAGTTAATATTCTTTCTTAATCCCTGATCCAGGGCTTCCCAGAGAGCAGGAAGTTTAATGACATTCAGGATGTATACACATTTTGAAACTGTTATTTCACTCAAGCTTTCTGGATTTTGAATACAGGTTTAATTTGGAGAAAGAAAACCTAGAAACTCTGTAGGACTTCGCAAAATTTTAGGGTCATACTTTGCAAATTCCTGTCTTTGACTAAGCTTTATTATTTGTGCAATTCCTGAGTTTCTAAATATTTAGAAGTATTCTTTATTGGGCATATTGTCATAGAGCCTAGTGACAAAATACTTATTATGACTATAACAGTGTTAGGAAGAAAGGCAAACTAGAAAAAGAGCAAATTTTCAACTATGCAAAGCTTTAAAGCTTATGAAATAGACTGGAGAGGAATAGTCTGAATGCAAGGGAAACTTTGGATATAGTAGAGCTTTTTTACCTTGAAAGTAGTTCTATATAAGGCTGCATTCTTGCATAGATAATATAAAAATTAGGAGTGTTCAAATGTAATACGTCTATACTACCTTTTCAAGGAGGAACTAGTAAAGATTTAGGAGATTAATTCTCCTGTCATCTTCTAAAATCCTTGAGGATTCATGATCTTTCATAAAACTCATATGGAAATAGATTAAACTTTGCTCTTTTTCTAAAGGAGTCTTTTACTTTAGACAACTGAAATATTGATTATTTTTCTATCTTTTTTAGATAGCATCTACTCAGTGAGTGAGAAAAGTAGACTGAATATTAACTGTTCCAAAAAGTTTTACCCTAATCGGTTTGAAGCAGAATCAGTCAAGCTTGTATCTGTTGTACTATTAGTATTATTTAAATATATATGAAAATATTTGCAATAGGAGTAGTTCATGCTATGGCATAGAAAAAAGATTCAGCTCTGACTTACCTTTATTTTTTTTAACAGAGTTTTCCAAGACCAGACAATTTTTGGCTGGAAAGCGGAATAAATTGAAATAAATAGATATGTGAGAAAAAGCAGGTCCGAAAGCAGTAACACTGAAAACAAAGAAAAATATCTCCTGGGGGCAAGGAAGGTGACCTGGAATGCTTTTATATTGATCTTGATTAAGTTTTTAAACTTGTGGTCATAGTTAGAGCAGTGAAGACCTTTTTCAAAATGACCCAAAGCTGTTGGAAATGAAGTGGGAGATTGAACCATCACTCATCTTTAACAGCAGACAGACAATAAGTTGAGTTTAGTTTCCCTTAAGCCATACATTTTCCTTTGCATTTCATTTTAAGCTTAAAATATTTTAACTTTCAGTTTACAACTGTAATCTGGAAAATGTCTTTGGTTAGTATTTTTTTCTTAGACTGAGTGAGATGAAGTGTCTGTTAGTGCAGCCATAGGAATACATCTGCTGTGGTGAAGGCATCCCCTGAACTATGAAACAAAAAGAGTAAAGCTGACGTAAGAAATACAGGTCCCAATGGTGCTGAGAGACCTGTGTCTTCTCAGCTGGACTCTCCGTTTCATTTTAATAAAGCTATTTCCAAGTTATTTTCAACAGATGGCTTAACATTGTAAATTGTTAATGGGTCACATTCGTGCCATCTTCCTTCTGTAAGAGGAGCAGAGCCTGATAATGGTAATATTTAATATTAATAATTACTATTAGTCATCTTTTCTGGCCATGTAAGATATGTAACTGTCAGAGTGTGGCAATATAGTGGCTGTGGATAACTTTGTGTATAAACAGTTATCTAGTTTTTTTTTTTTGGTGTATAGACAGGTGATAAATAATTGATAAATAATTGGACCTTAATAAAGTAGGTTCAGGGTAGTTACTAACCCCAAGCATGCACCTAAGTAGTAACAATGATTACTTGCTAATTGGACTGTGGTTACGCTTGCATTGTGCTGTCACAATTATAAAAGGTTCTTAATTGCATCTCAAAATAATGGTGTTACTCCATCATGTTACCTTCTGCTTAACTGAATGGAAAATGAAACTTTTTAATTACTTTGGAATCTGAAGATCATATTTCAGAAACTGAAGAAGTTCGATGTTTTAGGGTTTTTTTTTGGAATGGTAGTTTTTGAAGAAACTATTCCATTCAAAACAAACTTTGAAGAAAAACCTTATAGTGTAATGAGAGTCTGAAATTAAGCTCCTAATTGCAGGATATTTCTGAACTCTTTATTGTATACCATCAGACTATTAAGGGTAATATCTTTTACATAATGATAGCAATTTAGGGAACATTTATCATTGAATATTTCAACTTACAATGTTTTAAACTACACTACTAGTCAATTTTAGAAGCTAAAAATGGTGTTTCATTGCCCCGGGGAAAGCACTTAAGTTAACCTAATGGCAAATGGCAGCACCTTGGGGAGGCTGCAAAGTTTTCTACCTGGGTCCCACTTGTGTTCTCCACCCAGAGAAGCAAGTTGGAAAGTCCGGCAATTCTCAGGGGAGATGCTCTGGTGCCCAAAATCTAACCATCACTGCTGCTTTCAACTGTAGACTCGAGACTAATGGACTTCTGAATTCCAGATGCTGCTGGGGAATACCTGTTTTGCAAAAATGTAGACGTAGCCATCTGTACAGCTTTTAAAGCTGAAGCTTAGACATTTTAAAAGCTCCTGAATGCCCACCCGTGGAAATGATGGTTTTGTTTCCAGCAATGAACTGTGGGAGACATTCAAATGGCATTTAAAAACCTCCTTAAAGTAATAGTGTAATCCTATTTTAAAAAAAATTGAAAAGTGTTGAATCAGAAGGAAAAAAAACAATGTTTATTTATATTCTTATGATACATAAAAATGTAGAAATAAGTAGCTTGACTTTCATGTTACTAAACCAAATACTGGGCTAAAAACAGATCACAGAGATCATAGAAGAAAAGCTTAAATAGATGGGAGAGATGGGCATAACATCTGCTAGATTCCAAACATTTTGCAGAGGCATGGAATTGGTGCTGCCTTTATAATAATCTGTTTGTCCCCAAGATGGAAAGCAAATATGGAAAAGAAGAAAAATGTCTTTTCCTTTGTCATTTCTTTCAAATAATTCACCTGTGGCCTGGTGGCTGCTTCACGCACATTCTGTTTGAGAATAGGCTTGCTTTGAGCAATATAGTTCATATGTTTGATTAATCTACTAACTGAAGAAGCATAAAAGGATTAATACCATGTTTTCTTATTTCTGCTTCATCCATTAGTTCATAAGTAACGCTGAGAGCTGGTGTTTATACAAACTTTAAAAATTCTTAGGAACTTCTAAATTAATTAGAAGTGTTATTAGAGTTGTTTTAAAATACAAATAGTTTAACAGAGAAGGGACAACACTGTTCCCATTAAAAATATATTAAATATATTCAATACCTGATTTTCATTAATGTGTGTCAGCTCTTACTTAGACAGGGTGCGTGTTTTGAGATTTTTACAGGCAAGACTGTTGGCTTGATTAGTGTCAGCAGTGCTTACAAGATATATAGTTTCTTTTCCTCTGAGATACCCAGAAGAGATTGTTTCTGTATCATGTACTGGGATGGAAAAAACATACACCTCGTTGTAAAAATCTTCTTCCATTGGAACAAAGGCAGAATAATTTGATGGGTGTTGCTGCAAGATATCGGACTGATAACGAAGGGCAACCGTGTGCTCAGTGGTGCTTAGAAGAGGCAGAAGTTCATTAGTCTTTTTGCTGTTGCTGCTGCCAGTGCTGTCAACAAAAGTATTATTTCTGTAAATAGTTGTCCTTACGGTCTGTGTACGCTCCAGCTGCCCGGGAGTCGCCTGTGCACAGAAGGATAAAAAGTGCTGGAAGGGTAGAGACTAGCAGCACGCAACTTGACATAATAGCAGGCACTGAGGTCTTCCCAAATCTGGACTCCATCCTCAAGCGCGTGGCGTTCCACTGTGGTGTCATTACTTCCAATTGAAAACGAGGTGTTTGCAGGTTGTTGCACTGTGAACCGCGCGGCTGTCGTCCTCCAGCATCGCCCAACAATTTCCCCAGCCTTCTTAAGTGACGCCTCCTGTCAGTTAACTCCAGCCTCGTCTCTCTCTCTGCTGCATCTCTCTGCTCGTTCAAGGCTCTGCAGACACTTTATCCTTCATTATCTGCAAACACATGGAGGAGGTTTCTCACCAGAGTAATTGTTTCACGTTGCTGGGTATTTGCGGCTTCTTTGGACAGCCTGAGGTAGGGTGTGGGGGAAAGTTGTCTTTATTTTTCACTCTTTTCCCACTGAAATTCTCCATGTTTATTTGTGATTAGAACCCACTTAATTGAGACGTTATTCTCTAGTGTGTCAATTTTTGTAATAGAGCGTAATTTACTGCACATCTTGGTTCTAAAGATCAGTTAATAGCTTAAAATAAGTGTAGTAAAAAGCATATGAAACCTTAATCATCATAGAAAATCTTACTCATGTACAGAAGTGTTAGACTTGCTGAAGTTGATGCTTAATCCAAGCCTCACTATACAGAGGAACCTTTTTGAACAATTTAAACTTTTATAGATAATAGCTTCAGAAGTTTTCAGCCTTCTTCCGTTGCTAAATCTGCTGCTGAAACACATATTTCTCTCTCATCTGTTCTGACTCACCTCTTTCCAGTCCCTAATGGATTCCCCCTGCCTGCCCTTGAGTTATAGACCATTTCTGAAATGCTGTATGACAGCACTTTCTTGCAGTGTTTTCAAAAAAAGAAAAATTGGCTGTTTATCTCTCAAAGTCCTGAAAAAGAACTTTTGCTTCTAGCATTTTCATGAGGTAGAGGGCCAAGGTTGGTTCTCATTCCACAGTATCAGATGGGAAGAGTAATACAGAGAACTCTTTAATCAAGGTCCCAGTCTTGCCATGCACTGTTTTTCCTTAAGGGTACCAAGTATTCTAAGTTCCCACGACAGGCAGCGTAAGCCAAGTACACTCCGCTATGTCCCCCAATCCTGAAATTTAGTGGTGGTCTGAAATGGTGTGTGTATATATATATATATATACTTAAAAAGATTCACCATCAAGACAGCAGAAGGCAGGTGATGCAGCTTGCTGATTTACACTCATCATGAATAGCTTCCCTTGTATCTCACATGAAGAGTACCGAGCAGTAGATCCTGTGCGTTTTCATTGCTGTTTGAGAAAGTCTTTAATAACATCTAACTTCTCTGAAGGGAAATCATTGAATCAGTGAAACCAAATCACCTTTGATCTTCTCAGTGTGCGCTCAACATGGTGACCCGTGTACATCCGTCACTATTAAAAATTTTTGTCTTGAATATAAATGTTTTTATTGTCTTTGGCACATGATCTTTTAAAAAAAATTTTACAAATTTAAATATTTTTTTAAAATGTGGGCATTAGAAATGACTGTGTTGTTAGAACAGTGACTTTGACAGTGTTACATTAAGCTGTTTACTTGCCTTTCCTGAATGGTTGAATGGTTTAGTTTAAAATGCTAAGGATTTTCATTTTGTTTATTTATTGAGCCACAATAATATTAATTCGGGGGATATCTGCTGTATTTCTCTTGGGTCCTTTCAGCTTTGTCTTTTATGTACCATTTGTTGTCAAAATTTAACGGTGTTCTGTATTTCTTAAACATCTTATTGGGAGGATTGCTCAGAGGTGCTGCCCCTGAAGGTACTGCTCAAACATACCCGAAAAGCGTAGTTCCCTGTTGTTTCTTCTCCATGTTCTTCCTGCAGCCACTCTTTCCTCTGCTCTTCAGCCTTGTAGGATTCCCAGATTGTAATTCTGATGCCCACTTTTGTCATCACAGGAAATTTTGCCCTTGGCTAGTGTGGAATGTCCCTCTCTGGGATTCTGCCAGCGCCGGAGCGCAACACTGTGTGGTGTTTGTTCGGAACCAGCTTGGTCTTCGGTGTACAGCTTTCAATTCTACTATAAGGAACATAATTTTCAGTAGTTCTATATTAAGTTCTGATTTTTCTTCTCCAAGGAATGACCCATAATGCAGTTATCTCTTTCATTCTTCTTTTGAATTTTGACATAAGAGGATTACCATAGTCTTTTGGGGTGAAGACACTTCAGAATGAAACCTCCACTCATTTAAGGCTTTTTTAGGTGTTAAAATACTTGCATCCTTTTTCTTGTTTCCTCCCAATTAATTTTTTTCCTTAGCAAGTCCTTGACTGAACCATTGTGAGCAGAAGAGATGAAAAAGCATGTAAATAGTGAAGAGATACGTATGTACAGAGTGGGTACAGGTGGGTTGTTCTTAGCAGGTTTTTGCATTCAATGATGCTTAAGGCAATTGAATATCACAGAAACAAGTTAACTCTCCTCCTTCAGCTGAACAAATTTCTTATCCCTTTAGCCAAATACCATAGGCTTTCTGTCTCATGACTCATTCTCTGTATCTCTCAGATCATTCTTAATCGGAGAGAGGAGAAGGGCAAACTGTCTTTTACTGAGTAAGAGTTAATGGGGAAAAAGGAAGCTCAGTTAGGGAGAGAAAAGGTGAATATGAAGAGGATGAGAAGAACACTTCTCTAGTGCCTCTTCATCAGTGATCCCCAAACGCTTGGCAAAGCTTCTGCATTGGCAGAGAAGTGTTACGTGCTGAGAGCTGAGTCACAAGGAAGGACTTTGAGGAGGGGCTGCTGGTGAAGGCTGCAACCAGTCTGCGGCAGAAGTAAAACCAGTTGCTCCATTAGAACAGTCCACCAGTGCTATTTTTGTGCTTTTAACCTATGGTTTCTGAATTCTCTTAGGACATGAAGACCCCCTGAGAAAAGAGAAGAGAAGGGGAATCTATGGAAAGGGTGTGAAATATAAGCTAAAAACTAGTACCTTTTCATGAGCTGTGAGCTCCTCTCAAATGGCACGGGCAAAAGCAGGGGGCTCTGCCTGCCTTACAGTAAAAGTTGAGACAATAAATCTCATGGGCTAATTCCTTTTCCAGAGATCCCAGTGATAAAGCTGCCCCTTGAGTCAAGCCAAGTAATAGTGTGTCACTTGTGGGGGTGATTCATTAACAATCAAGGGAACAAGGACCCTGTCAGCCTCCCAGCTCTTCTGTGCCGCCCTGAGCACAGACCTCCTCTGCTCCTCTGCTCTGTCTTTCCCTGTAACACCCAACATTTCTAAATGGGAGAACACAGGTTTCTGCAGTCACAAATTCCAGTTGTTTCCTTCAGGAGCTTTGGCTGAAATAGAACCGCAGTGTTTGGGCTCAGCAAAATGAAATGGGGACTAGAAGAGCCATGTCTAACAGTGAAGAGACGGGAACACACAGCAGCTCTGCTTCCAGGTTATAAAAATATCTTAAATTTTGGTGGCCTGGTAAAAATGGAAATTCAGTCTTTATAAAATCTAAAGTGAAATTTTTAAGAAAATATTGAAGTTTCTTCTAAAAGAAAAATACAGCTGTGCCCAGTCTAACCATAAAATAAAGTCTTCTGTAATATGTAGTAGAAGACCTTGAGAATGTACCTCCCTGTAGGCATTGCTTCTAAACATGATCTAACTGCATATTACTTCAGAAGTAAATATTTAGAAATAAGATAGACAGAAATCTTAGAAGTTTTGTTTGATTATATGTGCTTACAGCTTCATCTTTGAGGAGATGCCCATATTTGTTGTTTGATTGCTGACCAAATGATTTCTTGCTCTCAGATGTATTACTGGTACTTCATCTACAACTTGCAGTTTAAGCATCTATTAAATATTTGATGTGCATCACAAATAACCATAGCTGATGCTTATGCATACATTTTCCAAAATATACCTTTAAGACACAGTATAGTAAATTTAAAGGGGAACAGAACCATAAAACCTGGGTTCTGCTCTGAGTGTGCAGTTGGGTATTTTATGACTAAAGCTGTTACTTCTTTAGCGCCTGATGTTTCTCATTGGATAAGGAAACCACCCACCCAAACCCAACAGAGGCGCCTGGACTTGCTGTAATTAATCTGAACATATAAATTTTAAAACGTATATATGAGAGAGATACTGTGTAGAACAGCCACTGTGGAAATAAATATTATTGTTGGTATATCTGAAAATTCTGGGAAAGTACAAGTAAGTTTGCAATAAATAAATAAATTTGAATGAGTTTATCCCTACCTATTTTTATTCTAGTATTGACATTTTCCTGCTGCAATATCAAACAAGTACTGATACAGGGGAAGACACCTTTATAAAGGACTTTATGAAGCTTTATTTACAGTCTGCTAGAGAAATAACACCTAAATTGAAGCATTTATGTGGACATAGAAGTTCTTGAGTATGAATTTTAGCAGTTAGTCTGGACTTGTGTTTTTTTTTATAATACAGAGCAAATTCTATCCCTTCAGCTCCTCAGATGAGAATCCAGATGCCAAACTTCTGCCATAAACTTTTTTTATACCTTAGTAAAAGCTTTGTGGATGCAGAGAACAAGCCCTCCTGGGACTGTGTTTTTTCTTGGGGGAGGGAGGAGAGAATTTTTCTCAGTTCTCACTTTGTCAACTCAAGAAGACAATGAAGGCAAACCCAAAATTGAAAGTACTGAGTATAAATAATAAATACATAGATATCATCGTGGGGTTGGTTTTTCACATCTTGAGGCTTTGTATTATTTCAGTACTATCAATGTGCTAAAGATGGTTTATCTTAAGGATCTATTAATATTAAAACTTCCCTTTTTTTATGATGTAGTGATTGCAGATGTGTCAACATAGGGAAGAAAAACAGTACAGTAAACTGGTTTTTGGAAATGCCCAGCTGTTCTTGTTTGTAAATTGTATAATACAATCAACTAAAAAGTCTTTATTGTAGCATATATCATAGCATATACCACTGGTTTAAATAATCATAAAACACTATTTTTTTACTAAACAAATACTACTAGGTTTAAACTTTATTTATTTGAGATAATCTAATGCTACTCTATTTTACTCTGTTCTTATGACAACTTTGGACACTTAGGTGTGTCTTCCTCTTGAAAGTAAACAAATTTCTCACATGGTTTTTCTGACTTAGATATTAGTGTTGCCTGGATACGGCTGGTGCTATTCAAATACTCTGCTGCGATGCTGTCAGCAAAGCCATTTTGTTACATTGATTTATAAAGGCATTACCTGTAAAAGCAGCTCAGCCTTTTCCATGAGCAAGGGAGGGGAGCCAACAGAATGTAATTTAGTTAGCTTTTTACAAGTGGTGTTGGTTTCCCAATGTCTTACAGGAGAGGCAGATACTTTACAAGAGATGAAGGTTGAATGCTCACAGGGTTTATGTACCTTTTAACATGACTGTCCTAGGAGGCATCTTTCAAATATCTGTATCACTCACCAATTTAAAATCTGCAAGTTAGAAAGTTAAAAAATGTCAATGGCAATTGTCACATGAGCTGAGAGATGTTGGCATTTTACAGCTCACATTTTTGCAACTCTTCAAGTTTTCCTGCTTCCTTTCATATATACCATATTTTCAATCTTTATCATGGCAACACCCTAGCAGCTTTGGAGATTTACACTTATAGTGCACAGTACTGTTATAACCCAAATCGCACTCATCCACGTTGTCTTCATAAACCAGCTTAACATCTCTGTGAGGGCTGAAAATTCAAACCTTGAAGTAGTTAATTTCACTTGTGCGAAATACGGCTTTGCCAGTTGTCGCCCAGTTGAGGTCTCTCTTGGTGTCCCTGTCAGGGCTCTGGATGGGGGGCGATGGCTGGGTGACCACCTAGAGGATGCCTCACCGTCGGCTGAGCGGGCTGCGGGACTCTGCAGTGAGAAGGGCAGAAATTACAGTGCCACTCACAGCAAACCCTGGAGCAGCGTGTATGAGCTGCACTATACAATTTTAAACAGGATGCAATTAACATATGAAAGTCACTGCTGAAAAGGCTTTTTGGAGCCGAGAAGCAGGTTTTTGTAAATCTTAGCGTTTCATGATTTGTTCTCTGAAGCATCTGGTACTCATCATTGTTTGAGGCAGGATTTTAGTTAATACCTTAGTCTGCTCTACAATAGCCTGAACGCAATTAATAATTTACCATTGAATTTCTTACCATAGCGCACACCGTGCTCCATCGCAAACACTGCATTATTTACACAGCCCACAGGAAGGGACTTTGACCAGGAACGTGGTGTTTAGGCAGATTTGCAGGTGCCATAATGGCCATTTACAACTAGGGACCAGTGAAGGCACCTGAAGTTGTTCTCTTTTCAGGCAAGAGTCTGTGTTAACTTTTCCTGCCCAGCAGCGGGTGAGCACAATGACTTTAGATCAGGTTTTGCCCTGGTTTGTTCTGTAGAACTGAGATCCAGTAGATTGTACAGCCAAACCTATAATTTCATTAAGAGTTTTTCCTGAATTGAAGAGACTGTTTCATTAATTCATTAAGGAAATACGACCTCATAGGGGCAGATCCTCTGCCAAGTGCTTAGACTTTAGTGTTCATTGGTGTTTCTAGAAATGGCAACTAGGTATTGGATATTTCCTCAAAAAGATGAGATTCTTCATCATGAGGATGAATGCCAGCAAGGTGCACACATTTTCAGAGGAAAAGCCTTTCTGCTGGAATCTAGTAAGAGGTTACTTGAAGAGAGAGGAGGTGGTTAATGCCACTTACTTTATTGTTCTCCTGATGTAGTGTCTAATAACACACTGCACGTTAACACAATGGAAATTGTTTATTCCCATACTGGTCTGGTGAGCTCTGGTCTCAGCCATCGTAGCTGACCAGGTCAGACTATGATCTGTGTAGTGCCACAACGTTGGATACAAATTCAAATTGTGTTTAGGTCTTTAGTTTAACATAACATACCACATTTTGTAACTACTCGTGCTAAATTCTATACTAAAATGTACCGTACTTTTAAACAAGCTGCATTTAAATTCTCTGTAGACCTTTGCAGGTGAGTGGTTTGGGGAAGGGGCTGTATTTGTGTTCTGTGTGTTCAATTCATACCACAGTGGGGCCCTTAACTCCCAGACTGATCATCTAAGGTGCTATTGCAATAAAAAAAGTAATAATGATAATAATAAAATTAACAGCTATAGTTAGCTGTGACAAGCTGAGCATTTTTTTTTCACCTCCAGCTGGTAGGAAATTGCAGTACATATTTTTCTCCAGACGTAGTCTTGTACTTAGGCTTTTCATTACGTGGAAAAATATCCCTGCATTTTCTTGTTCGCTTTATCTGTTCGTCTGCTTTGGTGACCTTACTGATATGAAACCTTGTAAAGTAGTGAACTAACACTGACAGACACAGGAGGTCAGACACACGTATTTGCTGTAATGAGTGATGCTTATGTGCTTACATTAGCATCAGTGTTACTTCCAGGCTGTTAGATAAACAGGTATCAAGGTTGAGTTTGCCATCATTATTGGAGCTGCTCCTACATCTCTGCTTTTCCTGGCTTCATCACTGCTGAAAAGTGGAACAATTTTTGTATTATTCTTAAGTCTAGATCTGAGAAGCAAAGTACAAATTCTCCAGATGAGGAATGTTCTCTGATGAAAATGTTTACTGGTCTGACTCCTGGTGAGACGCGTGGCTGCAGGACGGCTGTACTGAGCGCTCTGGCTCTTGCTGTTCAGGAAGTCTTTTCCTCAAAGATACAGTAAGCCCTTACATACGCTACTGCTGCTGCCTCTGCTCTTCAAAAGCAAAACAAGTATCTTTAGTTGCAAAATTAGAATTCAAATCTTTGACATTGTGGTAGTTGCTGTATATAGAAACACAAGAAGGATGTTTTTAACACACAGACAGGAGGCCTGCATTGGTCATTGATGGTATAAAGACAACTTGAAGCAGAGGCAACATGAATCTCTTGAGGAAGAGGGGACATGCCAACAGAGGACATCAATAACAATTTATGAAGGAAAGAGTAAAAGACTTAGAGCAAGTAGAAATTGTTAATTTATCTTGTACAACAGCCCAGATTCTAAATAATGGCAACTAAGGGTCACAGCCACGAGCTGCATGTAACCATCGGCTTATATTTATTTTATTTAACACCTTCTTCCATCCATTTATGTTGGTCTCTATGGCTTCTTATGATGTAATGTTCCACAACTATGTGTATTTGGGGAAAAAAAACAAACCTCAGCTCTTTAAAAATTGCACTGACTCATTTTTAGTGGCTGATTTCTAGATATATTGTGTAAGACAAACCACTGTATTACTGTCTTTCAGTCATTTCTTTTCCAAACTGAAGGGGCTTAATGCAACTCATCTTGTTCTGCATGAAAGCCCTACTCTAGCTCTTACAATGTTTGTTGTCCTTTGTGTTATTTCTAGTCATGCCATATCCTTTTTTTCAGATGGCAAAAATACAACCTCATGTGTTTTTCAAATGCTGGGGTTACCATTTTGTAACACAGAGTTCCACAGATATGAAAGGGAAGAGAACCAGGCCCTTATTTTTTGGATCAGAATATTTATACTCAAAAGCTTCCTTTCTGCCTTCTGAGTATGTCTTCACATAACTGGTGTGAGGGGTGTGACTTGTCTGGAGTCAATATTATAACAACTATTTTGGCATTATTGTTTTCAGAATGTGTGTCATCACATCCGTTTCATCCTGCTCTGCGATACTGCATAAACCTTCTCGAGAGGCACTAACTATTGAGCTGGCCTTTTCAGAAATTGTCTATAACGTTTCCAAAATCTCCTTCCTGCACATTTATTAGGAATTTAGGTTATTCCCCCTCGAGTTTCATTTTCTCTTCCATGCGTGTGCCATGTGCCGCTCTATATTGCTTCCTCCCCAACTTGAACTGTCTCACATTGAGGACTTTGAGCACCTTCATTCCTTGCAAATGCCTGTGTCACGTGAGGCGTTTTCCCAATTTACTGACAGGTTGTGGTATCTTTGTGAGTCCTGCTTTGGCTGGAGCTGAGCTGGCTGAGATCTGCTCTGCTCCTCATCGCAGCCCTTCCCGGGACGGTGTGTCTGAACCAGGCTGAGCCGCTTCTGCGGTCACTGGCTAATTCCTATCAGTCTTGTTGGAAGGAGGTGATTAGAACAGTGTCTCAAGGAGTGATTAAGCAAGGAGTCCAGCTGCCAGTAAGGTGGTTGCAGTGAATCCCTGCAGGGAGACTGTAACGAGTATCTGGAGACCACGTTCTCTTCAGCAGCGTGTCTGTAGCCAGAAGAGGACAGATGTCTCCAGCCTGATTCGCTCTGCCGTCTCCCTCTCACTGTAAGAAGTAGTTAATACAGACTTGCTTTTCCTCTGGCCTCTCAGCTTGAACTGAGCTTTCACAAACTACCTGACTTGCTTTCAAGTACTTTTTTTTTTCTCCAGAACAATCACTCACATCCTGCCCTGTATTAGCTCTGTGTTTGCAGAATCACCTCATTTCACAGCTCTTAATTAGTTGCAAAGCCAGTGGCAGCCCTACCGCTGTGCCACCTCACCCTCTCACTTATGTTGCTTTCTTCTCCGCACAGCACCTCACTGCAGCTCCCATCCCATCTGGGAGCTACTGTCAGTTGTGATGTTTTTTTATAGCAGCATGTGTATTTTATTTTTTGTTTTTTGTTTCACACTTACATAAGAGGTGTTAATTTGTAAATAAAAAAATAAAATTAAAACAGGGAAAGCAAGAGGGAGAAGCCACTGCCAGCTAAATAGAAGATGAGGGAATTAGAGAAGCAGCTGATGTTGCTGGAGCGCTTCTGGCTGCATCGATTTGCTGATTGATTGGGTTGGTAGCTCTGACTCCAGAGTCACGTTTTACTAACCGGGTTCTTTTAATGTTATCACTTACACCCTCCACATCTCTTGGTACCAAGTTCATCAATACCGCATTACTTGAAGAGGAGGAGGTAGAAATCAGGTGTTTTCAGTCGTGATGACCATCTCAGATGAGATCAATCAAGATCCATCAGACTTGCAACTCTGGATGGTGAACTCTGTTAAATTAGAGAAAGTCTTTGAGTTTTTCTTTTCCCTATTTGATTCTTCGAAGCCTTACAGAGTTTTGCTGAAATCTCTTCTCAGTTCATCTCACCCATCCAACCATCGCCTGCAGCTCTTGCTAACTTTAGGGGCTCTGCCAGTTTGGTTAGGTCTTACTTGGTAAAGCTCTACTTCACACATCTAATTCAATATTTTTATGTTAAATAAAACACATGACAGCACAGTCTGTAACGCCAAATGATTTATTAGTCCATCTTAAATAATCTGTCTATAAGGACTGTCCCATTAAAACCCTGTGTAGGCAGCCTGGGATGGATGTCCGAGTCCATCAGCATGAGTTCATGAGTAGTTTTCTAATCTTGTTTATATTCTCTCATGAAATAATGCTGCTTTAATATGCTACAAAACTTGAAGTCTCTTAAACTTAAAAATACTTTATGAAATGTGAAATTATTCTATTTTGAACTGAATCTATAATTAATTTCTGAAAAACTGCAATGGTTTAAAAAATGTAATACCTGTATGATAATATCGATATTATATGTGATTAGAAAATTTATAGGGATACAAGACTAAAAGAAAAATAAGATTAGAAAAGCCACACCAGTTATACCTTGTATAATTTGTTTAATATACACTTACAGCTGCCATCTGATTCTGCTTAATATCAAGTAAAGAGGTGAAACTTTCCTAACACCTCTGATGTGAAAGTCCTAACAGCGTATAGTCTGTGTATGCCTGAGCATTCCCATATGTAGGCATACAATATCAGCCATGTATATATACATACGATAACATGATTTGCTCTGGTAACTGTAATGACTGGATGCATTTTTTTTAAAATAGGAAATAATAAAGCCAAAATATGGTTTGAATATCGGTGATAAAATGCTTTCCATACTTTTAACGGTGCTTCTACATTTGTACAATGCATATTTTTACATCCTACATTTAACATTGTTGCAGAGATAATTTAAAATTAAACTTTCACCCTGCTTTATAGTATGGAAAAACAGTTTCACAGGAGGCTGTTGTTCAGTAGAGGATTCCAGAACTTTGGTTCTGATTTGGGTTATAAAGTGAGATCTGAAATCAGGTGCGTTTCAAATGGTTTGAGGCTTCCTTCACAAATCCCCCGTGCTGAGCAGTTTCACCTTAGAACTGTGGCAAGGGATTTGCACGTATTGTCTGACAGAAATATGAGCATTTAAAGACACCAAAAGTTTTCTGGGGTCAGCCAGCATTTAGCAAACTGTGCAGGAAGACACCCCTATGGATTATGCTGGTGGTTGTTCTGCATTATTCGTTGCTGTTCTCTAAACAGTCTGAATCTAGATGTGATACAGACATGTAATTTGAGGTAAAATCTTCATATCAGTGTATTATAATATTTGAGACACATTTGTAATAATGTAGTTTATCCATATGTGAAAAATGTAAAGAAGGCTTTGAAGAAAGTTATAGAGTAAGTTTAGGAAATTCTTCAAGTCACAGACCTAATAGTTCTCCTGACCTTGGTAGAATATCGAAGTATTTATATTTAATACTGTTGTGGTTTGTTTTTTTTTTGTTGTTGTTGTTTTTACAGTATTTTTTCTCAGCTTGTACTTTCTTAGTACTTAAGCTCCTTGATGTTGTTTTGGCTGAAAAATTACATTGGGATACGTCATACCTGAGTAAAGACAGACCGTTGTTTTGTTTCAATCAATACTCACTTTGTCTTCTTCATAGCCTGCCGGCTTGAGGGGACAGCTTCACCCCTGAGGAGGGAAGCACTGCCCCAAGATGAGTGAGATCTGAGTTCTGTTCCCGTGTGTGCCCCAGATTGCTCAACAGCGTTAGGAAAATCACTGTTTCTCTCGGATTTGGCTTGACTAGTAATAAAATTGTGATTCTGATACATACATTCTTTGAAGTGTTTGGAGAACTGATGATGAAATGTACTGTGTAGGAAATGCCTGTTACTGTCACTATCCGAGTCTTTCGAGAAACATTCCTTGAAGTTTGGATATCCAGTTTTATATCCCAACAGCACAGGCTGTTGATTAATGTGGCAAACACATCAGGATTGCTGCTTTTTGCTCTTTGAGTGAGAGAAGTTGTGATTGCACTGCCATGTCTCCTGTACTCCATTAATTCTTCTGGGTGTTCTCTGCTTCAGCAGGTGTGTACCTCAGTGCTTGCTATTCCTCTTCAGGAACCCTCTATATGTATTTTATGTACAATTTTGATAAATTCTACTCATACTTTAAATAATTAGTATGTACAATGCAGTACCAGAAACTTCTTAGCTGTTATATTACTATTTCAGTTTGTTTTAGTATTACTGTTACCAATATTGAAAGAAACAGTGAAGACACTGTAGATAAACAAACACAAATGCAATAAATAGCAGAGATTGTTTTTATCTTTGACCGTTTCTTTCAAGTATGTAGATCTTTAACAAATCCTAGTATCAGAAAGGGAAAGAAAAAAAGTCTTTAGGCACTAGAGAATGAAAAGTTGTTTAAAGGCTTCCAGCTTCTATTTTCAGGTATAATCTTATCTGGAAATGGAAAAAAAAGAAAGCAAGCAAAAAGTCCTTGCCGATAGCTAGACGAGCTGAAAATGGAGGATTTAATGACATAAAAGTGGTAATTCTAGAGCTGTATTGCATACAATTTTAATAAAAGACCATGTTATGGAGAGCCTGAAGCTGCAGCACAGCATGGGTCTCGATGTTTTATAAAAAGAATCCACATAGTTACGTAAGTTATCCAAGAGAGGCAAGGAACTAGAACTGATTCCTACCACCACTATAAGCTCTTTACGTTGCACCATGGTATTTAGAAGGGGACATAATTATATTTGCGTGTATTAAGTCATGTTACTATGTATTTATATTTTCATGGAACATAAAGTCCCACCAATATTTCACACAAGTGAAAGGACAGAACAAGAAAAGAAATGCCAAACATTTAAAGAATTTTCTCTTTACATAATCAATTTAGACTCCAAACATGTGCCCACATTTCTGCGTGCAGCTACAGCTCTGTCTGCTTGACGTTAGGAAGTTCAGCTGCTTAATCTTCTATGGATGAGTCTTATTACAGCTTGGGGGAAAAAGCAGAATGTTGCAGAGGCACAATGGGCCTTCCCCAGCAAAGACAGCACTTTGCTGTAGAAAAGATTCCAAATCCTTACACATAATTGTTTAACTTTCTCTTTGTGAGTTTTTTCCATTTATAAATACAACTAAAGAAATATTCAGAAATTAAAGTTCTCTATAATAATGTTGCAAAATGGGATAAAAAAAAATTCACAAATTTTCTGTGAAAACGGTATCACTGGAGAGGTGGAAGCTTCTCACAGGGAGTGGAACTCAATTTCTGTATAATTGCAGAACCATCTGATTGTTCTTGTTTGATATCATAACTTGCAAAAGATGATCTGTATCTGCCTTGCATTGTGTGAGAGATATTTCTGGAGAAGCCACAAATGACAAGCAGTCTAGAATCATTGATAATAGGATCATAAATTCTTTTTATTGTTCTTTAAAATTTTGATTAAAATTGCTTGTGAGTATAAAAGCATAGGAAACTCAGATTATACTGATAAAATATAGTTTGGTGTTTTGTTTGGTTGTTAGTGAAGTTTTTCTTAAGGAACTTTGTTCTCTGAAAACCATTTCAGTGGAGCATTCATTCTCATGGCTATTTAGATGTAAAGAGCCTTTCACTGTTTTTTGTCCACAGTGGTTTTCTGGAGCTGCTGTTGGGTTACAGGTTTCTCAGACTTGGCAGTGTATTGGAGAGGTGTGGGGGAGTCTGGTTCATGCATATCTATTCTGTGGTAGGCAAAGAATTCTGCTGTTTCATTGAAGGGGAAAATCGCAAAACTTGATGCTTATCCTCTGCTAAAGAATAAGACCTGCTTTCGAAACACTAAGGTGCTGAAAAGTGCAAGGTTTCTATCTCAGAGTAGAACAGTCTCTTTTAAACTTCCTGCTGACCGAGGAACCTTTAGTCCTTCTGACTGTGCAGCATCTTGATAAATGAATCTTTTGAATTCTGGGAATTCAAGAGTAAATTGTTAACGAAACAACAACAATGGCACTGCTTATGTAATTGCTGCACAAGAAATTGCAGAGAGAAATGTGTGCTGAAGATTCCAGCTTCAGAGTCTGACTCCCAGGAGATAAGAAATCTTCTCTGCTGCCATGTATTTCTTCTGACTGGCGGCCTCTGAATGATTTAAAGCAGAAGCAATGATGTTTCTGAAAGGACACTGTGAACCCTCTTGAATTACATGGAGGAGATTTATGAGAAAAAGGAGAAATTGTGGTACTACAAATTACTGAAACTTAGATCCCTTTTCATAAATGTTGTTTGTACTGCTTTTCACCGTAAAAAGAATTAACATGCCCTTCAGTATTAGTTTTACTAAAACATGCTTGTGCAATAATAATCATCTCGTTAGTAGTGTTTTCATTTCTTTCATTTTTCATTTTGCTACAACAGCACTGGTTACATAACTCATTATTAATTATTCTGAAATAGCAAATACGTATCGGCTTAATTTATGTAGTCTTTAAACTGTCAGTCTGTGAAGTAACTTGTAAAATGAATTAAAAAAGCTAGAGATGCCATTTGCAGTAGATTTATAAAATCGGGTAATCTTTGAAATCCTCTTTGAAAAAACATGGTCTTTGCACCTATTAGGAGCGTGGATTCTGCATGAAACAGAGAGTAGTGAATTATTCCATACAGCCTGGGTTTCAGTGCTTGCTGTACTGACCAGGGCTCGGGCTGTGCTGGGGGATTCCATCAGGAAACTGGTTGTCACCATTCTCCTGCTGGAGAGCAGGACAGGGGCTCTTCAGGGAATGCTCACAAGCTCTGCGTGCATTGCATGCACCATTTTTACATGCTTATTTTAACATCAACACTTGTAGGAGTTACTCTAATAATGCCAGATATATTGCATAACTGAGCAAATTCCAACTGTGCTGTGTATCCAGTGGGTACAAAACATGAAACTCCGATCTGCCGTCAGTGTCTCTGTGCACGAAGCACAAATGCCATCCTCCAGACAGGGTTCTCCTGAGACATTGGTTTTGTCTCTTCCTCTTGAAAAGGCCTCTGTGACTTTGAGCTCCTTACCCTCTCCCAGGACTTTATGGATGATGATACCTGTGACCTGCAGGAAATCTTCCCAAGAACATTTAAAAACATGTACGTGATTCTCGTTCAGGGATCAGTGTCCACATGCTTATCCCTTTCACCCCTCCAAATTGCACTGTGCAGTTTCAGGGCTGAAACCTTAGAATCATGGAACCGTAGAATCGTTTAGTCTGGAAAAGACCTTTAATATCATTGAGTCCAAACTTGATAAAGTATAATTCAGATCATCTTCATCTAAACTGAAAAAGTGAGTCCTTTGGCAACGAAGAGGGGCAGATTTTGCCATCCCTCTGTCTCTGGCTTTGCCATCTCTGTGCCCGTCTTCTGCTAAGTGCCTTTTGATAAGAAACACTTTCAAAAATGCAATCCATTTACTTGAATTATGTTTTCAAGTACCCGACTCAAAATTTTCCATGAGGAAATTAGGAAACGTAAGTAAGGGTTAACTTGGCTGCAGGCATTCTTATTTAAATTGTACTTCCTAAAAGGTAATAAAATTCTATTGTCGAAGTAATCTGATGGGAATACAGAGGTGGCACTGACATCTTTATTGCCTCTAAAATGACCTTTGTGTCAAACCTCATGCATTGATTAATTTTTAGAAAAAATTATTTGGTTTTATTTACTGGTTCACCCAAGAGCTCTGCTTATGCTGTACCACTCATTTTCTCTTCTGCTCAGTTAATCTGACAATCAAAGAGTTGTTGTAGTTCTGTGTGGCTTTTACCTTTTGAACATAAATATGAAGCAAAACCTGGCAGACTCTAAAAGCTGTGGTAGCAGATGGACTTATCAACATCTCTTTGCCTTTTTTCATTTGAACTGTGGCAACAGCCATCTAAATTGAGCCTAATTAAATACGATATTTGTACATAATTATATGAGAAAGATTTCTAGTGCCAGAGTCGGTGCAGTTTTGTATGGTTGTCTATAGTTTCTTGGTTAAGAGAGTGATTTATTCTAGATGCTAATTGATTAAAAGATTAGTAAAGTTGGATTGTATGACACTTCTTTCTGCATTCTCTTTCATTTTAAATAAGATGGGAGTAATTCTAAAGAAGAAGGTGCCAGCATTATAAAAGGATGGTGTATAAAACCACAGACCTTTTCTTACTCTGAGATTGATAACCACCGATGAAATTACAGCAGTGCCATAAACATTTTAGTGTGCCTCATAAAGATTTTTCGTGTATAGCATTAGCCACATGGTATAGCTGGTTTAAGGTGGTAGTTTCACAAACAGTCATCAGAAATTAACTTTACTAATAAGTTGTAAGTGTTCTAATAGCTAAAACTAATAAAAGTTACATTATCCATTTATATTCTTTAAGAAATTCTTTGAATATTTTCTGTGACTTGACCTTTATTTTATGACAAGATATCTGAAAGGTTGATTTGAATGAGTCATAGCTATAATTATTATACTGTACCAAAAAAAAAGGAAGTTAATGGATTTTTAGAGCTATTTGATTTTTTAAAAACATAAGGAATACTTCAAAAAAATCGTTGTATTTCACTATGACTTCACTATCTAAATTTTTTCTTACCTCAATCTGTATTCTTGCATAAATATAAATTATGTTTCTTATCAATCTACATATTACAACAACTTTAAAAAAATGTAGAATAAGTGTACCTTTGCAGAGTATAGGCAAGTATCAGCCTCAAGCTGCAACTGGACATGTGTAAGTATTTATGGGCATAGAGGAGATGCAGAATAACCACATGAATTGAGCTCATTTACCTAAGTGTGAAACATAGATACATACCTTACTGTTACAGAGTTGCCGTTAATGGGATCTCTGTTGTCTACAGAAAATGTGCCTGGGTTGTTCTACTGCTGAAGTGCAAACACCCTTACTCAGTACTTTTGCATGGTGTGTGATTCCAGGCATTTGATGGATGAAAGAGCTCTGATAACGAAACATATTATTATTTATGCTGTGTTCTCCTCTTGAGAATTCTGGGTTGGATTTTCAAAGGAACGTCACTGAGTTACTCTTTCTCTCATTGAAAGCTTAAGGATTTTATTCTTATTTACACTAAAAGACTGCAGACTGTCCTTGCAGTAGAAAGGAACATTAATTTATATGTGAATCTTACCCAGTAGGTTTTGTATCCCTGCGTTAGTTATATAGGCTCCTTTGAAAAGTCAAGCATTCTTATTTACACAAAGAGAATTCCCATTAAAGAAGGCGAGACTGCTGAAATAAACTAGGTCTATTCATGTAGAATCAGATTCTATCTGTCCCTCTAGGTTTATAATTTACAGACTTTTAGCTCTTGCCTTTGAGGACTAAATGTCTTGCTCTTCTCATTTTCTTCTCAATACACTTAGCAGTTAAGCTCTTTTGTTGATTTGGATTCAGGCACAAAGGAGGAAAGTTGATTTACAGATGAAGCAGGAGGGTTCTTGCCTGCTGTTATTTCCAAAATCCCTGTTGTTTGGTTAAGTTCAGAAGAAAGTTGCAGTTCCTCTTCCCCTGCCCCCACAGTTCAGTGTGCTCCCAAGGACGGACCTGCTCAGAGGGGAAATTGTCCACGTGTGGTTCCTGCAATGTCAGGCTGGTGGCACTTCTGTCACTGATCCGTGCGAGTGAAGAAGGTCCTCTTCACGCGTGTGTGCTGGGTACGTGGGGAGGATGGCCCTCATTCATAACTGTGTGCGGAGTAATCATTCTGAACTTTCTTATTCCATTACCTTCTGTGAAGAAATTGCTGGAGCAAGGAAAATATAGGGCAAACAAGTTATGGTCTGCCTTGCATTTTGTGAGTTGTAAACAGCAATTGTAAAAAAATAAGTAATTAGTTACATATTTATTAATGCAGACTAAACAGAATCCCTTTAGAACCAATGATCTTATTTATGTCATGATTCCTAAAAGGTTGTAAACATGTGTTTGCGTTAAGGACATATTTCTGATTGAGAAATGTGGTCCATAGATTTCTTAAAGGACTTTTGGATCCTTTAGGGATGACCATATATGTGTGGGGGTATTTACTTTTGTTCAATTTCCAGGAGCCCAAATGTTTAGCAAACTGCTATTAACTATTCATGCTTTGGCTCTGTTACAGTTTAAACAAGACCAAGACTTGCAGCAGTGGTTTTCTTATTTTATAAAATCATTTTGTGAAATAAATCACTTAAGTTTTGAGGGTTTTTGTTTTTTTTTATACTGAGTTTCATCCCTTGGGGAACCTTTCATACACACTTTTTAACTTCCTGAAAATAGGGAGATTATACACAGAATAAATAGCAGACAGCTGTGAGCTATGAGTCTATAATGCCAGTAAAGGGATTTGGTGATCTCATAAACCAGAAAAGCAAAGTTTGAGCATCTTGAACACTATTCAGACCCTGAAAATGGAATGAGTATTCTGTAATTCAACTAAATTTTTATTTGGTATAACATATGGATCGGAGTAAATGATTCATACTGACAGGATGGAGCACTGTGATCTTACAACAGCTCCCATACCATCTCCAGGCTAGTAGCACTAACCGTTTCATTTCTGTTTTCCCTGTCGTTCTGCTCTTCCACTTGCCCTTCATGTTACAGAACTGCTCTTATTTCCTTCTCAACTCCAATACTGGTGCTGAACTGGAGCCAAAGTGCTCCACAATGTGCTTACCACCACCCTGGGCTCTACTGGGGCACGATGGCTACAGAATTCATGGGGATGGCTGGGTCTGAGCTGCTGACCCACCTGAATTCATAAACTCTCGTGGCATCCCAAGTCCTTTAGAGCATGGTACAGGGATACTTTTGTAGCCCTGACAACCACTTGCTCTGATTAGCACCAGCTCAGCCCAGTGATGGGCACCAACAACCAAACCAGGTTTTTCTGTACTTGCTCCCAATGACCTCTAATAGCTTTTCCCATTTTCTGGAGTTTCAGAGTCTCTTAAGCATCATTTAAGCAGCTAAAATGACAGACATCCCATTTCTCAACAAAAATCCCTGATGTCTGTTAGTTTTAATAAGTGTAGAAATGATACAGTGGTGGTGCTGTAATACTTAATTTTCCAAATGTAATTTATTTTGATCTGAATTTCTGTTTGTATCTTCATGTTGTAAATGTTTGGGAAATTATATTAATAGTTATGGAACTGAAAATAAGTACTGCGGAAATGGTGAAGAGAACAGGCTTTTTTATCTTTTGAATATAGTCAAATTAAGACTTTGACAGTTAAAGGCATAAATAAATACTGGATTGTAACTCATTAGTTGCAATTCTGACAGTTACTTGATGTGATGATAAGCTGTGTCTTGGCTGTAAATTGCTATCTTGGGTGAGGTGTTTGCATGGAATTGTTTCATGCTTGTAAAACTAAAACTGCTCCTAACTGTGAGAACTTACCCATGGTGATGCTGCAACGGATCTTGGCATCTCGGGAGAGTGCACAGAGGTTTCTTTTCTCCAGAGCTTTCCCAAATTTCCCTGAAGTTTATAGTTTTCAGCTAGAATTCTACAACAAGAAATGTATTTTTAAAATCAAATGTCTTAGTACCCTGCGCGTCTTAGTTTATCCTTGTTATGGATATGATCTTGAATATTCAACCAACCAAACCAAACATCCTCAGTTTCAGGCAGAATGATGATTTTCAGAGAAGAACTGAATAACCTGAGCTCATTTTTATGAATCAAGAATTTCAATGTAATATGCCAGTTTATGCTCACGTTTGATTAGCAGTTAAAAAATGTCTATCAAATGTGTGCAGTACCATTTCTCACACAAAACACTTTTTTTGTCAGATGGGCTCTTGGAAAAAGACAATTGCTTATTGAACCATTATAGTGAAAACTGTTCTTCTGACAGCTGTACAGGGAAATCGTGTGCTGCTCTTAAAACAGTTCTAAGTAGTTCTGCTTGTAGATTTTCCAAGAGAACAGTTTTTTTCCTCTCAAAATGCTGGTTTTTGAGCATGCCTGTTGATTTTTGACAAGCAGAATAGCCAAGTGCTGGAATTGTGCTTGTCAGGAAGATCTGTCAGCTGTCTGGTTGGTTCAATATTGCTCGTAGGTTTGTGAAAAGTCCTGTAACTTGGGAGAAGGTTCTTAATTTCAGCTCATAGCCACCGGATACTCCCAGGAGCATATTCTAAATAATAAAAAAAAAACCCAACCTCTTATTTTTCATTGTTTCCAAAACAAAATAGCATAGAATTTTATTTTGGCAGTTAAGGGAAGACCATCTTAATTAGGAGTGATGCCTTTTTATACCTTCATGCCAGCAAAAAAAAAAAAAAGCATCACTAAGCAAAAATACCTTTTCTTGGTAGTCTAAGAAGGGAGACCTAATTTTGCACATATTGTGATGGCATCGCTCCAGTGAAGTCAGCGCTAGGAAAGGGTGATGGTGACATACCTTCAGGTTGGCCAGGGAAGAGTCGTTCGTCCAAATATCGATTAGGAAAAGATTATTTCTTTTATGAGATGGAGCAGAGTTCAACACTCACAAGACATGGGATTGTGAATGTGGGAGTTATTTCTGAGTTGTAAGGTGGAAGATCCTTTCAATTTGTTAAGAGTGTAGAAAACATGGAGCTGCATTATTTGGAGCAGACTGTGCCAATTCGGGCAAGATGAAATTATGCTAATCTTCCAGTTACAGTGTATAAAATTATATACTATTTGAGAAACACTGAGTTCTCAGCATGGGGTTTCAGTGAGTTGGTGGCCAAAAGCTATCTTAATGAGACAGCTGGTTTGAAAAATACAGTAAAAATGACAAGGGAAATAAATGAACGAATAAATGAAATGAAACTTGGATGAAAGCATAAAATGGACTTACACAAACAGAATCCTGAAGACAATGTTAAACCCCATTTTAAAGACACGAAGTCAAAAGAGTTATAATTTCTCACAGAACCCGTAGCTGTGTCCTTTTTGGCATCTGTTATTGATCATTAAAAAACTAGAACACCCTACAAGTTCAGTAGATTACTGGTGAAATGTTTTGGTACAATTGAGCAATGAGAAATCTTGACTGAAAAAAGAAATTTAACATTTTACTGCTTACCTTCACTCTGTTATTCACAAATATGATGGAACCTTCACAGAATAAGGTGCTTGTTTTCAATTGAAACTATATACAACTTTTTAGCCAATTAAAGACAAATTATGTGGGAAAGAAATTTGAAACTTAGTTAATGGATTATGTCTAGGTGAGAACTATGCCTGAAATACATACATGCAAGAGACGGTTGTATTTTGGATGAGACAAACAGTTTGTTGCTGTCCACACGGTGGAATTTCTTTCTCCTTTTATTTTTAAAATTGTATAGACAAGTACTCTGCTGAAAACACTGAGACTTTGGAAGAGCATGCTCACAAGCAAAGAAATGTAAGTCTCACCAGCAAATATAATCTTACCACCTTTACTTGGCATACTTGCACCCACGTGTGTAGGGACAGAAATCTGCCTCATGTAAATTCCACCATGTTTTGGATCAGCTCCAAGATTTCTGTTGATTCCAGTGAACTAGAATCTATTTGTTGATGACAGCTGTTAGCTTTACTTAGGGCGTGTAGTAAGTGCCAGAGGTGAGTGAGGTGGCAGGTTGGGGTTTGTTGTAATTGTTACACACATTTATATTCCTACTCATTCCACTTACGAAGAAATCCATTTCCCTGAGAGTCTGACTGAGTGTACGGTAAGAACTTCCATAGGGTGAGCCAAAAGAGTGACAGAAGAATTATTGTAAAGGAAAACATAAAATGATACTTCTATCTGTCAGGGAAGAGGTTTTCTATATTGTTACTGTATCAGTTCATTAATAGCTCCACATTGGTGTAAACAGTCAAGGATAGTAATGAAGATGTGCAAGCAAATTGAAAACAGTGGGATCAGATTTTTAAACTAAGTCATACCCTTTATAGTGCAAAAATGTAATTGCAACGTGGAAAAAGTTGAGTAGTCATATGCCTTCATTGCAAATTGCTGCTGCAAAAAGTATGAAATATGATAACAGAAAAATCAAATAGGAGAGAGATTATCTCTGACTTCAAAATATGTTAAAGAAGTGACAGAGGGGAAAAAAAAAAAAGTGTGTACATGTGTGGTGGTGCTCTAGAAATGTTCCAAATGAGGACATGGACCTTAGGAAGATCTGACTGAGGAGCTGTTCTCTTTAATGTTACTGAGTAGAGACATAGCAGTAACAGACCTGAGTCCTCGCTGCTCTTCTCCATGAAGCAATGGAATTCTCTGTGGATAATTGGGATTCTCACCAAATACTGTGGCCAGAGATGTTTGATCTGATGAGCAGACCGATGCTAATATCAGGGAAAAAAATCTGTATGAGGGAAGTCTGCTAATAATGACTGACAGCAGAGACTCACAGTAACAGCAGGCATAAAATTCTGGCCTGTGCCAGCAAAGCAGCATGAATTACAGCATAAAAAGCTTTGAAATGGGAGGAGGGCAGGTTCACCATCTGATTTGTTCGAACCTTTTAATGAAGCTCATGGGCAAAAATGACAGGCCAAAATCCAAAGTGACTTATACATTAATGTAACTTAATGGCAAAGGAACAAAATTTCGAGCAGTTCAAAACCATCAACTAGACACAGCAGAATTTTTCTGCTTTCCAACAGTCTTCCATCAGCTGCTGCTTTTTAAACATGGAAAACCTTTTTCCTCCATCATACAAGTTACATTTATTTTGCAATGTCACGCTGTTTCACAACACCTTTGATGGCTGCAAAGGGAAGAAAATAGAACAATGCATAAAAGAATAGGAAAATAAGCTATTGGAAAGAGAAACCACAATAAAGGAGAAAGAAGGGGGAAAAAAGAAAGACTCAGCAAGAAATTATACTCTTATAAAATAATAATGTTTCGCCTGAATTTATGGAGTTTTTTTTTCTTTCCAAGTACCTTTAATTCAAAGGTATTTTGCTAACCTATGTATTACAGTTGGAGAAATTAAAAATTCAAGAGAGAATGCAGCCAGAGTCTTTAAAATGTAGTGATTGTATTTTTTTTATGCATCAGTTCAATTATATTTTTTGTCACTGAGTTTCAAAACACTGGCTGTTGTTGAGTAAATCTAAAGGCAGTACAGGAACGGAATGCACTCAAAAGATGCCCAAAACAAATTTTAGAAGGCAATTTACATCGGGTGGTATCGCAGAAAACCTGGACAAGGGGAATTGTAGTAGTTCACTTTATTTTCTAAATCTGCTGTGGTCTGAGAGAGGAATTTGTAGATGCAAAAGTGAAACCACATTCTGTTACTCTACAGAGAATTAGAAACATTGAGATAAAAGATAAAGTCTTCCTTCTAATCCAGAGTGGATCTGTGGAGCGTATCTATTACATATTCTGTACTTGTCCCACATACTGAGCTTTTTGAGAAGGAAAGATACAGCCTGGACTCTCAAAAATGGAACAAGTGCTCAGCTGGGACCTGGGCGGATGTGGGGCA
Organism: Gallinago undulata; assembly: GCA_026546715.1. Lineage (NCBI taxonomy): Eukaryota > Metazoa > Chordata > Aves > Charadriiformes > Scolopacidae > Gallinago > Gallinago undulata. The sequence goes on along the minus strand of JAOTQQ010000063.1, from coordinate 37,221,894 downwards.
GCGTCTCACTTGAGACCCCACTGAAGTCGTGTGTCTGAAAAAGCTCAGACTCCGCAGCCGCAGATCTGCCTTACAGACTCACATCTGAGCCACTCTAAAATCAAGAGAAAACGGTCGTGGCTGAGTTTTTAGGGATTGCTTAGGTTTAAAGATTGACCCTAAAGCTTCTTGTTACACAAACTGTCACCATTTTGATGTGTGGTTCTAAATTGAGGAGTGCATTCTGTGTATAATGTTTACGTTTTGATTTTGAATACAGTATTTTATGAAATCACCCATGTGGGTATTAAAATTAAGCAATGGGATATGTAAGCACATTTTTAACATAATTATTTTAAAATGTATTGATCAAAATTAACAATACATTAAATTAAAACAGAAGTCTGAATACAGGGTTTATCAAGGACTTAATTTAACACATTAATAGATTTTGTTAAAATGATGTCACTTATGACAGACAGCTAACAGCTAAATAAGTTAATAAGAAGCACTAGAACTGAAAGGACACTGATATGTGGGTGTGCAGTTGAAGGGTGGGTGGTGGGGGCATCTTACCGTGTATTTCTCCACAGCAAGGATCCAGAAAGGGACAGTCATCGTTCTCGTAGCCAGAGTGTCTTAAATGCAACACCCTCCCTCTCACTCTCAACCTATGTAACACAAATACTTTACACTAATAAATTAACAATATTAGATGCTACATAAGAATAGCCCTTAAATTTGCTCAAGATGAATCTTTTGAATTATTTGTTCCTTTCAGTGATACTTCTGTGTCAAAATCTATCAATTTTTTATCATTTCAGATTAATCTAGGGTTCGACCTTCAGTACTTGAATGCCTTTTAATATCAGAGTTATAGTGCATCTGGCACCATAAAAAGTGATATTAAATCAAAAGGAAGAGTTGGGCACAATAAAATGTATCTGAAATTGCTAAGAGCTAGTTATTTAATTATGCATTTCTCTAATGCCTTGAAAACAAGTCCATACTGTTTAAGTATCCATCCCCAAATGGCCAAGGTCAGGGGCAAGTTAAACGGGGCTCTTTCATGGCTTTCTTTTCCTTGGACACAACCAGATCTCCCGTTACACTGTAAGAATGAGAGCAGGTTTTTTAGTAGGTCAGTGATATTAGAATGAAATGCAAATGCACAACTAAACTACATAACACAAATCCCGTTGTTTATTCTCTTGGGCATTACTCTGTGTTTGGTGTAATGTTTTTCTAACATTTTATGAAGTTTTCTAATTAAATATTAATGCGACTTCTTCAAAGAGAAACAAAGATTTATAACCCTGAAGTGAAAGAGAGAGGATGAGAGAATTGATAACACAGTTGGGCAGGAGAATTCTGCATGAGCTCTGAACACTCTTTTCTCATTTATTTGAGAAGATAAATATACCACATAAACCAAAATACTTGTATGTGTATGCTGTGCTGTAATTGCATGTGGTGCAGGATCATATGTGGTAAATTGGCATCTTTCCACTCCAGCAACAAACCGTGTGCTGTATCACTGTTTTATTTTTAAAAACTTCTTCAATGTTCTTTTCGATTTCTTCCATTTTAAATACCTTACACATCTGGGGACACACACACACACACAATGAAATGAGAATGTAAAGTGAAGGGAACCAATATATTTTTGTATTTTAAAATTCAATTGAACCTGTAATAAATAATTTACTTGAGCAGTGCGAAAAGGAAGCGATAACCACTCCTGCCTGTTGGCGAGAGCGGGTCTGTGGTGCGGCTGATTCATCAGCACGAGACGGCAGTAACTCATGGATATGCAAGAGACTGGAACGTTTTCCAGTTTACTTGAGGGAATGAGAAATGTTTAAGATTCCGCATACTCGTAGATATTCTTCAAGGCTACCAGAAGGCAGAAAGACATGCTCTGAACCTAAGGTCAAACACCTAGGAAAAAATGCAGAGAGAAAGACCTATTATTTGTAAACTTCTCATGAGTTCTATCGCAAAGAGGGAAAGGACAGGATTCTGTAACTGTGTCAGTCTGCGCTTCTTAAATATTTTGCTTTTTCTGCCCTCTTAAGATATATCTAGCTGGGAAAAATATGTGAGGAGAGCGCAAAGGAATTAATCAGCAGGACTGGTGCTTACGAGGCAGTGGTGTGAGAAATGCCTCGTCGCTGTGGGTCAGACTGAGGGGTTGCACTGGGAAGTCACTGAAGCTTTGCTAATGAGCAGCCCTTCTCTTTGCCACCTTGGGTTTCTAAATGTTTCTCATTGTTACCTGTTTATGCACATTTCTCATATTCTGCCCTTCTCCTGTCAGACACGGGGATGAACGTATTCATTCCTGAGCACATGTTGCCTGCTCTACCCTCGAGGTAACGGGAGAAGGGAAAACCCTTGGGTGGCTCGTATTGATCACCGTTTACTTTCACTTACTTAATGTTGACCTGGGTAGGAGTGATTAATGAGAAGTAGTGCTTGGTCCTTGAGGTGTGTGTACCACAGGAGGAGAAGAGGAGAACCTGAACCCATCTGGCACAGAACCATCAAAGCTATTTTAATGGGCAGGTGCTTATGCCTGAATTAGCACATTCACACAATTATAAGAAGAAAATACTAGAAGTAAAAAATAACCAATAAATATTGGAAGTCGTAAGATACGTGTCTTTTGTTATTCTGTTTGTGAAAGATTTAATATTAAATTATTTCCTCCTTCCATAGGAGGAAAAAGATGGCTGCTGATAGGCTGAAGAAGGCTGATACTTTCTCTCTATCCCCCACAAAAGAAAAAAAAAAACTGAAAAAGAGAGTATAAAACTAATGATTAAAATATCAGCTTAATTCAGGTACAAAGCAGAGAGGGTGAATTATACACAGAGTCCATGCTGAAAGTTATCATTAAATGGAATGGAATTCACTTACTAGGCCTATACTGAAAAACACAAGACATATGGCAGCAGAAAACATTAACTGTTTCTCCATCCAGTGGTTTTTCTGTGTAGTCTTTTAACGATGATAGTAAAGCAAAACTTATTAAAGACTTCATCATAAGTCATCATGAAATAGTAAAGCACTTCTTTCAGAAGCAGAATGTGGGGAAGAAAAAGAGTTAGTGGTCTGGCAACCAGTGAAACAAGCAGTGGTAGTTTCTGACACAGCAGAGAAAACATTCCCTCCCCTGCCTTCGCTGGAAACTCTCAGAGGAGCACTGGCCCCACCACATGGCGGTGAGTCGTGCCCAGATCCAGTCCAAGGCTTGGACTGGGAACAAGACTGCTTCCAGGGACGAGGAGATGGTTCAATTGTTAGTCTCTCTTTAACATCATGACCTTTATGGGCAAAGCCTATTATGGTAAAGGTTATTTTTGCTTCTGCAGAGGAGAAAAAAATTGGTTGAGCAGCATTGCTGACAGCAAGACTGTCATTTTAAAAATTAGGTTATAATGAATATGAGTTTCAGAAGACGACTGCAGAGTAGGTCCCATCTGCTTCCCTCTGGACTGCGGCATGAAAGGGAACAGATGGGTGTGAATGATGCCAAAAATGGCTGGGAGAGGCCAGACTGCTCCATAGGCTTATTCCCTGTTATCCTCAGCCATTCGGAGATCCCGTTCCTATAGACAGCCCACAGAGCGCTGCTGCTGCTGGGGGAAAAGGGGATATGATTGGAAGGAGAGAGAACTTGGAACAGGCCATGCTACAAATACACTTCTGCAACATCAGCTACGGCTCAGGTGCTAATTTGGTGGCTAATTCTAGTTTTCCCTCTTGTTCTGTCCTGGAGTTCACACAAGTGCCCTTATGTTCTGCACAGTCATGAGAAAGCGGTACCTTCTTTTTCCTGCACAGCTAAAAACGGAGATGATCTGGAATAAGATCTTCTCTTACGAAGTCAATGTCATCCTGATGTGTCCTCAGGTTCAGTCAGGATTTTACCCTCTGCAGATGTCTTCTACTAGGGTTTATCACACCCAGTTCTGCAGTGGAGTGAAATGGCGTTGGAAAGAGCGGACTTGGGAAGGTGTCCCCTCTCCAAAGCTCTTGCAGATGAGGGAGCACGATCAGTCGCTTCCCTGACACAGACCCAGGTGTTGCTCGTGCTTCTCTAATGAAATACCAGTTTGGATATTGTGTACTTAAAAAAGCTCTATTATAGTAATGGTGTGGAATAGTATCAAATGTCTATGCCTGAGGCTTAGCTATTGAAATATGGTTTGGGGAAGCAGAAGGGTCATTAAAACTTTCCTTCTGTTTAAATACAGTTCTTCTTTACAGTCAATGGCCACTAATCTATTTCAATCTGCAGTATTTACCCTTTCTTAACAATGATGGGGAATTGGCAGCCATTTCTTAAAGTCTCAGAGACAGCCTTCCCCAGTGTTCACACCTTCCCTTTGAAAACCAGGCTTTTGCTCTTTTCCAATATCATTTTATAGCCCATAATGTACAACAGGGAATGCATGCAATCAGTTGTTATTATTTTAACATAATTTTACAGCATTTAGAAAACATCTTATAAATTTCTTGCATCTGTAGTTCTTGTCTGGCTCTGCCCAGCACAGAGGGGCTAATGTGTAGCTTTACCTTGGATTGCTCAGTGATGGCCAGCCTGGCTACAGCACGTGGTGTCCAGCCGACGATTCTTACCCTGTTCTTCAATGTTCATGCTCCAGTTAGGATTTCCCTCAATGCTTGATTCAAACCAGCAATTTAAACTGTTGGTACTGTTGATTGTAGTGTGGGGCAAACTCCTCGTTAACCACTGCAAGCCAAGCTTGATATATTCATGGCCATTCCATGGTTTCTAAGTACTTTTTTTTTTTTCTCTATGTTTGCTTTCTTATTATCCTAATATTCAGAATTTCATGATAAAACTATTTGTCTACATGGTAAAAGGCTGTATTAGGGTTTGCATGTGTAAAAGCATCAGAAAAATCACTCTATCTTCCATTTCTGAAAACAAAAAGACTGTTCTGTCTTTTGAACAGAACATGTGGGTACATGCTGAATGGATTTCAACACTCAGTAAAACAATAGTTTGAACTATATTATATGAAAAAAGGAGGGAAACTGTCACCAGTGTTTCATGTAATACTTCGTTGGTGGTTTCACAATACAGATTTTCCAAATCCCATTGTAATCTCAGCTGTTTTAGTGAAAGCAAAACGAGAGTTGGGACAAATCTTATTTAAGACTTGATGAGTGAGGTCTGTGGTCTGTACTTCTCTAGCTGTAGATGTGAGAAGTTATTTACTTACTGAAAAGATAAGTACTGGATCAGTGCACCTTCCTATCTGGAAAAAAATGGAAGCAGGAGACTGTATTGTAGGAACCAATGGGCAGATACAATCATTAATCAGTGTTTTTGCTTCTTGTCTTCTCTGTGTTGGGAAGTCGATGTTTTACACTTTTGCTGCCTCAAGGTCTACATATACTTCAGGGCTTCATTGAACCAGCAGTACACTAGTGTAGAAAAATAACCCATTTGGGTTTTTGCCATGAAAAATGTGAAGTCAGTCTTCGAACATTGACTAAAATCTCATTACTTTGGTGGCAAATGAGGCATGAAACATATTGTCAAAAATATAGAGCCCAAAATATAGTGGCACTAAATATTTTATCTTCATGGAATGTACTACAAAAGGTTTGAACTCTAAATCAGACAGTGCACTTAGGCACACGGCATCATTCATCAAGTGCGCAGTCTTCGTTGCAAAATTTGTCCATGATGGCAGCTTTAATGAAGTTCCATAATTTCTCTCAACCTCAGAAAACTATTATTTCAGCTGTATGAAGGCATAAATCTACCTCCGACACTTCAACTCTGGCCTTGTTCAAGGTTTACGCTATTGACTTTACGGTGAGGGTTTCATGGTCGTCTTTCACATTCTCCTCATTCCTGCCTAAATGTTAGATGTGGGATATCAATGTGTTGTTCACAGACACGGGTGACTGGAAGGAAGTGCAATAGCAGAAGTATAACTGAAAAGATGGTCCTGGTGCTTTGAGACTTCATGGCATGGCTTTCTGAAGCATTCCTGAAGTATCCGCACTTGTGTTCCCTTTGATCTCCACAGCAGAACAGAATTCTGTTCCTACATGGCTGAACCAACCAAATGGGACAACTTTATTTGTTATATCAAATATTTAAGAGTTGTGGATCTGAGAAAGATGTGGGAGTCAGACAATGAAAGAGCCAACTGATCGATACAAACAATGGTAAAAAATTCATTATCTATGGATAGTGCACTTTGAAGAATAATGTTTGATTTATACAGAGCACCCCTCATCTCTGTAGGTGACTGACTTACACATGTAGCACTCAGCATATGGCAGCTCACAGAAATTCACACCATCTCACAAGCACAGTACTGGGGGTTTTTCACTGTGCTGAAATGAGGTATGCTGTGTCATGGGAACCAGGAATTGGGGTAAAATATGTATGCTTTGGAGAGGGGAAAAATGGTTTCTGAACTTCCTGAATGATAATGAATGTACAAGGCATAGAGCCGTTCTGCTGTCATGATAAGGAAATAATCTCTTTAACTGTCTTGAAATATGTGTTGTTATTTCTCTGTGCTGTTTGTACTCTTCATACTATACAGATACTTGTCTTCATCCATCATGCATTAAATTTTAAGGGGAAAGAGTCTAGATATCAGGCAAAGTACCTTCAGCCAGCATACAGTCAAATGATTTACTAAAACCACAAAATCAACTGCAGCTGGATGTAGCAAGGGGAGTTTGATACAAATAGAAACTCTGAAAATTGTCATAATGTAAAAATTTTAAAATTGGTCAGCTATATACAATGATTAAGTGATCGCACCATTGTTTAATATTCAAAAATAAAGTAAAAAAAAAGTCCAATATATGGTATAGGACAGGCTTCATGCCACATAAATTAAAGACTGCTTAATTAAAATAGATCTGCTTCCATTTTAAATAGGGACTGATCTGAAAGCTGTAAAAAATATGAAACCATTCATCATAACCTGAAAAAAAGCACTCGCACTATTCGTATAACATATATTCATATAACATATACTCATATAGCTTTATAGAGGAGTTTGTTACGCTTTTAAGAACCAGTGCCGTCAGTGTGCTAGATTTTTTCCATTTCTCCTTATCTGTGTACAGAAACGGGACCATCATTTTGACCATGACTGATTTACAAAACTACTCTATATGTTTTCATAGTACCTCATAAGCAGCGGTGTCATTGGACTTGATTACATTCGTTTTCAGAACGGATTGTGAAGAGCTGAGCCAAATCCAGAACTTCTTGCATTAGATCCCTGGCTGATAGATGTGGCTTCTCCTGCTGTTCCAAGCATTATGGCCACCTGTGTTATTCAAGAATGAGGGAAAAACGTTAATTTGAAACGTAAACTGGTCCAAGTCATCTGGAATTGTTCATTTGTCTAGGGGAAGTGGGAATGTTAAGAGACAGAATTAACTTTTTTACATTTCTGTGAATTCTTGAACAGAATACTTGGGCTCACTCCACTCCTGGTGTAAGTCAAAGCTTCCCTGAGCATTCAAGGCTCATTCCATCTACTGAAGCCTCTTTGTAGAGAATCCCAAGATAAAAGCTTACTCAACTTGTGACATTTTTGTAGGCACCAAAGAAGTACTGGCACCTCCAGAGAACGTTCACAGCTTATGTAGGCAGAAAGAGCTTTTCCAGGAGGCTGTTACTCCATTTGCTGCAAAGAGAGGCTGTCAAAGGGACTACTGTGAGACTTCAGTAATCTAAAATTAGGGGCGACAAATTTGATCAAATGCGGTCATTTTTATGAGTAGCAGATAACCAGGTGTGTGGTTAGGCCTTAGCTATTCACTCTTTACAGCAAAGCAAACACATTTGCCTTTCCACATCTAAAAATACAGCTTCAAGTTTCCAAATAAAAAAAACAGAGGCAATGTGGGAAGGTTGTTCTTGAAGAGTAACATTTATGTGTTGTCCAACATCGTTTGCAGTAAAGGTGGATGCAGATGTTGTTTTGTTCCATCTAGTTCAAATCTATGTATGGAATAAAAAGAAACAGTAGAATAAAAAAATAATAAAAAAAAATAAACTTATTTCTTCAGTCCCCACAGAGGGGAAAAGTTGTTGCTGTTTTGGAAAGATAAATTTAACTTATGCAATAAATTGCTGCTAAGATTTCCCAGTAACTGTTGTTAAAGAGATAAATCAGTACAAATGGTACGTGTTGTGCTCAGTATTGGCTGAATTAAACAGATAATGGAAATTGGAAATTAATATCACACACCGAAATATCCTCAACAGAAATCAAGCCTTGCCATTTGCATTCTCTCCAGCAGGTGATGGGATGATCTGAGTAATCCAGGTGGCCTAGTACAATGCCTAAAAAGGTTAGATAGTTTTAAGGTACTGCAAGTCTCATTTTCCATGATTTATATAGCATTTATATGCTACAAAAGGCACTTTATGTGTGAAGCAGAGTGCCCCTGAGTGGGAAAGGTTTTCAGCTGGTGCTGGGTTTCATGTTAATGTTCTGCACCCAGTACCACTTCATATTACTTAAATGCAGACTCAACTAACAATTAATATAAATGCTGTCTTATAAATTAAATATTGTAGGCTGTATTTTTTAATGGATGCCTTCTTTGCAGTTAATATAGAATTGCAGTTTCATATTGCTGAATTTTCTGCTGAGATACGTACTTTGGTACCTTATTGGATGTGTGACTGTCTATGAAAGGAGCAAGAAGGAGCTTCTCTACACAGTTTTGTCATATTTACTGAAAATATTCACTGTCTGCTGCTGGAATGTAGATGTGAAAATGGCTGGAGTTCTTGACCCTCCTTGATCCTGCTAGTACCTCTTAGGGTGTAAAAGCCCACCAGTTCATTTTCTGACACTTGTAGTGGTTGTACTGTCCATGTTACCTTCTGCTAGGCCAATTATTAATTATTTTAAAGCTTAAATAGCTGTAAACAAGTTTTGCATGATTGTGTTCCCTGTTGTCTTGTGGTTGGTTTCTTGGTTTTTTTTTTCACATTCTGCAAAAATACTTAAAATACTTTATAAGGTAATGCATTATTTTGAGCTCTGGACAATTAATTATGAATGTCTGAGGAAAAGCACAGGATGAAAGAATTTTATGACCCAAATAACCTGGTACAGGTCACAGATCAACTCCTGACAAACAGTAATACCTTGTTAAGCCCTAATGTAGCACCATTTAAATTAGACATCTCAGTAAATGTTAAACATACTTACTTTTCAAACAGAAATAATTTGAAGCCAAGTCTATTTTTCAGACTAAAACCTTGTGTGAAATATATTTTTTCCCTTCTGAGCAATCTAAAATAACAGTATAGGGCATGTGAATATAAATATTGTATTTAAATAGAAGCATAGGCAACTATCTGTGTGTGATACAAACTTTAACTCTTCTTTTTAATTTGCTATTATCTCTGCCTAATTAATATAGTAAAAAGGTTGTTGCATAAATCAATATATGACCCCAATGCAGTCTTGCTAATATCCCTATATCCAATAGATCTTGTTCTGTAATTCCCCTGGAAGAAGTGGGGCATGTCAGATAAATTAAACGAAAAGAACAGATGTAGATTAAGAGTGATGTAAATTTCAAGCCTGCACTTTTAATTTCACTAAATATTATTTTCCATCTTCACGATCACATTACATTGAAATGTGGAACTTCAATTTCCTCTACTATTTCATTTAATAAAACCTTTGTCTCATCTGAGTTCTTGAAGAGATGTTAGCTTTAAATCACATTGACTTCACCCTATCCAATTTACATATGCTGAAGAAATAAAAGTCTTTTCAAGAGTTGCCATGGGGCTTCAGAGGCCTCAAAGGAGTATTAAGACCTTGAGTTTAATGTGAACTGCCTCCAACACAAAACACAAATCTTCCCCACAGAATACTAATCATTCACTGTACACTTACATTTGCTGTGTGAGTTTCTAAAGTAAATAAACAATCCACATATAGGGAAAAAATAACTAAATTATGTTGGAGTGTTTGAATGTACAGATATGTCAGCTGGAAATAAAAAATGCTTTCTATAGGCCTGGATTATGTAAGACATGTTACGTGGTTTGACAGATGGACAAAATAGAACACAGGACAGACTAAAGGGGGATTTCAGAGCTCCTCCATTTTTCCTCCAAATTCTGTGTACCTGCAGAACAGCAGCAGGAGTTTCTCAAAGTCACTGCAAATATACATACAAAATGTTTTGCCTTGGATCTATATAAACAGAAATGCTTCCACACTAGATTTACTTTGTTTTACTTGCATAAACATTTTGTTGTTGTTGTTGTGGTTTGTTTTTTTTTTTTTTTTATAAATCTTACTCTGTTTTAAAAGATCAGTGGCCTTCACTGCGTAAAATAACAGAGGGGGGAAATGTTTTCTTAATATGACCTCAATCTCGTCTCTATAATGATTTCTCATTATAATAATTATATCCCATTAAAATGTCAGAACTGGTTTAAACGATACCTAAGACGACATGTCTGTTTGAGCAAACCAGCAGGCAGAAACCTTGATGTTAATTTACTTGGCGTCATTTAAGGGGAATGGAGAAGTCCAGTACATAAGATGAAAATCCTTGTGTGACATAAAATGCAAGGAGATTGACTAGAGATAGTATTAACTTAACACTCAAATAATCGGTCAGTCATAAGTAATTAGGGAGCATTACAAATACACAAAGGGAAGGTTTGTTTCAAGTGGGGAGCAGAGTGAATGACTGGGAATGAATACTCCCCCATGACAAATCCAGCCCTGTTTGCTGCTGGGGAATGATCGGCGTTCGTTTGGGTGAGATCACAACCCCCTGCTCTCACTGGGGTCCGGCTCCTGGGGTGCTGGTGGTTCCAGGGGCAGTTCCCAGTGGGAATGGGAGGTGCTGGGTCTCACCCTGTGTTAAGAAAGAGCGTCTGGACTATTTGGGCCAAAGACTGACAGACTCTTCACACAAAGAATCGGCTCCTACCACAAACGATGCCAGTTGTTTCAGTTCAATGAGCTCATCCTGGTCTGGCTCTTTACTCGGAACGATTTCCATTCCTCGGGTGTTCACGAACAAGTGACTGTGACAGAGTTTCCTGCCCTTTGTTATCCATTATGTCTCGTGTGCAGTCAGACCCCGATCCAGCAAGAGATTTCAGGATGAACTGAGAGGAGCCCTGTGAGCTGGGCTGGGAGGGACAGGCACATGGGCTGGGCTTAGCTGAAATCTCCCTTTTCTCTCCTGTGCTGCTTTTCTGTTCACTCAGGTGTCCTCTGGTGTAAAAATGCTAAACCAAAGCATTCTGCAACAACTAGAAAATATCAGATTCTCTTATACATTGATCATTGACAAGTCAAGACTTTTAATTCTTGTCTGCACCTGATCAGTAAAAATACATTCTAAGATTATCGATTCATATTTTTGTAGTAAATTAATAAATAATGATTGGATGAGAACAGTACCATTTCCTATCAATATCACTCTAGATTTTATATTAAAACAAGCTCATTCGGAACCCAATCCTAGAGTTTTCACAAGGTATCCCTACTGCTGTGTGCGTACTGTGCAAGTGGACTATTAGAAAGTAACTAGTTTTAAAATAAATTGCACACGGGCTGACTTCCAAAGAGTAATTGGTAATAGAGACAGAACTCATACTTCTTATGCAGGCAAACCTACCATTGACTTAAGAGTGCATGGCCCTGAATGAATGGCATGTTGAAACTCCTGGAAGGAAGCCACCCCACAAAGAATTGAATTGAATGGGGTCAGCACCAGTCCCAGAAAGCCCTTTTAGGCTTGGAAAGTGCCCTATGGAATCTCATGCCAAGGGCAGTATTTGCTGTGGTGTGATATAGAGAGCAGAACTGGCTGAGGGGGATGTGCTGATCTGCAGCACAGAGTGGGGAACAGCATCCCTGGTCCATCCACCTCCCACGGGCACATCCTGCCCCATTGTCCCACTGTACTGGTGACCTGTACAAAGTGCCGTGTGCTCGAACTGGACCACTCACTTCTAGGTCTCCCCTATCAGTGTTTTCATCTTGACACACATCTAGTTTTTTCTTTATTATGACTTCAGCATCACAGTGGCAAATGTATTTACTGTGTTTATGTATTTCCTGATAGTGCGAATCTTTTGCCGCCTTAGAATGCCAGATAAAGTTAATAGGGCAAACCTCAGTAAACAAGGCTAATTACCATGGCAATTTAGATTAAGTCCTTGAAATGGATTGTCAGAAATTAGTTTATTTATGTTGCCAGATTAAGGATCCATTTCTCTGTCAGATGTTTCAGCTACCGTGAAGTAATCTTCCTACTGATAAGCGCAAAGAGCTGGTCACGTTTGTTTCTCATTCCTGTGCATACGCTTAAATGGAGTTTTAAATCACTCTCAATTAATGACTTGAATTTGAAATATTTAACTTAATGTTTCTTATTAATTCCTTCTGTTGTGTTTGCTAGTTTTTTCTAATTAGCTTCAGTTCTTTTCTCTAAATGAGCTGGGTTTTACACCTGAACAGATAACCAATAGGTGGTGACAGCAGTACACTTCTTGATTCCACCTCATCCTGCAGGGCTTCGGGACTGGCCTTGCTTTTAACATTATCATTTCTTACTGCATGAACCTGAGCGATGTAACTGGAAAGAAAGAAAATACATTTGCTTTTAAAATTCCAAGGTACTGATACTGGTGTAAGCCTGGAATGGCTCAGAATCTGCAGAAACACACGTAAGAAAGTAGCTCATTACAGATTCATTAGTTCAGGATTCAAAGTCTTAAAAGTAATTGTTTGAGAAGAAACTCCCCAGAACAAAAGATAGCATGGTACGGGTTTGTTTTAAAACAACCATTTTTTCACTGCAAGATTCTGCATCTGCAAAACTTGGAGTGGTAGTTATTAATTTACAACTTTCAAATATCAGAAGAGCTCTTTTGGTACTGTATTAGGAGAATCTTAGTGGGAAGCTGTGTATGAAGTGACTGTTCAGCCTGTACAGGCCACGATACAGAAACCTTCTGTGAAAATTAAAGATTCATTCTATACTTACAGTACAATCTAGATCTATGATACTAGATACTATGCTACAGGCAGTGTGAGAGTTAAATCTCACTATTCTTACCACAGTTAACTCCATCTGCTTTCCATTTTCCTTACCCAGAGTTAGAAATTTTGTCTTAATTCCAAAAATATGACATGATAAAATTGACACCAAAATCAATAGTTTCTATTTTACTCAACAACCTTCTTCTAGAACTTTGCTAACAAAGGACAAAATTCCAACCGCAGATAAAGTTAGTGGGGATTTTGCCATGTACTTTAATGGGCCACAGTATTAAATTCTTTATTAATATTTCACAGTAGGTATTTTTTCCTTACTGAAATTCATTTTTACTGCTGTTTTATAAGAATCAGAGTAATTTAGAAAAATTCCTTGGTATTTTAAGTGTTAAATTTTTCTTCCTTAATGAAGATGTGGGAAATTTTTTATTGATATACCCCTCTTAATCCCATTTTTTTACATTTTGAAACATAAATTTGCAAGAAGATTGTGAAATGTATGCTTCATAATGATCCATTTATTGTGCTGGGTTTTTTTTTTGGAAAATAGGAAGTTTAGAAAGTCTGATTATGTCTCATTACCATACTTTGCAGAACGCTGTATGCCAGCAAACAGTAAACACATTTCCCATATTCTAGAAAATTGCAAAAAAGTCACAAATAGTCAATAGAGCTACAGGATGAACTGAAGAAGGTATTTACTTGGAGTTCCAATTCTGTGCTTGGTTCTAAGGAGAAATTTCAGGAACCTTTTAACACAGAAAGGAAGGGAAAATAAAGACAGAAGACATACATAATGCCAGATGACAAAAATCAGGCCAGTATTTCATCAGGTAAAAAGCAACATTTAAACTGCTGTAAAATTATTGTGAATACTCATCAGGGTGGGTGTTAAGTTGTGGGTTTATACACACTGGAAATGTGTTCCAAGAGGTGTCCTTGTACATAATAGAAAAGATTTCTTGCTTATGCTTCAACATACAGTTTTCTAAGTCTCTCTCTTTGTTCTTTTATTCCAAAGGATGCAGTATTTGTCCTTTGGTGTTCAGTACACATGATCTTTCAAAAAGTCCACTACTTCGATCCTGAAAAATATGAAGCACCTCCTGTTTGAAAGTCATAAATGCAAACTCGAAGTACTAATAATTTGGGAGCAGCGCTACAATTAACACTGCAGTGCTTGGTTTAGCACTGGGTATTTGCCAGATCTTGTTTCTTAATATATTACTAGACAGTTATTCCTGCTGGCCAGTAGGTTGCTAATACATCATGTGAGCAATAATCCCACTGGCTATTAGTGTGTTAATGCATGATTTAGTGTCATTCACTTGATTCATTAAAATAGCAGCAACTACCAGGAACCCCTTAAAAACCTTCAAAGTCTGTATGTTTTATTCCAAACAACTGCACGTTTCTGAAAACAATTACTTAGAGGCAATGGAAGAAAATCTAATGCCTTGGACTGGGTGGTAACTATGGCCCTAATCCAACACCTGTGGAATGAGAGTCCTTGCATTGACATCATGAACTTCAAAATTGGACTAATGTCTTAATTCACAGAAATGTCACAATATTATTGTTAGCCTTTGGAAGCCAGATTAAATGCTGAAGACTCCTTAAAACTATGGGATTCTTTTATATTTGATGTGATAGCAAGAAATTAAGGCTAAAGTATCACCAAGAAGTCAGTCAGGCACTTTTCTATAGAAGTATCTATGTACATAAACAAATTCAGTACGGAGTTCTAGTAATTGCACCAGAATACTCCTGTGAGCAAAATTTTGTATACGAAGCTTGCAAGATTATGTTAAAAATTGACAGAAACACAATCCTTCTGGATTTGATGCTTTGGTTGAGTTTGGGGGGGAAGTGTATTTTTGTAAAATTGAATATTATAAATTAGATATCCTTAATAGCAGTAGGATGTTTTGACAAATGAAGACTCAAAAACTTCAGACAGTCTTGGCTTTTACAAACTAATGTCCTGTAAATCATATCAGAGCAATTCCCTTAAACATTCAAATGAATGGCGAGTAGATTATTACAGTAAGGTATAAAATTGCATCACCTTTAAGAGCACCAGGATGGCAAGACTGAAGTTTTATTTGCTTTTTGATAGGTTGCTTTTACATATGGTTTTCCTGTTACTTAGACACAGATTTTGATCTCTGAAATATTTGTGTCTGTAAATAATCTTACTCCAAAACCTTGCTCTGAAGAAAATATAGTCTCCTTACCTAATGAATTTAAAACTGCTATGGTAACATACAAACCTAATTAAATCACATTGGGATTAAGAAAATGGGAGTCAACCCATGCTTGCCAGGCACCTTTAAAATAATCTTTCAGAAGAAAGCAGTTGACTCAGTCTGTAATTAAATTCAAGCTCTCAGAAAACCATGCAAACCTGCAAAGGTCAAATTGACTTTTACCAGACCAACATGCTTTATTGATAGCATCTTTTAGAGGATTTTTAGATGTAAAATTGATTCACAGTCTTCATGTAGTAGCTTAGAAGAAACCTTCTAGGGGGAACTGTGAAAGGAAGGTATTGAGGCTCTACTAGGGATTGATATCATATAAATCATTATGTCTTAACCACATCTTCAGGCAGTGCTTTCATAACCTTTGAAAACTGAGATTGAAATGCTGGTTAATGTCCCTGCTGCTGACTGAGCGTTTAGGAAGCTCATATGTAACCTTAAGAGCGAGACTGCACTTTTAAGGCTCTGCCCTTGCACTGTGTTAATCTCAAGGGAATTTCTGGGCAAGACTCTGCTTTGTGTAGATGTTAACAGGACTATGGGCTGCGCAACCTTAGGATGGTACTTGGCAAACTCTCCTCCTCTGTTTGTAGACGGATGCATAAGGGCTATCTAAGCTGTCATTTGATCTCCTGCCACCTCTGGCTTTCTGAGGAGTGAATTTCGCCATCTGGTCAAGAATGTGCTCAGAGACTGCATTTATGTGGAGAGGGTATGGGAAACAGAAGGTCTGCTCTTTCTGGTTTTGCACGTGTACATGGAGACTAGTAATATCTCTCCTCTAACATCAATAATCTGGATAACTGCATCGCTCCCCCTGCCCTCACAGGTTTTCATACTTAAGGAAAGTAAATGTATTGATAAAGCTGTTGGATAAAACCACAAATAAAGATCTAGACCGCTCTGCGTGTGTTTGCCTGAAAACCTCAGACAGCAAGCAGCAGAATGTGTGCAATAATAAACAAGCAGGGGAAGTATTAACTCTGCAGGGAAGAAAACAAATGCAGAGTATATTTATAAATGCTGCTAGGACACACTTTTTGAGATATGGATTGTGTTTTTCATTATAGATTTCAGAACCGCTCAGCTTTTCTTTGTATATTCTCATGCATATATGAAACTGAAAAATGAATTTTCTCATGAAATAACAAAATACCTTGTATTTATACTTTTCAGATATTTTCAATCTGGGAAGTGCGTATTGCCTCACATATATTAATTCATAGGCTTGACAAATGGTCTTACTGGACAGCTAGTGTAAATTTTTCAAACTGGAATTGACACAGAGAAAGGCTGTCCCAGGGGAAAAAGAACTGGCCTGTTTTATCAACCTTTCTCTCAAAAACGCACGTAAAGAACAAAAATACAATGAGAAATCTTGGTATTGCATCAAGAGGTATGAAACTTAAGAATGTAGTTTTCAACAATAGCTAATTCATCAAACAAATAAGGTAGGCAAATATGTTAAAATTACGCCTGCTGTGTACTGAACATAAGCCCATGATTTACAGTCAGTGAAAGGGTTGGGCTAAATCACCCCCAGTAATTAGTGAGTGTCTGGAGGTGATATCTCTGAAGCACAGAAATACGAAACTCTGAGGGGTCATTCTTTTGGTCTGTAAAGTATCTCTAATATTTTGATATCAATATGGATCTCTAACAAAGAGCATCCAGTTACTGCTCTCAAATGCTTGCCTCATTCTGTTAATAGTTGTGTAAGTTAACTTATTTAAAAAAATATTTACCTTCCTGTCTAATAAGACTGCATGATTAACAGCTGAAAATTATCTAGCCATGAGACACATCTCCTGTATATTCTAGCTTTGATAATAAATTACCATTAACGTTTTTGCTGAAACTAAATCTGTGCATTTAGGACAAAGAAACAGCTCCTGTTGTCCTTTCCTTTTTAACAAAAAAGAAAAAGAATTTTTATTGCAAGATATGAATCGTGCACATTGTGGCAATGCACTCAAACAAGGCTAACTGCAAATGGGAGTGATTGCACAGACCCTCAGAAGAAGTGATCCCATTCACTTCACACTGCAGATATTGTATTTGTTTGGTAGATGACTATTTTCATTGATTGCTGGAGCTTCATGGATTTGATTACAAGAACAGATGCTTTATCCTCTTGTATCTCTACATAAATACACCTGACTTGCTTTTGGGATGACAGTATGTTTTGTACCTCATAAGACTGGTTTCAATTAATATGCAGAGAAGACAAATACATTCATTTTTTTTCTTTAAAATCAGCAGCACTACCTCTTTGGGCAAGGCCCCAATTTTACTTCTTGTTCTTAGAACATGAAACAAGAAGTGTTTCATCATAATCTTATCCTTGTATTTTCCAAATATGCAAAAACTTTGTTAAAACATAGAAGCCAACAATAGATCTCTATAGATTTATTTGTTCTAAACAGCATGTTAGAAATAATGGTGGAACATTAATTCTTTTTTCTTGCTTTTTTAATTAACCACTTAATTTAGTACTTTAAGGAAGCACAGTCTATGGATAACAAGAATGTGGTGTAAGAATGTCTAGCTGGTTAGTAATAAATCTTTAATTCCTTGCATGTTTATTTAATGTGGATTAATGGTTTATGTCTCACTGAGCTTCAGAGTCTTGATTAAAATAAATCTAGCTATAGAAAAATAAGAAATGTACACATTTCATATTATACTAGCATATAATTTAGGCTAACAGATTCAAGAATGTGTGTTTATAGGATAAGAGAAATAAGTCAGTGTGGTTTTAAATAGATTATTATGCATGAATATGTTGCAATGCCTACGGAGGCAGTACATCATGTATAGCATTCAGAGACTGTGATGTCTGCAGTGTTTATGTAGTACATCTAGTATTTTAAAATGCGGTATGTCTGTATGTTAAAGTAAGAACATGGATCTGTACAATAGGGTAAAATGTTTTTCAGAAATTCAGTTTATGCAATCCAAAGGGACACTCATAAATTAACATTTTAAATGAAAACATAAATTGGTTTAGCAAAAAATTATGGTAATTTATCACCAAAGGTAGACTGTACATGGGATGTGGAGTCATAAGGGTAAATAATTCTCTGCTTTCAATCGCACAATGCTACTTAAACAGCAGGGTTAAACAATAATGTTTGTTATGATTATGTTTCCATTAACCACCCACTGATGGCCCCAGACAGGGTTTCATAAAATCTGAGTCACTGCTGAATGCAGAGATCTTTTGACAAGGGACGAACCCTTCACTCTAGATGTGCCACAAGTATCTGTGTTCCCGCGGCAACTGTGACCTCTTCATTCTGATGATGTTCTCCCCTTTTCTAATACTCCAGTATTTCTAATATTCTATTATTTTACAGGCTCCTGGATTTATACGGAGGTGCTTTATTATGGAAAAATCTTGGTGATTTACTTGGTGAGTAAGTATCAAGCAGAACAGCAAGCTACCTAACAAAACTCTTAACGTCCTGGTTGGTGGTACTAATTTTAAATCTATTACGCATCCTAGTAACAGAAAAAGGAGTCTTTGGAACCCAGTTTTGAGATCTGCATACCAGCCATTTTGAATGCAAAGAAACTGTGAATTCAAAGGACTTTAGCACATGCATTGCAACACTCTGCCAAAACCCCCATAACTATGGATATTTGCTTGTGCAAATTTATGATTTGCAACTCTTTCATGTTAAGGGCTCAGAATTTCTGAGTTTAAATTAGTTTTGCGTGCAGATGGGTCTCCAGACACTCTTGGTATTGTGTGAGTGCCACGGTTTGGTTCACCCAACAGTAACAATAGGAGATTTTAAAATCTGAAACACTGTACCTGCTACTGGGAGACCTGCCTATGAAAAATACGATTCCTCTGTGATCTTCTCCCAAACTGAAGAAAAGATAAATATTGACTTATTTTGCAGTGGATTACATACACAGAGTTTAATTATTAATTATCCACTGGTGAGGGATAACGTGTCATAAACTGAATCAATCCTATTAAATAACATGTTCATTTTCAAGAGCAATACTGGGGCACTCATTCTTTAAGAAAATGTATCTTGTGCCTACTGCACTTCAAGGTTATAGGTCACGAAGTTTATTAACCCCAAATGGCTTTATAACCTATTAAACATAAATAATATTTGAATTATTAAATAACATTGCTATAGTATAGTGTGCTCTGTCCTCTTATGTCTTTCTAGCCTTTGTCATTCCTGCTCCTTCCAGGTCCATTGGGGCTCTTTATAGTAGTTTAAAAACCCTCATCCAAATAAATAATTAATGCTTACTTGATTTGTTTTTAAAGAGATGACATTGGGAATATATATGTTGTCAATGGGAACTTCTGCATTTCTTCTCTGACCCTAGTATGGACTTCCTGGCTGAATGACTGTTGTCTTTCGTTCATCATCTGTACAGTCCAGATGGTAACAGACCTAGTTTTCACAGTTGTTTCAATGACCAATTAATTATAATCTTCTTACTGTAAGCTGCTCTATTATTAGTCCCTGGGTAAATGCTTCACCTGCTGAGTGATGTACCTGGCATTCTCAGGAGTGGGTGACAGTGGCATCAAAATATTATCTGTAAGAATTACAGTATTTTATCAATTGTCATGCCATTAAATCTGTGCATAAATTCTTCCACAGAGGAAAATTACAGACATATCAGTCAGTGATCCTATAAAACTGAAATGTGCTACAACTCTCAGAGGGTACCCAAGAAACAGCGAACCATGAAAAAGTAAAACTAAATAATTTGTAGTTTGTTTTGATAACATTTTAGAGTATTTAAGTTATCTTTGTCAAAGTATGGAAAGTCTTCAGGCCAATTCTAGTGAGTGGAGAGGTATTTATGATTTTTTGACTCTACATAATTTCAGTATTTTTAATTTTACCTGTTCCACAAATATTCTAGTCATAGGGAGTATGTTGTCTGATATGTATTACTTGGTGAGACACTATGATAATGAAGTCCACTAGCTTCATCATTTTACACTTTCGTATTGCATCATTTGTTACATGTTAACATTGCTGCTGATAAAAATATAATTGACAACAGTTTTACCTTTAAGGCTGAAATTTTTAATATCAGTAATATAAGCCTGGTAAATGTTGCTTAATATCCTGTAGATCACTGCTGTTTATTACTAAGGGAAGTGGTTTATCATTCCTCTATTGAACATTTTATGCTAAGAAATGATGATACCTAAAATATTCTGACTCTCGGCCATTAGAGGCAGAACTCTTAATCAGAGAGAGCCCTGATAGGTATTACTCATTTGCTCCTCTTCTTTAAAGTGAATTTGCTAAATGCCCAGTGTTTAAAAATGCCCTTGGTTAAAATTCTAAAGTAGTACACTATTTTAAAATAGCTTGGGAAATTCTGGGTAAAACAGAACTAAAAGGCTAAGAAAGAAATCTCCACATTGTCAAAAAGAACCTCACAGAATGACAACTGTTCTGGTCCTGCTGAGCAGTCTGGCACCTCGGTTTGGGAGAAGGAGTTGCTGAATTATGCAAACTCCAAATGGTTTTCTCACTGTTTTCAGGAATGACTCCTCCTTTCCTTCCCTTTGAAAGAATGCATGTAGGTCTGTTCCTTGAGATACACAAGCTCTTCGCTCTCCTTCTGAAAATTCATCCTCATACCTCAAGACGCAAGAGAGAGAAACAGCCTTTCTCCTTGCTTTATAACTACACATTTTTTCCCTCAAACATAAAGAGTAAGTTAAGAAATAAATGAAAGAAATGCTTCGTGTTTATAATAGCCTTTTAGATACAGATGTAGACAGCCATCATAAACATCTCTCTCTCCTGTTAGCGATGTGGGGAGTACTTTCAGATTTACCAAAGAAAAGTAGTATGGTTTTGGAGTCCTTCATTCTTTGTACAGTACTTTTGCTATAATCTGGTTTCATATTTTTAGTTTAGATTTGATCATTCTCTAGGTTTACTGACTACTATCCATATTTATCCAATCGTTATTTATATTAAAAAGAATGCGCTTGATATTATTTGCTCATTTCATTGGTTTCATTTCTCATTTTTGCCTTTACTTCATTGAATCGCTGGCCAAAGTTACACCTTTTTATAAGGGAAGCACTGATTATTATTTTTTTCATCGAAATTTCCATTAACTGACAATAATAATTTGCCATTTTTCTGTTTATATTTCTCCACGTTGTCAATTTTGCCTATAATTTTCCTTTACTTTCTCTCATCAGAGGTTTCTACCATGCTGTCAAATTTAGAATACCTGAAATTTCTTTTGATTACTTCTCATCTCTTATTATCGAAATACCGGGTTTGAAATATCTGGGCTCCCTGAAGATGTGTGTTCAATCCTACCACAACCGTAGCAGACAGTTATCCTTCTGAGATTAATAAATTACATTCTATGAAGTTCACAGAGTGTGTTGCGGAGAGGGTTTAGCTGAAACTTTCAAGAATCAAATCCTGTCTGCTCTGTTTAATTACTGGAAATAACATAATCTTTCTGTAGGATTTGAGATTTATTCCTGTGACGTGATTATATTCTCCTCAGCACACTGGAGTTTGCCGTACAATTAGTTACTGCCTCCCCTTTCCAATGCGCACACCGTTTCAGCAATGCTGTACGTGAGAGAGCAGTCGGGTGCAGTTTGTACTGGAAGTATAAGACCACTTCAGTAATTACAAAAATAACTTATTGATGTGTTGTCCTTAATGACAGTTTTTAATAATTCATGCATATTCATATAAAAAATAGTTTTTGTTTTTAACTTTGAATAGAAATATCAAAGAAAAGGTATTATTAGATTTCTGTGTTTGTCATTTTGCGTATTTGAATGTAGAGGGGCTGTATAATACAGCAGGTAATGTTTATATGGTGTGACTGAGATCAGCAATTAATCCTACTTTAAACTCCGTCAATATTGCAGTGTCGTTTAAATTGTGCTACTAAGAAGTCTTAATAAAGGCAGCACAGAAAGACAGCACAACAGTTAAGTGTTTTAATGATACACACTAAAGCAATGCTACTGATTAGATTCTTTGCTAATTACCCTCTGCTACTTCTGTTCGTTACATTTCAACAAAATAGACACACTTATTAAAAACTGCACTGCTTTTTAAGATGCCCCTCATTGCTAAATTCCTGTAAGCTCAAGACAGAACAAAAGGTTTTGAAACATTATTTTAGATGCTTCCAGGAACACAAAGTCAATCATTTCTGTAAGAATATCAGAGGATTTATAATTCACTAGAAATTTCTCTTCTCTTTTTCTCTAACTTGCTTATACTTTATTCCCTGTAATTACACTAAAGCTATGTAAGGAGCATTATGATACGATATTGTTTTTCAGAAGTTTACTACCTGCTGAACTTTAGCTCTTAGAAGGATTTTCACCTTAAAGCCTATAGCCTGAGTTTAAAGTACCCCATGTTGCCTTGACATGGATCTAAACTGCATTTAGCTTTTCTGGGAGAGAATTTCTATGTCCTTTTAAATGGGAAGGAACGGTGGGCATCTCCTCAATTGACAGTTATTCTCTAGCGCAATGTGTAGGTAATACCCAAGCAATTCTGGAAAAAAGATCTGAAGGCGAATAAGATTCTGTGTGAGCAGAGGCACAGGCCTACATGTGTGATTATTACTGCTGTAGCTATAGATTTTTAATTGGTATAAAACCAACTCTTATACTAATCTTAAGATTTCAAACTGTGAAGATTATTGCTGAGAAGTTGCTTACTGACTGCTGAGTGCAGTCTGGAGTCACTGAATACAGAAAATCAAGAAACATATCTCCTGCATATGTGAGGAGAGATATCTATCTGTCTAGAAAATATATATATACGGCTGCCCTACTTTTCTGCTTTTATCCTCACCCAATTGCTAGGCAAATATATTTAACATGATGTGCAGTCCTCTGTTCTTAACCTAACCCAATATGCTCCAGTCATGCCTTTCAAATTCCTTTGCTAGTGAAGGCTTTGACCCAGAAATTCTCTCCCAAGAGAAAACGATGTTCATAGGCAGGTACTCTCACATGCTGGATCGCAGCTGGAATAGTTGAGACAGAAATGTCTCACCTGTTAAAAGTGCTTCTCTCCCTGGTGTAACAGAAGTGTAGAATAATAAACTGGTGGGAAGTAATCCAACTATTGTGAGCACTGGATAATTGCCTAACTCATAGGAGACCAGGGAATGTCCACTTCATAAAAAAAAAACCCCAAAACAGTCCAGATGGGCACAACCCCCTTTGGGATTCCTCCCACAGGATTAAGTTCTGTAAATATTTGTGTGGGAGGTTTATAACTATTTTTCCACTGAATTAGATCCTTCATCATGAATCAATGCTTCACAGTATGATGTTTCTAATGGAACCAAACACCAACAGATACAAAAGCTATTAACTTTGCATCTCTCTTCTTTCAAGGGTTTGTTAGTCATGATTAGGAACTGAAGAAATCTCCAGTATCATCTTTCATTTTTGTTCTCTTCTTTTCTGTGCTTTGTAGGCCTCCTACAAATTGTACAATACTGTGTTGATAAAAGATGTTTGTTCTTTAATAACTACCAGAATTGGCTTTTTTTGGTGGACAGACAAGATCTTTGTTCCGTAGATGAGATCCTAGAAGCATTAAAAATCTGATAAGAAAATCTGTGTCATTTTTTAGCAGCTCAGTACTTCCTCTGGGTACTAGCTGTATGTTAGAAGGGTGAAGAAACTAAACTGAAAAGAACTGCATGATGAAGAGGAAGGAGCAGGATTCTGTTCTGTTTATGGGATTGCTCTCAGTATCTAGTAAAAATATGAACAGGCAAATGACAGAAATACAAATATACAGACACAGATAATATTTGCAGTCAGTTAATTTAATCCTGAGGCCTCAGCTTTCATTACAAGAAAGGACCAGAACAGAGACAGTGACACTGTTCTGGAGTTCATGAGGCCAATGGGCGGGGAAGAAGTGTCTTTTGGGTCTTTGAGAGTGAGCATTTTTCATGAATACTCAGAAGCTTTTATACCTCAAGACTAACTGAATCTGATTACACGCAAACTGCAAATTGATTACTTTTTCATTTTATAGTATTACTTGATAATCTAAATTCCAGTGATCTTAATAGAAGATGAGAGAAGATTGCAGAAAACCTAGTATTCAATTTAAAAATAAATTGAAGTACAAGAAAGAAGAGAGAAAACATTTTCTCATGAAAATTCAGCATAAAATGCAGTAAAATTACTATAGTAGATAGCAACATAAATATTTTTCCTTTAGAAACTGCCCTGTTGATATTAATACATATATAAACATGTAATTATTCCCTGATGTTTTAATATAGTACACATCACATATGATGAGAAACTCTTTTTTGTACTTTTAATTCATTAATCGCATTTCCTTGTAAATATTTTAATTCTCTCTTACTTCCTATATCAGAGTTTCTATCAGTGAGGCAGTTTTGACGCTCAAGAAGGGATTAGCACTCAGTGTACTAATTAGAAGACAGGCTGCTTTCAGTACCCTTTGATTTTCCAACTGGATTGATTAGGTACTAGTTAGAGTTGTGTCAGCAAAGAGTAGCCTTTGCTCTGAGACTGGGGTAATGATCTGTGTATCATGCTTTTCTAGCAGTTTTTTTGCATCTTTTGTTTTGACCTCTATAACAAGGTAAGAGTAGTACAAATATAAAGTAAATGCATCTAAATGAAAGTGCAGTTACCTTTGATTTTTCAAATGGAAATTTTGTCCAAATTAAAATTTTTGATTTTTTTGTATCAGAATTTTCCTAAAGATAGGCATTTTTACTTCTGAGCAAAAGTGACTTTTGAAATGTGAACACACTTATGCAAATTGAAATACTGAGTTTTTACTAATTCAATTCTTGGATTCCCATCCCACAGACTATGAACATTTTCAGACATTGAGGCGAGAAATGTAGTTTCTTTTTCTAACATTCACAAATGTATATTATATTTCCTAGATTTTTGCTGTTGACATCTTGAAATCCATAGGCTGATATCAAGGTTAGGAAAAGACAAGAAACAGGCTATGAAAAAAGGAGAAAGAAAATATGCATCTCTGAACAATTGATTTTGGAACGTTAATGTAATTTTGAACACTAATGCCATATTAGTTCCTAACTGTGTGTGTGAAATGAGGGGTGCTGGTATTGCATCCTTCTTTGGTTTTGCTTAGCTTGTGGATGGGGATTCTCAAAGGTCTCAATAATAGCAAATGCCTCTCTATTGTGACCCGTCTTGTTGGTCTGCCCAATTTCCTGGATGAGTACCTATCAGAGGAATTCCACTGGGCTGGACTGGTTTTTATGGTCTCAGCGTGGTTCATGATGCATCAGTTCCTCCCAATGCGAGGGAAGAGTCACCTTCCTTGCTTTTCCATATACTGAACTCTTCCTCAAGGACTGCCTGGAGTGATATAAGCATAAGGCATTTTTCCACTTTTTTGTCCCTTCATGAAAAGAATGGG
The DNA here is from genome assembly GCA_026546715.1 of Gallinago undulata. Classification (NCBI taxonomy): domain Eukaryota; kingdom Metazoa; phylum Chordata; class Aves; order Charadriiformes; family Scolopacidae; genus Gallinago; species Gallinago undulata. The sequence continues at coordinate 37,196,100 of JAOTQQ010000063.1, read as the reverse complement.
GGACGAGGTGGCATAATAGCTGTTAGTCAAGCAAAACTATTCATAATGTGTAGGAGGACCGAAGTGAATAGAGTGCATGTCAGGATGCATCTTGTTAGGTATTTAGTGTTCTTACCGCCCTTTCCTAAGTGTGTCTCACCAGCCACCGTTCAAAAAAGGATGGAAGGACTGCTGGGCTAACCCAGTAGGTTTATTTTTAGGGTCAATGAGGCCTTTCTGTGAAGAAGATGGTCAAGTGTTTTGTTTAAATCAGAGTCCTTCCTGAGAAAAAAGTATGTGAGCATTTGGCAAGCATGAGGAACATGGAGTATTTAAAAAAAAAGAAAAAAAAAAAAGGGGGGAAGGTTTCTCACCAAGCTCTGCCTTGAGTGCATTGATATTAAGTCTTTTATCCTTATGTTTTACACTGATACAGTCTTAAACTAAACAGCCACCTTGACCTGTGCATTTCTGACTCTTCTAAATAAAGCTTATCATTGCTTGGATAAATTACTAAAGAATCTATATTTGTCCATGTGAGAAGCTTTTCCCTTCTAGCTCTTTTATAGCTCCGTACAATACATGCTGCACTGTAACAGTTTATCAAAGAGCAAACATGTCATGTGGTCTATAGTGATTGACAGACAGGAGTTAGGTTAATTCACTGTAACCTTCCTTAAAAAGTTATTGTTGAGTAAGTAAAAGCCATTATCACACAACTGACCTTTGCCAACAAAGTATTAATCTTTCACCAACTCTGGTTTGTTAGTAAATGTATATCAAACCAACTGTTCTCAGAAATGTCAGCAATCTAAAATAAGCACACAACATGCTGCACATCAGAAACACTACCAAGCAGCAAGGAGAGCGTCTTACTGAAGATGCAAAGGGAACTGGAGATTGAAGGAGCATGCATATGGACACAAATTTAATAGGCATCTATAGAGGTTCCCCTTGGTACCAGCTTATTATTCTCAGTTATCTGGTTAATTAAATAGTTCTTACATAAAATAATTACAATAATTAGTTGCCACCAAGACAGATGAGGTATTTTAAGATTAACGTGAGTCAGAAAGAGGGCTGGGTTGCAAAGTCCCACATTGCAGCTAAATAAATTAGAAGGGGAATTAAGGTATTTATGTTGTTTTGTTTGTTGTTTTTTCTTCTTTTGACTAGTGCTGCGGGTGGGATATTGAACTATTTGGTTGTGAAATACTTAATTTCAGTATAGTTCTTCAGACTTCTTGTTTCATTCATGTGTCCTTCGGGTGCTAACACCTCGTAGGACCAGTACAAGATACCATTCTGTAGAGCTTAGAAACTATCAAAGAGAGTAAGTAACACTATAAAGGTAATGAAATGTTTAGTTGAGATGATGGGTCTGATTTGCACATCATCTGACATTGACTCTGCTAAGGAAACAATGCAAATGCATTGGCCAAATGCAAAATTTGTCTTTACAATCAAGCTTTTTTACACTTGTCTGTCATCATTATATTTATTTTTAAAATAAACACTAAAAAAAAATACTTTAAAAATAAACACTTCTATAACTGCCAGCATTTCTAAAGTCCTAATGATGTAGTTTATCTGAAGATTTTTTAAGTAAGATGTAGGTGCAGAAGAGGGATTTAAACCAGGTTGTCTTAAATAAATGTTTCAAAAATGTCAGAGATCAATTGCTTATATTCTTCAACCGACATTTGTAACAAAGCTGGAACTTCAGGTAACAGAAGGAAAAGAGAGGTAAGAAGTTTTGTGTGATCACTAGTATAGGCAACCTGCATTTTATTCTGGAAGGAAACTTTTAGTAAACATAAATTATACTTTAATCAAACATAATGCTCAATATAGACATCTGATAATCAGAAGTTCACATTAGATTGCCTATTGCTATCTATTCCTTAAAGTCTATGGAAAAGTAAAAGATGATTTAATCGTTGAATTAAATTTTCTCAGCTAACATATAACTAGGAGTGATTATAGGCAAAAAACCCCCTCAGAAAAGTATGAAATGAAGGTGGGAGAACTAATAAGTTTCCCTGATTAATTTTTTTTTCTTCCCAGGAAAAAAAAACACCAGCAGAACTGTAGATATAATTGTTTTTTTAAAGGGGCTTTAATTAACAAACCCATTTGTGTTACGCTGTGTATATGCCGATCTACTCGTGTGGGCTTGTCAGGTGGGCACAATACATCACCTTGCGTGGTTCAGGTAGAAAGCTGGTTGTGGCTGTGCGTACATCGTTATATTTACCAAATCACCTACCCTTAAAGGATGTCTCCTGCACACAAAGCGAAGCCGTTGCTGCCAGCCATGCGGGGAGGTATCTGAAAGAACATGGTTCTGTTTTAAAGTCATGAAATATACAGCTATTAGGAACATCTTGACATCAAGGCTAACAGAGAGAGATCTTTTGATCCAGGATCACCAGACCAGGTTTAAAACTGCATTAAACTTTTATTATAACATATCCATATTGGAATATATCAAATAGAATTCTCTATGTGTCTTGCTTCATAAAAAAACCCACCCAGAATATTTGAAAATACCATGGCTTGCTGTTATTTCTAAGTCACAAGAAGCTGTTCTAGAAGTGTCACTGTGCTGAATGTTATTGTTGGGGAATTTGTGTGTTGTGTTTGGTTGAGTTTTTTTGCAGGCTTTTTTGTTTTTTTGTTTGTTTGTTTGTTTGTTTTCAGGAATCGAGTTACTTTTCCATAGGAAAAATGAGATATGAGCAGGAGGAGATTGTTCCTTGTCTTCAGAAGTTCCTGAGCAAGCCTACCATAGCCAAGACTGTACAGATCACATTATGGGGTTGGCTCACTGCCGTGAGAAAACAGGGAGCTACAGAGAAGGTGAAAAGACTTTCCTGGGGACCAGAGGAGAATGCACAGATTTTGCTTTTTTTCTTGTGATTTGAACAAAAGACTGAAAATGAAAGGTGTGCAAGCTCTCTCCCAAGGGGAGACTAGTGTACAAGGCCTGTTAGTCTTTCTGGCATCTCTGTTTGCTGTCATGTCCTTATTATAAGACAAAGCTAAAGAGCTTATTTTTTAAGTTGAAGAGTCAGAAACTTTAGTCTTCTTTAGTGTACTAATGCTTGAAGATCTGAGATAGCTTCAGCACAGAACTCTGGGCAACCTGGGGTCTTGTCACAGGTACCAGTGTAGACAAAGTCATGCACACAAAGGAAGTTTTTTTTCTTTCAACAACACATCTGGAAAGTTAGAAGGAACAGTGTGAAAAACTGTCCCTAAAAACAAGTTTTCATCAAAAGATAAAACAAATCAGATTACTAATTAGTAGGTGTAGCCTATATGTGAAGATTAGAAAACTGAAAATAGTTCCATTATTCATGTGTCT
>JAOTQQ010000063.1:37139157-37192651 GCA_026546715.1 Gallinago undulata | reverse complement strand
ATCAGATTACTAATTAGTAGGTGTAGCCTATATGTGAAGATTAGAAAACTGAAAATAGTTCCATTATTCATGTGTCTGGTTGTACTTTTCCGGTTCTTCCAAGGAGCCACTTCTCACTGGGGGTTCTCTTCATTCTCATCCTTCTGGGATGGGAAAGACTGAAATTAAAGAAGTCAGTGTCTGAGGGAAAAGTTTTGTTTAAGTCCAAATCAGATAAAAACTCTTCAGCAGAATGCAAGAATGCTCTCTTTCGTTTTTAAAATTACTGCATATTCTTTTCACATGCAGCTTGGAGAGAACAGGAATACCTCTTGTGAAGGCTGTTCTTGATACAGGATGAATGGAAATGCGTATCCCAGAAAAACTCTTGTTATAAAAACCCCAGAGACAGCTGCAGCAAAGACCAACATTCATGAATTTCCACAGGTATGATTTAAACCAAATTTACTATGTAAGAAGAATAAAGGCAGAGTGGACCCTTCTCTTTTGGTAGTCCAATACTTTGTGTGTGTGTGTACATAGATATTGTAACACATAAAAAAATTACTCTCTATTGAGAACTCTTTCCTTCCTATCATCACAGACTTGGTTCTATTCTTAATGGAAGACTATGTGAGAACAAATACAAGTATCCAAGGCACGTTTAATTTATTTTGGTGTAGCACATGACCGAAAATACTGCAACTGCCTGTGTTAGTGCATTAGCGTAAAGATGGAAATGCTTAATGAGTTAAATTCATCTAAACATTTTGTATCTTGTTTGTTCTAACATAATTATTATGTTAATTTTTGTATGCTTTGCATATTAAGCTCAGTGCATCCTAAGATGCTAATGACCACTGTGTCAGCTTTTTATTAAACAGGAAATAAACACACAAAATCCTGCTACAGCAGCTAATTAGTTTGCTATTCATATCAAAGAAAGTGAGACTGTTTCTCTGTTTTATAATTGAATGTATTTATATTATTTGCCAAATTGCCATTTGTTGAATAAAGCAGGTGACTGGTTGGGGGAAAAGAGGGAGACTGCAGTTTTATTGGAAAGATTTGTGGCTTATAATATCTTGCATTAATATGCAACAGTAATAATCACTAAATAATAAGGCATTAATATCTTGCCAATACTGGGAAATGTTGTTCAGTTCGGAGGTCCTTCTACTTATTTGGAACTCTCATCCTAAATCCTTCCTTTTTCCAGTTAATAGTGTTCATAATCTGACAAGTATATTCTTAGGTCATGAATTTTTTTGGGAGACACACTTTGCCCTTGTGCACTCTGTGCCCTGCTGCTGCTCTGAGATCACCTATCAACCCACTTACAAACCTGTGAAAGTTGAAAATCAATTTAGTGTCACTAGAATGTAAAAGCTAATAAAATATTACATTTAGTTATTGATGACATCTTATCATTATGCAGGGTGAAATGAAAGACTGAGTCACTACCGTACGTCAGATATTGCACAAAGGTTAAGTAACTGGCAGGCACCCTGGATCTGAGATATTACCAATTACCCTCATCTTTTTGGTTATACAGGGCAATGGCTGTAAATTTAAAACTCCGCCAAAGGATGATCAGAATCAACCACAGAGTACTATAACAGGTAAATGAATAATCATCCTAAAGCTGGGGGGTGTGGGGAGAGGTAATGAGCACATTTGGGTAGAAGTAAGCTTATTACTATGCCGGTTTGTGATAGTCTCTGTCACAATCCTTGCCAACGAATAATCTCTGGCTGCCTACCTACAGCCTGCAGCCAGTACACTCAACGGCCCCACTCTGAACAAACACCAAATGTCAGTCATTTTAACCCGCATCCATAATGACAAACAGTGGTAATAACGAACAAGCTAAATCCATAGCAGCGAATAAAGAAAAAAACCTTGAAAATGCTTGGTTTCTTAATTCATAAACTTGAGAGGGAATCTAGTGGGATAGAATGAAATAGAACTGTTGAAGAAGTTGCAGGGTGGAAGTGTTTTGTATTGCAATGAAAGAAAAAGTAATTAAGGGAAAGGCTGTAAATAGTTTTAGCAGTCCATAAGGCTAAGATCAATACTGAAAGCAGTGCTTCATGATAACAGGATGTGATAACTATTGTTTTGTCCAGAAACCACAAAATCCTCAGAAGAGTGATTACAATTATGTCTATGTGTATTTTCAGCAACAATCATGGTATGAGAATGATAAAGTTTCAATCTACCTGTCTACATACCTACAGATAAACCCAAGTAACGTGTATTTTAATAGTTCATCTAAATTTTATTACATAGATGAACTGGTTCTCTGGTATTCAAGGCATTTGGAACCCGTTCTGCAGTTCTAGTTCTATCCAGGCTCAAAACTATTTATAATAGTAAATCTAACAGCATTCTTTCATGTGTCAGATGAATTTTGTCAAGATCAAACCAATGTATAAGCACTGTCTCTATTTGAAAATTTTAGAATATCAAATTATGTCAGTATAAAGCATTTTTCTCCACTTCCCAACAATAACATAATGACAGGAACTAAATAAAATTACTCACCCAAGTGACACGAGAGGGTATCCCTGAGGATTATTGAACCAGACTTCTGAGAGGCTGATGACTGAAGAAAAGAAGGAAAGAAACACTAAATGCATAGAACACAGCTTGATCAGTTGTTGCTTCCGATCATTAGATCTGATCATTAATTCCTAAGTCATAGCAGAGGGGCCTTGCCTTACATTTTGTGAAATACGGTTACTTCCCACTCCATGGTCACCAATTTGAAATGTTACCTCATTAGAATGGAAAAGTTTAATTTTCATAACACATTAGATACTATGTGTATCATCAGTTTTCACCTAACAGCACTCACGCTACTGTCTGCTTCCAGGATACGAAATGGGTTTTGTCTTGTACATAATTTCTTTCTCATACTTATTAACTAATGAAAATCAGAAGAATAAAGAAACAAACAAAAAAGCTATTTGTTTCAACGATTTAGTTCTTATTTTGCTTATTACATGTTCTTATTATTTTTATTAAAATCTCTGCTGAGCACAACAGTTATTTAACCACAAAATAGTCTAAATGAAATTTAGGGTACTAAATTATTCCTGGAATTTGTCTGTTCTGTGAGCCTCTTATATCAGTACAAATAGCTAAATCCAGCAGTTCACAGGTCCCAAAACACAAGCTGGTGTCTGAAAATGTGGCTTCGTAAATATAAGGTTTCTCTGCTGTCAGACAATACAAAATAATCCTCAAAGGAATAGATGTTAACTAACATTTTCCACATAAAGTGGATCTTTGCAGGTCATTGAGTTGGAGGACAGAGACTGTCCTTTGAGAGGGAGGACAAAAAAAAGGAAAAAATTAAATGATTGTTTAGTCTAGCTAAATGTACATACAATCTACTTAAAATAATCTTGTTTATGATTATTCTGTTTCCATGGCCTGTTCAAAGGTATCATGTAAAATTAAATTAAGTATAATATTGCATTGTCATAGACTCAAACTGATTAAGAAAGAATATGCTTGTTGAGGTTAAAACCTGACCCATGTTGTGATTATGAGAATAACATGATAGTGATATAATAGAAAATTAGTGATTTTTACAGTCTCAGACTTGTAAGATCTGGAGCTGTGCCCTGTACCACAACCTCCTGCTGTTAATTCTTTCCTTCCTTTCATCACCAATCCCCATGGAGTCATAGGCCAATTAGTGGGAGCAATAACAGATAGATGAATTTTTGACTATATTGGATACTGCAAATTAAAAAAACAAAAAAAAAAAGTGTGGCACAAGTATATGTAAAAGGTTATGAAGCAATATTAAAGTAAAAATATAAAGATTACATTGTATATTAAGTGCACAATGAAAATGCCTAGAAACTCTCAAGGTTAATAACTTCTTTATTTAGATGTGCCATCCTTTATGCTTGGATAGTGTTGAGGACTTTCTCTGTGGAATCATTGGGAATTTTTTTATTGACATTCATAGGAGGTCAATGGGGCCGGTATTATCTAGTGTCAACTACTGGAATGTAACGCTTAAGAAATGTATTCCTTAGTAAAATACCAGTTTATGAGCTGGGATTTTTCAGGCATAAATCATCATGAATTAAGTATTTCTCCTGGAACATAAATGCAATGACCTCATCAGCATTCTGTGCCCTTTACTATGTCTAGGTAGCTGCACTCAGCATAAGGGATTGTAATTATTTTTCAGTTTTTTTTAAAAAAATAACTATTCTGGTTTAAAAAGCCATTTTTTTCTGTGTTATTTTGAGTGACTACAGATGTTTCAGAGAAGTATGAATAATATTTGTTCACCTACTTCACAATGTGAGAAAGTTTAGCTTAAAATACCTTCATTTTAGCTTGTATGCATATATCTCAGATGCTCTTCAATAGGATTGTGAAAGGAACATCAGTTAAATTAGAGGAAAAGCAATTTAAAATATTGTTGTGTGGTATAATTTACAATATACAGCATAAGTGAACTAACTAGTATTGCACAGTCTTCTCAATTTTTATGTTTCTTTCTCATGTTCCCTGCCTTTTTACAAAAAGCTGCACAAACATTTACAGTGCTGAAGCTAAGAGCTTTCTAAGCTCTTAGAAAGATTTAACAGTTTTATTATAGCCTCATTATTTATTTAAATCATTAACTGATGCTTTATGTAAATATTTTTATTATTGCTTTTTATTTTGCAAGTATACTTGATTTTTCGTGCATAAAATCTGAGTTTAAGCGCATCTGCAGACTTCTCAAAGACACGTACAAGAAAACACAGAGAATTTTAATGAGGGGTGCATGCTACCGTACCAGAGAAACTCCTGTTGCTCACTGTAGATGCGTTTTTCTTCTTGCATTTTCACTTGCCAAAATGGATAGCAGAGTGAAATATTTGCACTAGGTGCAGCTCAGGCCAAGATAGAGGAATCAGATGCGTATTGCTAAGTGCTTGAGCAGGAGTGCAGACCTGCTGTGGATCATTGAAAGTGATTGCCAAATCTCACTGAAAACAGAAAAAAGGATTTGAAGGCGGAGCTTTCCTACAGGCTTTTACCCATTTACTTACAACATTGCAGGCAGAAAATGCCTTTTCGTGTGTTATGTGTTCAGATCAACTGAATTATGAGTAACATTTTTTCATTTTAGACCAATTTATTCTGTGACTCAGCAGGATCTTTACAGATTGGGAGCTGGACTCGTAAATCACTTGTTCTAAACATATAATACAAAAAATAAATAAATTTCTCCAACACAGAAAACTGGGAAAATAGGAGCGATTATCTATTTCTATTTACAATATATGGTTATTTACCTACGTCAACAATTAGAGGTGACATTTTTTCATATTTTTTTTCTTGAAGTATCAACATAATGCAATAGCTGCCTGTGGTTTTTTTACCATAATCTTATGTTCTCATAACCTTAAGTCCTCTAATAGCATACATCATGGCCAGCAATGGTAGCTTGGTAGACAGGCAGCCTAACTTACAGAGATGATCATGAAGATGGTAATTTTGTTTTTTTCTTCTTCTTGACAACTGCTGAATTCATCTACTGTATGTGAGTGTCACTTAACCATGCATAAATCACATAGATAATAAATCTAAAGTGAAAATTTGAAAAAGTATCTGTTGGGTATTTCCAGTTGACAAGGAAGAAACACAGGCTTTCAAAACTCCAGAGTTAGAAGCTACATACATTTAGCTAAACTTCTCTTATTTAGAAGCTAAACATCTCTTATTTAGAGATTTCTTAAAACTTGGAGTCAACCTTGTGAAGTGCTTTAATATATCCTGAAAATAATGTGCAGGGTGCTGGAAATGCGACATTTAATTTTCCTTTCCTAGACTGGGGCTAAAGTGGTTAGAATAAGGAAAGCTCAAACTTTCTTGTTACGTCCTACATTCCCCTTAGCTCTCTCTCTGTATTTCGGGGAGGAGGGGAAGATAGCTTTTTTTTTAAATGAGCTTTGGGTTTAGAAAAAAATAATCAAGATAAAACTCCACTGCAGAGGAATTAAAAATTTGTTTGGCTACATCCTCACCTGGAGTAAATACTTCTAAGTAACAGCTGTATGAAGTTTGAGCTGTTACAGTATCTGCATCCTTCATCTTTGCTTAAGGTTAGCCTGTTACATTTACTATTCTGTAATATGCCAAATATAAAACTTTTTATTATACTTTATTGAAATTTCTGGATGTCCTCATAAAAGTCTAAATGTTAAAGGAACAATATTAATAAGTCATCGAGTTCTTTTTGCGTTCACACATATTTCTTGGCAGTAAAAGAATATTACATTGCACCAGCTGCGCAGAACAGAATTTTGATTCTTGTTCTGGGTCAGTTAAAATGTGCATGTAAGAAAATTTGATTCTGGGATGTGATGCTGGATCTGAAGTCCTATTATATGCTGTATAGACTTGGGAAGGGTGGGTGGTGGCTTTTGGTAGGGTTTTTTTGTTGTTTTTAATCTTTTCTTTTTAGAGCTGTGCCCCTTATTTAGCAAACACAGGAAGACTTCAGGTAAAAACCTGGTCATTTATGGCTCTCTTTCCGCTGAAGTGTATGCAAGGATATAATAATCATATATTTGAATGAACTAATTTTATATAGCTGATGCTAATACTATAAAACTTGGTTTAATCTATATTCTTATAAATACATTATATTATTAAGATAAAACTGATAGTGATTTGATAAATAGGTATAGTTTGAAATCTTTAGTACTTATTTCACTCACATAGAGAACAAATATTGTCCAGTTTTACAGCACTGCTTAACATGCCAGCGGCTTCAGCAGTAAACATTTCCAGTGCTATGCAGATAGTTTTATTATATGATTCATAATTTTAATGGTCTTTTGAAACCACATCCACAAATATTCTCTAAGCATATCTGTTTTGTACATTGTTCTCAGGCAGACTGATCCCAGTGCAGATAGATCAGTAGGATTTTCTTTCCTTGAATCGGAACAGAATTGCACGGGTATGTGGGTACACCATACATCTGATACCAGTTGGGTCCACAATATATCTAATTGCAATAGCAGGAATCAAGGTAATGGAAGTGAGGATGAAAATAACCTTTCTGTCCTTCACTTGCAGCTTCCTATACCTTTGAAGGTATTTCATTGTGTTTACAAGCTTTTGCTATCTAATTGTTAAAGGAGAAATGTCTGTATGAAAGATCCATCAAAGTAAATACAGGCTCATTTTCAGTGCTGCAAAATTCCAATGGCCTCAGGCAGCTTCAAGGGATTCCAGTTCACTGTTCCAGAAAGTTAGAGGAAAATAAAATTTAACTAGTATTACGCTGTCTTTCAACAATATTTACACTTAAAACTCTACCTCTCCATGAAACTTCAGCAGGCTCTACAGTCTCTAACCGCTCTGTGGTGACCAGAATTCTTAAAACTTCATAAATGGAACTAAGTTTGAGCACATGATATTAAAAATCTGAAACTTTAATAGCATAGGATGATATTTTAGAAATTATGGCTTTTTGCTATCGGTATTTTCTTCTTCAGTAGTGAGCTTGCTATTCCTTTTTGAGTTTTCTTTGTGAATTCTTATCTAATTGAAATGGTTATCTGGCCTCATATCCATTTTTACTCTCTGATATCATTCAATCAGGTTTGCTTTGCAGACTTTCTCTTCACCTTGGTTTTTCATCACACACAGTAAATACTTGATTTGTAAGGTGTGGGGGGTCTCTTTTATCAACCTTAAAATGAAACACTATTTTCAGTATGATTTACAGCCGAAGTCTTCTATCAGTGAAGCTTCCTAAGTTTCCTCATTTTGAGGAGACTGTGTCCAAAGTGCTGTGGCTCAAAATCCTGATTCAATAAAGTAGGTATAGCACTCCTACACAAAAAAAATTCAGGCACGTATTTCACCCCACTGAAAGCAATGTTGGTTTTCTGTGCTCAACTGCTCTGTGAAATCAGAGTTGCATGTCCTAAAGTTCCTTAAATTCTTGTTGTTTATGAGTGTGAATTCCCTGACTCTAGAATATAACTTTGTTTTGCTGCATCAAGTGTTGATATGTAAAATCAAATGATGTTCTTAATGCATAGAATGATCTTTCAGATTCTAAGAATCTCATTACCATCTAATCTGTCATGCTCTCTCAGAATTACATACATTAAACTCATTCTTTTAAATAATTGCTATTGAAAGCAAGTAGGAGACAACCATTAGAACAGTCTTGAATTTAGTATGTATATGTATTAATAAGGGAATTCTTATAATGTAGCAATCAAAACATTTTTGTATGCTAATGAACATGAACATTTTTTACTCAGTTGTGTAAGGCAAGCACATTTTTTATTATTTTATAATTACATATTTTAATTATTTCATTTATCTTTATGTTAAATAGACCTATTCTTAATAAACAGAAACCCGCATACTTTATTTGTTTGGGTTAATTAGATCCTACTGGGCTTTTTGTTCCTCATACCTTCTTATTTGGTGTCCCAAATTCCTACATTTACAACCAGTATATATTCATTGTGATCCATATTCATCTCTTTAAAGGTTATACTACATGGCTGGCATATCAACAACTTTTATGTGTATTTACTCATAAATCACTTCTGAAAACAGTTAAGTTTTAAGCCGGTTAAGGATGTTGAAAAGCTCTCGAGAAACATATTGTCTATCTTCATCCTTAGGCATGTAAATAACTCGGTAATTTTGTCTGCAGGGGATTTGCATCGCCACAACATCTTCACTGGAACCAGGTAGAGCTGCCGGAGCCCCCTGGGAACACCTCTAAACCGAACTCCTGCCCCACAGCTGAATTATTACATCTGTAAAACCACCAAAAGTCATTACTTTGTCTTGAAGAGGGTTTAGGATTTGGGCGGGTTGCCCGGGGCTTACCTGGCGCGGTGCCGGCGGCGGGAGGAGCTGCGGCAGGGGGGGCGGGCTCTGTGAGGAGAGAGCGCTGTCGGCCCTGAGGCGGCCTCAGCCGGTTCCAGCCGGTTCCGGCCGGTTCTGGCCGGCTGCGCGCGCGCGGGAGGGAGGCTGGTCTGTCAGCCGAGCCCCTCGGGGTGGAACACCCCATACAGGCAGCGAGGAGAAAAAAAGTACGAGAAACAACGCGGTGAACACCAAGGCCTGAGGAGGAAGAAGAAGAAGAGGAAGAGAGGAGGAGCGCCAGGGCCGGGACCTTTCTCTGAAGGGATCATCCAGGTGGGTATCTGCAAGGCAGCCCATGGCGGGCCCTGCACCACAGCAGGTGGCTGGTTCCTGAAGGAAACGTGGCCTGTGGAGGGCCCCTGGGGGAACAAGGGAAAAACGTGAGGAGAAAAGAGTGGGAAAAAGAAACTGTTTCGAACTGGACACACATACACCCGCCTCCCAGTTCATCCAGTCCCCCCATTCCCCTGTGGTGCTGGTGGGGAGTGTGTGAGGGGGGGAGGGAGCTGGGAGCGAAGGAAAGACTGAGTCTGGGGAAAAGGCCCAGGGAAGATATTCTAGGTTTTGTCTTTGCTTCTCACTACCCAAATGCAGTTAAATTGGCAGTAAATTAAATTGCTTTTCCCTAAGTGGAGTCTGTTTTTCCCGTGGTGGTAACTGATGATGGCTACAATGATGATAGTCTTTATTGTGACCCACAAGCCTTTTGTTTATTGTTTGGTTGGTTTTTTTTAATGAAATCAGTCATTTCCAGTCATGTCATTAAGTCATCCCATCTTTTGGGGAACAGGAGGGAAATGCTGGAGGAGGATAAGAGTCTTCAATAACTGTGCCTCATAAAGAGAGATAAAATGAACAAACTTTCCTGGCCTATGTAGGCCCTTGATTAATAGGAGATAGTAAGGATCAATATCCAGTGTCTTGGGGGATGTGTAGTGGCAGCCTGTCCTGGTGTGTGACTTACCTGTGAATATGCAGATGAGCAATTATTTTCTCTAGATACAGACTCTCTTTTTGAAAGAATTTTTGAAGGCTTTGTGCACTATCTTGTTAATGACTGATTTTAAGACTATTTTAATGGAATATCACACTGATAATTTATCCCTTGCTGTTTTGTATGTGGACTGTTTGAACATGAACTGGTAAATGGTTTATGGTAGAAAAGAAGAATAGAGATTTATTTTTTTTTTCTAAAGAATCCTTATTTGTCAAGTGAGGCTATTTAGCTGTTAGGGTTTTTACTCATTATACGTAACGGCAATAACATTCACAGCACTTTATGTTAATCAGATTAGGTAGGTGTGGTGATAAGTGGAGATCTGAGTATAATCAAAATGAATGAACTGCTCTACTTGAAGACAAATATTGGCAGAGACGACAGGGAAAACACATGCCATGTACTATGAAAGAAGAGTCTGTTAGTGAAATATAAACAAAAGGAAGATCTCATTTTGTATGTTTATTCAAAGCTGCTTTCTTGGACTTGTTTTTGAAAATTGTATGATACAGAATGTACAATATAGTGGTAACTTTCAGAGGAGGATGGCTCAATTAGGATACCTCTACATTGTCCAATATTACAATGTCTAGCTCACACAGAGCTTGACTTACACAAGTGAGCTGAACACAAAAACTATGGAACATTTGCACTTTTTACCTCTTTGCAGGAAATGCATACGTTCAATGATCAGGGAAAATAATCCACAGTCAACTCCCTTTCAAAGCAGGCACTGTGGCAGGTGGCAAGGCTGAGTAGTGTGCTTTCCTTTGTGGCAGACAATCCAATCTCTTCAATATGCCTTGTTAGTTGATTTACCTGCTAGTATGGTGTTCTAAATCCTTTCTCACTTCTTCTGTCTAGATTATCAGTGTGTAGGGATACAACACTGCGCCGTTTGTTGCTTAATGCTGATATCCTCTTTATACCTCACTTGAGGATTTCAGGACTCTGTACATTACTAGTTGGCTGTTTCCTAAATAAAATACTGTGAAATTCAGTGTAAGCTTAATTTATACTATTTGTTGATACAGAAGATGTTACTGAATTGTGATAATTTGTATGCATAAATCTAAGTAATTGTAGCTTTGAGATAAGGATGACAAAGTCATTAGTAGAGCATACATGTATCCTTTAGAAGAAGCTGAGGAAATGAATTTCTAGAGTATAACAAAAGTTCTGTCTTGGGAATTTGAGATGTTTTTTAGAATATATGTATGCAGTTACTATAAAGTGTGCATATTTCTGATAATGAGTAAATTAAGACAATTATTCTTCCAGTTGTCACCAGTACTAAGAGAGTGGTAATCTACATTATTTTCTACACAGTTTCACTGCCTATTGCAATGATCATGGCTGCAGCATCTAGTCAGAGGGAAGGAACAATAACTGCATAATTCTCATTGCACAGTGTCTGCAGGGCTTGGAAGACAGTGTGTGGAAATGGACCTCAGCGTAGAAAACGCTGTAGCATATGATTTTCTTTTAGTATATTTGAAGCTAGGATTTCGTGATGTATATTGTGTCAGTAGACAGGAAAGGTGGCAGGGAGGAAATTAGTACAGATTGATAAAAGCTCAAAGTTTTGACCATCCTCAGAGAGAAGCAGTGACTGAAAATCCTGGCTATGATTGCAGAGTATTGGCCTGTTTTAGAAGCCGCAGAAAAATGGTAAAATTAAATCCAGCTCTACAAAGGAGCAGAATAATGTGTCTTCTCTTAAATCCTCTGCAGAATTTAAACAGGATTTCAGCTTCTGCAATTCCTGGAACCAAGAAGAATGTAGACCACATACTACTGCTGTATGGCAATCAAAGAATGTCAGGTGTGTTGCAAGGTCCTCTCCAAATGGGCACAGAAACTTCACTGTGCAGTGAATAGCTGCATGTAAATTCATTTTTGAAAGATGAAGAATTCTTTCTAACATAGCTAGCACCTGGAATATTTATAACATGCAGCAGAGATGCCAAAAGTTTTCCCTTTTTGGTCCCCCCTCCCTCTACCTTTTCATTTTTCAAGAGATAGGTAAGTAATCGTTCCAAACTCGGGAGTGGCCATGATGTATTATTCATCTAGGCTATTGGTAAAACATGCAGATGTAGATTAAAATTGGGTGCCAAAGAAGGCTAGAGTTGGATAGGTGCAGTTGTTCCCAGCCCAGCTGCCTGCCTTGCTCTCCTCATCAATGGTCAGTTTTCCTCCTCAGATCAGTGTGAGGTATTTCATGAACCAGCTCTTGACCTAGCATAGATTTTACCCTTCTCTATTAAGTGTGAGGGAAGGAGTCTTACCTTATAATTTGGGGGTTTAAAGCAGAGGGGAGTGGAGGCAGGGAAACCTTGTTATTGACTCCTAATTTACTATTTTATTTATTCAAGGAAGACCAGCCAGCCTAACAAGGAAAGCATTTTGTTTTCAATGTGATATTCTTCATTTATCAACTAAAAGGAGAAACAGAAAATTGCAATCAACTTTGTAATAGATCAATGTTTGCTTGTTAAGTACTGCACGCAATTCTGTATCACTAAATATTTGTCGTTGCTCCACTAAGATTCTGCTAGAGTGTAAGAGGAGATTTTTATTCATGTGAGCATCCACTAACAGGCTGAAGTGATTTGTTAAAGACAAGTCAGCAAAAGGAACACCTGGAAGAAGACAATAATGAGGTTTGTGTAGAAAACAAATATGTGAGACTTTTGGTCCTTCATATAGTCCTGCATCTGTGCTTCTTTCATTCATTGAATGCTTTGTTTATTTTCTGGATGAGTTATTTTACCTCTAATCAACAGACCAGTTAGTTGCCAATGGTCTTGGAACTAACTAGTTGCATTACGCTGCTGCTGCTGCTGTATTTGGCCAAAGAACCTAATGTTTGTTCCAGGGGGACTGTGTGTGGCTCTAAGGGAAAATAGGAAATATGCAGCTTCTGTTCTTTTTTTTTTTTTTTCTCCTTTCTTTTGGTCTAATATACATGGTTTGAGGAGACAGTGGAAAAAAACCCAGAAAACATTGGCTTCTTGTTTGTTACGTTAAAATAACCCAAAACTTGGTACTGTCTCTTAGTATAAAGTTTACATATCAGCCAATAAAGAAAAGATATATCATAGATAATTTTCTGACGGTGGCATTATGTCCTTATTTCTATCCTGGTTACTTCTGTTGGCTTTATTGTTGCCTTTATTCCATGACTATTTTTTTGTGCAAGATATAGCTTGTAAACTGCTTTAATCTTTCCTTCAGAAATAATTTAATCTTGGGGAGTATGTTCTCCAACATCATTCATGACTTTTTAATGTTCTTGGTCAGCCCATGAAATAGCTTTGGCATTTAGAAGATCTTTATATTGTTAATTATTGTGTTTCAAGATTCCTCCATGAATGTAATCTGTATAATATATCACATACCATAAAAACGCAGAAAACTTATTGTCAAATTAGAACTTTTAATATACTAGTAAATTTTGATGACATTGCTGTAAAAAGCAAAACTTTCCTTTGCTATAACTTCTTTCACATGTGCCTTCCTGAGCTACTTATGTTACAGCTTCAAAAGAATAACGATACTATATTAAGATTTAAGTAGCCTAGAAATGTGCTTAACCAAGGGTTCTTTCAGCTACTGTATCGTAACTGTTTGAAATTGTGTTCTGTGCGCAGAAAAGTAACAGGTATTGAAAATGTTAGAGATGATGTGCTCTGTTCCTGGGTGGTCAAACAGTAACATCATCTGGAGGATGCTGTTTGGTTTTGTTTGATTTTTTTTCTAGTAAAGAAACATTATCTTTCTGATTTAATTACTGTTATTTTATATGTTCACAGTATTAATTAGTGCGTCATGCAGGCAGGAAAAAGCTCTAATACTGTGACATATTTATACCTATAATCAAAAAACATTAAGGAATATACATAGTTACAGATGTCTTTTGTAAAACTATAAAGTCTTTCACTCTTCAAATTGTTATCAGTCCATTGCCTTTCTCTGAAAGGTGAAAATTATTGATCTGGATCACAAGAAGATTCTGATTTTATTTTTTTATTTTTTTTTTTTTTTGAACTGGAGTAATCTCGCCTAACTGGAGATATTCATAAAATACATGTCAATTGAGAAATGTCATTTGAACTAGTCCTTTAGGCTGCCTTTATAGTTGAGAAGTTGGAACTTTTGTAGCATGATTTGTCTTACCCTAAGATACTTTTAGGATGAGATCAATCATGCTGTAGAAGGTGCCCATTTATTTTCTTGGACATTAAAGCAATTGAGGAGGCTGGCTGAGCCATAGGTGTATATATATTAACACTTAAATCCCAGCTGTAGTGTTTTGGTGGCTTATAGAGCTTAACTTTTCTATTTTACCTGCGTGTGAAGATAAAAATTTCTTGGAAAGTAGAGTATATTGTTCCTCTAGTCCGGAGTTACCCTGGCTTTCTGGCAGCCCAACTCCATTCAGGGTGCAATAGGAGCACAGGAAGAACAGAAGTGGGGAGGGCAAGATAGGAGCCAAGTTAAAGAACAGGAGGCCTGAACAGGTATTCCAGATATAGTAGGCATAGGTACTTCAGTAGAAGAACTGATATTGGGACTTCTCTACTTATAATAGGATTAAATAATGGAACGGCTAGTGGCTGCTCATTAATGTACCTCCTCAAAACACTCATTAAGGTGTTTAAGCCCTGTCAAAAACGATTGCAGTAGCTCTGTTTCACAACTTCTGCCTCTCTGAGTAGCAAAAAGGCACTGTAATTGCAACTCTTTAAATTTTCAGCACCATAATTTGTTTAAGTTAGGGCTCTCTTTTGAGTACTTAAGCTTTGTATATACATTTTTAATTTCAGTTGCTTCAGTGAATTGTATATCTCCTAAAGATGCAGTATAACAAAGTAGCACGGTTTTGTGCATCAGTTAGAGATGCACAAAATATAATTACACATTTCGTAGCACTTTTATTTACTATAAAATTTGTGAACTTGGAGTAAATGGTGTTAGCAGCAACAGAAAGAAATTTTATGAGAATTTATTTTAACCTTTTCTATGCAAGTTTTAGTTGTTCTTTCTATTGCCAGGAAGTTAATTGCTGTTTATCACTAACGTTCTAATTCTGCGTTGTACCTTGGGATACACAGAATTTATTTCATCCTTTGGTCCAGATATGTGTATTTGTGAAGTAATAATAACCAAAATGTAGAGGCTTCTGAGGAAGAACACTGATGGGGGGAGAGGGATTTAAATTTATGCATAAAGTTTAAAACCGCTTCCAAAGTATTTTCTGTAATGAACAATGATCTTCACCTCTAAAGTCAAATATCAGCTAGCTGGTTTTGCAAACTATTCATAGAGATATATCATGCAGTACTTTTCTTTGAAACGCATCTTTTCATTTCCTCTGGGATATAATACCAAAACAAATATAAGATGGACTTGATTCAATGTGGTGACTCTTTAAATAGTGAAAACCAATACATTTACTACTAACAGTGGCATGAATTAAATGATACAGGTCTGACACTGATGAATAATGATGTGAAATCACTGAATGTTTAGTCTATTTAAACTTCTGAGACTTGCACAGATGCTTTATATGTAGAAAAGAATCTAATCCTTGCTGCTTCTGCTTTTGGAATATCTGAATGAAGATCTTTTTTGGTTTTTAAAAAAGATGATACATAAAAAATGTTTTAGCTAGAGGTAGTGTTTATTGAGTATCAGCAGCAAAATACGATTAGGTGTAGCTATTTTCTGAGAAAAGTGAAACTATACAAATAATGAGAGATAAAGCACTTCAAAAGACAAAATAGCATAATGTGAACTTCTAACTGGCAGCTCACTGACTTAAAAAATTCAATCTTGAGTTAAATAATTTCAGAATACTGAAAGAAAATATTCCTAAGCACACTGATAATATCTGTTCTAGTGAGAAGAATGATAGGTCAGACATAATGTATTTAAATAATTCACTCAAATGTAACATCCATGTGCTTCCTGAGAGGTGAATAAAATTCTGAACAACTGAAAAAGTTACATTCTACAAAAAGCCATAGCTATATAAGACGATGTACTTGCAAAATCAACAAGTACTTTGTATGTGTTCTGTGTTACAGAGGTCTGAATTTTCACACTTCCTGTCATGAGGAAGAAGTGAAAATTAAATGAGAATTCTAATATGTAAATAATTTATTAGTTTATAATTGCAGGTTGTTCATAGCATTACAAAAATAAGAGACTATTCAGCTTATGCTTTTGTTGGGTATATGCTCCCTGATGCTTAAGCCATTGAGTTTTTAAAGTCAGGAATTCTGGCCTGTTCTTCAGAGTAGGACAATGTGTTCTTATAAACAATTTCATTTGAATATGTAGAGATCTAAAATTTATTTTAAATGTAGCTGTGTGCAGCTTCAAATAATTTTTTTTTTTTTTTCTCCCAGGTCTGGTCAATAATAAATGAGGTTTAGAATTTAAATCAAGACACAGTGGAGTTCCTGTGGTACATTATTGATAAAGCACGCTTATTGTAATAACATTTTCCAAGGGAAAATACATTATTTGTTGGCAAACTCTAACATAAGTCTATATTAAGCTTTTAAAAATAATTCTGAGTATGTTGGAGGAAGTTTTGTATGGAGCCTTTTAAATAATTAGATGAGAAAAAGCAACTTATTACCCTAATGAATAAGATATTATTCTACAGTAGGTCTTCAAATTCACTTCCCCATATGGCTCAAAAAATCCGTGATGATAATGATGTATTTCTGAATGTAACAATCAGAAATATTTCATTGTCATTTTATAAAATTTTTTTCTTCCTTTCCTAATGGCTTACTGAAAATACGCATACAGGAAGTAAAAACCTTCAGCTAGGAAAACATAAAGGAGTTTCTTGTAATTTCCTGAATTTTGATAATTCTGAAGATTTTAATCTTCTACTCAACTGTCTTCCTCTTTCTATTACTATTGAAACTCAGAAATACTTTCACAACTCCCACCCTAGATCCCTGTATATCAGCAGATGTCTGTTCTTGTGGGCTCCCTATACTCCTATTACCTGCACCACTTCTATTTTGAAATATGACATTCCATCTGCTCGTTTTCACATATTTCCACTTGTTTATCCAAGGGAATGTGATATTATATAATTCAGGAATAGTATAAGATTCATGATCTTTACAAGCTGTTGGGCTTTGACAAGGATGATATGACCTTGACTTTAGAGGTATGATAGTACCAAAATTCTGGAGTGGTACCATCTCAGCAAGTAAGTATGTCTTTGATTTTCTCCTGAATGTTTCTACCTTTTAATATTGAATCATTTCTGGCTTAAGAATGTATATATAGTTTTAAATACACAAACCTTAATGTTGTTTGGGAAATACCGTTTGGTAGCACAGCCCTTCAGGAAAAATAGCGTTCTGGTTTACTAAGTTCTAACATAATGTTACTTTAGGAGTAGTTATTATTGTGTTAACAGATTTGTGTTTTTTAATTTGGCCTGGCTTGGGCAATCCTGACAGTCAAAGCTCTTAACTGAGCGAACTGTGTGAAATTGGAAATTCATATCTTTGAAAGAAAATCAGGAACAAGATGCAAGTATATTAGTTGAATATACCTGGTTCTTGAAGGTTAAGTGAAGAGGAACAGTCTAAAGATAGATGAAAGAGGATGAACCAAGACATGTTTGCTTTCATTGAACAGTTTGAAAATAGAGAAGACAACTAATATATCAGACCCAGTTCAAGAAAAATATTTAATTATGTTATGACAGGCTGTGGGCATTGGCATTCACAATTCTGATTATGCATAGATTTATGTCAATGAGTAAGACAAAGAAATGAAGAAGATTATGCAAAACAAAATGGTACTTGTGGGTATAGGATTAGGCACTAAAAATTCTCTGTAGCTGGTAGAAACAGTGGAATTTGTTTTTCTTCCTTTTAAAGGATGTTTTGGTTGGTTTTTTTCCCTTCTGCCCCTTTTAATAAGTCTTTATTTTCTGCCTTTGTGGACAAGCAACTAATCTTGGTAACACTAAATTTTGTTTGGTAACTTGTAACATAACTTTTTCCTGTGTGGTGATTGATTAGTTTAATAGTGTAGAGAGAGCTAGAGAGACTCTTCAGGTTGGGTGAAGTGGGAGCTCCATGAAGGGCTCCAGTAGAGCTGTACTGATAGATACTATTTGGTTTGTTTCACCAGCCGCATTCTTTCTGTGGTTTGTATTTTATATCTATGTATAACTATTAAATGCATGTCACACTGAAAATAAATAAATAAAAATTTGCTGGGACTCCTCTGTTAGCCTAGCAATCTGATGTGACATAGGCAGGACTGTACATGGCGTAGGGAAAACCACAGGATATAACTTCTTGGCCTTAGAATTTTTAAACATTGACAGGAATTTAAATGTGCTTGAACAAAGTTTCCTTGTTTGTTAATTTTAAGTAGACCTTTTTTAAAACTACTTACTTATATTGATAGATAGTTTAATTCTTTATGGTTGTATGTGTGAGGAATACAGCTAGCAGGAAGAAGCAATGTTTTCAATATTAATCACACCACTAAGTGTTTTTGAATGTTGTGTTTTTAAGTTACGAAGTTATCTTTAAAATATCCATGTTCCTCTTATTTACATCAGCACAACCTTTGTGACGCCAGTGGGCATGTTTCCAGCTAGCTGGTACTACAGCGAGAGTTGTGTTTCCAGTCTAAATAGATAAATCTGTGGCTGTTAATATCAAATCATATCTCATTATATTTACAGGGATAATAAGACATGGATGGATGGGTAGTACAGCCTAAGAAGTGTGTTAGCTTTCAGCATGCTTGGTGGTGGTTAAAATGTTAATGAACAGCGTTAGAAAGGGAATTTTGCACTACTCAGGAAATCTTGACATGAAGAAAAAAGTTAATTTCAGCCCTGCCTCATTAATCAGATCTGCCTACAGCTAAGAAAGTGTCACCTAAGTATGTTTTGTTTTCCGCTGGGTGTTGCTGATGAAGATACTGACATACAAAACAGAAGTAATTGGATTTCTGCTAGAAGGCAATGGCAAAAGTAAGAAGCAACGAATTGGAATGTGCTTTATGACTGACCTTTGTAAAGAACGCCTTAGGCACCTCCATGTGGTGGCTGTCATTATTAATGGTGACTGTAGATTCAAGTTTGTTTAAGCAGTCATACACATGAATTGTTTTGCATGCGTCTTATCTGTCATAGATCATACAGATAATGTTTGTGTGATGGCAGAGAGCAATAGCCTTCAGGTTTAGAGAATTATCCAAGGGGGCCTCTGGCCTCTAATGTGTTCATCAGTGCTGTTGTATTTCCTGAAGGTGCAAAATAAAAGAAACCTCTTAATGTGCTGTCCCAAGACTAGGCAATGAACTGAGGTTAAGGCTTCCCACATAAGGGAATGGACTACCCTTGGGCCATTTCTCTGGTTGCATT
Source organism: Gallinago undulata (assembly GCA_026546715.1). Classification (NCBI taxonomy): domain Eukaryota; kingdom Metazoa; phylum Chordata; class Aves; order Charadriiformes; family Scolopacidae; genus Gallinago; species Gallinago undulata. The sequence continues at coordinate 37,173,305 of JAOTQQ010000063.1, read as the reverse complement.
CTGGGATTGTTCTGTAACTCCCCAAGGAGAAGCTGTCCTAGGGACCGGTTTCTGTGGGAGACAGTCCATCAGAAACCTGAACTCCATCTTACTTTTGGTATTTTGTCACCTAATAAAGCTGGAGCAAACCAGGAAGTCTGTTTACTTCCACTTTCTTTCAAAGACCACAAAAATATTTATAGTATAGAATTCCTTCAGCATTCTTACAGTTCTTGAGAACAGTAGCATCGTTCAACTGGATTTCATAACTGATAGCGTTATTTCTAGTGAAATACATATAAATACTTATTTATAGATGGCAACACCTTCTCTTACTTTTCAATATTAGGTTATATCTAATAAACCTCTCCAAATAAAAATGAAGTCTTGACTACCCAAGTGTATGTTTGGCTGTAGAAGTCACATTATGAACAGAAACTTGTAAGAATCACAGTTCTTATGAATAGGAATTTGCAGAAAGGGGTGGAAATGTACCCATAGAACCAGTGCGTGTACCAAACCACTTTTTTTTTTCAGGGCACTAAAAACAAGCTCCAAATGGAAAAATTGTACCTTCTCTTCCTTTAGAACAAAACACTGTTGAAGAAGTTGAATAACTCTGGTAGTGTAGATGTAGTTGGCCAAACCTCAGTGGAGTAAGATCAGCTTTTCAGTAAATAGAGAAGAAATGAGACAGAAGTTATGTGCTGGTAAAAATAATGTCTGGTGGTTTGAATAAACAAAAGTTAGAAGGACTGCTAATAACCAAGGAATCAAGTGTAATTTAGGGTTTGAAAAGATGATAAACCAGAGGAAATTTATTTTAAAACAAAAGAAAGTCAAAACAAATGTGGTAACAGAATATCCGAGTAGTTCAAACTGCTTATCATTCAGCTGTGCAGAAGAGATGTCTAATCTCTGTCCCTGCCACAGCTGATGATTTACAGGATTTTGCACAAACCTTTTCTGAGTCTTCTACTATAGTGAATGGTAAAGTATTTGTGGCAGGAGGAAAGTAAATGTTTTTAACAAAATTTACCAAACCTGAGACAATGGTTGATATACCACAGAACAGGAACAGATTTTGCTTCCCCTCTTCACCTAAATCCCTTCCTTGAAGGCCTAATGAAGTTAAAGAAAGACTAATGCCAAGTCTTGCATGTGAGATAGAGTAACCTCCTGAAGTGGGTGGGGGGGTAGCATATGGAATGTGTTGAGGGGAGCAGAAGTGAGGAGTGCATGATAGGATGAAGAGAAGACATGATGAGCACATATATGATAAGAGACTAAAAGGAGTTTTCTTCTAGTGTGGAGAATAGGAAGCTAATGAGGGCTTTGTAAGCTTTTCCTGACTAAGGGACTGGGTTGTAGAGAAGTTGGAGCCATGCTTTTCTTAGAAGTGCGCAGCAGAAAAAAAAGTTGTCAATCGTTTTAAATTTTCAGCAAAAGAAGTTCCAGTCACAGAAAAGAATTTGTCCCCGTTAGAGCTGCTTAGCCCTGGAGCAGGGCCCGGAAATTTTGTGTAATCTCCATCTGTGGAGGTCTTCAAAACTTGCCTGGACAAGGCCTTAGACAACATGATCTTGCTTTGAAGCTACTTCTGCTTTGAGCAGGAGATTGGACCAGGTGATTTCTAGTGTTTTCTTCCGGCATAAATTTTCCTATGGTTCTAAGTGAGAAATGTCAGTGACTCATCGTGCTTCATTTTCAAATGTGGTCTTAACATTTAGAGTCTGCTAAAGGTTGGTTTGTTCCTTCTCTCTCTCTCTCAGCAGATAGGCAGCTAAGTTTATGGTCAGTCTCATTTAAATTGAGTTGCGTATACCTCAACATGATACATGCTGTAAATCTCATCAGTGCAATTTTACTGGGTAGTTTTAAGAGAACATGGAAACATGAGATTTTTTTCTATTTTTTTTTTTCAAGTTCTGTCTAGAAATCTCACATTGATTTCCAACATGGTATAGATTATAAAATGCAACAGTGACTGAAAGTGAAGTTAGCATTGCATTTATGAACTAATGGAACTATTAAGGCTTATTTGTGGTTTGCTGTAGTTTTATTATCATTGTTCACCTCTTTTAAATCTCCCCATGAGCTTGTAGGCAGGGCTGCTTCTTCTCTTACTCTGTAAAACTTTCTTTATGTGTGTCTATTCATGTTGTTGTTTTGACAGCTTTAGGCATCCCTAATCTTTCCCCCATTTTTTTCTGAATTATCAGCACTATTTTATTTATCTACTTTGGAGGTACTGGGAGTGTCAGTCTTCCCTTAAATTCTTTGTTTTACTTCTCCGTAGATGGATTTTCTTATGGTAATTCAGCTTGTAATACTGCTTATGTGTTGTTTAGTTTCCTCCACGGTTTACTTGCAAGATCAACAAATTCAAGCTTTCTAAATGAGGTGAAGATTTTAATTTCTGCCACCTTTCTATAAATTTTCTGTTTTATGTTGCAATAAATAAAGATGAAAGTTCATGGCAGGATTTTAATCCACATGCATACTCTACAAATATCAATGTACTTGAAAACATTATCTCTGTAACACTGATATCTGACGTTCCCTGTCTTCTTTCTCCTTTACCCAGTAAAGCAGAACCAACACTGATTCCAGTGGAAATTTTTTGGTTCATATATTTTGTTGCTTCTTGCTTCCAAATACTGTCATATTTCCATCACTCTCATTCTGTGAGTGGGCACAATAATTTGTAGCATTATTTCATGCATCTCTCTAAATTTAAATGAAGTGCAGCCAGTCATTTGTAAGAATAAAAAAGATTCTTGTAGTTGTAATCCTGTCCAGTTTAGGTTTTAGCCATAGATTGCTGTAGTCCTCTCTGTGCTCATTCCAAAGAAGCTTTTTAGATGGACTTTTAAGGAACGTTTGTAGCAATCATTTGAATTTTTTTGAATGATGCCAATACTAGCATAGTTTGCATGTGCTATGATAGAACTCTAGGCAACCATAATAATGTTTCTTTTGTGCTCAGCTGCTGCTTTTTTTGGGTTTTTGCATTGACAATTTTAAAATGGGGAACCAATAGACTAGTGTTCTTGTAACTACATTAAGTAGGTGCAGTGCCTACTGGGTCCTGAAATGAAGTAGTGCACAATAAAAGAGCAACATTCCTCTTTTTTTTGGCACAGCTTACATTTCACCATTAATGTTCTAATGCTATCTTTGTAAATTATTCCAGCTCAGTGTCTAAATGCCAGTCATTCTTTTTAGTTCATTTGAAGAAGCCAGTAGGTAAAGTTCACTTACTTAACTCGTGGTGAGGAAAAAAAAGAGTTCTGTCTGTAACTCAGTTCCAGAGGCAATGGACCAATAATCCTACTTACCTAACATTACAGAAGCTGTTAAATTCTTATTTTTTTAGTCAACGTGCAGCACTTACATTACTGTTCAGGACAGCAACCATTTCAGTTGATGACATACAAGAAATTGTATTTGTTTTCTATATTCAAAATGTGAACATGATCTTTCTCTTGCTGTATCTAATGTCCCTGCATATTTAAGGCACAGATTTTTTCAGAAAAATAGGATAACACAGTTGCAAGAGAAGCTCCTTTCCTTACTGCATTAAAAAACCCAAAACACCAAAAAATCCTAACAAAATGCCAAAGTATATCTAAGTTCAATACTTGTGGCTAGAATCAAGCTTAAATTATTGTGATCTCTATCAAAATAAATATTTAATTAGGAGATCTAAGTTAAGCATTTCTAAATATATCCTTGGTCTTTTTACTTCCTCTGTGAAAAAAAGATGAGCGTTTGGCAGGATTTCTCAAAAGAATAACTAAGCATTTTCTAGTTTTAATGCCAATAACACCCTCAAAGTCTTGACCAGAATGGTTGAAACAAATCTTGAAGGGACAAGAGGATGGGCCATCACTTCTTTTTCCGTGCTCTTAAATAAGAGTTTTCCTTCACAACTCAGAACAAACTAACAGTGATGAAAACATTGTTTTTGTTTTTCTCTTTTTCCTTTTTTTTTATTCATAATATTAAAGTTGCTAAAATCCACAAAGTGCACGTGAATCTCAACCTGCACTGGGTTTTGGGGTGGAGTAAGGGAGAGAGAGAAAGAAAAGACAAAGAAAAGGAAATTTTTTAAGTGTTTGAAACATCTTTTTTCTTTTTTTTCTCATTTTTTTTTTTAAACAAAATGGAACCCAAATCTTGCCATGTTACAATTCATATTTAATTCAAGTGGAATGTTGAGGGTAGAGATGAGTTTATACTGTTTGAAGTCATAGAAATGATGACAGTAAAATAGATTGTAACTCCATTAACTTGTGATACCACTTGTGTGGGATGTCATTGCCTGCGTACATCATCAATGGGCAAAAGCAAGTACAGGAGTCTTCAGAGTAAACTTTGCACCGTTCTGAATGAAAGCCTTTTTAAAAAACACACCATTGTGTGTACTAAAGTGTTTGCTACTTCTTGTCTGTAAGTTTTTCATCAGAGAGATGGGCAGTATTTGTAAATCAATGTAAAAGGAAGCATTTTTGTGAGGGAATGATTTAATAGTAGGGTGTTGCAGGAACACAGTTGCTAATAGCCAAATAGCCTTCTTGAAACACTTTAACTTAGGAAGAACTATTTTAGTTGTGTTCAAAATTTAGCTAGGTTTCTACCTGTTCAACAGAAGTACTTTATGTTGTGAAAGTAGATATTTTGAAACACTGGGTAATCAGAACAACATGAAACATAGCTATTACTTTCTTTCAGAATGCACCTTCTCTTTCTTTTGTTTCTTCCATGAGGGATGGTAATAAAGAAGAAAGAGAAGAAAAAAAACCATTTATGAGTGACAAGACTGTGTGGAAATTAAGATTAATATAGTTGATTTACATAATGTTGGCTTTTTAAAGAAAATGTGGGTTGTGTATTCCTTCAGTAGAAAGCAGCTGAAAATAGAAGCCTTTCTGTTGTTCCTTTCTAAGTTAATTATGTGGCTACTTTGAAACTAATTGCTTGCCCCACTATTTAATATGTCAAGGAGTATTTATATCTGAAATCCCTTATTGTATCTTTGCAGTTAAATTTCTAGTGATAAAAAAGGTAGTATTATTTACTAAATTTCATTTAGGATCACTTACTGTGCTGCTTACACCCCTCGTAACTCTTTCAGTGTAGATTCTTATTGTCTGGACTTAGATGTAAAGAGCAATTTGAAGTAATTTGGATGTTAAAAGACTTTGCCTTGTCATACTATATGCTCTGACAGGATGAAGCCGTTGTCGGGGTACTCTCCTATTTTCTTTGGATTGACTCGTACTTGGAGGATGTATTCCTTAATTCAGAGACGAAATCAAGGACAGACTAGTATTGCAGCAACTTTTCTTTAGCAGTTGTCTCTTACGCATTTTACCCAACTGTTCATCCCAACTGGTTTCTCAAAGGCTTATCCATCAGCACAATATTAATATATAACTTCAAGGTTAAAACAAGGAGGAAGTCTTTTGTTTTAAATTTTAATATTCATCTAAGTGAAGAACTAATGACTCTGAAGACATATATAATGCAGAGAGAAATTGGAAAAGCTTCCTTCCAAGTGTCCATTAACACACTACTTTATGACTGTGGAAGAAATTTGTCACAGAAACATTGCTAGAAAGAGAAAAACCTTTGCCATCCTTTTATTCTTCTTTCAAAGATTGTGGCTTCTTGTCTCAACAAAGAATAATCTCTGGAAATTTTTATATGGTGGATCAGCATGTTTAGCACATGAATTATCTTAGAATGATTACAAGTATTGCAGAATGAATACTGCACTTTTTTTTTTTGGCTATTCAGACTTGTCCAAAGAATTTTGTTGGCTGTTACAAACATTTATTTGCGTTGGACTTAGGCTTTTAAGCAAGTAAGGACATGATCCTAGAATGTTTGCAGGAACTGCAATTTCAGGTAAAAACTGAGAATGTAAGCAGAATATGAATTTGAAGTTGTAGCGAGCAGAGTGGAAAATTAGATATTCTCAGCAGAAACAAGATTCTAATTGATACAGAGATAGAACTATAATATGAACAAATGCTTACTCAAATTATCTATCATTTGTAACTTCAGATACGAAATAATAAAAAATACTCTTTAAATAACACTGGCTTGAGGACCACAAATTTTCTGCCAAAGTAAGGCAGGTTAAGAGAAAATAGAGAACATTGTGATCTAATCATGTGTATTCTGCAAATGTGGTGAAACTTGTCACGTAAATTTTCTTTTAAATTACTAACATTCTCTCCTGTTAGCTATATCATTTTTCCAATCAATGTAATAGATAGAAAAAGTATTGGACATTTTTTTATATCTTATTTAGCTAACCACAACAAAAACATTTCCACAATATCTAACTTACTATTAATTTAGAAGCCAGCTACTGAAATGACAATGTCTTTTTTTTTCATTTAACTCTGCTATTGATATTGATTGTAATGTTAACTGTTTCCATTAAAATAAAACCCCAGTCTTCTAGCCCCAGGTGAGGCTGAGCAATGTTTATTGCTTGTCCATGTAACTCAGTGCTATAGTAATTAGTATCGTATTAACTTCTTTATGAAATTTGTCTGATTTTCAGTTTTGCTGCAGAATTGAGCATCATCTAAATAATTTATTAATACGGAGGCACAGGAAAACTCATTTTGTCCAGATTCACAGTATCTAAATTCTTGCTGTTGGCAGCAGAGAATTGAAGGAAAGAATCAATTCAATGTCTTTTTAAGATTACTTATTTTATTAAACTTTATATCAAAAGTTAGAATTGAAAGCAAAGCATTTCTTTTACCCTACTTTTTGTATATAAAATCTATATTATCTATTTGTCTACATGTATGTGTGTATATATTATTATATATATAGCAGTATATAAATATAAGGTGACAGATTCCTTTGGAGTACATTAAGTTTATAACGTTTCACATTCTCATTACAATTACTGTCAAAATAATAGCTTCACATTTCTGTTATGTTCTCATTACAACGTTCAGTGAGATATTGGAATTTTAAAGCCTCATATATTCAAAGAATTAGGGGAATATACTATATTGCTGTGACCTTTTCAATATTCTATAAACGGATTGCTGGAAATTTTACTTTTCTTCCTTGTTTACTGTTCTTCTTTTCTCCTCACTGTTAATTGTGTGGGGAAGAGCTGAAATGCGTGACCTTTCCAGTGTTTTGGGGTTTGATTGGCTAAAAGAAGTATCAGACTTGCATAGTACTATATACTTAATTACATAGTTATATTATGCCCTTTTATTAAGCCATATAATGCATATAATTTTTTGCAGTTATATGAAATATGTGGTGTCTGAGGCATGCATAGAATGGCACTTTGTTTCCAAAATGTTCCCATTGATGATGAAATGAAGATCTGTACTACAGAATTTTCAGAAGATTCCTCTTCATGATGTCAAAGGTATTTATACACACTTCGGACTCTTAAATTGGAAGCTTTTAGACACCAAAGCTCTTCCTGTATTCATGTGTATATTTCTGGCTGGCTAACACTTTTATTTAGTGGTACTTGTAAGATCTCTCTTTTTTCTTTTTTATTAACGTTGAAATGAGACAGGAGAATCTTCAATACATGTCTTTTATTCAGCAAGGCAATATTGAGAGTAGAATGGTGATATTTTCTGTTCCAGTAAGCCTTTAGCATTAGTGACTTGGAAGCATTCTGTAAATTCTAAAGGTCTGGTGGCCTTGCATCTGTGAAAGAATTACATTTCATCTACTGCTTCTTTCTAGTGCTGTGCACACTAACTACTACTTACTGTGTGAGACCTCAGTCCCCCACTGGTGGGGTTTCTGGTTTTTTTTTTTTTTTAATTTAATTTTTCAATATAAAAAGGAGAAGCAAGAAGGGTGTGGAGGAAGAATATACCTTCAGAAAAGAGGTTGGGGAGGACTGAAAATGTCTACAAATTAAGCACGTTTCCCGGAACCACCACTTTTGGTAACCTTATGTGGTGGCATAAGTCTCTATCATAAATGTAATATAACTAAAGAAGTTACAAATTTATGATACCATTATTGGAGTGTTTTCCTGCTCCCCAAAAGCCTCTTTTAAAAATTTTTAATTTATGTCCAGCTTCTAACGGTAGTATACTGGCACAAAAGCATAGAAGTGTCATTTAATTCAAAGAAATTAGTTTCAAGCACAGTCATGAGAAATAGAGACATTAAGAATTTGTCTTATACTTTGGATTCTTTCATACTGACATTTTCCATGTAAATAATGACATAGAATCAAAAATTTTAAATTATATTACTGCATTGTTGCCATAAGGGTCATGCCTCACTGTTTGTGAGGTATATTTGGTGCTGCAGCAAGGGGGCTGCTGGTAAAAGCAGGAAAGATGAGCTAGTGCTTTTTTTTTCCAATCTGAGAGTAGTCCCAGATCTGATTAAATTAGTGACATATATGGCTGCTGCTTTCAGTTACTAGAAGAAAGGATAGTGGTAAACAAGTATACTGTCAACGCCGGTTTTTACCAAGAGTTCTTTTGTCTTTGCCAACTAAAAGTTTAGCATTTCTGACGTGATTTTTAAAGGTTTTCTACCTGATTCATGTCAATTTAAGGGATTTTTATTTTTTAAGAATAAACACAGATAATGGGAAAAATATGCGCCAGATATAGAGTATACATAGGAGAAATTAAAGAACTCTAGGTAATAGACAGACTTCTTGGAACCTGTTCTTGCTCAGTGCTAGTGAGCTACAGCCTTGCTCTCGGTGCCTATGCCTCCTGACCCCTGCTATATGGATGGTGCCAGCCGTCCATATAGCCTGAGTTTCAGACACTCTTTATGCATCCTCGGGGCAGCCCCTGCAGCCTTTGTGTGTGTAAAGACAATAAATTCGGTATTTAGAACGGGCAACAGTTCTGGGAATCCATCAAGATGAGAGATTCTATAATCTCTCCCATTGCCAATGGGGAAAATTGTATTTGAACTTTTGAAAGTAATTCTCTAGAGCCAAACTCTAGCAGTACCTTTTGTTAGAACTTTCATACACTTATTTCCAAGCATCACCTGGGATACACGTATGTATATACTACAAAAAGTTAAACAGATTCCATATTTTAATACTGATTTTAAAAGACTATAATTTCATGCATCTTCTTTGTGAGTTTTTGAGGGCTTAATTGCTATGTCATGGTAATGCTTATCAGAAAGCATTGAAAAGCTTTAATTACTTTGTACTTTGGTTAGTTATGAATGCATGCAAAATTTAACTATTTCCCCAGAAGCAAATAAAGTCCACATTTATTATGTTACATAAAAGTTATGGAATGATTTAGAATAATTAAGCTAAAGGCTGTCTTACTTGGGATTTAGCTCATCTAAATGATGCATAAAATTAATCTCAAAAAATTATTGCATATTAAACTGTTGCATGAGAAAGAAGCATTATGAACTTCTCAGAAACTTTGTTTTAGAGGAAATGTATCTTAGACAGTAAAATACAGGTATATTATGTAAAGCAACAGAATTGTAGTCAGTTGGTCAATTTCTCAAATGAAGCTAATCAAATAAAACCATCATGGAAAAGAAAGAGAAATTAAGAAGTGTAAAAGAAGACTGAATTTAAAAGCAATAAACCAGAAGAGGAGAGAGTGATGGAAGTATCAGGCAATTTTAACAGAAAGTTTGAAAAAGGGAAGAAAGGTAGGTAGTAAGAAAAGGTGAAAGGAAAAATCAAAAAGAACCAACAAGTTTGATGTCGAAAACCAGTGGGGTTTCTATACGTAAGGAATAGATTTCTATTCCAGGGTTTTCTAAATACAGGTTTTGGTGTTGGATACTGGAAAAATGTTCTAGTGGGACTGCAGTTTTCAATCTGAAATACTGCTCAGGATTATAAAGTAGCTGGGGAGACTATAAAAATAAAGGGGGGGGGGGGGAGTCAAGAAGGAGCAGAAGAGCTGCCCTTGTGTGGACTGGTCTTTCTGATACTTTTTGACAGCTAGTAAACAGATCCTAACTTAAAGCGGACACTATTCTCTCAGGTACTAGAAGGAATGAGGTTTGCAGTCCATGAAACAGCTTCCTATAAATCGCAGGTGTGGATAGATACAAAACTTCCATTGAGCATATTCCTAGTCATTCTAATGCCAAGGTAAGTCAATCAAGTCATAATTGTCTCCAGCTCATTTGGCACCCCACAAGCTGCTTCATTCTTTGTCTGAAACTCAAATGCAGATTTCATTCTTGCCTTTGAATATGGAAACGAGAGAATGTTCTGCTAGTTCTGACAGAAGAAAGATTGACAGTGTAAAACATAGGAAACCATTAACTACATCAGAAAATAAAATGCATATTTAAATGATGAAGACAGACTGTATGCAGTATTGGCCATTGAATTGAGAGGCATGAAGCTCTATGAAGTTTCTCAATATCTGAAGGTTTGATAAACTACACAAAGCAAAAAGATCCTTCGTATATGCAATTCCCTGGTCACGAGAGAGCATTTGCTCTCTGTTCTTGGCCAAGCATCCTCCTCTTTGTTTATCTGAGTGTTGTACCTGCCGTGATGCAGAACTGATCAATATGGAGCGCTCTTTCTGGCTGTGAAACCCTCCCTTCAGTTTCTCCATCCATTCAGTTTGTGCATGCAGGAAAATGGGGGAGTTTGAGCAAGTCTAATGTGGTGGGTTTTTTTTAAAGAAAACGTAAAGAAAAGCTGCACCAGTATATTAGCAGTAAGGAAACCTCTGCTTTCTCAGCTGGATGTTAGTAATTAATATCGTGCTGTCTAATGAGATTCTCGCCTTCTTATTTGAATGTTGATTTCTGAAGCAAATGTCCATCTTGCCAGTACGTGCTGTGTTCTAGTAGAGCAGAACATCTGGCTGCCCACTAATTAATTTAAGACAGGAAGGCAGGCCTTTGTAGGGAGAAACTCTGCTGCCTTTATTACAAACAACAGAAACTCTATGAGATACAGGCATTAAATGCATGTTGGAGTATCGTTATCTTGGAAATGCAAAGAGATCAAAGTTGCCCTCTCCGAAATTTCTATAGATCACAGTGGGACAATGAATTACTTCAACACTATTAAATAAATGGAGTAATGTTAAATTTATATTTTCTAGGAAATTTTAAAGTAAACATTTTTTCATCTGAGAAATTGGGCTATATCTACAATCAAAAGAAAATTCTCAAGAACACACAATAAAAATAATGCTTTACTGAAATATAGTTAAGTCTAAGAAGACTTTTTCTTATGGGGCAGATGTAACCCCAAACCGTGTTCAAACAAATTGGGATACATTGGAGGAAAGGAGGTCTAGCAAAAAAAATAAGTACTGCAATTCTCTAGAAATCACTGTAGTTGTTTAAGTATCTCTTGCAGTTAGCTTTGTGCAGTCCTCCAGGTGGCTGTGTCTCAGAGCACACCTCTGTTCCCATAGTCTTCTTTCCTCATTCCAGGCAGGAATAAAGAGATGAGCGAAGAAACACCCAACTCTGTTTATATGGTAATCAGCTTTACTAACTTTTCTATCTAGTTTTTCCCCTTTTTAATATAGTTGTGTTGAAGGGATGTAGTTGGAAAACAACCAGTTAGTCTGTGGAAATCCTCCTTAGTTGCAACAACAAGAGATATGAGTGCAATTTCTAGCACTGAAGGTTTTCAGTGGTTGTGAGTCTTGCTCATCTCAGTGTTTCGGAAATGGTAACAATCCGGGACAACCTTACCTATGAACAGAAACAACTAATAGTCCCTTAAAAATCCTGAAATCACTTCTTTCAGTAATGCCAAGATTACCTCATATATTAGATTCTGTCCAGTATGAGAAGCTGGCAACGTAAACCTCCAGTTTGATCTAAAGGTGAATGATTGTTATGTAAGAAACCTTCCTCTTCACACCTGAGGAACTGATCTTGGATGAAGCTCGTCAGTGCTTCTGAGGGTAATGTGCAGAACACGGAAGTGCAATGTCCTAAAATTTATTAAAACTGCAATTTTTTATTTTTTTTTCCAGAGAAATTGCTTGGTTCTCAAAATGCTGTTGTAAATATCACTTTACATAAGAACATTAATGATCAAATATTAGATTACCCTTTTGTGATATTTTCTTAGCTTTAATTTTTATTTAATTGAAACTATTAGTAGTGCTGTAACATTTAGAAGAATGGCTGTTGTAAGGTCAGATGCTGTTTATCCAAAAGTACATATTTGTCCAGCAAGCTAATATTTTTAAGACATTGTAATATTAGCTGTATTATATACCTTTTTTTCAGAGATTTTTCTGGGGTAGGTTTGTGAGGTTTTAAATACATATTGCAAAGAATGATTACAAATAGTTTTTTTAATAATGAAATTTGCACTGCCACAGTACTCCCGATATAACATTGTCAGCTTTCCAGCTGGAAGACTTGAATAATATTTCCTATGAAGTTAGTGAGTTTTTCTGTAAATACATTGTGCATCATTTTTCTCAACAAATGTGTAACTCTTGCGTAGTTACAGGCTTTCTTTGATTTCTCGTTTTCTGACTACAGCCTTGTTTTTTTTCTTGGCAATACATGTAGTATCCAGCCATGTTTTTCATTCTAGAAGGTATGTAACCATCCTTAGCTTTGTAAAATCTGCTAGATTAGAGGAATTAATTTGTGGTCCTGCTGTTTCTCCAGGTAGTTATATTGAGCTCCTAGAGAACTTGTATTCTGTCACATTGAAAACATTGTGAACAATATTTTTTTTAAAGAATTACTTCTGAACAAATATTATCATAACTGGAAAAGGATTTGTTAGGGTATTTTGAATTTATCCTGGCAGTAGAGGATTATTCTTTGAAATTTAGCATCTAGTATAGCCCATTAATCTTGTCATTTTTCTAATTTTTTTTCCTTTTAATGTCAGATATTTCAAATCGTGTTTATTTTTCTGTTACGAACCACTTACAAAGAGTACATGAGATGATATCAGGAGAGAAAGTATTTCTTATGAATGAGAGTGGTAAGATTCATATAAATCTGAAGGATGCTCTCAACATCCTTTCCATTGTTTGTAATATCAAGTGAACTATGAACCTGTCTTCTCTTATTTCACCTAGTGCGGGAACACAGAGCATCTTCTGCTCATGCAGTGATTCAGAAATTCAGTGTTGATCTAAGCAGCCTCTCAGGTTCTTTTCCGAAAGGAAGGAAAGGAAAATGATCTCTCAGTGACTTCTCACTTGAAGGCATTTCATGCCATCTCATTATCCTCTTCCTCCTGGATCAGATAGACTTCATTTTAAGATGTATGCATATATAGATATATTTGTAATTTTACCCTGTGTAATTGCTGGTGTTACACTAGAAAAAGCCTATGCTTCCAAAAAGTATGAGACTTATGAAACAATAAAAATTCATTTAAAACAGAATTTAGCAGACATTAGAGAGTCCTTTAAATTACTTGTTATTCCATCTTGTCTGTTCAGCTGTTCGTGAAATCTTGTAGATATGACTTGCTAGAGGTCCATTAGCTGTCAGTTGTCTGATTTTGGTCCCTCCTCCTTGTGGGATATTTTGCTCTGGGATTCCAGTGGAGAATCTATGATAAATGTAGCTTTTTAGAAGGACTATCTTACATGTATTTTTCACTTAATTTAAATAATTTCTTTCGTAAGAAGATTGGTCTCTTGAGTAAAGTGTACATACTTCCAGTACTAGATAGTTCTGCTTCTTGCTGAAATGAGCTGTTGCATTTGCTTTTAAGCATGTACCAATAATTTGAGTAAAATTAGCTCCTACGGGCACATACTTTACATATCATAATAACATTTCCTCTACTGCTCAATTCATTTATGCAAAATGAGATAGAAGATTTTTTTTTTCTTCTTTACTCTGTCTACTAGATTGCTTATCCCAAGATAAGTCTACAAAGACTAGGAAAAACATGGAAACAACCATTCATTTATCTTTTTTGTAATGCCTCTCTAAACCAATTAGTGTATCTTTTTGGTTGGAGTGCTTCGAATCTAAGCAGCTACTGAGATTTATGTGAAACTTTGATATTGTAATCAAAACCCTTCTCTCAAGGCTGATTTTCATGATTATAAAATTTCTAGATTGTATTCATTCTTGTACAACCACGAAAACCTTGAACTACAAGATATGCTTTTAAGTTGGAAAGTGCTTGTTATGTTGTAAGTAATTGCTGAAGATACATACGTTAATACCGTTAAAAATGAAGGAAGTTGGGAAAATAAATTATTTTTTTCCCCCAAAGAGACAGTTTTAAAATTCTTTTTATCTACAAGAGACAGTGTTGATAGACAGTAGTGATGACTACAAGTAATCTGCACAACAGATCATCTGAAATATCATGGATACAGTCAACTTAATTATAGTTCTAAATGAGTAAGATGAAACCAAGAGGATATTGCGTTTGAGGTTTTGGAGAGGGGATAGCAAGTGCAATTCAGGACCTTTAGTTGATGTACCAAACAAGAAATCACTAGTTTACTGGGTTCAGAATTCTTTCATCTGACCCTGTAGACCTGGTTGATTGGTGGTAATTCTTTTATTCACTTAAAGGTTTTCTCAGACTCTCAAAAAAAATGGGGTTGGGTGAAAGTTGTTTTATACTGATTTTTTGAAAGCTGCTTTATTTTTTTTACCTCAGACAATCAACACACCAACAAGCAATAGATTGGGCTTCTTTTTCCTTTCATTTGCAGTACTTCTGATGTAACTAGAAGCAAAATAGAAACATGTAGATACACTGAAAGACTTTACAGCTTAATATTTTACGCGTGAATAAAGCGGTTCCACGTATGTGTATACGTTCTCACATGTGAGGCACAGGCCCTTCACACACATGTAAAGCCCTTCAGCACTCTGATAGTCCTTAGTATTGTCGTGTAATTTCTTTAAAAAATAACAGAGAAATTAATGGTGGCAAATATGATGCAAATTTATCAAAAGGTGAGATCTGGGGAACTTTGAACTCCTGAATCTGATTTTTTTACCAGCCACATCAATACAAGGTCTAGTAAAGGATAGGGGTAAGGGACACATGGGTAAGTGTGATACTTGCTGATATAAGTAACATACAATTGTATAAATTACTTTTTCAGAGATTTTGAGATTTCAGAGATTCAGAGATTTTGAGCCAGTTAGACCATGTAAACCTGTTGTACTTGTATCATGTTCCTTAATCATTACTGATGTGGAAGAAATTAGAATATGGATTTGTATATTGTACTTGTCAACTGGTGGGAAATCAAGAACTGGTAGTACACAGATAGAGATGACAAAATAATAGCACGTCCTAATTTGAAGTTCACTAGTGCATTTTTTTAGCAGTTTCTGTACTACGATGTTTATGTTCAGCTAACAGGGTTACTGCATACAACCTCCATTAAAGCTAAATAGCATCATCCTCACCTTCAGTGGCTTTAGTTCATTGCTTTTACATTTCATGTAGTTCTGTCATTTTTGCCATTATCATTCCTTTGCTCTGTGTATGTGTATAAAGAGAAATAATTTGTTCTTTCTGATGGGGCCAAACTCTTTTTACTACTAGGAAGACATTAAAGATGAAACTAACACAACGACAGTTTGCTGGGATGGCTTAAATTTATAGGCAGGATGAGATTTATAAGCAGAGCAAATATTCAGCTGTTACGGCTAGAAAAACAACCAAGCAATTGTTCTCAATTTTTATTTAGGTATTAAATACTACTATTTCAGAAGAATATTTGCTGTGCATTAAGTTCCAGCTTCTCTAGAGGATCTAATAATATGTTGCATGTCTCAACATACTTGTGACTGGGAAGTATTTATGTACTAGGAGCCCAACGGCACATGATTTTGCTAAATCTGTGTGGGTTTTTTTGACCAGCCTTAATGTCTTTCTCTTAAGATGAATGAAATTGCTCCTAATTGATAAGCAGCAATGGCACGAAGTTCAGATGGAGTTATGCTGGATAGCATGTGTTCTAGTTTTGGGTGACGGTTTTTAATGCATTGTAGTTTTCTTATGTAATGTATTATTTATTACTTTTATTATGGCACGTATTATGAAAAGAATCATGCTTATTTTCTTTTTAAAAAGTGTCTGTGACTGAGAAGCAAGGAAGAAGGCAAAGTTTTGCCTTCAGAGGAAATAGTTCATTTTTACCTTGTAGTCATGTTAAAAAAAGTATTATTTTCTTATCAGCTGTAATAAGATTAAGGAAAATGAATTCATCCTGCATATAACTGTGCAAGGGGCTGAGGCTGTTCTGTGGCTTCTTAAAGCAAGGACACAGATGAATTATGGTGGGTGAGGGAGGGAGGGATCTCATTCCGCATCAGCTGTTCCGGCAGTAACTACCTGTTTTTCCCTGCAGTCAAGTGTTGAGTAATTTATGATAGTTTATCCCCCTGGTGAAAGCAGAATGGCTCACCTCCTGTATTTACCACTCCTCTCACGTACAAGGAACATGTTTGCAAGTTTGTGACATGTTGAGTTACCGGTGGAGCTGGAGAGAGCCCTCTGGCTGGTGCTGGTCCATCTCTTGACCCTTTAAATCGGTTCTGCTTCCAGGTACATTGATGTTTGCCCATTGATCTTCCCCTCAGCTTCCTCCTGCACTACACAAAACTCTTCTGGAGTTCTTACAGGTAATTATTGATCACGTCTTTTCCTCCAAGGTTTTTAAGGTGCTTTAGGCAAAAACAAAGTACACTTTATGTGTTCAAGACTTATGAAATTCTATTAGTTTATGTTTTACTGTGAATGCTTCATAATGCAGAGCACAGAGCAAACTTGTCCCTTAACAGAATATTCCCAAATTAATTCTGTGTGATTTCAGTGAACTGGAGAGATTTGCTGGTTTTGTTTTAATTACCAAAGTTCTTTACATTTGAGAGTGCATATATGGATCTCTGCATAAACTACATATATCAAGGTGTGTACAATTAATTTCCCAGATTTTGAAGTTGTGTTTTAGAACTGAGGTGACTTTTTCGTACAGAGTGCAACAGTAAAAGAAAACTTCAAACTTATCTTTATGACATAGGACATTCCCTTTTTTATTTATAAATTATCTTTTTTTCATAGGTTAGTGCTTTCTGAAAACTTACAAATATGTTACTAAGCCTTTACCCTTCTTATTTTTTCAAAAAAACCCCTTTTTTTCGGAAGAACTACAATGAAGTTTAAAAATTGGACAATACTATTCTTCCATTTAATGCTACAGCAATTTTATTCTACTGGGATGAAAAACACACTTAAGATATACAAATAATTGTATTATATGAAACACAAATTTCACTAAACATTGTCGTATTTATTTGAAATGCAGCAGACGCAAGTCTTGCAGAGAGAAAATGGGAACGTAAGAGAAATTCTAAAGGATCTTTTTTGGTATCTAGAAACATGGTGGACAGTTTTATAATAAAACATGCATGTTGTTTTAAAAGCTGACTCATGTCTACATGATACTGAGCAAAAATAACCTGGAATTTATTAGCTTGAACATCCAATTTAATGAAATAAATAATAATTTAAAATTCTTTTATATTCTCCAAGCAGTGTAATTATGAAAACAATATTTCTTAAATTTTAATTAAGATTAAGGTGACTTTTTAATAACATAATAGTGCAAGAAGACACTATGACATTGTTAATAAAAACATTTGCATGAGTACTGAGACTCTCTCATATGGACTTTGCGAGAAAATTTGTTTACCTGTTTAAAAAGCCAAGAAATGTACACGTGTTAATCTATCTCCTGCCCCTTGTGAATGTGCATCTTTAATTTCCTCCTGTTCCTTTGCTGCCTGTCATTTTTTAATAAGCACTGGTCGTTGTGTCTTAACAGAATTCAATAGTGTCTGTGTGCATGAGGCATTAAGTTGAATGTACTTATTGAATTTGGCATGTGAGATGACTTCCAAGGAAGTTTAAGAAATGCGAGTCAGGATTGCCTTGGTCCCATTGTCTGGGTAGCCTCATGTTCCTTTTCTTTTCCTTGAACCACCCTGAATGCTTACACTGTCAGGCCAGTTGAAGGCTTTAGTGTAAAACTAACCACTTACTTTGCTGGATTAATCGAAAGGAATTACCTCCCAGGGTCAGCTCTGGAGCACTGAAACCGTCAGCAGTGAGCTTGTGTTGGGGCAGATGCAGCTCAACTTTATGAACCCTTTTTAGATAAATCTTGCAATGTTTGTGGTCTTGCAAATGTTCCTGTGATGGAGAATAGTGTGTAAATCCCACCTTTGGACTCACAAACCATCAGACCCTTGCTCTAGGTCTCAGTCATTTCATAGATCTGGGACCAAGCTAAGACATTTCAGACTAAGAGGTACAGAACATGAGAAGCTACCACCAGTTTAGGTACAAAACGATGATTTGAGTATTTCTCAGTTTGGTGAATGACAGATGAGCTTTAGATTGATTAAGTTTATCTATTCAAGTTTCTGAGTATGATATACAACGAAGGCAAATTAGTGGAGAATGTCTGTTTGGATTTCTGAAATATTTCTTTGGTTTTCATCCTGTATTATAGTTCTCTTTTCTCCTTTTGCCTGAAGAAAAAATTTTTCATCTCTATCTGTATTAAAAACTAGAATATTAAAGTGCACTCAGAAATGTATTGATAGAGCTATATAATTAATTTCCAATTTCTTCTATAATGCAGTGTTACATTTTCATTCTGCCTTTCCTTTATCCAGAACACACTACAAAACATGCAGTATGCATATGCTTTCCAGCCAGTTCTTTAAATTATACCAGGTATTCTGGAATTCTTCCATAAAAAGCATGATAGACTTTATGCCTGTGTTAGGATTGCAATGCTTGTTCTATAATGAGTTAGTCAAATACATCTCACACTGTAATAAGTAATCACCTGGAGATTTATATTCCACTATATTCACGTACATGAAGTATTAATCTTTTGACTGTGTGTGTATATACATGCATTATATTTATCTCAATCACTAGATACTTACATGCACGTAAAATATATGTGTGTGTTAATGTACAAGTATTCTTAAGCTTCATATCTGACCAGGGATGATGTACCTGACATACCCTGGAGAGCTGAGATCGGGGAGGGATTCAGGAAGGGTTTCCATGGCAAGATGACTGCTCTGACAGGTTTCCTGTCCCCACACTCTGGGATGATGGGGTATGAGTATGCAACTGGGCTAAAGCCGTTGGCTTACACTGTCCTTAGCAATTTCAAGGTATTTTTTCTCTCACAGATGAGTATTCAGATTTTTGGAGTACCCCTGTACCAGCCCAATTTCGCTGCAGTGTAGCTGCAAGTGCTGGAAGACACACGCTTTGTGAACTTTAACTGATTCACTTGCCTGCCTGTGGGAGACAATATTCACAGCAGGAGCAGTTCAATATACCCAGCTTATAGATAGATGAAGTAGACTGTTTATGCCCCTTCAAAGACAGACTGCTTTACTCTGGGCTGTGTATGCCTAAGCTCTACTTAGATTTTATATGTGGAAATGGAACAAATCTTATATTGAACAAATCACACCTACGCTTTTTCCATTTTTTTACCCTCTCCTACGCAGAACCTCTTGTTTTCCCAAGTTTTTTTCTAGGTATTTTTAGTCAACATTACAGCAGAATGGTTGTTCAGAAAATAACAGTGTTTGTCAGATTACGCTGGCATTCTTTTATGTGCATACACCCATAAAGATCCCTTGCTAGAATATCTTTTGTTTTCTAAAAGACGTGGTCCAGCAAGGTTGATTGATCAACCCTGATAAATCCATCTCAGCGAGAGTCTAAAATTTTAATACAGTAGTTCATAACGTTCTTGGAATGAAACTAAGAAATAGAAAACAATGCTCATGGCACAAATCTTCAGCAGACTTTTCATCTTTTTAAAAAACTTTTTCATAGTCTCCTGCATTCTGCTCAGTTTCCAAGCGCTTGGACCACCACTGAATTAAGGATTCAACCATTTTAGACAAAGTTACATCAACCAAAAACATCTCTGACAGGAATGCCTGATTATCTTCTTCGCCTTAGCTTCATGTCAATCTGTATAACACAAAGTATTTTGAATCCATCCTGAGTATAGCTAGCAGTTCTTTGCTTAAAGTAAAATTTTGTAGCATTTCTTTCAATTCAGCTTTTAATGTTCCCTCTGTGACAATAGTGGCAATAATCATGAAAACTATATCCATATTGTAAGAAATAATGTCTGTTGTCTTCACATATATGGTGCCCTGTTCTTTTCGTATTTCAAGAGGTATTCTGTAGCTCTCTGAGGGAAAACAAGGATTTGTATCCTATGCTGTATTACTTTAAATTTACTACTTCTCTGCAGTCTTGAAGGTTAAGGCTTCAGCCTTCCTTCACTTTGTGGATTTTGTTTTTTATAAGTTGCTGTTGGTCTGAGATGGAGGATGCCAAGTGTCAGCCTGAAGTGAAATTTTATGTCTGAGTTAAAAATACACGGATAAATCCAACTGGAATTGTCTCACGTAATATAATATGCAGAAAAGGGTCTTTGTCATAGAGAGACAGTCTTCTTAGGGTGAGCTTAAAGTCAGCCAGCTTTTACTTTTTATTTCTGTATTGCTCTGTTCTCTTCCCTGAAGGAGCAGGAGTGATGCCTTGAGGTCAAACAGGGCCAGCACAGATCTATACTCTTTATATTTCCATTTATCTTTCTGGTTCTTTTCTAGTAAAGGTTTCAGCTCTATTGCTTAGATTTTAGGGGCATAAAACAGGAGTTGTCTGCTGCGTTTTTAGGTTAGGGAAGGTCTTGCAGTAATTCTGTTATTTATGAGGAATGTGAAGGATACATGCTGATTGTGAATAAGTATTTTCAGTCTCTGGCTCATTCAGGAGGAACACTTCATTTTCCCACTGTGTTATCGTTATCCTCAATTCATTGTAGCCTTATGGATACATGACAGAGTCATTACATGGGAGCAATTTTTGAACCACTGAAACAATGTGGAGGGCTCACTGGTTTGGTTTGCGTTTTTTTTGTTGTTTAGCTCTTGTCCTGACAAGGGGCAGGTCTTACACTGGGGTGAGTGAGGTCAGTTCCTACCACAATTTTTTTATTTATTTATGAGATTGAAGCCTTGAGTGCTCAATGGAGACGCTGTGCGTCCTATCCCCAACCTGGTACTGTCACACACCAGCTGAGGAGGTGTGTGACCATGCTTCACTGGAAGGTGAAGCATGTTACACTGGTGCATCAGCCTTCAGCGGAAGCAGAGAGCTCTACTTAAAGATATTGAAGTTTCTGCTAGTTTTGACTACTGGAGGAAGACATTTTAGATATCTGACTTGCATGGCCTTTAAGCAGAAGTTGTACAATTAGACGTGAAAGTATCTCATATATGAATCTTAGTGTTTTGAAAAGGCTTAGTGTGATACCGAATTGTTTCTCACCATGTCAAAACTGGTTGGTGTGTTCCCAGCAGAGTAATGGTCTGGAGAATTCCAGGTCTGCTCTCACTCAACTAGAGAGAAAAACTCTCAGGGATGATAGCAATAATTACAGACCCACAGTCTCTGTCTAAAATGAACTTGCATTGGGCTTGGACAACTGATCTAACAGATTTCTGTGTCTTCAAAACACCTACAGAATTGATTGCAGAAAACTATTTTGCTAATGAATTCACTTCGTGGAGCACTTCTAATGATTTTCTATTAATTGAAGTCCATTATCTCATCAAAACCCCTGCAGTTTTGGGGTCAAATAATTCTAGTTCCCCCATGAAAAGTGAGGCTGGGGTAATAATCTGTTTCATAACTTTGCATTGCACTTGCTAATTCTAAAATGCTGGAAGACTTGATAGTTTCTGGGATTGGCAAGTTAAAAAAAAAAAAAAAAAAGACCATTTCATTTTGAGACTTTTAAATGTGACTCAGAAACCCCTTCTTACTGGTCCAAAAGCTCTTACTGCCATCTGATCATGGTTGATGGATTATCAGCACAGTAAGGCAATGATTTCAGTCCTGTTCCTCCTAAGTCAGCACTTATATCACGGAATATATGACTGGAGGCACTTGGCACTGTTTCTGGTTGTTTATTTATGGAGATGGGGAGCTCAACTGGCAAAAGAATCAGGATGAGCTCTGTCTCAGCTCTTGATGTGTGGAAGATTTGAGCACTTTTGACAAAGCTGGCATTGCTCTTCTACATGTTACAGTGTTCTGTGCATTAAAATTGCAGTTCTGTAGCTCTTTCCATCTAATGAATTTAAGATACTTGGGAGATGTGAACAAACTGTGCCTTGCAGTCTGCCTGGGAGAAAGAATGGATGGTGTTTATCTCAAATTTCAAAAGATAAGGGAAAAAGCAACACAGTAGTTCAGAATCTCGAAACTGCTCAGTGCCTAACTTTCATTTAATTAATTAAAGTTTGGCAGCTGAATTTGACTGACGATCATTGCAAAGAAAAGGCTCGTCGTAGATCTGTGAGGTTTTCTTGGGCTTTATTTGCAAGAATCCCTTCCATATTAGCTCAGCAATCTTGAAGCTGGTATTATGTGTAAAAAAACAAGAATAATGTAAAATAACTTAGAACATAGGAAAATATTTCAGTTCAGAAATAGTGGAAATAGAGAAAATAAGGAAAAGTATAATTCAGAGATAAAAATGCCTCATTCCAAGTAGTGCAAGTTGGCAACTAATAAGCCAAGATATTGGAGCGAGAGACATTTCTATAAACAGTATCTGGCATGTTGCTTTGCAAAGAAATTAGTGTATAAAAATAAATAGGGAAGAGTTTGTCCATCCCTATCAAATCATCCTTTAATCGGACGTAAAAATTTTTGCTATTTACATAGGCATACTGTGAAACCCTACACTTGCATTAAGAGTCTTACTCGGAGTATTATCTTTTGATGCTTAAAATTTCATCTTCCAGGAAATTTTTGCCAAAGTTGGCCAATGTATAATTTTATAAAGATCAGTCAGCCCTATTAGCACTCAGTTCACAACACACCTTTAGCATCCATAGGTCTGAGCACACTCATTAAGTGTGAATGCGCGTTACGCACTGACTTGCAAGGCCATAAGAGCTGCTTTTTTTGGTGCTCTGCTTCACCAGATTGTATGTTCAAGACTCCTTATATAGCTCTGAAGAATGTAGACATCTTTAATCCAAAATGTGGGGACAGACAGGAGGTGGGGGGAAGGAAAGAGTAAAAAGGTGAATGGTAATACTGTTGTTCAGCTATTTCATCTTCGAAATATTGGGTATTTTTCTTCACCATCTCTTCTGCACCCTGATGAAGTAAAGAGTGTCTTCTGTCCTTGAAGATTTTCTCTCCTCTTAGAAAGGAGCTTTAAGTTTATGACTAGGAATTTTACAAATGAATTATTTTTCATCTTCTGCTCTTTCACATAACCTGCTTTCTTTTGAAAAACCTTAGGTTGTTTGCCGTACATTTTTGTGAACTGTCCCTTTGCCAAATACTGTGATGTTGATTAATGAACCAAACTTAATCCATTAAGTTCAACATGTACTGGAAACAGAAGGTGAAAAGGACATTTTTACACAGATTAATCCCAGAGTGATTATTGGTTATAAATGTTCCTCGCTATTTGCTTTATCATTTTATATTCATAAGGAGTTGGTTATTCTTTCTGTTGTTCAAGAATAAATATTCATGTTCACAGTTTTGCTAAATGTAGCATAGCTTTTAACTGCCCTAAGACAATGTTTTCACAGTCATTCCATTAGCTATGTAAATCTTTAATCTTTAAAACTAATAATACTTATTTACATATCAAATGAGTCACTAATTTGATAATGCTTGATAACAAAAGTTACACTATATGATGATCATGTTTATCTTATATTAGCAAATACAGAATATCATTAGGAAAATCCAAAGTTTGCCAATTCAAATCCTTTCTTGTGTTTCCTTTACTGAATAGTTCTTCCACTAAAGAGTGGTCTTTGTGTCATTGTAAAAAAGTTACATGATTTGTTCTCTTGGTACTATCAATTTTAAGTATTAATTGTCTAGTAAGTAGTTAAATACTGTGTAAGGGCCAAGTTTGACAACTGTGTTATATATACAAACCCTCCATTGAAGTCTTCACTGTGTATGTATTGTTCTCAGCAGGACTAAGCTCTGTTTATGGTCACGAAAATTCAAACATATGACTTCTATTGTACAGATAGTGACTTACAGTCCTTGGTTCTGCACAGATGTAACTAATTTTCTGACATTCTGAATCTGGAACGTTTCTGCTGGTGATACATAAATGAAACAGGGATGAGTTCTCTCACTGCTTCATGAATTCTGCTCCTTTCCTTGGAGTGAAAGGCGGTGAAAAAAAAAATTGCATTACCTTAGGTCATTGGTTTTGATTTTGAACTGCACGCATAGAGCAGTTTTATTTAAAAAAAAAAAGGAACTCTTAACATAGTCACTGTTCAGAAGAGTATGGTATGTTACAGCCTCAACAGCAGTTTTCCATGAGGTGGAAAGGTCAACTAGACTTCAACCAGTCCACTAAGGAAAGTGAGTCTTAATGATTTGAGTGCTTGGACAAGACGCTAAATTGACAAATCCAGAAAGCCCACTGGTTTATGAGCTCTTTTATTGGTATAAATGTAAGACAATAAATATCACACCACTTAAAACAAAATTTATACTTAAAAGTAACAAGTTGCAGAGCATGACGTATCTCAGTGTAATATTCATAGATCCTCTTTCTTTCAGCCGTCACCCTGGCTCCTTAGGAGAGAAGATCCAGTAACTGAATTGTGGCAAACTGAGTATTTTTGGTTTCGTTGATGTGTCCCCCTGATCCTGTCAGTGCCTCAGAGGTTTGCAGCATGTTCCAGAGCACATCTGGATCCCAGGTAATTTTCTTGTTGCTCCTTGAAACTTTTGGTGCTTTCTGTGTCCTCCTACTTCTCATCAGGGTGCAATGTACTTTTCATTTTGCTCTGTTTTCTAAGCAAGAGAGAGCTTCAGATTCAGTCTGCCAGATTTAGCTCAGCATAATTTAGAAATAGGATAAATCTCCAACCCTCCAATATCAGAGACCTTATTGGTTGTTTGCATTGCTCCCCTTCTTTCCTCTTTTTGTTTGCTTACTGCACCATAATTAGTCAAATACTCTTAATTTTCTGTGAAATCTTGTTCTAAACCATGATTTTTACCCTTTTTCTTTCTTTTTCTGTTCTTTTTTTTTTTTCAGACAGTAGGAAACTTTTTCAATCTGTATTAAAAGAAAGGTAAAATGACTATTTTTCAAGACTTAATAAGTAAGCTGCATTTATCAAACATTTTAGCGTTTTGACGTATACTTGTATTGTCCACATACATTTTTAACGACAAGTTGTATCAAGTTGTGTCTGCTTTAATCTCATGTATTTTGGCAGTTCCTTAACTGGAAGACTCTTGCTAAACGAGGTTGCCACAAAAGCATTTCCTTTCATTTTCTTCCTCAACTGACAAAAACATAAAGGTCTTTCCATTTTTAATGACAAACAAGGTTTCTGTATTGAGGAAAAAAAAACGCTTTTTGAACCTGTGACACTGCAGTACACATTTGTACACTCCTTCTGTCATAATAAAGAAAAATGGTACAGACAAGACATTGCTGTAGCCCCTTGAAGGTGTGCTGCCATCACGTAGTTTTGAAAACCTTGTCACAATAAACTTGCATGTACTTGACATTAATGATTGTTCCTCCATGAGAGGAATATCCTTTTATATGAAAGGGATTATTCCAAAAAGGAAACGAAAAATATGTGCTCTGAGAAAGAGGTAAGTTTCGGCTCTGAAACTTGATTTGCTTGTTGCATCCTGTCAAGTGAGTGAACATTGGCAGTACAACACGTTCTGATTATTAACAGTACAATAAAAGAAAGATTACAAAAGGAAGGCTGGATAAGTTCTTAAAGCTAGAAAGCACAATTTTAAATGGTTCTTTCTAGCTACAGCTCCCCTGCCTCCCTGTATTAATAGGAAAAACTCAAATTTAAGCCTGTGGTTATTAAAGATATTTCAAGTTTGCTTTCCTTTTGCAAAGCCTAACAGCATGCGTGGAAAATAATTGGAATATAGATTATAGCTACGAACACAAACAATTTAATTTAACATTTATTAAGTGAGAATGGAATGTAAAATGTTTTGCGAACTAATGAAAACTATCTTCTGAAAATAAATCGTGTCAGAGACCTTCAGTTTGAATATTTATGATGATGACAACAGGATTTCATTCTTTTTCCCTTGGAAAAGGACGTAATTTTGAATTTAAATTTTCAGAATGATTCAAGGAGGTAGACCTCTGCATTTCGTTATTTTTTTTTTTAAATTGAAACCATGAGAAAACAAGCTAAATAATTTTACTCTTTCAACCCTGCCACTGTGTCTGTTCTGCTGAAATATTTACTAGAAAGATCTGTCTCTCTCATTTCCAAAACATTTTTTATCATTTGGGAAAAATACTCCTACAACTTAGTATAGAATCATGTATGTGACAGTCGGAATCTCTAGCCATGCAGATAAGTGTGCAAGTTTTTCCCCAAATGCTGTGTGTGAATGCTCTGATGAGCAGAGTTGTATTTCTGCAGCAAGTTACTTCCCTCGCTGCTAAGACATTCTTGACCTCAAACTTAGAGTCTAATTGAATGCACCAAGCTTCAGTGATTTTTCAACCTGCTCCAGTCCCTACTGAATTTGACAAGACTCTGTCCCAGCTGTGGACCCAATAATGACTTTTTCTTTAATTAGTCCCGCATTGTAGAGGATACATCTTATCACACTCTACCTTTGCAGCTGGTACCCAGCCTTTTTCTGTGGCTGTATTAGTTTCTGGTTAGATCGTTGGGAAAAAATGCTGTAGCTGCTTCCATAGCTATCTGCTTGCCTGATAAAACATACGTAGAATAACTTGCTGCTTTGACATTTTAGATGCTTGGTATCTGGAACAGCAGCAATTGGGTAGCAATTATGGCTACTGCCATAAGCATCAGGTAGATGCTGGAATAATTAATTGACTATTATCTCCAACCTGTTATTCAGAGTGACTCCATTTCCAGTTGTGGAAACATAGCATCTTGTCTCCCAGTATGTCCAGAAGCTGCTGGATCCAAAAATCGTTTTTCATTGGAATACAGACATTGTTGAGATGCACATTTCTTGGCTGTCAAGGATTACAAAAAGGGTATTGGCTGTGCCTGACAGAACACCTGTGCCAGTCCACAGTCTCTGCCTAACTATTAGGGCATCTCAAAGGGAATAGACTGCTTCCTTAGAGACTAACAGAACATTGTGTCCTTGCATCCAGGCTCCAGTTTTAATAACCTGCTTTTTGCTCCTGGAAACTGGATTAAAATCAAAATGAACAGATTTTTGCTTTGCTCAGTCAAGGCCAGCATGTATCTTGAGTGCCAGTAGCTGATCATCCTGTTCCATTGGAACTTTGTTCATTGTTCTTATACTCTCTCCTGTCTTCACAATGCCAGTAGGATGTTTCTTGTGGTTGCAGGCTAATCTGATCCTGTCATGTTGCCTCCTCTACCCGTCCCCATTTGCCACTCACTGACCAAAATACATGCAAAATGTGTGTTGAGGATGAAGTGTCTGTTCTAGATGTGTCAGTCTGAGATCTCTAAATGGTTATCTCCCTGCAGAAAGGATGTTCATGGGGTCTGATCATCCACCCACCAATACATGGCTCTAAGGCTGCTCATTAGTTAACTCATCAGTTAACTGCTCATCAGTTAACTTTGCGCTCCAGAACTTTCCAGAGAAGGCAAGAACTGCCTGAATGAGACATGTAGTGTAAACTGGAATATTCTGTGCCCTTTTGGTTATGCAAAGGGGATTGGTGTAGGGGTACAGGGCTCTTACTTATTCTGTTTGGATTCAAAAGGTTTTTGTGGTCTCCTCTAGCCTGGCAGCCTGCTCTAGTGATGGGCTTCCTAATAATTTGGGGGCTGAAAGGAAGGGGGCAAAAAAGAGCTCTGAAAGGAGCTATGGTCTGTTTAAGCTGTGGAGGCCTTTGGTTACCTGTCACTCAAGTGTATCTCCAGTTCTAGACACAGCTTTCCACTTCTGTATCTTCTCTTATTCACTGTTTCCCTAGAATCCTTAACATGATATAATACTTCTGTATATAATACACACGTACTTTGTCTTGCTTCTCATCTTGCTGGTGGTGTTCAGCTCTTCCTTCTGAGTCGTGATAACCCATATTAATCTGCCTTGACAACTAACTGTAGCAGTCAATCAAATTTGCCATCTGCCCATGTGGGAATGTCCATGTCAACTCATAGTTCACCTTCAGATGAGTGTGGTTATTATTATAAATTACTCTTTGTTGTCTAATTTCATTGTTTCATATCATATCAATCTTGGATTCAGTCCTGTATCACCTTTCTCCACCCAGTGACAACATTCCTTGCGTCTGTTAAATTAGTTTCTCCTCTGAATGCTGAATTTGTTGTTTTGTAAATAACTGAAAAAAAACTAGCTCCTTTTTTTTTTCTTTGGGTCTTCAGAAAACTTAGTGCAAGGATAATCTTGCATTTTTGCAAACCAGAAGAGACTTCAGAAAGTAGAGCTGTAGATGGGCCATAATATATAAAATCTGTCTTTTAGTTCTTATCCTCTTTTTAGTAGACAGGAAACTACATGAAAGAGAAAAGCAACTTGGCATTAGAATTGCATCAGAATATCATTATTCATTTTACATTGATACAAGTAAATATATCTATCAAAATGTCGTGTTGCTTTAGCACTGTAATTTTTATAATGCATTTCTTAAGAAAAGAATTGCATGGGGAATTGCAGATATAGTAGACTACAAGGTGGCAGCCTTGCCTGTAGGTACAGCAGTATGTACACAGGTTTACTCGAATGAAGTAGGAGACATCTGCTCTTTCTTTCAGTGTAGTCCTGACAGTTTGTTGACTCTGTACAGGACTCTGATCACGGCAACAGACCATTTTCCAAGAAGCTTTTAGATTCCGGTTCTAGTGAAGACACTGTCAATTCAGCGTGTTAGTTACATATATAAGAATCAATACTGTAGACAAGCTATATTTTTCTATTTTCTTTTTCTTTCTTCAAAGACTAGGGTTGAAAAAAATAAAGATTGTGGGGGCTTTTTTCCTCTCTCATTCCTTTTGGGAAAAAAAATAAATATAAAAAGCAATGTTTAAATTTTCCAGCTGATGCTTTATGCTGTGATGTTTTATGTTAGGTTGCCTCAGCCATGTCAAATGATATAGAGTTACATGATGTAATTATGTGACTTGCATTGAGTTATCTCAATATGACATACCAGGCAGGCAGACCTGCTTTAAAAGACACACTTCCCTGGAAACTGCAGATAATTTTCTGAGAGTGGAAAGCAGTTAGTAGTGGCTGCCCTAAAGTAACAACATCGGGCCTGACATTCTTCAGTATATTTATTATTGATTTGGTGGATGGGTTGGTGAATGTTGCTGGTAACAAGAAATTATTTAGACTAAAGAAAACCTTAGAGAAAAGCAATATTTCCCAAAGGATCAAGTCAAACTGTGTGACTGAATAACATGATGATAACATGATGGTGATAATATGTTGATAAAATGAAAAGTATAAGCTTAATACTTTAATGTTGAAGGTAAAGAATCTGTTCCAACATGGCTTAACTTTTTAATACATCAGTGGGTGTAGAATAGAACAATACTGCTGAAAACAGACTGAGGGTATATCTCAATTTCCCTATGGATCCTGCTTCTGTTCCCACTGAAATTAATGACTCGTCAGTGATGGCTCAGAATTAACTAAAACTGGAAATACTGTAAATCAAAAATCATAGGGTGTGCTGAGCACTCTCTGGGAAGTTTCTTGATTTTTTATTTTTTATTTCCAACTCAAATTTATATGATTGTGCTGTGCAATTCCATGTCACTTGCTTCCATGTCATCAGCATTATCTTCAGAAAGGCTTTATACTCTGCTTTCATATTGTCACTACTCCAGAAAACAAAAGTAATGAGCTCTGACAAGAGGAACACTAGCTAAAATGAATAAAGATTTGTAACCTACAGTATGTTAACAGTGTTGTCACTTTCAACATCCACTGGAATGCAGAATTATTTCTTCTTTAAGAAATGCTATCCTCAGAATATATTCTTCTAGATCATCCTGATGGAAAAAAAACTACCCTCTCCCCATTTGGTTTGTTTGGTGTGTCCCACGTGGATGGAGTTTTGTTTCTTTGTTTATTTTGTCATAAAGTGCTGACCACAAGATATTTTTTATATTTATCTCAGTAGGAAAACAGAACAGACAAGTGCTAGGTTGTAGCACAGCTGCTAACATTAAAAAATCCTGAACAATAGCAAATGTTTACACTCTTGCATGTGATCTTTCAATAGTTCATTTTCAGACTTTCTCCTGGCCCTAGCTTGCTGTTGAACATCTATTTCAGCTGATTGTTTCTTTTATTTGATTCTTATTCCAGCTACCTGCACTCACAAAGCTCCAGCTGTTTCTCTGTCATGGTTTCCAAGAGTCAGTGGAGAAGGACATGGCCCTTACACCTTTAAATGAGAAAGCTTAGACCTTCTACAAACTTACAAAAAATTTTCTACACAACCATCTTATAGATCTTTTTTACTTGCATACCTGCTGGTGGCTGTCGGGACTTTGCAAGTCAAGCACATAAATGTGACTGACTCTGTTTAGTTCTAGCAACATTTTTGTTGTGATCATTAACACAAGTAATTTGCTATACAAGAATGAAAATTTATTGTACTTTATTGTCTCTTTGATTTAGGAAGAAACAATCCGAAATGGTGCTGTCCATATACTGTTAGCAATGAAGAGGATGTGCAATGAAGAGGATGTCATTGATGATAATGTTTTAAGTAAGTTCAAAATATTACTTACCATAATTATGTTAACTTTGCTATTTCAACTGAAACAAGACAAAATGGAATAAAAGGTTGTTTGAATTTCATCCGATCTTATTTTAGTAGAAGGTGAGAAAAATCAATGTAAGGAGGACATAGAAAGGAAATGGAAAGTGTTGAAAGATAAATGAAGGTATTTCATCTAGCAGTGAATATACTATGACAGAAAAAGATGATCCAATGTAGATGAAAAATAAAGGGTCAGAAAGAGACATCTATAAGGTGTAAAGTATCCGGACCAAAGGAGAAGTAGAAAGATTAAAGAATAAAGTCAGGTAAGTGTAAAAACACCTGATAAGAAATATAAAGGTGGAGAATGAAAAGAAAAGTGCTGGAGGTTAGGATAAATAAAATATGTTTGAAGTGCCTAAAGGAACAAGATGATGTTGAAGGAGACTGTAAAAACAGTTCAGAAGTGCCTTTCTTAAGAAACATGTACAGTAAAAATAATACATAAACCCAGTATATACTAATAGTTTGAAAATCTTGGGTTTTATTTGGTTATGTGCAAATAGGAAAATTCATGTTTTGCTTTGTAAGCATCTGAGTTCTTCCAACTGCTAAGGTCGCTGGTATGAGATGCCTTGAATAAACTTTGACAAGGTTTTTAATTCACACATTCAGCAGAATGACACTCCCAAAAGAAAGAATTGCAATGATGGAGGTGATGCAGTTGGGAAGTAATTTTGTTTGCCTTATCATTTGCAATGAGTGATTAGAATCAGATGTAAGAGGAAATAATTTCTGAATCAAATAAGATGTAATCAGGTCCTTATTTGTGAAACAATTTATAGTGGTTAAAGGGGTTGCTGCCTTTCATCTGACTGTGTTTTATAGTTCAGGTGCTTTGTTTTGATCTGGAATAGATTGGAGTTGCTCATACGTGCGGTTTCCGGGTCAGAACCAACAGACTAACTTTGTGTCTTTAACTGCTCCAGCTGTTTTGTAAGCACATCTGTCTGTATTATGGTGCAGTACACATAATTAAGACTTTAAAATACATGAGGATAGATAGATAGATCGAAAATAGGATAGCACAAAGGAGTCGGCTTCATATAGCAGGTGTTTTTAATGTTTTTTTTCTTTTCATTTTGAAAATTCCATTTTAGTAGTGTGTTGAAAAATATTTGGAAACTTAATCAGCAAAGTGCAGTTGTTCAAGTTTCTTTCTATTGGTTTCAATAATCCAGGGAAAAATGCAGTAGCAGATGATACCTTATGAAATAGCCAGATAGGATTTTATAATTTTTTTTACAAAGGGAAATGGTTCTAACACAAAGGTGCAATCCACCCAGTAAGACTGGATGTGAGATAGAGAGAGAACAGAAATTTCAGTACGATACATGTACAGAGAGAGAAGAGAATAGAGAGATTTTTTTTTTTTTTTTCCGACCTTCAAATTCCACGGATTCAAGCAAATTACTTTAAATTTCTCTACACAAGTTTCTTGGAGCTTGTTAGCAAAATCAAATATAAAGATGTAGGCTGAGTTCCTGGTGATTCTCAATGCTATTCATTTCAACAACTTAATTCAAGGAGTGCACCAAAACTGGGAGTCCAGCAATAGGGCTGAGGCTGTAATGCAAGGAGCACAAGGCCTTTTACCTTATGGAAGCAACTTCATAGATTCACATGGTATAATACGTTATAGCATATGACATCATCTGTGCTGCATTTGTTGTTGAAACACATAATTTAATGCTTTTTTTGGCACAAAACTTTGGTGTAATCCATGTTGGCAGAGTGCTTTTATTTTTTTATATAATTAACAGTGTGAGAAGAAAGGCTATAAAAGAGGATAATAATTGATATTTTGCAGTAGTGAGACAATCCATTTGTTCTTTTACAGGCTGCACATAAAGCATGTCAAAACTAACATATCTGGCAAAAAATATGTGGCGACAGACAAATTTTGTATCATATATATTATTTAAGAAATGATAATTTTTTTAATTGTCATTTGAAATTTTTCATAACTTGAAGGTCTCAAATAGAATAATACCAGGAAGAGCTGGGTAAGATGGCTAAGATTCCCGATTTCTGATTGTGAATAAGACTATTGTATTAATACAGTTTTTAAGAGAGGTGG
Organism: Gallinago undulata; assembly: GCA_026546715.1. Taxonomy (NCBI): domain Eukaryota; kingdom Metazoa; phylum Chordata; class Aves; order Charadriiformes; family Scolopacidae; genus Gallinago; species Gallinago undulata. The sequence continues at coordinate 37,140,365 of JAOTQQ010000063.1, read as the reverse complement.
TGGGGGTTTATTATTCATTTGTTTTATACAAAGTTGTCAGCATCTGATTTACTACTGTAGACTCTGTATGATGTATACGAGAAAGTAAAATAAGAGCAGCTTTCATTTAAATTCATTTTCATTTAAATGAGGAAGGTTTTGAGTGTTATTGGTTTTGATTTCTCTTGTTACTTCTTATTAATGAAATTTCACTACTTTTCCTCAGATTGAGTGGGTTCATCCAAGTTCATTTCCTGCCTCTGATATGTTTCAGGATACTACTCTATTTAGATTACACTAAAATTCATAGCTCAAACTAATAATTCTATTGAGAGAGATAAACTTAAGTCTTTTAAGGGGAGACAGAAGCCTGTCTTCCCTGCAGCCTGTCTACAACCTCTCTCACCTATTCTGTCCATGAATGCAAATTTTAAATTTCACTGTCCCAGCGGGATGCCTGGAAGCCATATGTACTGCTGTATGGAATAGCCGTTTGCTTTGGTGGTTTTCTTTTCACCTTGCCTTTCTTATTTTCTGCTTCTTAAATCACACTATCACAGACCAATCCTCTTGCTTCTCCTGTGAGTTTTCCATCACGTTTCAGGAGCCAAGTTAGTTGGTATAAATTGTGGGTAGAAAATGTGAGAAGATTTGATAGAGTCCTCTCCATCTGCATGGGATTTGCCGTGTCACTCAGCAGAGACTATATATAGTATATTTTATTTACTTTTCCGTAGGACATAACTGCTACATTGCTTAGATCTCTACCCCTGCTTCAATAAATTTACAGGTGGTGGGAAAGATAGTTCCCCAGAGTTTGGCTCACTCCTGTACAGTAACATAGACCAACTGTGAAGTTTGTCTCTGGATTCACCAGGTCCAGGGATTTGGGTTGTGCACGTTACTTTTTATATCACTTGCAGAGGGTCTGAATCAGGTCTTAAATTCAAACTCAGGGGGGAAAAAAAAAGGTATGACTTAATGCTGTAATTAAGATCGTAATAAAACCTAGGCACATTGTTGTGGTATGCCCAGTTGCTTGATACATTAATAGCTTGCTTTTGCTTTGAAATCAAATTCATTGAGCTCTGTTATCCCGTTACGTGATCACTAGATAAGTCAGGTTCTGTTTGCTTACTGCTCTAAAGGAAATTAAAAGATAATCACTGTCACAAACAGGAGTACCCAGTCCAGCCAAGTAAGAAACACAAGAACACACTGAATAATAT